>CM053038.1:185327104-185977104 GCA_028564925.1 Lithobates sylvaticus
GGGGGGTTTTGGGGGGGTAGGGGTGCAAATGAACTGGTGGGGGACGGCGGGGGCGGGGGGGGTTGGGGTGGGGGGTGGGGGGGGTGGGTTGGAGAGAGATGGGGGGGGTATGGAGGAAGGGGTTGAGGTGTGGGGGGGGGTTAGGGCGGGGGGGGTAGAGGTGATTGGGGGGGTTTGGAGTAGGGAGGAGGTGAACGGGGGGGTGGGTGGGGGGTGTCCGGGGGTCCTAACTAATTGTGGTGGGTTGGTCCTGGGTCTGTCTATTGGGGGGGTTTCCTAGGGAGTCTATTAATAAGGGGGGGTTTTGTCCTGGGTGTATACTATTGTTGGGGAGTCTGTCCTGGGGGGTCTATACAAAGGGGGGGGGTGGTTTTGTCCTGGGGGGTCTATACTAATGTGGCGGGTGGTTTGTCCTGGGGGGTCTATACTAATGTGGGGGGGGGGTTTGTCCTGGGGGGCTATACTAATGTGGGGGGGTTGTCCTGGGGGTCTATACTAATGTGGGGGGGGTTGTCCTGGGGGGTCTTTACTAATGTGGGGGGTGGTTGTCCTGGGGGGTCTATATAATGGGGGGTGGGGGGGGGTCTATACTAATGGGGGGGGGGTGTGGGGATTTGGGTGGGGGGGATTGGTATCTAATTGTGGGTCTATCAATGTGGGGGGGGGGTTCATCCTGGGGGGTCTACTAATGTGGGGGGTTTGTCCTGGGGGGTGTATACTAATGTGGGGGGGGTTTGTCCTGGGGGGTCTATACTAAAGTGAGGGGGGGTGGTTTGTCCTGGGGTGGTCTATACTAATGTGGGGGGGTTTGTCCTGGGGGGTCTATACTTAATGTGGGGGGGGGGGTTTGTCCTGGGGGGGGTCTATACTAATGTGTGGGGGTGGTTTGTCCTGGGGGGGGTCTATACTAATGTGGGGGGGTTTGTCTAGGGTGGGTCTATACTAATGTGGGGGGGTTTGTCCTGGGGGTCTATACTAATGTGGGGGGGTGGTTTGTCCTGGGGGGGTCTATTCCAATGTGGGGGGTGGTTTGTCCTGGGGGGTTCTATATTAATGTAGGGTGGTTTGTCCTGGGGGGGGGGGTCTATATTAATGTAGGGGGGGTTGTCCTGGGGGGTCTATACTAATGTATGGGGGCTGGTTTGTCCTGGTGGGGTCTATACTAATGTGGGGGGGGTGGTTTGTCCTGGGGGGGGTCTATTCCAATGTGGGGGGTGGTTTGTCCTGGGGGGTCTATATTAATGTAGGGTGGTTTGTCCTGGGGGGTCTATATTAATGTAGGGGGGGTTGTCCTGGGGGTCTATACTAATGTATGGGGGCTGGTTGTCCTGGGGGGTCTATACTAATGTGGGGGGGTGGTTCGGCCTGGGGGGGGTCTATACTAATGTGGGGGGGGCGTGGTTTGTCCTGGGGGGGTCTATACTAATGTGGGGGGTTCGTCCTGGGGGGTCTATACTAATGTGGGGGGTGGTTTGTCCTGGGGGTCTATACTAATGTGGGTGGCGGGCTGGTTTGTCCTGGGGGGTTTATACTAATGTAGGGGGGGTTTGTCCTGGGGGGTCTATACTAATGGGGGGGTTTGTCCTGGGGGGGCTATACTAATGTGAGGGGGTCTGTACTAATGGGGGGGGGGGTTGTCCTGAGGGGGTCTATACTAATGGAGGGGGGGTGGTTTGTCCTGGGGATCTGTACTAATGGAGGGGGTGGTTTCTTCTGGGGGGTTTGTACTAAGGTAGGGGGGGAAAGGTTTGTCCTGAGGGGGGTCTATACTGATAAAGGGGGGTGTTTTGTCCTGGCGGTCTATACTGATGGGGAGGTCTGTCCTGAGGGAGGTATTTATACTTAGTGAAGGGTCTGCACTGACGGAGGGGGGGTCTATGCTTAATGGAGTGGGGTCTGTACTGAGGGACGACTATAGTTGATGGAGGGGGTGATACCATGTTTTACTGCACCAGGTGACACCAACCCTAGTGATGCCACTGCAGCTGCGGGCTCTTATTTCCCCTCTCCCTCTCCTCCTCGTGCGCTGCTGTACTAATGAGGGGCGCACTATGTTTCTTCCCCCCGCCTTCATAACGGCCAGGGAAGAAAAAACAAAGGAGCAAAGAAAAGGATTGTGGGACATGTGGTCCCAAGGACTGGCAGCCCCACTGTAACATGGAAACTGCAGCCCACACAGCATGCTCAGCTGAATGGGAGAGAGAAAGCCAGGAGCCCGGGGAAGCTTTCAGGGAAGGGCACCCAGGACTCCAGAGGGAGAGGGCAGTGCTGAGAGAACACCATCAGAGAGAGAAAGCCACACAGCCTGGCACCATCCCTGGTGGAGGAAGGAATGGAGTCATTGCAGGAATACAGATCTGGGCTCTACCCAGCGGAGTCGCCACGGGCAATTCAGAGTGAGCCGACTCCTGATCAGAGGAACCGTTGTTGCTGTATCACTGGGTCAGGTGAGAGGGCCGATCGGCCATTATTTACTACCATCTCTTGTAACATGTCTGCAGTCTCCGACCATCTCTTGTAATATGTCTGCAGTCTCTGACCATCTCCTGTAACATGTCTGCAGTCTCTGACCATCTCCTGTATTGTGTGCAGCCTGACCGTCTCCTGTACTATGATTGCAGTCTCTGACCGTCTCTAGTATCATGTCTACAGTCTCTGACCATCTCCTGTACTATGTCTGGGGGCTCTTTCTAATAGACTCTCTAACAGAAGCCCTCTGTGTGCATCAGAGAGACTCCCCTCCAGGTCTCATTAGTGTACGCTCTTCCTGTATTTTATTTATTGGTAAAAGATCATGGGAGGATCCCAGGGTAACAAAGACTTCTTACGGGAACATCTCTGTGTTGAAGTCGTTGTCATAGAAACATTTGTAAAGGGGAGGAGTTGGTAAGATGACCACGCCCACGTGGGGGGTGCCAGAAATATTTCTGCACCCAGGCGTCTGTGACCCTAGGATCGGCCCTGTCTTTCTGTTTTTGTTATGAACGACAATGCAGAAGACAAAAAACACAAATGTCACTACAAACTCTCACAGTATGATTTTTTGGTAACAATTTACTCACACACACACACACACGACTAAAATGCAGGCCCAAAACACTATAAACCATAGTGAAGTAACACAAAAAACGTACCTTCGTTCAGAGCGCTCGCTACTTCCGTTAGAAAAATACGTTGCTGTCGAAATAGCCTTATATACACTGCGCACGCGTCGAGCTCCGCCTGTGTCCTCCACGTCGCCCGCCCATGACGTTCCTTGTAACGAGAATTCCCCGCCCCGCTTCCCCTCGTTGCACTGTGGGAGAATAATTAGATGAAGATGGCGGCCACATTCTCATCAAGTAGCGTGGAGGAAAGCCCAGAACCACAGACATCTGCATCCAGCAGGAGATATAAGGCCACCAATATGGCCTTTGAAGAGATGGTGGAGATGGTGGACATCCTCCAAAGGGAAGATTACGACGGGAAAAATGGCCCCTACCCTCGACCCAATTTACGGGAGGACCAGATTCTTACTGCAGTTGTCAGCACCCTGGAGCATAAATTCGGCGTACGAAGGGGTAAGGATCAACTGCGTAAGCAATGGTCCGACATTAAATCCAGGGAGCACGATCAGTACAGGAGAATAAAAAAGGCGCTCCAAAAAAAGTAAGTAATTGATGTGCGCTACTATGCTTATATTTGAACGTAATTACCGATCGTAAATATTTTTTCCGTGAATATTGCGAAGTGTTTATTAAATCTCGTTCGTGAATGTTGCGAAGGGTTTATTAAATCTCGTTTGTGAATGTTGCGAAGTGTTTATTAAATCTCGTTCGTGAATGTTGCGAAGTGTTTATTAAATCTTGTTTCTGAATGTTGCGAAGTGTTTAGTAGATATTGTTCATGAATATTGCAAAGTGTTTATTAAATCTCGTTCGTGAATGTTGCGAAGTGTTTATGAAATTTCGTTTGTTGGTAGAAAGTTTGTTGTGTTTAACTGGCAGAGAGTTAGTTTTTTGTATTGTTTTTTATTATTGTCAGGATATATTGTATTACTACTGTAGTAATTGTTTTGGGGTAACTCACACAGGGACTCCAGAGGATGGTTTGGGGGTCTCCATCTGTAACCATGTTAAAGAGGGTGTCCGGCTAAAAATTACAAAGAAAAGGTCAGCACCTACAAATAATGTAGCTGCTGACTTTTCAAATAATGACACCTGTCACAGGGTCCAGCGACTTCAGCACCCGAGGCCGAACCGTCCCTCGGATGCTGCAGCCACCATCTTTGATATTGGAATCAGCTTTGCGGCTTCACTTCCCGGTTCCCTATTGGGCATGCGCCAGTCGCGCAATGCAATAGGACTGCTCCGCGCTAGCTCTGGGACCCGTGTGTGTCCAAGCAGACAGCACGGTGGGACGGGAAGTAGCGTAGACTTCTGTGGGAGTATATGCCCGGATGTGTGTGCAAATACCTGCCTTAGACAGGTATCTGCACCCCCTCCCCCCTGAAAGGTGCCAAATATGACACCGGAGGGGTGGAGGGTTCCAATGAGCAGAAGTTCAACTTTAGGGTGGAACCCCGCTTTAAGTATTGGAGTTTGATTAGATAGGGATTTCAATTATGTCTTCAACTAGGATCTTGTAACAAACTGCTACTAATTGGACACCACTTTGAACCGATGTTTAATATTCCTATTTAGGGACTCAAATATCACTGTGCTTAAAAGTGTACCTTTGGGTTCCATTTCCATAGGGGAAAAAGACTCAGACCTCACTCAGGACATCCCAGGACCTCCCGATCTCACCAGCCTAATTGGGCAATTAGCCCAAGCCCACGCGGGGATGTGGAGGAAGAAGAGGTGTTGGAAGTAGAGAACATCTGCACCCCACCAAGTGAGTGTCTGAGAACACAGATTGAGATAATAAATTAATGTCTGCATGTTTTTGAAATTTATTTTTTTGTTTTTATCTACCCAACTTTTAGGTGATGATCTGGTTGTGGAAGGCCAAGCTGCGGAGCCATTTTCCTCAGACAGTGCCCACAGGCTTATTGGGCAGATCATGGCCCGGAATAGCCAACTGGAAAGCATGCAAAAGCAGATGGAAAGCATGCACAACCAGATGGCCACCATGCAGCAGGGAATGAAGGACATGATTGATGTTTTGGGGAGAATCTAATACCCCTTTTCCATTTTTAAAACATCAATCATGTCCTTCATTCACCTTTTTGATACCATCATTTTGCCCGATTTTCGGGGCCAAATATTGAAGATGCACATGGAGTGGCAACATGTGCCATGTGCCATCAGGGGATCTCAATGTACGCATTTTGTGTTTGCAACCCCTTCATCATAATGCTAGTAGGTGAGATAAAGGGGTTTCACCAGTGGCGGCCCGTCCATAGGGGGCGCATGGGCGCCGCCCCCCCCCCCCCCCCCCCCCCCCGCCCCCCCCCCCCCCCCCCCCCCCCCCCCCCCCCCCCCCCCCCCCCCCCCCCCCCCCCCCCCCCCCCCCCCCCCCCCCCCCCCCCCCCCCCCCACCCCCCCCCCCCCCCCCCCAAAGCCAGTCACAAAAAAAAAATTGAAAAAAAAATGTCCCTTTAAAAAATAAAAAAAAGGTTCCTTTTAAGTGCACTGTGTTCGGGGCGGGCACCAGTCACAGTGCACTATGGGAGCGTCATGCCAATGCAATCCCGTGATTGCCGGCAAAACGCTTCATTTGCGTTTTTTTTTTATGCCTTGTGGCGCTATGCAGAGCGCCACAAGACGCTCATTGGGGCATTCTTCTGCATTGTATGTCCTGATGGTGGATAGTGATTGGCTGGTCCATAGGATGTAGGGCGGTGCTTTTATCGGACCAGCCAATCACTTCCGCTTTTATGAATCGCTCATCCTGGCTGCAGGTCTGAACAGGAGCAGAGGAGTCGGCCAGTGATCGGGACACGTAAGATTAGGAAACGTTTTAGGTGCTCTCAGACCTGCAGCAGGGGTGGGGGGGAGGGGAGTGCACTGAAGGGTTGAGACTTGAGAGGCACATTCCGGAGACAGTTCATCTGGGCTGCTACTGTTTAATGTGTGTCAGGTAGGGGGAGGGGTAGCCTGGCATGAGTGGATAATGCTAGATGTTATGTTGTTCAGGCTATCCTCTCATCTCCTCATCTCATCCAGCTGTATTTACATCCCGTCTGAGAGCAGAGACCAGAGCTTCTCCCTGGCAGGGGGGTCTGATCATACTGGATGGTGACATTGTGCTGGGAGGACAGGAGATGACAGCTAGAGGGGAAGACAAGTCCTTCAGTCTACACTGATCTGTGCTGGATCAGAACACTGACAGGCAGATCCACCACCCCCTGATCATTAAATATCTCCATCCATCCCATCCATCCACTCATCCCATCCACCCACCCCATCCATCCACCCACTCACCCCATCCATCCACCCACTCACCCCATCCACCCACTCATCCCATCCATCCACCCACCCTATCCACTCACTCCATCCACCGCATCCATCCACCCCATCCATCCACTCACCCCATCCATCCATCCACTCACCCCATCCATCCACTCATCCCATCCATCCACCCACCCCATCCATCCATCCACCAACCCCATCCACTCACTCCATCCACCGCATCCACCCACTCACTCCATCCACCGCATCCACCCACTCACTCCATCCACCGCATCCACCCACCCTATCCATCCACTCACCCCATCCATCCATCCACCCACCCCATCCATACATCCACTCACTAGACCCACCCACCCCATCCATCCACTCACTCCATCCACCCCATCCATCCACTCACCCCATCCATCCATCCACCCACCCCATCCATTCATCCCATCCATCCATCCACCCACCCCATCCATCCATCCACTCACTCCATCCACCGCATCCACCCACCCCATCCATCCATCCACCCCATCCATCCACCCCATCCATCCATCCACCCACCCCATTTATCCACTCATCCCATCCATCCACTCACTCCATCCACCGCATCCACCCACCCCATCCATCCACTCACTCCATCCACCGCATTCAAACACACCATCCATCCACCCACCCCATCCATCCACTCACCCCATCCATCCACTCACCCCATCCATCCATCCACTCACCCCATCCATCCACTCACCCCATCCATTCACCCACCCCATCCATCCATCCATCCACTCACTCCATCCACCGCATCCACTCACCCCATCCATCCACCCACCCCATCCATTCATTCCATCCACCCACCCCATCCATCCATCCACCCACCCCATCCATCCACCCCATCCATCCATCCACCCACCCCATTTATCCACTCATCCACCGCATCCACCCACCCCATCCACCGCATCCACCCACCCCATCCCTACACTCACTCCATCCACCACATCCACCCACCCCATCCATCCATCCACTCACCCCATCCATCCATCCACCCACCCCATCCACCCACTCATCCCATCCATCCTCCCACCCTATCCACTCACTCCATCCACCGCATCCATCCACCCCATCCATCCACTCACCCCATCCATCCATCCACTCACCCCATCCATCCACCCACCCTATCCACTCACTCCATCCACCGCATCCACTCACCCTATCCATCCACTCACCCCATCCATCCATTCATCCCATCCATCCATCCATCCACCCACCCCACCCACCCCATCCATACATCCACTCACTCCATCCACCGCATCCACCCACCCCATCCATACATCCACCCACCCCATCCATACATCCACTCACTCCACCCACCCACCCCATCCATCCATCCACTCACCCCATCCATTCATCCCATCCATCCACCCACCCATCCATCCATCCACTCACTCCATCCACCATATCCACCCACCCCATCCATCCATCCACCGCATCCACCCACCCCATCCATCCACCCCATCCATCCATCCACCCCATTTATCCACTCATCCCATCCATCCACTCACTCCATCCACCCACTCACTCCATCCACCGCATCCACCCACCCCATCCATCCACTCACTCCATCCACCGCATTCAAACACACCATCCATCCACCCACCCCATCCATTCACCCACCCCATCCATTCATCCCATCCACCCACCCCATCCATCCATCCACTCACTCCATCCACCGCATCCACTCACCCCATCCATCCATCCACCCACCCCATCCATTCATCCCATCCATCCACTCACTCCATCCACCCATCCACCCACCCCATCCATCCATCCATCCACCCCATCCATCCATCCATCCACCCACCCCATTTATCCACTCATCCCATCCATCCACTCACTCCATCCACCGCATCCACCCACTCCATCCACCGCATCCACCCACCGCATCCACCCACCCCATCCCTACACTCACTCCATCCACCGCATCCACCCACCCCATCCATCCATCCACTCACCCCATCCATCCACTCACTCCATCCACCGCATCCATCCATCCACTCACTCCATCCACCCACCCATCCACCCACCCCATCCACCACATCCACCCACCCCATCCATCCATTCACCCATCCATCCATCCACCCCATCCATCCATCCACCCACCCACCCCATCCATCCACTCATCCCATCCATCCACCCACCCCATCCACCTACTCACCTACCTGTCCATCCATCCCTGCACACCCCTTCCTGCTGGTTGTGTATATCTTGGCTATCCCTCCTCTTTCCTATATGAAAGCAGCTTATTTCTTGGTATTGTCCTAAAGCTGACCATACTCTGTCCAATCCCCTTTTTCACCAGACCATACACAATACAATCTGTGCAATCTCCTGTAGATCTGCCATCTACTAGGTAGTGCAAGATCCTGCCCTGGGGCGGGGGGGTGGGGTGGGGTGTATGTGCGAGTGAGGGGACCAGGTCTGTTTTGCGCCCCCCCTAAAATTTTGACCACCAGCCACCACTGGGTTTCACACACAACACGTCCATTGATTCCACATGATGGGAGATAGCACATGTTGACATTACCCATTTGGACTTTCAATTTGTAAGCATCTTCAAAATTTGGCTTCTACTGTACATGGGTGACATCAACCAGTTGAAATTTGTAAGTTCCATAGTTTTAGATTGTGTAAATTTTTAGACCAAAACAAAAATGTTTGAAGTGTTTTAAACCATGTTTGAATTTTTTGACCAAAAAAATAAATAAATACATTTTTTTTTTATGAGAAATAAATAGAAATAAATATAATATATATATATATTTGATTCACAAAAAAAAAATCTAAACAACATGTTTGGATGTGCACTATAATAATAAAAAAAAAATGTTTGCACAAATTAAACAACAATGTTAAAAAAAAAATAATTGGGGGTTCATTGACAAAGGGGCTTATTTAATAAAGGCAAAACAAGTTTTTCCCTATAATAAGTGCACTAGGAGAACATAGAAAACAGCCAAAAAGAAAAGCAAACAATACGAAAAACACAATATTTTATCGGATATAAATGTATTTATTTTTGAAAAAGAAATAAATTTTTAATGGTCTGCTGCCATTTCAATGGCCCCCCTACCATTAAAATAGGTGACATAGCTGTCGCGCACTTGCTGTGCAGATTGGGGGGCCAAGACGGCCATGATCCAGGCCTGTCAGCTCGGTGGGAACTCCGGCCTCAGGCCCAATAGGCTGCAGGTAGCTTCCCATATTTTTGCGTAAAAAATTATGAAGTATGCAGCAGCTGAGGATAACGGTGTTGAGTTTGTATTCTGCCAGATGAATTGCAGTTAAAAACAAACGGAACCGGTTGGCCATAATTCCAAAAGCATTTTCTACCACCCTTCTTGCTCTGGCCAGCCGATAATTAAAAACCCTCCTCTCAGGGGTGAGGGATCTTTGTGGAAACGGCCTCATCAGGTGGTCGCCCAGACCAAACGCTTCGTCAGCAATAAAAATAAAGGGGAGTCCCTCCACATTATCCGCATCTGGTGGCAGTTCCAGGCCACCAGTCCGGAGACGACGGCAGAACTCCGTCTGGTTAAAGACTCCTCCATCTGACATCCGGCCGTTCTTCCCCACATCCACATAGAGGAAGTCATATTGTGCCGACACCACTGCCATCAACACAATTCTATTGAACCCCTTATAATTCCAATAGTAAGACCCCGAATTGGGTGGTGGCACAATTCTGACATGTTTGCCGTCAATCGCCCCTCCGCAGTTGGGAAAGTCCTAACGGGCAGCAAACTGGTAAGCCACAGTCTGCCATTCCTGTGGTGTGGAAGGAAACTGTGGAGTCAAACAGAAAGATACAATTATAAGTAAATCCAAAAAAAAAACAAAACATAAAAAAGCCAACAAATTAACCAAACATTTTTGACCAACATCTGTATTTTTTAAAGTAGTCGTTAAAAAAAAAAATATGAAAGATAAGGCCCAATTCTCAGATTTCTCACCCCTCAGCCCATAGAACATAATAATGGGGGTGTGGAGTAATTATAAGGCAACACATTTAAAAGAGGGTGGGGGAGTAATTAATTATAAGGCAACACATTACACCTGAACACATTTCAAAAAAGAGGGTGGGGGGGAGTAATTATAAGGCAACACATTACACCTGAACGCATTTAAAAAAGAGGGGCGAGGGGGGTGAAAGGGGGGGCGTGTAAAGCAGTACAATGGAGCTGTTAATATACGTTTTATTTTTAATAAAGGGACTAGGCTATGGGTGTATATGGGCCCAGGATTGCATGCTGGGGAGGTTGGTGCAAGCAAATATGCATGTAGGCCACTAAAGGAGAAATTCAAACAAATCTTAAAATAAAATAGCCAAAAAAAAAAAACATTTTGAAAATGCATGCATGAATAGGGGACATTCACAGAATATTCCTATCATGGTAATTAGCTAATGATGAAATGAATGCACTACATTAGCAAACATACAATACATATAATGTAATTTTAAAGGATAAAAACTTACCTTCATATATTCCTCCTGCAGGACCTGAATAATGGCAGAACAGGTCTCTGGAATAATGATCCCCAGAGCCTGGGGGGAGATGCCTGTCGTGAACTTGAGGTCCTGCAAGCTTCTCCCCGTCACCAAGTAACGCAACGTGGCGACTAGCCTCTGCTCCAGAGTGATGGCTTGCCGCATGCAGGTATCCTGCCTGCTGATAAAAGGGGACAGCGAAGCCAACAGGCGGTGAAAAACGGGGTCCGTCATCCTGAGATAATTCCTGAAATCCTCAGGATTATTCTCACGGATCTCACGGAGCAAAGGCATATGTGAGAATTGGCCACGCTGGCGCAGCCAATTCTTCGTCCATGAACTCCTCCTCGCCCTGTTCATGGACTGGACTCGGGTCAAAGTGTTAACCGCAACACCGAGCCCCTGCACAGAACGAACTCGCGAACGAGTACGTCCACACTCCATGGCTTCAAAACGGTCGGCTGGTCAAACAAACTTAACCGAACGCACTGAAGAACAGCAAGGCCTATGAAGAACGACCTGAAGAACAGGAACGAGCAGACCAGAACGGCCTGAGAACAGGTACGAACTGATCCACACGCACTGAAAGACAGATACAAACCTCACAAGCACAAACTGAACCGCAGAAAACGAGCAAATTAAGCTGAAGTCTGAGAAGCGCGAATCGTCTCTAACCAAACGTCTACTAACACGAGATACACACGAGATTAGCAGACGGAGCCCAAAGGGTGTCGTTTTGGATCTTGAGCTTCCTTTTTCTAGTCCCGTCGTACGTGCTGTACGTCATCACGTGAACCGCCGGACTTTTAGCGTGATCGTGTGTGGTCAAGTCCGTTCGCTTTCAAGTCCGGCGAAGCCCCGCTGGAAGGTCCGGTGGTTTGTCCGCCAGACTAGGTCCGGCGGACATTCCCGCGGCAAAGTCCGATCGTGTGTATGAGGCATTAAAGTGAATGTCACATATACCCAGTGAAGTGAACAGCCTCCGATGATACACAGAGATGAAACAAATTCTCCTACATACGTTTTACATGTTTATCTGCTGTCTCCAGCTTTATACACTGTTTAGAAAGTGAATGTTGTGTTAGATTTATTTTCTTCCTGTTCCAGCACTGGGTGTGGAGTCTGGGCATACACTGTGTGTGAGATGATTGGAGGAAGGGCACACACCCCCCTCCACATAGGCAGAGGAAGGAAGAATCATGCAGAGCTGTTCTGTAAATAGACAAGCTCTCTGCTAATCTATTTATAGCACCCACCCCAACATAAATTTCCAGCTGCTTTTATCTCCTGTGTCAGAGAGCTTGTCAGAAGTTATGCTGATAACAGAGGAACAACGCAGCATAAAGACACTGGACACAGGGATTTGAAGAGATATAAGTAAACTCTACAGATATATGTGCCCAGGTCAATTTACAGGAATGGGGTTTACATCCACTTTAAAGTAGAACTAAAGGCAAAACCTTTTATTTTTTATTTTTGGATAGAGTAAAGGAAGGTTAAAGGGTGGGAATACCACCAACAACCCTCTCCATCTAATGCTGACAGCTATGTACTGTAATTTGGGCCTACAACGCCCTCTGGAGGTAACATGTGGTAGGTCGTTGTAACCAAAAAAAAAAAATTTCTTATGAAATTTTTAATCTTACTCAGAAAGAAGAGATGAATGAAGTTGGGTTTTTACCTTTTGATTCATAGAAAACCGATCAGGGTGGGTGCAGTGCATGTTAACAAGTGGGTGTGAATGAATATATGTTGTGGCAGAGCGAGGCTCTGTCCCTTTGAAATTAGAGGTAAAAGAGACAGAGTTTGCATATCTGCAGACTGCAAAACTACAGACTGTAGAATGTAAATGGAGAAAACTGCTCTCTCAGTTTTCTCCAGGTTTTGCTAGTTCTGGATGGGAGTCTGTAGTTTGGAGATCTCTGAGAGTCATGGATGGGATGGGATCTCCAACCCTGTGTCCGGGTCTTGAGGATTGCAAGCAAGGTGTGTGCCCAGCTGCACACAGACCATATAATGAGGGGCTGGTGAGTGGAGGATGGTGGAGTGTGAGCAGCTTGCTGCTGGTGCAGTATGAAGACAGACCTGTGTCTGTAGAGGGGGTCATCCCTGTGTAAGGGGGATTCTTTGCCCAGAGACTGGGAAAGGCTTGACAGCCTTGAGAGTCGGGAAGACTAAGGAAGCCAGTGAGTCCAGGGGACTGGAAGGAATCAACTCTGTTGAGAGCAAGCAGAGGAACTGCTGACAAGAGAGAGCCAGGTGGCTTGGTATGTTTTTTCATTTGAGTGCTTAATGAAGTTAAACCCCTGCGTGGGATTTCTGGATGGACTTTTGTTTTTTTCCTTTTTAATAAATGTGGGCTACCAGGCTCTTAACTATATATGCCTGTCTGATGAGGACTCACTGCACTAAAAATGCATCCATCAACTTGAGTTAAACACCCCAATGTCACAATGTGAATAAACCAGCTTTATGTTACTTTCACACTGCTCTGTATCAAAAACATACAAAAATGCATATGAGCTTTTTCTGCATTTTTGCAGTGGTTTTCCTGTATTTTTACATTTAACATAGCACATGATGTGTTTTTGCCACGTTTGTGTTGTGTTTTCCTCATATCACTTCCCACTATCCAAATGCAATTTCCAGTGTGACTATGCAGTGCTACTTGCTTGCACGTTTGATGTGACTTTGATGCAACTTCAATGCTACTTTAGAAGTTCTCAAGCCTTTGTTCACAAATTGCATGACAAGGGAAATCACATTATATTCAATGATGCCCCTCTGATCATCTCAGCACAGTACAATTTTGGAAAATGTTCCTGGTGGACCTCAGTGTGAATTCAGCCCCACAGCCTTTTATGTTATCTCACAAAAGTCACATCAGCATAGATAAGAAGCATTCCTATACACTTTGATGGATCAGTGTTTTTCTAACCCTCATCTCTTCTCCCTGCTCACCCTTCATCCATTGATTTTGATACAGCTGTGATTTTGGGGCCTTCCCAGGATCCTTCATTCGACCCTTTGAAAAAAGCCTCCACTCTGGTTGATCTATGTACATTGCAGGGATTGTAACAAACTTTGTTGCAGATTCATAGCTATTGTTATTCTGAAGAAATTGCTGTTTGTCCATGTGCAGAGTGAATGGGAGTGATTTTATAATTATCAATCAGCTGCTGCACTTGCAGGGCTCTAATAAGCAAAGTGGCAGGGTCTGCATCTCTTTAGATGTGATTTCTCTTTGGCGGTATCTCACCAAAAATGAAATTTTTGTTGCAGGGGATGCCCAAAATCTGACTTGTATCTTAGTGCAGACTTCTGGGAAAATTGGTGAGCCAATCACACGAGCAGGACATGACATTTTCAGGGGGCGTTCTGTACACCATCTGTGTACACCATCTCTCTATACCAGGGGTAGGCAACCTTTTTAGCACAATGTGCCAAATTTTTAACAAAAAAATATCAACTTCACACTCTCAATCACAAAAGTTTTTTTTTTTTTTTTTTAATAACGTAAATGCTGTAAACGACTTGAGTTGTAGTGAGAAGTTAACATCCTACACTCACGCCTCAGATCAGCTCCAATTCATGCACCTTCACACCTCAGATCACTGTCCCCCTGCAAATCTGGTTCACCACTGTTACCCCCTGAACATCTGCCCCACCACTGTTACCCCCCTGAACATCTGCCCCACCACTGTAACCCCCTGCTCATCTGCCCCACCACTGTACTACACTGCACATCTTTCCCACCACTGTAACCCCCTTTCTCATCTGTCCCATCACTGTACCTCCAACACATCTGTCCCACCTCTGTTCCCCCTGCTCATCTGTCCCACCAATGTACCTTCTTTCTCCTCTGCCCGCCACTGTACCCCCCTGTACATCTGCCCCACCTCTGTAGCCCCTTCTCTTCTGCCCAACCACTGTAACCCTGTGCTCATCTGTCCCACCAATACACCTCCTTTCACATCTGCCCCACTGCTCTACCCACCTGCTTTTCTGTCCCACCACTGAACCCCCTTCACATTTGCCCCAACACTGAACCCCCCTGCTTATCTTTCCCACCACTGTAACCCCCTTCTTATCTGGCCCAACACTGAACCCCCTGCTCATCTGTCGCACCACTGTAACCCTCTTTCTCATCTGCCCCACCAATGTACCCCCCCCTTTCTCATCTGCCCAATCACTGTAACCTCCTGCACATCTGCCCCATCACTGTAACCTCCTGCACATCTGCCCCACCACTGTACCCCCTGCTCATCGGTCCTACCACTGTACCCCCTGTACATCTGGCCCTCCTCTGTAGCCCCTGCTCTTCCACCCAACCACTGTAACCCCATGCTCATCTGTCCCACCAATGCACCTCCTTTCTTCTCTCTTATGTCCCACTTCTGAACCCCTTTCTCATCTGCCCCAATACTGAACCACCTGCTTATCTTTCCCACCACTGTAACCCCCTTCTCACCTGGCCCAACACTTATCTCCCCTGCTCATCTGTCCCACCTCTGTAACTCCCTTTCTCATCTGCCTCACCAATGTACCCCCTTTCTCATCTGCCACATCATTGTAACCTCCTGCATATCTTCCCCCACCACTGTACCCCCCTGATCATCTGCCCCACCACTGTACCCACTGCTCATCTGTCATACCACTGTATCTCCTGTACATCTGCCCCATGTACCACCCTGCTCTTCTGTCCCACCACTGTAACCCCCCCCCCCTTATCTGCCCCACCAATGTTCCTCCTTTCTCATCTGCCCCACCACTGTACCTCCCTGCACATCTGCTCCACTACCGTACCCTCATGCTCTTCTGTCTCACCACTGAGCCATCTTCTCATCTGCCCCACCACTGTACCTCCTGCATATCTGTCCCACCTCTGTTCCCCCTGCTCATCTATCCCAGCAATGTACCTCCTTTCTCCTCTGCCCCACCACTGTACCCTCCTGTACATCTGCCCCACCTATTTACCTCCTGCTCTTGTGCCCAACCACTGTAATCCCCTGCTCATATTTCCCACCAATGCACCTAGTTTCACATCTGCCCCACTGCTCTACCCCCTGCTCCACCGCTGAACTCCCTTCTCATCTGCCCCAACACTGAACCCCCTGCTCATCTGCCCCATCACTGTACCCCACTGCTTTTCTGTCCCACCGCTGAACCCCCTTCTCACATCTCACTACTGAATCACCTTCTCATCTGTCCTAAAACTGAACTCATATGCCCCACCACTGTAACTCGCTTTCTTATCTGCTACACCAATGTACCTCCTGCGCATCTGTCTCACCTCTGTTTCCCCTGCTCATCTGTCCCACCAATACACATTGATAGGGAAATCCCAGAACTTAGGGGATTCCAATAACACGTTGACTGCTGAACCACATTCAAAAAGATGTATTTAATATTTCAAGCTTGTAGCTATCCACAAGCAGGGAGAACAACGTTGTACAGTACATGGTATACATTCAAATATATTGTTCTAACTGAAGCTGGGAGCCTAACTTAATTTATACAGCTCAAAAAGGGGGTGGGGGAGTGAGCCTCTTTGAAATACTAAACAATTTGTTGGTTATTTTACATTGATTAACAGATGGTCATTTAGCACCTAGACATCACTTCCAAAAGTTCTCTGGGAAAATGCCTTTTCACAGCCGGAGGTGTGAATGGCATTTGGACACAACCAAGACAGCTGTTTTTCATACATCCTGTGATCAGACATTTGCAACAAATATTCTGCTTAAGTCAGAATACAGGTATTGATAATCATAACTAAATATTAGATAAAAGAAATGCCTATTCCATTTACCCGATCAATCCCATCTTTTGGTCAAATTAAATATTGACCACATAACTAACAAAACATAACATAAATGGCATTTTAAAGAAAAGCAGATACAATTACAATTCCTATCAATTGCTCCAAAATTACACCATCTCCTTCCAACTGCCTAATCTTAGTTTAAATATCTATTCTTCTAGTTCATATTCCTTCCACTTTATGTACACAATTTACTTCTGCAGAAAAACCTCATTTTGCTTTGTCAAGGCTAAAAAAAAATATAAAAATACAAAAATGTCTAAAATAAAAATTACACGTTGGTCTAACAATGTATGTATGAATGCCAAGTCTTTAATTTATTCCTCCACTGTAACTTTGACAGCTAGTCCATAAGACTCCACTGCAACACCTAAGAATGCATACAATGTTCATACATAATCTTCTTTTCTTCAGGACTATCGCAGTCCACATGACAAGAAACTTCCAGTAGGTGTGCAGATCTTTTTGCAATTATATGTTTTTTTGAAAGCACTCTTTTTTTTTTTTTCCATTAATGCTGTTTGTGGCTGATGTCATAAAGCCAAGGAATGAGGGAGGATATTTTTGAAGATGGCGTCACTCAGATGGTTAGTCCAACATTTGATCATTACCAAAAATGCCCATAAAGCCGTTGAGTTTTGTTACTGCTGAAGTAAATCTATGTTTTAGAGGTAATACAATCTAGAAGAAGATAAAAACATCTTAATACAAGGAGAAACCATTCTCATTTAGTATAAAATATTATTCAACTGTCATTTAAACTAAACTGTCTAGACTAGCCTGAATTCAATGAAACATTTTTCATGAATAGGCTTCTCAGAGGGGGGGCCTATCACGTATGGCTTGGATCAGTGATCCTACAGGAGCATAGCCAAGAGAGCACAGAATACAGGATTTACAAGAATGACAGGAGTATAGTGCAGTACTGGCTCTCGATGCGGTATGGCAGATGGCACATTCTTTCATCTGATGTGGGAATGCACCCCGATTAGGAAGTTCTGGTCGGAGGTCACGGCCTTCATTAGCTCCTTAACTCAGATACCCAATATCTGCAACCCTCTGCGGTGTCTACTAGGATACATTGATGATGAAGGTATATCTAAAAATGTACAAACCTTTCTGCGCATAGTATTTTTCTATGCTAAGAAATCGATTACTATCCACTGGAAGTCTCAATCCTCACCCACTATAGCCTTTTGGATCACTATCATTAATCAGGCAATACCATTATATAAGTTGACGTATGAGGCCAGAGGATGCCCAAAAAAATTCCTTAAGATTTGGGGCTCTTGGGTCAGCTCCGAAAGTACCATACCACCGGCTCCTTGAAAGACTAAATGAAGCCCCTTGATCATTGATTGGGTCTAATTAAGCAGAATAGACATTTGACCTTTAGGTTGTCACATTTCCACTAAATGTATACCAGTTTACTAGATTATGTAATGGTTTGAGCGATGTTCGCTCCATATACAGTTTGTTTGCTGTATTGTTTGTTGTGTGTGAAAATAAATAAAATTCTACTTTAATAAAAAAAATTGTGCAGTACTGGGGTTCAGGGTTCACAGGAAGTCAGGTACACAAGATACAGTTGATGTGCAAGGATTCTAAGGCAGGAAGTATACCTAATGCTACTATCTGGTGGAGAACGCAGCATATCCGCACATGCATAAATGGTGAGGGCCCTTGAAAGGGCCAAGGCACAGAGTCTAAGGAACTGCCTTGTCTTCTCCAGAGCGCTTAAAGGTAGAGATGGGTTTGTGCTGCAGACAGTTCCCCGGTTGCGGCCCTCTTACTCACCCAAGCAGGCAGATACCTAGAACTAAGGGCCAATGAACAAATGAGAATCCCTTGCAGCACTGAGATGCTGGGATCACTAAACAGTAGGGAGTAAAATTCAAGCTAACAGGTGTGTGCCTGGACACACACAGACATTGGGGACAGATACACAAAGACGCATAAGACAGCTTGAAATGAGTAGCCATGTAAACAGTCACACAGGAATCTATAAGAGTAGTGAAGTTGCATGGTGTCACCGAAACAGGAAACTAGCTTAAAATAGACTTGGAGACACAAAGGCAGACTTGCTTGGGACATTATTATTCAAAGGCAATCTGCTTCAGCTTGAAAAAGCAGTACTGGCTGGGCATGTAGCTAATTCAATTAACAGGAGGTCTAATCTAGTCTTAAAATAAGTTTTGTGGGACAAGATACAACCGCAGACCTTATAAGTGAAAGCATTGGAACTAAATGCCAACACCAATACATTAATCACACACATGGGTTGGAATTAATTTCCCTTTTTTTTTTTTTCCTCAACCTCACCTACTATGTAATACCAGCATATCTGCTGATCTTTGGGAATAGAGGAGACAGATCTGTAGAAAAGCTGAAGATCTGTGACAGGTCTAATTTAAAATCTTAATAATACCCAAGTAATCTACATTCATTACTTTTTTTTTTAACTAGAGCAACAATTGTTCAATTCAATCTTAATAAAACTTTTCATCATAAAATAATAGACAAAAACTATATAAGGCTGAGTTCCCACTATTGTGACTTAAAGTTGCAGCGACTTTGAAAAGGTTCTTTCACTACCTTGATGCAACTCTGATCTAGAGACTGTGAAGATGAATCAAAGTCACACTCCAGAGTCTCTGAATCACGTGACTTTGGGGGTCATTATAGTGGAAATGTAGTCTAAGACAGGAGATGCTTAATTATCTAGGGCAGGGGTGTCACTCAATTTCATCGTGGGCCACATCAGCATTATGATTGTTCTCAAAAGGGCCAGTTGTATCTGTAAGATTAGATGTCCAGCGCATGCCCTCCCCTTACATTAGATGTCAAGAGCCACCCCACCATCAGAGGTTTAGTCCTCCACTCTCCCTTACATCACAGTGCACCCCCTTTCCTTATGCTGCTGCTGGGAAGAAGCTGGATGCATTGCTTGAAAGCAGAAAGTAGGGGTCTGGAGGAGGACCAGAGGAAGGCTGGAGCTCTCCTGCAGCTGCAGGAGAGGTGTGAGGGCCACATGAAATGGCCTTGAGAGCCGGATTCGGCTCGTGGGCCTTGTGTTTGACACCTGTGATCTAGGGCATTGTAACTCATTACATTTCGAAAATCATACATGTCAGATCATAACACAACAAAAAAATGTTAGCACCTCATATTGTAAATAGGAACAAGAAACTGGGCAGTACAGACTCAAATGGCTGCACCAATATTTAGCTAGTGGGGGGAGTGAAACCCATAAATGTTTACATATGAAAATAGAAACACTTTAGAACAATACTTCCATTGGTGAATTGTCTTTTGAAGGCTGTGATCTCCTTCTGTTCTAAAGACCCTAAATAAATCAATTCTGGACATAGAACTAATCTGAGGAATAAGCATCAAAATTTAATAACAAAACACATTATTTTCCTCCATAAAATAAACAAACCACAGGTTAGAGATATTTAGCATAAATTAAACATTTTGAACATTTACTTTCGTAGATGTTTTACCAGTGCACTTTTTCTAACACAAAAAAAAATAGTTTGACGTCAAACTAAATGTTACCGCGTGGATTTTATGTATGGTATACCATTATTATCAAAAAAAAACTATTATTCACCATGGTTAAAAATGAGCAGCTCAAAAAAACAAATTTTTTTTATAAGTTCCCCTTTGTCTTGCAAAACATTTATACTTCAACATACTGAGCACATTGGAAAACGTCTTCAAAAACTGTTTCTTCTATGGAAACAAAGATTACCGTTAATACACACACACATGTGAATATAAATTATTTGGAGGTATTTTATTTTAGGCAATATTATAATACACACACTAGTTGTGGTGAACACTCGGGCCTCTGACCATTGACAATGTAGCGGTTTCCGTTCCGCTGTTCCCGTGTGGTGGTTCCACATTGCAGTTGCCTTTGGTAACTATTAAAGACACGTATGGCTTACCCATATATGGATCCTGGAGGTTCTGATATGAGGAAGAAGGAACCAACCTTGGATTAGAAACTGGTTTAGTAGCATATCTAAGGAGTTTAGTAATACATATTTTGAGACAATAATAAGAGACATATTTTGCCAGAAAGAAACCCATGACATAGAGGAGGACAGTTCCAATAGAATACAGAATATCAGAAAGCCATTTACCTAAATTACCAAAAAGATTGTTAAACCAGCCCTTGATACTATCAGAAATACCATCAAGCATGAATTTAGGCCTTCTCCTTAAGGCTGCCACAGCTTCTTTTACCTTGTTGATGTGATCAGTTGTATTAATACTATAGTCAGGTATATACGTACAGCAGGCGTCCTTAATTAATGCACATACTCCTCCTTGTTCAGCTAACAAGTAATCGAGGGCCATTCTATTTTGTAGGGCCACTATCCGAAGCTGTTATTGTTCTTCATTCAGGAGGATAATAGTTTCGGTAGTTTCGTTCACAATTTTTTTCCATTATTCGTGCCAGTCTCCTTATCATTTGTATAGTTCTGGCTGGGCCATACATGGGAAGTGAATGTGGAAAAAAACTGCGCTAACTACACCTATGTGAAAAGAAAAGCAGCTGACATCCAAAACAAACAAAGTCTAAAGTGATGAATATACAAAAAATGTAGCGCTAATCATACAATAAAAACAGTGAATAACACACTAAAAAGTACATATGGCATGTGAGTGGGAGTGACCCCAAATAAAGTCCAAATATAGACTAAATTAGTTGGAAGTGAGTACTAAATAATCCCAAGGTAAAGCAAGTGAGGAACTGATATCCACGGATCTCTATAGACAACTCAGGAGTGTATATAGACCAGACAATGTCTCAAGGAACTTAACAAACGATGTAGAGAGATGGAATACTCTTACCACAAAAGTTGGATACAACTGCCATACGACATTGTATCTTGTAGGCTTATGCACTTAGCCTCTTGCGCTGGAGGGTACCGGATCGGGCAGGACCTAAGCAGCAGGGCAGAAGAGCAGCATGACCAATAAACAGCATGCATCCAAGCCTGGAACTCCCACACGATGCAATCGACGGACTCTCAAAGGCAAAAGGGAAAGGGTGCAAGCTTTTTTCTGTTTGCACCCTTTTCCTTTTTGCCTTGGGGAGTCCGTCGATTGCATCGTGTGGGAGTTCCAGGCTTGGATGCATGCTGTTTATTGGGCATGCTGCTCTTCTGCCCTGCTGCTTTGGTCCTGCCCAATCCGGTACCCTCCAGTGCAAGAGGCTAAGTGCATAAGCCTACAAGATACAATGTCGTATGGCAGTTGTATCCAACTTTTGTGGTAAGAGTATTCCATCTCTCTACATCGTTTTGTTAAGTTCCTTAAGTTACACTCAGCTCACTCAATTTGCAGGACAATACAGCTGTTCACACACACACACACACACACAAGCCTTGCAATTTAACCTGTGTCAAAGCAATGGGGGGGGGGGGGGGTCATTGCTCCTTTATCTATAAAACACCATTCCTTATTTTTAAACTTTAATCATCAGTGAAAAAGGCTTTTTTTACGTCGCTAATCTTTTAACACTTCACTTTATTCTTTATAGACTTTATTCACTAATTTATTTTTTATCAATTTTATTAGGTGTATTGGGTATGGATCCAATGACCACATGATTAGCCACCCAGCAAGTATTTAAATTAACTATTTTCAGCTCAGTTTTTTAGATTAATTTTTCTTTTCTAATAAGCAAATATAATATTTTTACGTTTTGTTTTTTTATATTAAATTGACCATAGTGCAAAATGACTACACATTGCACACGATTTTACAATTTTAAGTAAATTATTTATTTTTTTTATACCCAAATTATATAGATCAAATTGTTCACGATTTTAAGTCGGAAATAACATTTTTTGTCTTTTTTTAAGTTCATACTTTACAGACAAAATATTTTTCTTGCTTCTAAAAGTTGCAATGACCAACATGCCACTGACTTGTTACCTGGAATTGCCCTTGTGGCAATGTCCCATCACTTTAAAACATATATATATCATGGGGGCGCATGCGCGGCGCGATCCTGGACGGAAGCAAGGACTAGGAGCTCCGTGAGATCCGGAGACAAAAGCGGATTCCCCGGGGCCTTACTCACACTAACGGAGCACAGAATTACCCATCACCCCGGGCGGAACACCCAGCGCATGCCAGGCCCTAAGAATCGCCGTGGTAAACCGGCCCAAAGATCCCTAACTAACTACCTGCTTCGGGTGCGGGAGCAACACGCGATGTCCCAAGATGGCTGGCGCCCAGCCGGAGACGGCACCAGCGTCGTCACAGGCCTCAACCTCATCCCCGGAGCTCTCCATGGGCGAAAGTGAGTATTCTAACCTGCTCACGAAAGCGGACTTAGAGGACAGTCTCTCCACGATGTATGATAGGCTGGCTAGGAAGTTCCAGTCGGAACTACACAAATCCACCAGCACATTATCCACGGAGATTGCGGCCTTAGGAACCAGAACCGACTTGCTGGAAACTAAGCATGACGAACTGTGTTTAGCTCACTCGGACCTCAGGAAAGACCATGAGACCCTCACAGAGACTGTTCAGGTCCTACAAGCCCACCTCGAGGACCTTGACAATAGAAACAGGAGGAACAACTTGAGGGTGAGAGGAGTCCCTGAAACGGTCACTGACCTGCCTCAAGCTATCCAGAAGCTTTTCCAATCTCTGCTCCCTGAGACCCCAACTGCGGCCTTTACCTGCGATAGGCTGCACAGAGCTCTGCGCCCAAAACCCCCAGATGACAGACCCCCAAGGGACATTGTTTTATGCCTCAAGGACTACCTTACAAAAGAGGACATACTTAGGGCCTCACGCCATACTCCCAACATTTAGCTGGATGGTACTAGTGTGCAAATCTACCCGGACATATCGCCCACAACACTGGATAAACGCAGGAGAATGAAGGAAGTCACCTCTGTTCTTCAAGCTGCCAGGATCAGGTACCGTTGGGGCTTCCCATTTAAGCTGCAAGTCCCACATAATGGCACCACTTACACTGTCACCACAATCATGGAGGGTAAAGACCTCCTGGTAAAACTGGGCCTCTTGAACGCAGCAGACCACCCGAGGATGCCATCCACTCCCCGCTCACCTGCCATCTGGGCTACACCACCCCCTAGGAGAGACCGCCGCACGGTCCACTGACCTCTCCTGCTCCCAACATTTCAGCCGGACACTAAGAAGGCCCTCATGCCAATTGGTAACATACTTGTCTCACCTTGATCTGACGTCTAGTCGCGCCCGCCTGGACTCCCCCCCCCCCCCCCCCCCCTCTGAGCAAGTAGGATTGAGTCCCTGAAGTCCCTGGAAGCCGATTGATGGTTCCTCCCGGATGGAGAGGACTGTCTGCTCCCTCTCCTTGCTTGGAAAAATGGACCTATGGGTCCAAGTTTATTTTCTTAGTTGAGGCGGAGGGAGAGAGGAGAGGGCGGCCTTTTTACCTTTTTTGCCCTCTCCTGTCTCCGTCTCATGCCTTATGCTTTTTTGGTCAGGGCGCTTGTTTTGCCCCTGACCCCCTTGGCTTTGACACTACTTCTACATATGCCTGACTTAAGTTTAGGTCTGACGCATGGTTTGCAGTCAAGGCATGGTTGCTGGTTATTTGTTTTTTTCTATTTTTATTTTACTGCCTTTTTTTGCTCTCAAAGTATGGTACTGCAACTGTCTCATTGCCTTCTCTCCTCTCACTGATCGATGCTCCTGGGCACCCGTCTTGCCCCTGGCTTTTCCAGGGGATGGCGGGGGCCTACGGTTTCGGCCTTTGACACAGGTCTGCTTATATATAAGGTAAAGTTTTATTCACTGTGCAAACGCTGGGTTCTGGTTCATCCTGCTGCAGGGGCTCTTGTGGGTTCTGGACTCAGAGCGCGGTCCCTATCTGGTGCGCTACCTTCTAATGTATCTTAATGGGTACCACTGTACTCTCACATAACCTTAAGGGGTTTAACTCCCCGATTAAAAGGCGGAAGGCCTTTAAAACATATAAGAGAATGGGAGCAGATATTCTGCTTCTCCAAGAGACGCATTTCTCCACCCAAAACCACCCGCACTATTTTGATAGGGCCTACCAACAGGGGTACTTCACTACGTTTGAGTCCAGGACCCGCGGAGCAGCTATTTTTTTCAGGAACACTGTAAAGTTTGAATTGCAGCAGGTGTACAGAGACCCTGACAGCCGTTATGTGATTGTTAAGGGCATGATTCTAGGGAAAACTATCACTATCGCATCAGTATATGCCCCGAATGACGCCCAAGCGGCTTTTTTTAAGTGTTTTTTTCAGACCCTGGACGGTTTCCACTCCTCACATATGATTATTGGGGGGGATTTTAACTTGGTTGCACACCCGACCCTGGATAGGAGCAAGATAGGACATGCCTCCAACGCCTTCCCCAGGTCCTTACAACATCTCCTTAAATCCAACCAGCTGATTGACACTTGGAGGGCACACAATGTGGGGGCCAGGGAATTCACCTTTTACTCTAACCCTCATGATAGTTATTCTAGGCTGGACTACGTTTTTTCTACAACCGTCATGACAGCCAATTCTACCTCTGCCGGGATTCACTCATGCCCGTGGTCAGATCATCAGATAGTCTCATGCTTATTTGACAACATAGGCCTCCCTAGGGCTTTGGGAACTTGGAGACTGAATGAATCCATGCTCACAGACCCATCAGCATTATTACAGATCAGAGGCTACATCTCGGAGTACTTTTCCCACAACGAGGTCGGGGAGATTTCCCCGGGAGCGTTGTGGGGAGCGCATAAGGCGGTTCTGAGAGGTAGGCTGGTGCACTTGGCCTCGGACCGTAAAAAACAAAGACAGCAGATCATTCAGTCCCTTACGGAAGACCTAGACAGGCTGTATCGCAGACATGGTCTCACTCAGGAGCCTGAGTTGTTGGCACAGATTGATCAGAAGAGGAAGGCACTGGATGCTGTCCTCACTGACCAAACTGAAAAATCCCTGAGATGGTCTAAAGCCAAATTTCTCCTGTATAGTAATTCTTCTTCGACCATGTTTGCGAGAAAGCTGAAACAATCCATCCAACCCACACATGCCTATAGACTCCGGAATGACACTGGGAACCTTACTACCCATCCCAAAGAGGTCCTGCAATTATTCAAATCCTTTTACCAATCTTTAATGGAGGCTCCCCAACAACCGTCGACATGGCTTGATTCGATTCCACTACCCCAACTGACAGCTGAGCAGTTGGAATCCCTAAATGCCCCTTGCACGGTGGAGGAGGTGACAGCTGTCATGACTTCACTGAAAACCGCAAAAACCCCAGGCCCAGATGGCTTCTCAGCCTTATATTACAAGAAATTTGCAGACATATTGGCCCCCAGACTGACCAAACTATACAATAAAGTGTTATCAGGAGAGGCCTTTCCGAGTGATATGTTAATGGCCAACATGTCTTTAATCCCTAAACCTGGGAAGGACCACTCACTTCCCCAAAACTTTAGACCCATCTCGGTCATCAACAACGACCTGAAAATCTTTAGCCGCATTCTAGCGGACAGACTGGCAACTACAATCACGTCCTTAATCTCCCCAGACCAGACCGGATTCATCCCGACGAGACAGATAACCGACAACATCCGCCTAGCGACTAACATAATCCAAGACGCCAACCTCAAATCCCGTAAAATCCTCATGCTTAGTTTAGACATCAACAAAGCTTTTGATAGCGTCCTTTGGCCTTACCTAGACAGAATCCTTCACGGATTTGGAATTCTGGGTAGGTTTGTGAATGGATTTCACGCCCTGTACCAGAATCCTCGTACCTGCATTAAGCTTCCAGGTTGTACTTCAGAATATTTTACTTTGGGGAGAGGAACTAGACAGGGCTGTCCCTTATCCCCCTTGTTGTTCGCCTTGGCGATTGAACCCTTGTCCAGATCTATAGCAGCCAATCCCAACATTAAAGCATATGACCGTAACGGTTCCACTTATAAACTTAGTTTATACGCAGACGATGTTTTACTATTTCTGACTGATCCCCTGACCTCCCTTCCGAACCTCTTGGCCACTTTAGCTGACTTTCAGGCTGAATCGGGCTTAAGTGTAAACCCCTCTAAGTGTGTCGCTATGCCTATCAACATGTCAAACACGCTGACTGATTCCCTGCAGAGGAGCTTTAGATTCTCCTTGACCTTATCCTCCTTGCAATACCTAGGGATAAGACTGGCCCCCTCCCTTAAACAGATTTATGCCCTAAACTACCCGCAGATTTTCGCATCAATCAAGAATCTCTTGACTCAATGGGCCCCATACCACATTTCCTTTCTTGGCCGCATTCAGGCGGTCAAGATGTCTATCCTCCCCAAGCTGTTGTTTTTTTTTTTTTTAGAGCCCTCCCTCTGTATGTGTCCTGCTCTACCATCAGGACCATTCAGTCGGAACTGTTTAAATTCATTTGGAAAAATAAGAGACCCCGGCTTAACAAACTTCTGATGTTCAGACATAAAAACAGGGGGGGGTTAAGCTGCCCGGATCTCTGGAAATATTTTCTGGCAGCCAGACTAGTAAAATAGCCCAGTGGCATTTTCCCACACCTAGAACACCCTGGATACGCTTCGAAAGGGACTCCGTTAGGCCTTATTATCTCCCGGGGATCCTGTGGTCTAAGCTCGATCCGTCAGAAAGATGTTGCAGCACTTAATGGGGTGGTGGGGCAGTCCCTCTATCTCTGGACCCTATATAAGGACAGGTTTGGCCTATCTTCTAAACCTGCCCCCCTGTATTCATTCCTGGGCGACCCGGACTTTCCGGGGGCATTTGGAACTAGCCTGGAGTTTTTACACTGGTCCTCTCGGGACCTGGTGACCCTACGATCCTTGACCAAGGGGACAGTCTTCGGATCCTTTGAGGATTTAAGTCAGACCCGGGGTATCCCCCGCTCTGAATTTTATAAACATTTGCAGATACGCCACTTCTTCCAATCAGCCAGTACACTTTGGAGGGCAGATCCCAAAACTAGCTTTGAGTCTCTGTCTCGAGGGGTCCAGAGATAGAGGGGTGATTTCTGCGCTTTACAGTCATCTGAAAGGTTCTGAGATGTAGCCAAAGTCCCAGGCTATGGTAGCATGGGAAGCAGACCTGGAGGAGTCGGTCACCATAGAGGACTGGGGTGATATGATAAATAATATGCATAAGTGTGCCCGTTCGGTGGCAATCAAAGAAACAGTGGTTAAGTTACACACGAGATGGTACTTCACCCCGACCAAAATTCATAAGATGTTCCCCCTGGTATCAGACACCTGCTTCAGGGGCTGTTGGGAGGAAGGTTCTCTTCTCCACACCTTCTGCAGCTGCAGGGCCTTGGGCCCGCTGTGGCGGCATGTATCTGATAAGGTGCGGCAGATCACGGGGAACACCATTACTCTAACGGCAAAAATATGCCTCCTTTTTGCTGATGTCCCAGGGACCACACCAAATGAACAAAAACTCCTTCATACTCTATGTAGTGCGGTGCTATGGGCGATATCCTTAAACTGGCGCAAACTGTCGGTCCCCTGGGCACAGGTCCTTCACCGCATGGAGTCCATTAAATTAATGGAACGCATCCATCATACACTCATGGACTCCATGCTGATTTTTGAAAAGAAATGGGACTCCTGGCCAGTGTCTGTATAGTTTGGCACTCTTCCCCAAAACTGCGGCCCACTCTCTCTTTCACCCTGCAAACAGGCTTTGATATACCTTTTAAGATTTGTACAATTTGCACTATGCTCTTGAGTGATATAGTATCGCAGTACGCCTCATACTTTTTGTTTTTTCTTTTTCCTTTTGTTTTAATTTTGATTTTGTTATGTTTTTTCATTTGTAATGGAATTTGGATCTTCAGGCCAATTGTACCGTTTATACTACCTACCACAGCAATAAGTTCACACCCATACCTGTCGCCAATGATCCATAGACTCTTTGTGCTTCGTTTGCACTTTATTGTATGTCTAATTGAGTAGAGAGTCTGTGACTCCTTAGACATGTGGTTCACACATCTGTGATATTTTGTTCTGTTTTTGATTGCACTGTTCTTATTGTATACCGCTGTAAGATCCTTTAATAAAAGTTTGTAAACAAAAAAAAAAACATATATATCATTCCACCCATATTCATACTGTGTTACTATTATTTCACATTCATCAGTCCCTACCCTCAAGGAGCTTACAATCCTAACTCACATTCATATATACACTAGGGACAATTTAGACAGGATCCAATTAACCTGAGTGTAGGAGTACCTGGAGGAGAACACATGCAGGCACAGGGTGAACACGCAAACTCCATGTAGTCATGGTTTGGATCAACTTTTTTGCTGATACAGCACTTTGGGCATGTTAATACAACTAACATGACATAACAATCCATGGATCTCACACACACATATATACAACAAACATAACTCTCACACTTAGCCAACTACACCCTGTAGATAAAAATATTATACAGGACAATAAGTTTCTTTCATTTCCCCTTTTTTTTTTTTTTTTTTTTTTTTTGTAGCCTTCTAGTGGTACAAAACCCCTATGTGCATTTGTTCCATTCCTTGAGGGACTCGGCCACTCCTGTTTTCCAAGGTGAATCTTTGGCAATCCAGGAGGAGCTCCCGGTGAGATCACACAGACCCCAATCTGGGTTGTACTCGGTGGTACCCCCATCTTACACGGTGGTGAAACGTCCTCAAGAATTAATGTATTACTATATCCCCATGTCACACAGACACAGTGAACCCAGGCAATAGCAGGAACTGTATATCTGGCCCCCAATCCTGGCCAAGGATTTCTACTAGACTATACAATGCAAATCAGCCTCACAGAATGACAGGCACACAACTGAAAAGGGGGGGGGGGGGGGGTAGTCACAGAAGCTGCTAAAAAAAAAAAAAGGAAACAGTCCAATTATATGAAAGATACACGGCAGCACATATGACAGGCACACAACTGAAACAGTTCAAGAATGTCAAAAGCAAGCCACTCATGCAGGATACACACATAGCATCACATATTCAAGCAAATTTTGTAGTACAGTAACCAAAAAAAAAAATTTAACCAAAATAGGAGAAAGTTCTACAGTATAGAATCTGACAGTTCTGTTTCCCTAAAGTCTTTCACATCAGGTTATAGGCCCTGTGCAGAATAGGAGAGATAGTACTTCCACTCATGTTGTAGCTTTATGGAGAACTACGCAGAAGATAAACAGGAAAAAAAAATTCATTCAAAACTGGTACTAGTAGTTTCAAGCAGCGCTGTTTTTTAAGCAGGCCGTCACCCTAGGCAATAAACCAGGGCCTTACCACAAATAGTACCTTATCAGCCACAGCCTTTGATCCCTTGAGTCCGAAGACACGATTCTTGACCTGGCTGATCCCTCAGATGCAGGAAATGCAAAAATCCTAGCTAAGCACACATTGCACCTGAAATAGGGCAAGCCATTCACACAGAATCACACACTTACGAGGACCGTAATAAGTACAGATAGTATGGAAATTAAAAAGAAATGTAAAAATAACAAAATTAAACAGTCAAGGTTCTTGGAAAGAGTACTTCTACATAACAGGACTTACAGAAATAGGCACAGCACAAGGGGAAGTCACAGTAAGCAAAAAGTTGGCTTACCTTCACCAGCAGAAGTGAATTCCCAGCTTGTGTTGTTCCATTTGTTTGCGATGTCTGTAGAATTATCATTTCCGGCAGCGAAGGACCAATTGATAGGGAAATCCCAGAACTTAGGCGATTCCAATAGCATGTTGACTGCTGAACCACATTCAAAAAAATGTCTTTAATATTTCAAGCTTGTAGCTATCCACAAGCAGGGAGAACAACATTGTACAGTACATGGTATACATTCAAATATATTGTTCTAACTAAAGCTGGGAGCCTAACTTCATTTATACAGCTCAAAAAGGGGGTGTGAGCCTCTTTGAAATACTAAACAATTTGTTGGTTATATACATTGATTAACAGATGGTCATTTAGCACCTAGACATCACTTCCAAAAGTTCTCTGGGAAATGCCTTTTCACAGCTGGAGGTCTGAATGGCATTTGGACACAACCAAGACAGCTGTTTTTCATACATCCTGTGATCAGACATTTGCAACAAATATTCTGCTTAAGTCAGAATACAGGTATTGATAATCATAACTAAATATTAGATAAAATAAATGCCTATTCCATTTACCCGATCAATCCCATCTTTTGGTCAAATTAAATATTGACCACATAACTAACAAAACATAACATAAATGGCATTTTAAAGAAAAGCAGATAAAATTACAATTCCTATCAATTGCTCCAAAATTACACCATCTCCTTCCAACTGCCTAATCTTAGTTTAAATATCTATTCTTCTAGTTCATATTCCTTCCAATTTATGTACCCAATTTACTTCTGCAGAAAAACCTCATTTTGCTTTGTCAAGGCTAAACAAAAATATAAAAATACAAAAATGTCTAAAATAAAAATTACACATTGGTCTAACAATGTATGTATGAACGCCAAGTCTTTAGTTGATTCCTCCACTGTAACATTGACAGCTAGTCCATAAGACTCCACTGCAACACCTAAGAACGCATACAATGTTCATGCATAATCTTCTTTTCTTCAGGACTATCGCAGTCCACATGACAAGAAACTTCCAGTAGGTGTGCAGATCTTTTTGCAATTATATGTTTTTTTGAAAGCACTCTTTTCCATTAATGCTGTTTTGTGGCTGATGTCATAAAGCCAAGGAATGAGGGAGGATATTTTTGAAGATGGCGTCACTCAGATGGTTAGTCCAACATTTGATCATTACCAAAAATGCCCATAAAGCCGTTGAGTTTTGTTACTGCTGAAGTAAATCTATGTTTTAGAGGTAATACGATCTAGAAGAAGATAAAAACATCTTAATACAAGGAGAAACATCATTTAGTATAAAATATTATTCAACTGTCATTTAAACTAAACTGTCTAGACTAGCCTGAATTCAATGAAACATTTTTGATAATCATAACTAAATATTCAATAAAATAAATGCCTATTCTATTTACCCGATCAACATCCTTTCACATCTGCCCACTGCTCTACCCCCTGCTTTTCTGTCCCACCACTGAACCCCCATGCTCATCTGCTCCATTACTGTAGCCCCCTGCTTTTCTGTCCCACTGCTGAAGCCCCTTCTCATCTCTAGGTGTGCAGGAGGTACACCACTGTACCTCCTGCACATCTGCCCCACCGATGTACCCTCCTGCTCTTCTGTCCCACCTCTGAACCCCTTCTGCTCATTTTCCCCACTGCTGTACCCTCCTTCTCATCTGCTCCACCGCTGTACTCTCTTCTCATCTATGACATGCGTGATATGCAGAGTGGTGAAAGGAAGCAAAGATGAGACACATCTACCTGTCCTGGCACACACATCCTTCTGATTCACCTCTCACTTCCAGCCCACGTGCTTGTATGTGATGTCACATACAAGCATCTGGAATGGATATGCAATGATGAGCTCAGGTCAGGGGCATTTTCTGAAAGAAGTGGGCCTTTGTGCAGGATCATAAGTTGTGCCCCAGCAGCTGAGAAAAAGTGTGGCACTCTGCCCAAAGCACCTTGTCCCATGTTGAGGGCACCCCCCCATGTTGAGGGCACGCAACCTGGTATGGCTCAGGGGGGTGGGGGCGCTCACTCGTCCCCACCCCCTTTCCTGACTGGCCTGGTTGTGTGCTCGGACAAGGGTCTGATATGGCCTTGGGGGAGACCCCCACGCCGTTTTTTCCCTTTAAATCCATACCAGGTTAACGGGGCTATGAAGGTGTCAATCTCGCCGATCGAGGTGGCGGCATTGACTTCCTTCGATAGTCTCCACTTGTAATGGCCCTGCGCGGCCACTTATATAGGGACAATGGGCGGGGCCACCGACTGATGTCACATGGTGACCCCGCCCCTTATGATGTCACAGTCCCGGCATCAGCCGGTGACCCCGCCCCTTGTCTCTATATAAGTGGCCGCGCAACGCGTCCCGGCCATTACAAGCGGAGACAGCGTCATGTCAACATCGGGAGAAGAAAGAAGAAGAAACAGAAGGTGGCGGCGGTGACAACAGCGATGAACCAGAAGACCAGGTGTCATGGTAACAATTCGCACCAGCGACGCTTCCCAGTGCGCACGGGGACGGCGTCCTGGCGCACATTTGGACATAATAACAATTCCCTACTGCGCATGCGCGGCTCCGCTGAGCTGCGGCGCGTGCGCACAAGCGCGCGCAATAACTTGACCCCCCACTGACCTATAAAAGGAAGCATGGCTACCAAAACAAATCGCTGGTTTGTCTTCAGCTTATGGTATCTCCTGCACCTGCTTGTCTTCTGCTACTGTTGTGACCCAGATTGCCCTCTGACATTGCTGACCTTCTCCTGAACCGACCTTTGGCTTGCCCCTGGATTGCTGCTCTCTGGACTGTGTTTGTTTGACCCTCGGCCTGTACCTGGATTCTTCTGTCTTTTCCAACACTTGACTCTGGCTCTCCTCTGGACTTCCCTTTGCTGCACAGATCCTGTTCCTGTATTCAGACTGTGTTTGAACCCCATCCTGATCTGGACTGTGTTTGACCCTCTGCCTGCTTCCCGGTTGTCCTGTTTTTCCAGCAGTTCCTTGTGGTTCCTGTACCTACACTCCAGCTGCCTCCTAGCAAGTCCCGGACCCCCGGTAACTTATGCCTCTTGGTGCCAGCCATCCCCTGTGCCACTTTCAGGGGTTGGCGTGTGCTGAGTCGCAACAGGGACTGCTCTCAGCATCTTGGCCTCGGTGAGTACCATTTATCTGATACCGGGCCAACGTATACTCCACTATTGTCTCTCGGGGGAAAACCTCCAGTAACTAACTATTGAGGTCAATGGGAAAGTGAGCTAGGGGCTGCGCTGGTTCCAGAGGACTGGCAGGTCATGACACAGGATATTGCTAAATGTTCCAAGAATGTACTAATGTTAGAAAAAGCGTACAAAATAGTGTACAGCTGGTACTATACTCCAGCCCGTTTTGCATGCATTATTCCACAGTATTCTACATTATGCTTTCATGGTTGTGCTCAAACAGGCACGATGGTGCCCATTTGGTGGACATGTCCAAGGGTGAGCAGACTGTGGATCAGGGTATACGTGCTACTATGTACACTACTTTACTCCAATTTAAAAAGAAACTCGTATGAGGGTCTAGTTTTTTTTTTTTTTTTTTTCTCAATATAAAATACTTACAGAAAATGAAATGGCAGCAAATCACGTTCCAAAGTACCAAAAACATATATTACTATTTTCCCCTATACCACCTCCCCTCCCCCATCCTGTGCCAGACTCGCCTTCCTCTTCCTCCTCCATCTCTTCCTCAGCTTCATCTACCTCCCACTCGTTTTTTACTCCACACATATTTCTACATATTTGTTGGTTTTCTTAACAACTTCAGCCCTGGAAGATTTGGCTGCTGAATGACCAGGCCATTTTTTGCGATTCAGCACTGCGTCACTTTAACTGACGACGTTGCACCCAAACAAAATTGACGTTCTTTTTTTCCCACAAATAGAGCTTTCTTTTGGTGGTATTTGCGCTATAAACAAAAAAGAGCGTCAATTTTGAAAAAAAACAATATTTTGTACTTTTGCTATATTAAATATCCCCATTTTTTTTTTTTTTTAAAAGCAAATTATTTCTCAGTTTAGGCCGATATGTATTTTTCTACATATTCTTGGTAAATAAGTGTATATTGATTGGTTTGCACAGAAGTTATAGGGGCTAGATTTATAGCCATTTTATTTTTACTAGTAATGGCGATCTGCGATTTTTTTTTTTTTTTTTTTTTTTTTTTTTTATCGTGACTGCAACATTATTGCAGACACATCGGACAATTTTGACACATTTTTGGGACAATTGTCATTTATACAGTGATCAGTGCTATAAAAATGCATTGATTACTGTAAAAATGTCACTGGCAGTGAAGGGTTAACAGTGTTCCCTGGGAGGTGATTCTAACTGAAAGGGAAGGGAACTGACTAGAGGAAGTGACGGATCGTGGTTCATAGCTAATAGGAACACACAATCTGTCACTCCTCTCATAACAGGGGTTTGTGTGTTTACGCACACACTTCTGTGTTCTGTCCCTCATCATGACCATCGGCCACGAGCATCGGCACCCCCGCAGTGCAGTGGGCATGAGTGTGCACCTCCGGCAGTGCGGGTGCCTGCTATCCTGATCCCGCGAGCCAACGTATAGCTACGACGGTTCGTTGGATCATGCCGACCTGCCACCGTAAAATTACGGCGGCTGGACGGCAATCATTAAAGTCTGTCCATTTTTCCCAAATTCCAACAAATTTTTCTGTTCTGTCTTCTTCCCTACTACATATGTACTCCATACTGTACTTGACTCTTTTAAAATATTCTCTTATTGAGGGTCTTTCTGGCTCTAGCCATTTTTTGGGGATAACTCCCTTTGCCGCATTTAGCAAATGTGGCAATACTGTACTCCTTTATTGTTTTATCTGTACTATGAAATAGACAGCACCACGGGTCATCTGGTATTCCAATTCCTGTAACCTCTTCAATACATTTCTCCACCTCTTGCCAATACTCTCACATTTTAGGACATTCCCACCATATATAAATCATAGTGCCCTTCATATTACAACCTCTCCAACACAATGGTGATTTCTCTGGTTGATATTTTTGTGCCTTCTCGTGTGTTATATACCATCTTGACATATATTTATAGTTAATTTCAATTGTACTCGGAGTCAATCTGTGGATGGTATAGGAAAGGAACAAAGAGCAACAGAGAACATAGACCCGAAGTGTGCCGGGGTCACGTGGTCAGTATGCCTAAAAGGGGGCATACCCAAGTATGAAATTAAATGAAAGAAAAAGAAAAGGGAATGGGTGGGTGGGACACGAGAGCCCATGACCACAAGGGGGGGAGGCAAAGGAGGGCAGGCTTTATGCAGCCTGACTCATCCTACAAATACAGGCTGACCTGCGGTCAGCCTTACACTTGTACTCAGAGTCAATCTGTGGATGGTATAGGAAAGGAACAAAGAGCAACAGTGAACATAGACCTGAAGTGTGCTGGGGTCACGTGGTCAGTATGCCTAAAAGGGGGCAAAAAATAAACACAGTAGGATGAAAGTTTACCAACCAGACTTATTACACAGTGAATTAACGTATGACCTGCCAAAATTGACAAACGCTTGCGGTATCTCAAAAAACGTGGCTCTGGGACATACCCAGAGAAACAAGACGACCTCCACCTACCCAAATTATAAGGGTTGAGGCCCCCTAGCGCAAAGTTGCAGAAGCCACTTATACCCTGAATGAATAATGAAGTATGCATTTGGCTGTGGAGAGGGGAGCGCAGGGAAAAGGCAACAGAGGACCATCCCAGGGTTTGACAAATGTAGCACTAACGAGCTGGTATAAACCAACACTGGGCACGGCGCCTTGCCAGCCTCCAAGAACCTGATAACCGTGCTGCCCCCGATTGCTGCATCTTGCGAGCATGCAGATGTAACAGAAAAGGCCAGGGTGCCAAACCAGTTGATTGGCCAAAAGTATGCGAGACCCTGGGCCAGAAGCGCAACTCCCCTGGCCTCAGGAACCATAAAACGGCAGATAAAGTTCTGCCTTGAGCACCAAGCTGGTTCACCACGACAAAGGAGACCTTGAGAGCATGTCGGATATGTCACGAAGAATATGACCCTCGATGGGGGAAGTCTGCTGAGCACAGCAGGAGGGCTACTCTTCTGGATCCCTGAGGATGGCTTAAATAGAGTGCATGGAAAATAAAGAAAGGCCTATCAGGGTCTTACAACAACATGAAATGCTGAGTCTCAGCCAGATGCACCCCCCGATAGTGCTGTATGCCGATACGAGTTGGAAGTGGCAAAAAACAGAAAAGCAAAAATAGGAACTGGATGTCAACCGTCAGGACTAGGAAATCTTGACCTGAAAGCCTGAAAAACATCCCAAGCAGTGTCCTGAGCCTTCCTGGTATACAAAATAAAGATATATCGATCAAGGCTGTTGCGTCAGCCCAATGGAAACCTAATCCATCATAAATGCTGGAAACCGAAGAGAAGGCGTGACGCCGGCATCTGTGCTCGGGACCAGGGCCTACTGATACCGGCCTAGGCACCAAGAGAGTTCCAAAATCCACTAAAGCCCCTGAGCCAGTGGAAGCTGCTGGAGCTGCAATAGTTTGACTTACCAATAGTACTATTGCGCAACTCCTGGCCGGACGTAGCTAGGAAATTAAAGGTAGTGTGGAAATGAGACACAACTGGGTCAGGAACATAAACTGTGAGAGAAACGTGAGCAGACTGAGAAAACTGTGACAGGAATGTAAGCTGCGTGAAAGGAACATGACTGAATGAGAACATGAGTCGCAAGAGCTGACAAAAACGTGAGCAGCATAAAAACCGAGGCTGCAAGAAAAATGCAAACTGCATAAGAAACGCCGGTTGCACGAGAACGTGAATTGATGAACAACGTGAGAAACCTGGGAAAACGAGAGAAACATGAACGGGAGTTGACATAGAAACAAAAAATTGCATGAGAAACGTAAATTGCACGAGAAACTTACCTGCGTGAGAAACATGGGAAACGTGAGAAACTTAAACATGGCAAAACGTAAGAAACATGGGGAAACGTGAGAATACGTAAGAAACATGGGAAACGTGAGAATGCGTAAAACATGGGGAAACTTAAGAAACGTGAGAATACGTAGGAAACATGGGAAGCGTGAGAAACGTGAGAACACGTAAGAAACGTGAGAACACGTAGGAAACGTGAGAATACGTAGGAAACGTGAGAATATGTAGGAAACATGGGAAAACATAAGAAACATGGGAAACGTGAGAAACATGGGAAAACATAAGAAACATGGGAAACGTGAGAAACATGGGAAAACATAAGAAACATGGGAAACGTGAGAATACGTAGGAAACATGGGAAACGTGAGAAACATGGGAAACGTAAGAAACATGGGAAACGTAAGAAACGTGAGAAACGTGAGAAACGTGAGAAACATGGGAAACGTGAGAACACGTGAGAATACGTAGGAAACATGGGAAGCGTGAGAAACGTGAGAATACGTAGGAAACGTGAGAATATGTAGGAAACATGGGAAAACATAAGAAACATGGGAAACGTGAGAAACATGGGGAAACATAAGAAACATGGGAAACGTGAGAAACATGGGAAAACATAAGAAACATGGGAAACGTGAGAATACGTAGGAAACGTGAGAATATGTAGGAAACATGGGAAAACATAAGAAACATGGGAAACGTGAGAAACATGGGAAAACATAAGAAACATGGGAAACGTGAGAATACGTAGGAAACGTGAGAATATGTAGGAAACATGGGAAAACATAAGAAACATGGGAAACGTGAGAAACATGGGAAAACATAAGAAACATGGGAAACGTGAGAATACGTAGGAAACATGGGAAACGTGAGAAACATGGGAAAACATAAGAAACATGGGAAACGTGAGAATACGTAGGAAACGTGAGAATATGTAGGAAACATGGGAAAACATAAGAAACATGGGAAACGTGAGAAACATGGGAAAACATAAGAAACATGGGAAACGTGAGAATACGTAGGAAACATGGGAAACGTGAGAAACATGGGAAACGTAAGAAACGTAAAACGTGAGAAACATGGGAAACGTGAGAACACGTGAGAATACGTAGGAAACATGGGAAACGTGAGAACACGTAAGAAACGTGAGAATACGTAGGAAACATGGGAAACGTGAGAGACATGGGAAACGTGAGAATGCGTAAAACGTGAGAAACATGGGAAACGTGAGAAACATGGGAAACGTGAGAATGCGTAAAACGTGAGAGACATGGCAAAACGTAAGAAACATGGGAAACGTGAGAATGCGTAAGAAACGTGAGAAACATGGGAAACGTAAGAAACATAGGAACATGGGAAACTTAAACATGTGAAAAGTGAGAATACGTAAGAAACGTGAGAAACATGGGAAACGTGAGAAGACGTGGGAAACGTGAGAAACCTGACAAAACGTAAAACATGGGAAACATGGGAAACGTGAGAATGCGTAAGAAACGTGGGAAATGTGAGAATACGTAGGAAACATGGGAAATGTGAGAATGCGTAAGAAACGTGAAAAACATTGGAAACTTAAACATGGCAAAACGTAAGAAACAAGGGAAAAGTGAGAATACGTGGGAAACGTGAGAATACGTGGGAAACGTGAGAATGTGTAATACATGGGAAACTTAAGAATTGTGAGAAACGTGAGAAACGTGAGAAACGTAGGAAACGTGAGAACACGTAAAAAAAGTGAGAATACGTAGGAAACATGGGAAACGTGAGAAACATGGGAAACGTGAGAACACGTAAGAAACGTGAGAATACGTAGGAAACATGGGAAACGTGAGAAACATGGGAAACGTGAGAATGCGTAAAACGTGAGAAACATGGGAAACGTGAGAACACGTAAGAAACGTGAGAATACGTAGGAAACATGGGAAAATGTTAGACACTTAGGAAAACGTAGGAAACATGGGGAAAATGTAAGAAACATGGGAAATTGTAAGAAACGTGAGAATACGTAGGAAACATGGGAAACGTGAGAAACATGGGAAACGTGAGAAACATGGGAAACGTAAACATGGCAAAACGTAAGAAACATGGGAAACGTAAACATGGCAAAACGTAAGAAACATGGGAAACGTGAGAATACGTAAGAAACGTGAGAAACATGGAAAAACGTAAGAAACTTAGCTAGTGCTGTTTCCTACGTTTTCCTAAGTTTCTTACAGTTTCCCATGTTTCTTACGTTTCATGTCATATGCTTTTTCATGTCATTGCCTTTCGTTTGCTGCATTTCCGTTAGCTAGTGCTGTTTCCTATGTTTTCCTAACGGAAATGCAGCAAACGAAAGGCAATGACATGAAAAAGCATATGACATGAAACGTAAGAAACATGGCAAAACCTAAGAAACGTGAGAATACGTAAGAAACGTGAGAATCATGGGAAACGTGAGAATCATGGGAAACGTGAGAACATGTAAGAAACATGGGAAAACGTAAGAAACATGAGAATGTGTGAGAAACTAGAGTAACATGGGAAACTTAAGAAACATGGCAAAACGTAAGAAACCTGGGGAAACGTGAGAATACGTAGGAAACGTGAGAATACGTAGGAAACGTGAGAATACGTAGGAAACGTGAGAATACGTAGGAAACGTGAGAAACATGGGAAACGTGAGAAACATGGGAAAACATGGGAAAACGTGAGAAACGTGGGAAACGTAAGAAGCATGGGAAACGTGAGAAGCATGGGAAACGTGAGAAACGTGAGAAACGTGAGAAACGTGAGAATACGTAAGAAACATGGGAAACGTGAGAATACGTAAGAAACGTGGGAAACGTGGGAAACGTGAGAAACGTGAGAAACGTGGGAAATGTGAGAAGCATGGGAAACGTGAGAAACGTGAGAATACGTAAGAAACGTGAGAATACGTAAGAAACATGGGAAACATGGGAAACGTGAGAATACGTAAGAAAAGTTAGAAACGTGAGAAACGTGGGAAACGTGGGAAACGTGAGAAACGTGAGAAACGTGAGAAACGTGAGAAACGTGAGAAGCATGGGAAACGTAAGAAGCATGGGAAACGTGAGAAACGTGAGAAACATGGGAAACGTAAACATGGCAAAACGTAAGAAACATGGGAAACGTGAGCATACGTAAGAAACATGGGAAATGTGAGAATACGTAAGAAACGTGAGAATACGTAGGAAACATGGGAAACATGAGAAACATGGGAAACGTAAACATGGCAAAACGTAAGAAACATGGGAAACGTAAACATGGCAAAACGTAAGAAACATGGGAAACGTGAGAATACGTAAGAAACGTGAGAAACATGGAAAAACGTAAGAAACTTAGCTAGTGCTGTTTCCTACGTTTTCCTAAGTTTCTTACAGTTTCCCATGTTTCTTACGTTTCATGTCATATGCTTTTTCATGTCATTGCCTTTCGTTTGCTGCATTTCCGTTAGCTAGTGCTGTTTCCTATGTTTTCCTAACGGAAATGCAGCAAACGAAAGGCAATGACATGAAAAAGCATATGACATGAAACGTAAGAAACATGGCAAAACCTAAGAAACGTGAGAATCATGGGAAACGTGAGAATCATGGGAAACGTGAGAACATGTAAGAAACATGGGAAACGTGAGAATCATGGGAAACGTGAGAACATGTAAGAAACATGGGAAAACGTAAGAAACATGAGAATGTGTGAGAAACTAGAGTAACATGGGAAACTTAAGAAACATGGCAAAACGTAAGAAACCTGGGGAAACGTGAGAATACGTAGGAAACGTGAGAATACGTAGGAAACGTGAGAATACGTAGGAAACGTGAGAAACATGGGAAACGTGAGAAACATGGGAAAACGTGAGAAACGTGGGAAACGTAAGAAGCATGGGAAACGTAAGAAGCATGGGAAACGTGAGAAGCATGGGAAATGTGAGAAACGTGAGAAACGTGAGAAACGTGAGAAACGTGAGAATACGTAAGAAACATGGGAAACATGGGAAACATGGGAAACGTGAGAATACGTAAGAAACGTTAGAAACGTTAGAAACATGGGAAACGTGGGAAACATGGGAAACATGGGAAACGTGAGAATACGTAAGAAACGTTAGAAAAATGGGAAACGTGGGAAACGTGGGAAACGTGGGAAACGTGAGAAACGTGAGAAACGTGGGAAACGTGGGAAACGTGAGAAACGTGAGAAACGTGAGAAACGTGAGAATACGTAAGAAACATGGGAAACATGGGAAACGTGAGAATACGTAAGAAACGTTAGAAAAATGGGAAACGTGGGAAACGTGGGAAACGTGGGAAACGTGGGAAACGTGAGAAACGTGAGAAACGTGGGAAACGTGAGAAACGTGAGAAACGTGAGAAACGTGAGAAACGTGAGAATACGTAAGAAACATGGGAAACATGGGAAACGTGAGAATACGTAAGAAACGTTAGAAACATGGGAAACGTGAGAAACGTGGGAAACGTGAGAAACGTGGGAAACGTGAGAAACGTGAGAAACGTGAGAAACGTGAGAAACGTGAGAAACGTGAGAAACGTGAGAATACGTAAGAAACATGGGAAACATGGGAAACGTGAGAATACGTAAGAAACGTTAGAAACATGGGAAACGTGAGAAACGTGAGAAACGTGGGAAACGTGAGAAACGTGGGAAACGTGAGAAACGTGAGAAACGTGAGAAACGTGAGAATACGTAAGAAACATGGGAAACATGGGAAACGTGAGAATACGTAAGAAACGTTAGAAACATGGGAAACGTGAGAAACGTGGGAAACGTGGGAAACGTGAGAAATGTGAGAAACGTGGGAAACGTGGGAAACGTGGGAAACGTGAGAAACGTGGGAAACGTGAGAAACGTGAGAAACGTGAGAATACGTAAGAAACATGGGAAACATGGGAAACATGGGAAACGTGAGAATACGTAAGAAACGTTAGAAACATGGGAAACGTGAGAAACGTGGGAAACGTGGGAAACGTTAGAAACATGGGAAACGTGAGAAACGTGAGAAACGTGAGAATACGTAAGAAACATGGGAAACATGGGAAACATGGGAAACGTGAGAATACGTAAGAAACGTTAGAAACATGGGAAACGTGAGAAACGTGGGAAACGTGGGAAACGTTAGAAACATGGGAAACGTGAGAAACGTGAGAAACGTGGGAAACGTGGGAAACGTGAGAAACGTGAGAAACGTGGGAAACGTGGGAAACGTGAGAAACGTGAGAAACGTGAGAAACGTGAGAAACGTGGGAATCATGGGAAACGTGAGAATACGTAAGAAACGTTAGAAACGTGGGAAACGTGGGAAACGTGAGAAACGTGAGAAACGTGAGAAGCATGGGAAACGTGAGAAACGTGAGAAACGTGAGAAACGTGAGAATACGTAAGAAACATGGGAAACGTGAGAAACGTGAGAAACGTGAGAATACGTAAGAAACATGGGAAACATGGGAAACATGGGAAACATGGGAAACGTGAGAATACGTAAGAAACGTTAGAAACATGGGAAACGTGAGAAACGTGGGAAACGTGGGAAACGTGAGAATACGTAAGAAACATGGGAAACGTGAGAAACGTGAGAAACGTGAGAAACGTGAGAATACGTAAGAAACATGGGAAACATGGGAAACGTGAGAATACGTAAGAAACGTTAGAAACATGGGAAACGTGGGAAACGTGGGAAACGTGGGAAACGTGAGAAACGTGAGAAACGTGGGAAACGTGGGAAACGTGAGAAACGTGAGAAGCATGGGAAACGTGAGAAACGTGAGAAACGTGAGAAACGTGAGAATACGTAAGAAACATGGGAAACGTGAGAAACGTGAGAAACGTGAGAAACGTGAGAATACGTAAGAAACATGGGAAACATGGGAAACATGGGAAACGTGAGAATACGTAAGAAACGTTAGAAACATGGGAAACGTGAGAAACGTGGGAAACGTGGGAAACGTGAGAAATGTGAGAAACGTGGGAAACGTGAGAAACGTGAGAAACGTGAGAAACGTGAGAATACGTAAGAAACATGGGAAACATGGGAAACATGGGAAACGTGAGAATACATGGGAAACGTGAGAAACGTGGGAAACGTGAGAAACGTGAGAAACATGGGAAACGTAAGAAGCATGGGAAACGTGAGAAACGTGAGAAACGTGAGAAACGTGAGAAGCATGGGAAACGTGAGAAACGTGAGAAACGTGAGAAACGTGAGAAACGTGAGAATACGTAAGAAACATGGGAAACGTGAGAATACGTAAGAAACGTTAGAAAAGTGAGAAACGTGGGAAACGTGAGAAACGTGAGAATACGTAAGAAACATGGGAAACGTGAGAATACGTAGGAAACATGGGGAAAATTTAAGAAACATGGGAAATTGTGAGAAACGTGAGAAACGTGGGAAACGTGGAAAACGTGGGAAACGTGGGAAACGTGAGAAACGTAAAAAGCATGGGAAACGTGAGAAACGTGAGAAACGTGAGAAACATGGGAAACGTAAGAAACATGAGAAACGTGAGAAGCGTGGGAAACGTGGGAAACGTGAGAAGCGCGAGAAGCGTGGGAAACGTGGGAAACGTGAGAAACGTGAGAAACGTGAGAAACGTGAGAATACGTAAGAAACATGGGAAACATGGGAAACGTGAGAATACGTAAGAAACATGGGAAACATGGGAAACGTTAGAAACATGGGAAACGTGAGAATACGTAAGAAACGTGGGAAACGTAAGAAACATGGGAAACGTGAGAATACGTGAGAAACATGGGAAACGTGAGAAGCGTGAGAATACGTGAGAAACGTGGGAAACGTGAGAAACGTGAGAATACGTGAGAAACGTGAGAATACGTGGGAAACGTGAGAAACATGAGAAACGTGAGAATACGTAAGAAACGTGGGAAACGTGAGAATACGTAAAACGTGGGAAACGTGGGAAACGTGGGAAACGTGAGAAACGTGAGAAACGTGAGAAACGTGAGAAACGTGAGAAACGTGAGAAACATGAGAATACGTAAGAAACATGAGAATACGTAAGAAACGTGAGAAACATGAGAATACGTAAGAAACGTGAGAATACGTGAGAATACGTGAGAAACGTGGGAAACGTGAGAATACGTGGGAAACGTGAGAAACGTGGGAAACGTGAGAAACGTTAGAATACGTGAGAATACGTGGGAAACGTGAGAATACGTGAGAAACGTGGGAAACGTGGGAAACGTGGGAAACGCGAGAATACATGAGAAACGTGGACATACGTAAGAAATGTGAGAAACATGGGAAACGTGAGAATATGTAAGAAACGCAGGAAATGTGAGAAACATGGGAAAAACGTGAATTCGCATGAGAACCGTAAATTGCATGAGAAACCGTAAACTGCATGAGAAACCGTAAACTGCATGAGAAACCGTAAACTGCATGAGAAACCGTAAACTGCATGAGAAACCGTAAACTGCATGAGAAACTGTAAATTGCATGAGAAACTGTAAATTATATGAGAAACGTAAACTGCAGGAGAAACTGTATCTTGCATGAGACCATACCTACCTGGAACCCCCCCCCCCCCCCAGAAAATGCGCCAATATTACACCATAAAATGTGTGGTCACGTGAACAACTGCGGAGCCTGTCGTTGCTTTGCATGGCTGATTGGATGCAGCTCACGAACACCTGGCTGTACAGGCCGCAGAAATGCTGAAACTGGGTGTCGTGCCCTGGATCCGGGAGATGCAACTATAAATGTACAATGTGAGGAGAAATTGTCTATTATTGCTGTGAGAACATTGTATTGGGACACATGCTTGTTGCAGAGGAGCCCCAGCAGGAGACACTAGCACAGCTCACAACATACATCGAATCCCCGCCCTGTACAGCCCCTGGGAGTGTTTATGTAAATGAGCCCCGCTCCTAACGTCCTCTAGGGCCCTCTCCCCCCTCCCATTCGCTTCTCATACTGTATGGGAGGGGTGACATGCAGAGATACCTCCCTCCCCTGATGCTGGCGTACTAGGAAGAAAGAGGGAGGACGGAGGCCCCCCCTCCCCCGGCGTGAGCACAGGCGAGTGCCACCCCCCCTGAAATGCCGGATGGAGCATTCAATGTGGCCAGGCGGCACCGGGAAAAGCGAGAGGACGGACACCCCGCCTCCGGGCGCAAGCACCGTGAGAATCGGGTGGACAGCCCCCAATGAGGAAAAATTGTACCAGGAGAGGGGGAGCTGGCGGGCGGCCGAACACCCCCCCCCCCCCCGGCGTGAGCACCGGGAGAAGCGGGCGATAAGAAGGTAGATGGGCAGGCGGTCGTTCTCCCCAGTGGTGCCCGGCGTGAGCACCAAGAGAGGAACCACCACCAGGATTGCAGCCGACTTGCACAGCGGGGACCCGGAAATGACGTCACGAGAGCCTATGACCACGAGGGGAGGAGGCAAACGAGGGCAGGCTTTATGCAGCCTGACTCCTCCTACAAATACAGGCTGATCTGCGGTCAGCCTTACACTTGTATTTATGTCTACTGCAGAGTTATGTACTGCTTTTAGTATTTTACTTCTTTGTCATTTTTCTAATCGTGTTCCCCATTCCCTTTCCCATTTTCTAATGAATGGAGGGATTCTCATCTCTGCCAACCCCGTGAGTATTTTATAAATCTGTGCTACAGAGTTTTTCACAGTCTTCTGTGAATTACAAAGATGTTCAATTAAATTCAGATCCTCTTCCTTTCTAATTGGCTGTGGTAGAGTTGATACAAAATGTTTTAGCTGTAAAACCTCCATTCATTCAGTGTCACTCAATCACCCCTGTGTGTTTTAATTCCTGATATGGGCAGATCTTTTCTTCTTTTATTATATCTTTCAACTGTATATTCTTAATTCATTCCCCAAATGATGTCCCATTCCCTGGTGAGAATATGGAAAATTGTTAACAACATATACTTACCGTAATTTGCCTTTCCTGGCCTGTCCGCACGTCAGCACACAATGGGTTAATTCCTTATCTGGTGCCCTATAGGACCACCTCTTACTAGCTAAATAAAAGACAGCCCCTCCCCCACTGAAGTGTTATAAGTGTTATAACCCACTAGGGAGGGAGTCCTGTGCTGACGTGAGGACAGGCCAAGAAAGGAAAATGACAGTATTTGATAACAATTCTCTGTATTCCTGGCCATAACTCACTTCAGCAGACACTGAAATAATAGCTGAATAAATGGGCGAGAGAGAACACATGAAAAGAAACACTGACTGTGACAGACTTAGCCGGGACACAGGCTTCTGGAGAGGACTGGATGCGAGCCTCTTTCCGTCCGATTATGGGCCCTGGATTTTAAGAGGCACAGGGTGAATGAGAACCCCACTATAATCTGTGCTAGTCAGATTCAATACTGTGTGTGTGTGTGTGTGTATATATATATATATATATATATATATATATATATATATATATATATATAATCTGTGTTGTCCCATGCTGTTGGGACACACACTGTCAGATGCTAATATCATGAACTCCAGCCACCTGTCTGTTGTGTAAATGAGTCTAGTCTAGCTTGTAAGAGTATTCCACACATTGTTGTTTATGCTACTTAACCCTGTGTTAAAGAGGAAGTAAAGCCGATTAAAAAAAAAAAAAAAAAAACGGAACCTGCAAGGCAAAGGCATAATGAGCTAGTATGCATAGCATACTAGCTCATTATGAATGACTTACCTTAGAACGAAGCCCCCGAAGTGGTCCTCATCCACGATCTTCTGCGCCGCCATCAAACCCGGAGTGACTTCCGGGTCTCGCCACTCCAGCGCTGTCATTTGCTGGAGCAGCGATAACGTCACTCCCGCGCATGCGCACGAGAGCGGCATATCGTCGTTATCTCGGCATGCGCAGTGCGCCTGCGCGCCGCTGTCTACGGCGCATGCACCGTAGATAGCTATGCCTTTTCTTTTCTAAATATCTCCTAAACCATGTAGGTTTAGGAGATACTTATTGGACCTACAGGTAAGCCTTAAAGTGGTTTGTAAGGGTTTACAACCACTTTAATGTTTATGGTAATGTGTATTGAATAGTTAGTGAGCTAGGAGCCGTAAAGACTTACCCTGAAAAGTCTTATCTCTCAGTCAACTAGTCTGAGTGTTGATTTAGATAATTATGTCAGGTTAATTCTGTTTCTAGCTACAGTTGTATTGTTAGAATAATATGAGCAGGAGGGGGGACCTCCTCTTCTACTGTATTATAAATACTTGTCATTTTGGTTCTAATAAATCAGTCCATGTTAGCACTAAGCAAGTCTCGTCTTGTTTTGTGCTTGTGAGCGGTTGGAATATCTGATATCTATATTCAGACTGGGAGGAAGTGGTATATGATGAAAGCACTCAAGAGGAGTGTATGGACGTTTCGTCACACTGACAATTAAAGAAAAGCTGCCAAAGACAAAAAAATATGTACCGTATATATTCGAGTATAGGTCGATCCGAATATAAGCCTAGGCCCCTAATTTACCACAAAAAAACTGGGAAAACATATTGACTCGCGTATAAGCCGAGGGTGAGAAATGCAGCAGCTACTGTAAGTGGAAAAGAGGCTCAACAATACCCATCTGCAGCTGCATGCCTCCCTGTGTCCTGTACATATTCCCCTGTGTCCTGTACATACCCCCCTGTGTCCATTGCAGCCTACCTGTGCCGATCTGCATCCTCTGTGTCCTGTGTATGCCTCCCTGTGCGATCTGCATCCTGTGTCCACCATTGCAGTCTTCCTGTGCCGATCGTTATATGAATCCCTGTGCTATCTGTGTCCACCATTGCAGTCTTCCTGTGCAAATCGTTATATGCCTCCCTGTGCGATCTGCATCCTGTGTCCCCCCATTGCATTTTTCCTGTGCCGATCAGCGTGTAAGGCAAAACAGATGGGGTGGCCATTCCAATGTACAAAAGCCGTGCCTCGTCCTCGTCCGTGATAGGAGGAACACTCTGTTTTCCCAGCAGTCAGTGTTCAGTATTCCGCGTATCATGGACATCCTCTCATCCATGAGATGAGAATGACAGGACGTCCGTGATAGGTGGGACACTGAACACTGACTCACTGCTGGGAAAATTTGTGTTCCTCCTATCACAGACGAGGAGGAGGAGGAGGCGCGGCTTTTGAACACTGCAATGGCCGCCATTTGTCTGCATGACACGCTGATCATGTAGGCAGACGGCAGTGACTTGAGTATAAGCCGAGGGGGGCACTTTCAGTCCTAAAAAAGGGGCTGAAAATCTCAGCTTATACTCAAGTATATACAGTATATGTCTCATCCCAAACTTCACTGAACTTTCTGACTGCATGCATGTATATCTTCCACTGAAATCCTGGCATAACTGCCCCAAAGGCTGCCACCCCTCAGGTCGAAGGAGATTGCACCTGTTCCTGGCATAAAGGCCTACTTCCTGCATGCCAATCTAATAACCAGTAGAAAAGGACTCAAGAACTTGACGGGGAAATTAAAAGATTGTCCACTTTCCTCACATCTTTTGACCTTTGTATGTACACTGGTAGCAACTTGTGTAAAGACTTGAAGTCTTCCTGCTGTGTACTCAGTGACCCCCGTGTGAATGCTTGGAGGGACTGCCCCCAGTTTTCCTGGAAACTGAATACCACTTTAGAATTGAGCTTTGGAGACGGATGTAGTATCACCATGTCTGGTAAAAAGACACAAAAGGGATCTTTGCAGGAAAGTTGCAATCTCCAACATCCTTCTGTCTGAAGCAACCGCTGTCAGAGGAAGTCGTTTTACCACTAGAAACTGCTATGGAAATTAAGCTATTGGAGCAAAGAATGCCTGTACTTGTGCTTTCAGAACCAAGTCCCATGAAGGAAATAAGGATTTCCTTGGTGGTCGTATATGGATTACAGCCTGCATGAAGTATTTGTTTAATGGCTCTTCCACCCATCTGCAGCCTGAAAAAAGAGGATAAAGGCAGAGACGAGTACTTTAATGGAGTTGTATGCCAGACCAACCTCAAGTGTTGATTGTAAAAATGTCCAGGATATTGGCTAGAGCTGAAGACACAGGAGAGAAAACTTTGCTAAGCAAACAGCACAAACTTCCTTCATATTCTCTTATATATGTAGCATTCATGGTCTAAACCACCTCGCATGAGAATCCCTGATTCAATAGCCAGGCTATTAAGAGTCTCACTGGATTGGGGTGCTGCCATTGACGTTGGCATAAAAGATCTTGCGTGACCAGAAATGGGATTGGTGGTGCTGATGACATCTGGGGAAGCAATGCAAACCAAGGCCTCCTCGACAGGTGGAAAGCACCTGTATGGCATAAATTAGTTTTGTCCATTGGAAAATAATCTAACTGATCCATTAGTGGATCCTGCTCTCACGGTAAGTAGACTGCCGTTAACTGTCTAAGCGGCTCTCCACCCAGTGAAAAGTTTATGTTATGAAAACAGGAAAAGACAGACACTTGGTGCCCCCTTGATGGGCAATGTAAACTACTGCTGTCTTGGTGTCCATCATCAACTTCATTCAGGCCTCTTGGAGAAAAGATCCTGAAAGGCTTGCAAGGCTAGAAAAACTGCCTTCATTTATTTCAGTCAGAGCATCTGCATTCCACTAGGCTTCAATGCCCTTGCACTTGTCTCCTCAGACTGGAGGCAGACTGGCATCCGACTGTAGAATTATTCCATCTCCTGGGCTGAGAGGCACTCCACAAAAACTGGTGTCCAAAACATGCGCTCTTGCTAATTTGTGCAGACACAAAGACCTTTTGATCCATAGGCAGCCCATCCCATTGACTGAGGAAGGCAAATTGAAAAGCCCACATGTGCCACTTGGCCCAAGTCAGCACTGGAATGGCCACTGTAAAATGTCGCAATGGGACAATGTAATCCCTCGCTGAAATAAATGTTGTCTCCATGATTCTTCATACACAGAATTACATTTTGCAAACTTTGCAGTTTTGGAAAACCACTTGACATATTCAGGCATGTCTGCACAAATTAGCAAGATTAAGAAGGGGTTAATTATTTTTCCTATATAATTTGTAAGATTCTGTGTATAGGAATGGGCTGGGATGCTGCCTCCCCTGGGAAACTCCAATAATGAAGCAAATGTTTATAAATAGTAGAAAGAGGTAAGTGGCGCTGTCCATCACCTGAAAAGTGAACCTTTAAAGGTGAATCACACTTCACATATATGGCTTCACATATAAAAGTGCAAGTGCTATTATAACCAACAATAATATAAATTGGAAGAGGATGTCATTTATAGTAGTCCTAGACCAGAGTTGGATTTGTGGAGGAGGTTTATATATGACATCCTCCTCATATGGGATGGGGACCAATCTTCCCTTGATGGATTTATGATGACTCCTAACAACAATGATAGGGGTATCAGATTCCAATATGAGTCCAGTCGTGTTGAGGTTCATTTCCTTGATCTAAGAATAAGGCTAGTGGAGAGATTATTACCTCCACGTATTTCGAGGAGATTGACCGGAATGGATTTATGAGCACTCATAGTTTCCATCATCCAGCTTGGCTCTGATCCATTCCGGTCAGTATACTTTTGAGGCATAAACGAAATTGCACAAATTGTAGCAATTTCTTGAGGCCTCTGCCCTTAGGGACATTTTTTTGAAAAAGGTTATGCCCCGTGTGAGTTGGACCAAGCACTTTTGCGTGCCAATGAGAAGGATAGAAATTAGTTGTTGGTCCCTAGAATTAAAGAACCTAGTGAGGCCTTTCAACGTGCATTTTTTTAATACCTATTCAACTCAACAATATGCTATAAAACAAATTCTATTTATAAGCATTGGAATGTGTTAAGGAATGACAGGGTTCTAGGACTGGTTCTCCCAGAGCATCCTGTGGTGGTGTATAGAGTGCCCCCCCCCCCCCATTGAGGCTCCAAGTAGCACCTAACATTAGAGAACCCCCTAACAGGGTATCTTTTTTCCATAACGTAGGGGGTTTATTTCCTTGTAGGAAGTGCTCTGTCTGTAGTATTAATATACAGGGAAGAAGTAAAATGGAACCCTTTCAATCCAATTCTACTCAGGAAGTTTTCCCCATTAAGCCTTTTATTACCTGTACTAGTAAACATGTAGTTTATCCCATCAGGTGTCCATGTGGGCTTGAATATATAGGCCGGACAGTCTGTATGCTCCAAGTCTGGTTGAAGAAACACATTGCAAATATTAAAAATGGCTTCCTCAAGCACAGCCTCTCCAAGCATTATGACCTTTGCCATAATGGAAACCCCAAGGGAACTTTATTTTTGGGTGTTGACAAATTTATGGGGGAACTGGAGAGGGAGTCACATGACTAGGGGTGTGTCCAAGCTTGAAACCGAGTGGATTTATAGGGCTAAGACCTATAATCCTTTCGGTTTGAATGTCGAGTGGGATGTGAGTGCATTCATCAGCAATGCATAGGGTTTCCTCATTATGCTTTAAAAAATACATTTTGGTTTTTATTGTTTGGGGGTAGTACTGTTTTTTTTTTTTTTTTCTGTGTTTTTTTTTTTTGCTATGGGCTATCGTACCCTAGAACTATTTTTAAGTTTAAGTCTGAATGACATTTAAGAAGCTATTTAGCATGTATGTATTAATTGCAATGCAAATTATGTTTTTTACTTTTTGGTCTTAGCCCACAAGATGGTGCTGTTTTCCGGCATATCGATTCTAATTCTGTTCCATTTTAATTACGATCATTGTTCCCAAACCGGTTGCTATCAGTAAGTCTAAATGATTGTAGCGGCCATAACCCCTTGAGGGGCAGCCTTGACTTTTGGGCTTACCAGTTACCTCCTCGTGGCTTGTCAACGAATGTCCAGGGGTTCCCAGGGTTAGTACCCAACAACTTCGGATGCTGACACATAAAAGTCCTTGAAAAGGTTTTTATTCTGCAGTGGTAACATCAAACATAAACACAGTCTCGGATAGGAATAGAGGGCAAGGGTGAAGAAACTCAAGCACCTTGAACTGCTTACATCCACTGAATGTCTCTAATCATCCCAGAGAGTAGCCACTTGCAGCTGGGCACTTCAATGATGGATAAACCTCTAGCCAGAGGTCTAGCAGCCAACAATAAGATCTGGAAACTTGCAAAAGTCTCTGACACAGAATAAACTTGCAACTGAAGGTGAAAGGGAACCTTTCTCACAGTACCTGGAACTCTCTCTGTCTCCTTGGCAGCACTGTGGAAGTGTGGATTATTTAGTGTCCAGACAACTCAGTTTTCAGGCTCTTACTGAGATGCCAGCTTGTTGGCCCTCCTCTGAAGAGTCCTCCCCGGTCACTTGTATGAGCTGTGGTGCCCCTCCAATACCGAGCGCACACCGGGACACCTTGAATCCTCCAGTTACTGGGCCTCGGGCTAACCAGCTCTGAGACTCGGGAACAGACGGATCCCTGCCCCAGACCAAGCGGGTCTGTGGGGCTGGTCAAATTAACCATGTCTGCGGGACGGCAAACGCTTCTAGGCCCGGGACCCCTCGCGGTGCTACCCCGGTCCAGAACCACGAAACAGGACTGCCGCCGAACCCCGAACGCGTGACTTCAGCACCTTAAGTACCCTTCCTCAGACTACACAGCGAGACCAGACGCACCCACTAATTGGCTCCGGGCAAGACTGATACCCAAAATGTCCAACCAGGCTTGTTCTTGACCTGTCATGGGTACCTAACTGCACCCATGATCAGGCAGAACCCTAGTACAGCCCAGCCAAACTGATGCCAAAGTAAACCTGTACAATTAACCCTCAGAACCCCATTTACTGTTCTGAGGAAAAACTAAATTTCCACATATAGTGCACACTTGTAAATGTGTGACCGCTACATGATGTTTGATAGTAAGTTGATAATTTTACTTTTTAATATAAGTTTGCTAAGTGAGACATTTTGAGTATTGAGGCTTAAGTGATGTTGCTTCCTCTTGTCGTCTCTGTTGTGTGGAACTCTTCCAATTTCTGCCCTGATTTTAACGTCCTGCCTATATAATGAACCTCTATGAATGCTAAGCCACGCCCCTGATGACGTCAAACATATGACGAAATGCGTAGGTGGGAGCTTGTGACCTAACGTGATGAGAGTGTATTCCGGGATGCGGCGGCCATCTTGCTGGTGGTTTTAGGCTACTATTCAATGCCTGTGTTTCACCTTGAGCATGTAAGTGCAATATAGCGTTTTTATTAACCACTTGCCGACCGCCCCCTGTATATATACGTCGGCAGAATGGCACGTACAGGCAGAATCACGTACCTGTACGTGACATTCTTCCGGCGGTTGGGGGGTCCGATCGGACCCCCCTCCGCCGGCGGGGACGGTCGGGATCGCTTCAGGAGCGATCCGGGACGAGGGGACGGCCAGTGGTTTCTGGCCACCCCCTCGCGATCGCTCCTGGCCAATGAGAAACTTCCCCTTCCTGTCTATTGTATAGACAGGAAGGCGGAAGTGATGTCACGCTCGGTGCGCCGGTCTATGTGACCGGAGACGCCGAGCGGCGAACATGTTAAGGTTAGTGCACAACACTACACTGACACCAGTACAGTTAGGCACATATTCCACCCCCCTGATCACCCCCCAGATCACCCCCTCCCCCCCCAGTCACAGTGTCACTAATTGCAGTGATCATTTTTTTACTGATCACTGCATTTAGTGTCAGTGTGACTGTAATAACTGTCAGGGCAGTTAGTTTTAGGTCCAAGGTAGCCCCCTACCCCCCCCCTAATAAAGGTTTAACCCCTTGATTGCCCCCCAGGTAACCCTTTCACCCCCTTTTGCCAGTGTCACTAAGCGATCGTTTTTCTGATCGCTGTATTAGTGTCACTGCTGTCGCTAGGTAACCATTTTTTTTTTTTAGGTAACCGCCATGTTTATATAGGTTCATAAATAGTTTTATAGGTCAGGTACCCCCATATTACAACCTAAATAAAGGTTTTAACCCCTTGATTGCCCCTAGAGTTAACCCTTTCACCAGTGATCACTGTATAACTGTCACTGGTGACGCTGGTTAGCCAGTTAGTTATTTCGTTATTTAGGTTCCCCGTCAGGTTTTTATATAGCGTCAGGTACCCCCATATATTACCTAATAAAGGTTTAACCCCCTGATTGCCCCTAGTTAACCCTTTCACCCCCTTTTGCCAGTGTCACTAAGCGATCGTTTTTCTGATCGCTGCATTAGTGTCGATAGGTAACCAGTTTTTTTTTGTATTACTGTTACGGGTGACGCTGGTTAGTTAGCTTGTTTTTTATACTGTCAGGGCACCCGCCATTTATTACCCAATAACGGTTTAACCCCCTGATCGCCCGGCGGGTGATATCAATTAGGTTTTAGGGTCAAATAAGGTCTGCGTCGCCCCAGGTTAGTGCCAGTACCGCAAACACCCACGCACAAAGCATACACCTCCCTTAGTGGCACAGTATCTGAACAGATCAATATCTGATCTGATCAGATCTATACTAGCGTCCCAGCAGTTTAGGGTTCCAAAAAAAAACGCATTGTTAGCGGGATCAGCCCAGATACCTGCTAGCACCTGCGTTTTCCCCCCTCCGCCCAGCCCAGCCCACCCAAGTGCAGTATCGATCGATCACTGTCACTTACAAAACACTAAGCACACATAACTGCAGCGTTCGCAGAGTCAGGCCTGATCCCTGCGATCGCTAACAGTTTTTTTGTGGTAGCATTTTGATTCAGTCGCTTCAGTCAGGAGCTTTTTTACCTGTGAATCTCAAAAAAATAAAAAAAAAATAAAATAGTTGTCGTTTTATTGTTCTCTCTCTCACTCTATTCTCTCTCTATTGTTGCTCTTTTTTTACTCCATTCTATTCTGCAATGTTTTATTATGTTTTATCATGTTTTATCATGCTTGCTTTTCAGGTATGTAATTTTGTTTACTGTGTTTTAGTGTTAAGCATTTTTTTGTTTTCAGGTGCGCCATTCAGTTGCAACGCGGATTTATTTATCTTGACAGCAACAGCGTTTGCTCCCACGATACATAAAGACGCGACTCCAACACTGTAGGAGGTGATTTCACCACCACAGTTAAAAAAAAGAGCATATATGCCGAAGCATGGGGGCAGCAGGGGGGGGAGGAGCGATTGGCTCCTAATGCCACGTACATACGGTCGAAATTCCGACCGTGTGTACACGGCATAACTTTTGCGGGAGGATGCCCCCATGCATCGGCATATATAAATGGTGCATGTATGCCCATCATTAGAAGTGGGTGGATGAAGGGAGGTATTCTAATGGTGGGCATACCCACCAATCAATCTCTTTTTTTTCGTTCAGCCAAGAGGCTGCATGAAAAAAAAAAAGATTACAATATATGTCCAGTATGTTGCTGGACTTTGAATGGTTATACCAGAATGATGCCTGCAGGTTTAGGTATCATCTTGGTATCATTCTTTTCAGCCAGTGATCGGCTTTCATGTAAAAGCAATTCTAGCGGGTAATTAGCCTCTAGACTGCTTTTACAAGCAGTGGGAGGGAATGTCCCCCCTCCCGGATATAAACCGCGCCATTGGGAAATTGGGAAAGCATTTTATCACACCAATCTTGGTGTGGTCAGATGCTTTGAGGGCAGAGGAAAGATCTAGGGTCTAATAGACCCCAATTTTTTCAAAAAAAGAGTACCTGTCACTGCCTATTGCTATCATAGGGGATATTTACATTCCCTGAGATAACAATAAAAATCATAACAAAGAAAAAAAATGGAAGGAACAGTTTAAAAATAAAATAAAAAAGCTAAATAAATAAAAAAAAAACCAAAAAAAAAAAAAAAAAAAAAAAAAGCACCCCTGCCCCCCCTTCTCTTGCGCAAAGGCGTACACAAGCGTTGGTCTGGCGTCATATGTAAACAGCAATTGCACCATGCATGTGAGGAATCACCGCGAAGGTCAGATCGAGGGCAGTAATTTTAGCAGTAGACCTCCTCCGTGAATCTAATGTGGTATCATGTAAAGGCTTTTAAAGGCTTTTTAAAAATGTATGTAGTTTATCTCCACTGCGTGTTTGTGCGCAATTTTAAAGCATGTCGTGTTTGGTATCCATGTACTCGGCCTAAGATCATATTTTTTATTTCATCAAAAATTTGAGCAATATAGTGTGTTTTAGTGCATTAAAATAAAAAAAAGTGTATTTTTTTTCCACAAAAAATGCGTTTGAAAAATCGCTGCGCAAATACTGTGTGGAAAAAAAAAAATGCAACACCCACCATTTTAATCTGTAGGGCCTTTGCTTTAACATTATATATAGTGTTTGGGGGTTCAACGTAATTTTCTTGCAAAAAAAAATATGTTTTCATGTAAACAAAAAGTGTCAGAAAGGGCTTTGTCTACAAGTGGTTAGAAGAGTGGGTGACGTGTGACATAGGCTTCTAAATGTTGTGCATAAAAAATGCCAGGACAGTTCAAACCCCCCCCAAATGACCCCATTTTGGAAAGTAGACACCCCAAGCTATTTGATGAGAGCAATGTTGAGCCCATTAAATATTTTTTTTTTTTGTCCCAAGAGATTGAATAATGAAAAAAAAAAAATATATATATTTTTTTTACAAAAAGTTGTCACTAAATGATATATTGCTCAAACATGTCATGGGCATATGTAGAAATACACCCCAAAATACATTCTGTTGCTTCTCCTGAGTACGGGGATACCACATGTGTGGGACTTTTTGGGAGCCTAGCTGCGTACGGAACCCCAAAAACCAATCACCGCCTTCAGGCTTTCTAAGGGTGTAATTTTTTTTATTTCACTTCTCACTGCCAATCACAGTTTCGGAGGCCATGGAATGCCCAGATGGCATAAAACCCCCCAAAATGACCCCATTTTGGAAAGTAGACACCCCAAGCTATTTGCTGAGAGGTATTGTGAGTATTTTGCAGATGTCGCTTTTTGTCACAAAGTTTTGAAAATTGAAAAAAGAAAAAAAAAATTTTTTTTTCTTTACTTTCTTCATTTTCAAAAACAAATGAGAGCTGTAAAATACTCACCATGCCTCTCAACAAATAGCTTGGGGTGTCTACTTTCCAAAATGGGGTCATTTGGGGGGGTTTTGTGCTATTTTGGCATTTTATGGCCTTCGAAACTGTGATAGGTAGTGAGGAGTGAAATCAAAAATTTGCACCCTTAGAAATCCTGAAGGCGGTGCTTGGGTTTCGGGGCCCCGTACGCGGCTAGGCTCCCAAAAAGTCCCACACATGTGGTATCCCCATACTCAGGAGAAGCAGCAAAATGTATTTTGGGGTGCAATTCCACATATAACTATGGCATGTGTGAGCAATATATCATTTAGTGACAACTTTTTGAAAAAAAAAAAAAAAAAATCTTTTTTATTTTTGTCTTTATTCAATCACTTGGGACTAAAAAAAAAAATATTCAATGGGCTCAACATGCCTCTCAGCAAATAGCTTGGGGTGTCTACTTTCCAAAATGGGGTCATTTGGGGGGGTTTTGTACTTCTCTGCCATTTTAGCACCTCAAGAAATGAAATAGGCAGTCATAAATTAAAAGCGGTGTAAATTCCAGAAAATGTACTCTAGTTTGTAGACGCTATAACTTTTGCGCAAACCAATAAATATACGCTTATTGGCATTTTTTTTACTAAAGACATGTGGCTGAATACATTTTGGCCCAAATGTTTGACTAAAATTGAGTTTATTAGATTTTTTTTATAACAAAAAGTAGAAAATCTCTTTTTTTTTTTTTTTCAAAATTTTCGCTTTTTTTTTTTCCGTTTATATCGCAAAAAATAAAAATCACAGAGGCAATCAAATACCATCAAAAGAAAGCTCTATTTGTGGGAAGAAAAGGACGCAAATTTCGTTTGGTTACAAAATTGCATGACCGCGCAATTACCAGTTAAAGTAGTGCAGTGCGAAATTGAAAAAAGACCTCTGGTCCTTTGGCTGCCAAATGGTCCGGGGCTGAAGTGGTTAATAAAGCATTTTATAAAGCTTACTGCACTATGAGGCACATTTACTTCTATTTCATGGGCCAAATTATGTACATGGATTCAATGTTGTGGGGATCGAGTGTGGAGAGTGCTATCCATCCTGCTTCCGGTCTGCTATATTTGCTGGTGTCTGGTCATTTATGGCGGTTTGAGGTTTCCCTCTTCCAGGCAATGCTTATTTGACCCCTGTAATAAGGGTCCAAAGAGGAGGGAAAGAGGCAGTGTTTCTGAGTGCCGGTGGTGATTCTCTCCTTTCCGATTTTCTGCTGCACCCTATGGACCTTATCATTAATATTTCCAACTGATGATCAGAAGGGATCTATGGACATTTCTTAGCGCTGCACCTATTCTATATATATATTGCAATTATTGTTGTTCACAATACTGCGTTGGCTGCTTGTCCTGTTATTATATATGTTTTCAGTTCTAGTGTTATCTACTGCAGCAGGCAACCCATTTTAATTTTTTTCTACACTCTGATCCCTCTGGATCACAGCTTGTGCCTCCAGAATTAGGGTTGAGTGAACCCAAACTGTAAAGTTCGGGTCCGTACCAGACTTTTGGGTGTCCGGGTCCTGGACCCGAACCCGAACTATTGAATGCATGTTCGGGGTTCGGGTCTGGTGTTCGGCGATTTATTGGCGCCTTTTACAAGCTGCAGGGCAGCCAATCCACGCTAGTTTCACTAGTGTGCCCTTAAAAGCCATCACAGCCATGCCTACTAATGGCATGGCTGTGATTGGCCAGTGCAGCATGTGACCCAGCCTCTATATAAGGTACAGGCACACAGCACAGCACCTCACTCTGCTATAGACAGGTTCCTGTGCTGCTAAGAGAGGATTTCATTAGGAGTTAGTCTGATACAGTCAGTCAGTCCACATTCCTAAAATTTTCTTCAAATTAGTTATATCAGTGAGCGATCTACATAGCTAGAGTAGAGACTAGAGAGTGTCTTTATTAAGGAAAAGAAAGAGGCAGAGAGAATTATTCAAGAGATTCCTAAATCAATTGTACCCTGGCTGGGGTGCAGTGCACAGTCTTTTAACAGTGCCATGAGGCCAGTGCCAGACAAAATATAACTTTTACCTGCAAGCTCAGTGCAGCATCACTGCACTGCATATTTTACTAAGAGATACACCATACTCTGTGTGTATTCTGCTATTGCAAAAAAATTAAATTTTGCTGTGATTTGTGCATGTTTTTTTTTTCCAATAGCATTTTCTGCATGTTCATACACGCTTTAGACACTGTGTGTGTATTCTGCTATTGCCAAAAAATAAAATCTTTCAGTGCTTTGTGCATGTGTGCAGAAGTGTGTCATACAACCGATCGATATTTCTTCTATTGTGCTATCCCAAAAAAAAAATTGTAGTGACATTTTTTTTCCCAATAGCATTTTCTGCAGTTTAGCAGTTTTTGAGATACACGCTTTACATACTGTGGGTGTATTCTGCTATTGCAAAAACACCCATTTAGGGCGAGATCATACATTTTGAAAATATGAGATCATCATCAAAAAGGGGACGTGGCCCCGGTCGTGGTGCTGCTGGTGGAGCTCCTGTTGCAGGGAGAGGACGTGGTCGATCTGTGCCAGCTACACGCACTAGTGAATCACCTTCCTCAGGTGCGAGTAGGTGACAGAGCCTGCATCGGTATTTCGGCGTGCCTAATGAGGCTGTACGAATGTTGAGGCCAGGACAAGTACATGCGATAGTAGATTGGGTTGCTGACAGTGCCTCTGGTTCCTTCACATTGTCTCCCACCCAGTCTCCTGATGAAAGTTCAGAGTTGGCACCTGCAGTCGATGTCCATCAGTCTTTCACCTCACCCCCTTGCAAATCAGCCAAGCAGTCTGAGCCCCAAATCATGCAGCAGTCTCTTCTGCTTTTTGATGACTCTGTTAGCAGGGTTTCCCAGGGCCATCCATCCCAGAAGTGGAAGAAATTGTGTGCACCGATGCCCAACCGCTTACGTTTCATGATGAGTACATGGGAGGACCATCGCAGCACGTCTTGGATGATGAGGAAACACAGGTGCCAACTGCTGCTGCTTTCGCCATTGTGCAGACCGACAAGGAGGGCAGGGGTGAAGACTGGGTGGAAGATGATGTGGAGGACGATGAGGTCCTTGACCCCACATGGAATCAACGTCATGCAGGTGACCAGTGTAGTTCGGAGGAAGAGGCGGTGGTCGCACAGAACCACCAGCACAGCAGAAGAGGGAGCAGGGTGCAAAAGCGGAGCGTCTGTCCCCCAGACAGTACGTCTGCTACTGCCCAACGCAGCAAGGGACTGAGCACACCAAAGCCAGGTCCAAGGAGTTCCCTAGCATGGCAGTTCTTCAGACAATGTGCTGATGACAAGACACGAGTGGTTTGCACGCTGTGCAATCAGAGCTTGAAGCGAGGCATAAACGTTCTCAACCTGAGCACAACCTGCATGACCAGGCATCTAAGTGCAAAGCACGAGATGCAGTGGAGTAGACCCGCAAAAAACAAGAAAGGTCTCTGGCTCCTCCTGCTTCCTCTTCTGCTGCAGTCTTGGCCTCTTCATCCACCTCTGTAGTGACAGTGACACCTGCCAACCCGCAAACAGAGGATCTGCCAGCAACACTACCACCTGGGTCACCAACCATCTCCACAATGCCCCATGGAAGCGTTCAGCTCTCTATTTCCCAAACACTGGAGCGGAAGAGGAAGTACCCCCCTAGCCACCCGCGATCCCTGGCCCTGAATGCCAGCATTTCAAAATTCCTCTCCTTTGAAATGCTGTCATTCCGTCTGGTGGAGACGCAGAGTTTTAAAAGGCTGATGTCATTGGCTGTCCCACAGTACGTCGTGCCCAGCCGCCACTACTTTTCCAGACGAGCTATCCCTTCCCTGCACAACCAAGTGGGGGACAAAATCAGGTGTGCACTGCGCAACGCCATCTGTGGCAAGGTCCACCTAACTACGGATGCGTGGACCAGTAAGCATGGTCAGGGACGTTATATCTCCTTAACGGCACACTGGGTAAATGTAGTGGTGGCTGGGCCTGAGGCGGATAGCAGTTTTGCGCATGTCCTTCCACCACCGAGGATTGCAGGGCACTTCAGTTTGCCTCCTGTTGCTAACTCCTCCTACTCCGCCTCCTCATCCTCTACCGCCTCCTCATCCCGTCAGCGTAACACCTTCACCACCAACTTCAGCACAGCCAGGGCTAAACGACAGCAGGCAGTTTTAAAACTTTCCTGTTTGGGGGAAAAATCCCACACCGCACAGGGGTTGTGGAGGGACATGGAACAACAGACCGATGAGTGGTTGGTGGCATTGAGCCTCAAGCCCGGCCTGGTGGTGTGCGATAATGGGCGAAATCTCGTAGCAGCTCTGGGCCTAGGCAGTTTGACGCACATCCCTTGCCTGGCACATGTGCTGAACTTGGTGGTCCAGAGGTTCCTTAAGAATTACCCCTATATGTCAGAGCTGCTGCAGAAAGTGTGGGGCGTCTGTGCGCACTTTCGGCGTTCTCACCCTGCTGCGCTGCAGCGTAACTTCGGCCTTCCCGCTCACTGTCTCATATGTGACGTGCCCACAAGGTGGAACTCCACCTTGCACATGCTTGCCAGACTGTGCGAGCAGCAGCAGGCGATAGTGGAGTTTCAGCTGCAGCACGCACGTGTGAGTCGCTCTGCAGAACAGCACCACTTCACCACTAATAACTGGGCCTCCATGCGAGACCTGTGTGCCTTGTTGCGCTGTTTCGAGTACTCCACCAACATGGCCAGTGCCGATGACGCCGTTCTCAGCGTTACTATTCCAGTTCTATGCCTCCTTGAAAAAATGCTTCAGGCGATGATGGAAGAGGATGTGGCACAGGAGGAGGAGGAAGAGGGTTCATTTCCAAGGCTTTCAGGGCAGTCATTTACAAGTGGCTACGAGGGTGGGTTCCTGCACCAACAAGCGCCAGGTACACAATTGTCCGGCAGCAAGGGCACAGTTCTGGAGGATGACGAGGTGGAGGATGAGGAGGAGATGGAGGAGGAGGAACCATGTTCACAGCAAGGTGGCACCCAGACCAGCTCATGTCCATCACTGGTGCATGGCTGGGGGGATACAGAGGACACAGACGATACACCTCCCACAGAGGACAGCTTTTCGTTGCCTCTGGGTAGCCTGGCACACATGAGCGATTACATGCTGCAGTGTCTCCGCAAACGACCGCCGAGTTTCCCACATTTTAACTGGTGCTGATTATTGGGTGGCCACCCTGCTGGATCCCCGTTACAAGGACAATGTGCCGTCCTTAATTACCTCACTGGAGCGTGATCGTAAGATGCGTGAGTACAAGCGCACGCTGGTAGACGCGCTGCTGGTGGCATTCCCACTTGGCAGCGGGGGTACGTTGGAAGCACAAGGCGAAGGCAGAGGAGGAGGAAGAGGTCGCCAACGCAGCCGGGGCACCACCAGCACCTCGGAAGGCAGGGTTAGCATGGCCGAAATGTGGAAAAGCTTTGTCAGCACGCCACAACAACCAGCACCACCAGCTGAGATGGAACGTCTTAGCAGGAGGCAGCATTTCACGTACATGGTGGAGCAGTATGTGTGCACACGCCTACACGTACTGAATGATGGGTCTGCCCCCTTCAACTTCTGGGTCTCCAAATTGGGCACATGGCCTGAGCTTGCCCTTTACGTCTTGGAGGTGCTGGCCTGCCCTACAGCCAGTGTATTATCTGAACGTGTATTTAGCACGGCAGGGGGCGTTATCACAGACAAGCGCAGCCGTCTGTCCAGAGCCAATGTGGACAAGCTCACGTTCATTAAAATGAACCAGGCATGGATCCCACAGGACTTGTCTGTACCTTGTGCAGAATACACACGTATATCGGTGTTCTGACAAAAACTGTCTGGCCATCGGATAGTGTCCGGCCACTTACTGCACAGTACGGAGGACAAGGAGATTCACAAAATCTCCAAAGATGAACGTCGCCTGCACAGTGAGTGCAGGTTTAAGCCCCACCATCCAAGTGGACATACGGTAGCACATAGTAACAGGGCCCCTCACGGGCTCGCTTGGCTAGGCTTCAACCTCAGATGATGTGGCTTGAACCTGGAGTCACCACGCATCGTCTTCGGAGAGTTTCGAAATCCCCTTGTCCTACGTACTGAGCAAGCTCAGTACAGGGCAGACACTATGCGACGGGGGACAGAATTTGACACATCATTCACCACTAGCCTTACCCAGCCATTGTTGTATTTTTGAACCAGTGTTGGCTACCTCGTCCTCCTCCACCGCCGCTACCACCTACACCTCCACATCCACCTCCACCTCAACCTCCTACTCCATATGGACCTCGTCCTCCTAGGTCAAGATTATAATTTTTTCATTTTTTTAATTTCCAAGTATTTTATTTTCCCACCATCTTATCTATTAAATTGAATAATTTTTTCCAGAAAGTGCGTATTCCCATCATATGTGCGGCATCGTGCCGTTGAGTTTCTGAGGTTCTTAATGACTTCCTGTACCTCTTCTGCTGAGAAGGGGGCCTCCAGCATTTTATTTTAATTTTTTTAAGTTATTTCCCTATCCACATTTGTTTGCAGAGCACTTGCCATGCTCTTAACAACATTTTGTTACCATTTGCAGCCCTCTAGCCCTTTCCATGACTTTTTTACAGCCATTTTAGTCTTGACAAGTTCGGGTTCCCATTGACTTCAATGGGGTTCGGAGTTCGGGATCAAGTTCGGTCCCGAACACAGACTTTTTTCCAAAGTTCGGCCGAACCCGCCGAACCCGAACATCCAGGTGTCCGCTCAACTCTATCCAGAATACCACAAGTTTCTGGACATTTGATAAAAATAAGACTGACATCTTGCCACCCGATCACCCATATGACTGCTCAATTGAACTTTTGCCAGGTGCTGAGCTACCTTTTGGGCGCATTATTCCCCTCTCTGAACTAGAACTATCTTCTCAGGCCCTTTGGGTTGTGCAATGCACCAGCAACCTTTCAGAATTTTGTAAACAATATTTTCAGATACTTTCTTGACCTTTTCATGATTGTGTACCTTGACGACATCCTCATCTTCTCAATATCCATAGTAGTGCACAGTTAACATGCTAAAAAGGTACTTGGCCATCTAAGAGAGCATGAGGACAGCCATCAGAAATTGTATACAGCTCTAGGCCTGCCCCCCCCCCCCCCCCGAGTCTGACCACCAACATTCCCCAGGGTCCCACCCCCTGGCCATCCCACCAAAACTAGCACACTAGCCATCCCACCAAGTCTTGAGTCTTTTAGTGCCTCAGCCCCCCTCCCACCTGTACGCTCTCAGCCCCCCTCACACCTGTAAGCTCTCAGCCCCCTCACACCTGTAAGCTCTCAGCCCCCTCACACCTGTAAGCTCTCAGCCCCCTCACACCTGTAAGCTCTCAGTCCCCCTCACACCTGTAAGCTCTCAGCCCCCCTCACACCTGTAAGCTCTCAGCCCCCCTCACACCTGTAAGCTCTCAGCCCCCCTCACACCTGTAAGCTCTCAGCCCCCCTCACACCTGTAAGCTCTCAGCCCCCCTCACACCTGTATTCTCTCAGCCCCCCTCACACCTGTATTCTCTCAGCCCCCCTCACACCTGTATTCTCTCAGCCCCCTTCACACCTGTATTCTCTCAGCCCCCTTCACACCTGTATTCTCTCAGCCACCCTCACACCTGTACGCTCTCAGCCTCCTCACACCTGTACGCTCTCAGCCCCCCCTCACACCTGTACGCTCTCGCCCCCCTCACACCTGTACGCTCTCGGCCCCCTCACACCTGTACGCTCTCGGCCCCCTCACACCTGTACGCTCTCGGCCCCCTCACACCTGTACGCTCTCGGCCCCCTCCACACCTGTACGCTCTCGGCCCCCTCCACACCTGTACGCTCTCGGCCCCCTCCACACCTGTACGCTCTCGGCCCCCTCCACACCTGTACGCTCTCGGCCCCCTCCACACCTGTACGCTCTCGGCCCCCTCCACACCTGTACGCTCTCGGCCCCCTCCACACCTGTACGCTCTCAGCCCCCTCCACACCTGTACGCTCTCAGCCCCCCCTCACACCTGTACGCTCTCGGCCCCCTCACACCTGTATGCTCTCGGCCCCCTCCACACCTGTACGCTCTCGGCCCCCTCCACACCTGTACGCTCTCGGCCCCCTCCACACCTGTATGCTCTCGGCCCCCTCCACACCTGTACGCTCTCGGCCCCCTCACACCTGTACGCTCTCGGCCCCCTCACACCTGTACGCTCTCGGCCCCCTCACACCTGTACGCTCTCGGCCCCCTCCACACCTGTAGGAGGAGTGACTGTATGTAGACAATTTTTGAGCATCATTTTTTTTTTTTTTTTATACAATAAATTTAGGTAGGTACAGTCACTATCTATTGAAGTATACGTAGGCATGCCATTATTCATTTCCCTTCTTGCAGCTGGTGCTCTGGGTACTTTTCTTTGATTTATGTGACCCTCCCTGTGTACCCGGTATGTCTCTGTGTAGGGGTGCTGCAGCAGCAAATGCATAATTTAAGCCTTCATTGGCTGTTACAGGTCTGAGCCATTGGGCTGGTTCACTGTGCCATTGTCAAAACCTTTATGTGCAGCATCTCTCTGAGGACATTATTCAGGTGGCCCTCATACACAATCCCCTATGCAATATTCCATCTTATGGCTGCGCTATTCAATGTATGTGCCAGGAGAGGGATCCGTGTATGTATGTGTCAGGAGAGGGATCCGTGTATCATATGTGTCAGGAGAGGGATACGTGTATGTATGTGTCAGGAGAGGGATCCGTGTATGTATGTGTCAGGAGAGGGATCCGTGTATGTATGTGTCAGGAGAGGGATCCGTGTATGTATGTGTCAGGAGAGGGATCCGTGTATGTATGTGTCAGGAGAGGATCCGTGTATGTATGTGTCAGGAGAGGGATCCGTGTATGTATGTGTCAGGAGAGGGATCCGTGTATGTATGTGTCAGGAGAGGGATCCGTGTATGTGCCAGGAGAGGGATACGTGTATGTATGTTTTTAGGAGAGGGATCCGTGTATGTGCCAGGAGAGGGATCTGTGTATGTATGTGTCAGGAGAGGGATCCGTGTATGTATGTGTCAGGAGAGGGATCCGTGTATGTATGTGTCAGGAGAGGGATCCGTGTATGTATGTGTCAGGAGAGGGATCCGTGTATGTATGTGTCAGGAGAGGGATCCGTGTATGTATGTGTCAGGAGAGGGATCCGTGTATGTATGTGTCAGGAGAGGGATCCGTGTATGTATGTGTCAGGAGAGGGATCCGTGTATGTATGTGTCAGGAGAGGGATCCGTGTATGTATGTGTCAGGAGAGGGATCCGTGTATGTGTCAGGAGAGGGATCCGTGTATGTGTCAGGAGAGGGATCCGTGTATGTGTCAGGAGAGGGATCCGTGTATGTGTCAGGAGAGGGATCCGTGTATGTATGTGTCAGGAGAGGGATCCGTGTATGTGCCAGGAGAGGGATACGTGTATGTGCCAGGAGAGGGATACGTGTATGTATGTGTCAGGAGAGGGATCCGTGTATGTATGTGTCAGGAGAGGGATCCGTGTATGTATGTGTCAGGAGAGGGATCCGTGTATGTGCCAGGAGAGGGATACGTGTATGTATGTTTTTAGGAGAGGGATCCGTGTATGTGCCAGGAGAGGGATCTGTGTATGTATGTGTCAGGAGAGGGATCCGTGTATGTATGTGTCAGGAGAGGGATCCGTGTATGTATGTGTCAGGAGAGGGATCCGTGTATGTGTCAGGAGAGGGATCCGTGTATGTATGTGTCAGGAGAGGGATCCGTGTATGTGTCAGGAGAGGGATCCGTGTATGTATGTGTCAGGAGAGGGATCCGTGTATGTATGTGTCAGGAGAGGGATCCGTGTATGTGTCAGGAGAGGGATCCGTGTATGTGTCAGGAGAGGGATCCGTGTATGTGTCAGGAGAGGGATCCGTGTATGTATGTGTCAGGAGAGGGATCCGTGTATGTATGTGTCAGGAGAGGGATCCGTGTATGTATGTGTCAGGAGAGGGATCCGTGTATGTGTCAGGAGAGGGATCCGTGTATGTGCCAGGAGAGGGATCCGTGTATGTGCCAGGAGAGGGATCCGTGTATGTGCCAGGAGAGGGATCCGTGTATGTATGTGTCAGGAGAGGGATCCGTGTATGTATGTGTCAGGAGAGGGATCAGTAATGTAGGGGTCTGGTAGGTCAGTTTAGTGGTCAGCATGGATGGGCACTGGTGAGCCAGGCAGCAACCAGCAAGTGAGCCTAACACCCCTCCCCCGCCGCCACCACCGGCCTTGGACTTCGGCTGAAGCCCCTGGTCTTTTTCACACCTAGCAATGCCCCTGGTTCCGCCTATCACACAAAGGGACAGGGGTGGGACCTTGTTACAGCGCGGCCGCCGAACACAGACCCAGCCAGCTCTGTGATACACATAAGGCGATGCCCGCTGTATGTGTGTGTGTTACCAGGCGATGATGAGTCTGTATTAATTGGCACAGTGATGTTGCAATTTTGGGCACAATGAGACTGCATTGGTGGGCACAGTGAGACTGCATTGGTGGGCACAGTGAGACTGCATTGGTGGGCACAGTGAGACTGCATTGGTGGGCACAGTAAGACTGCATTGGTGGGCACAGTGAGACTGCATTGGTGGGCACAGTGAGACTGCATTGGTTGCGCACAGTGCGGCTGCAATGGTGGGCACAGTGAGGCTGCAATGGTGGGCACAGTGAGGCTGCAATGGTGGGCACAGTGAGGCTGAATTCACAGGCACAGTAAAGCTGCTTTTGATGTGCAATCGCGGGTGATTGTGTAGAAAGGGCCCCAGTGCACTGTATTCCCCGGGGGCCTATAATGCTCTTAAGATGGCACTGCACAGGGGGGCCCTGTAAGTTTTACAGTCATTTCTGCATATTAAAAACTAGATCTTTCTAAACCTCACCCCTGCAAATACTTATTTAGAGAAGGGGGGGTGTAATTACATTTTGCTGGGCCCTATCTGGTCTACAGAGGAGCCCAGGGGGTGAGCGCAGCGCTTGGACTATTTCTCCATTTTCGGGCGCATATACATTAAGCAGTCCCGCATATTGGGCTGCTAGTTAATTAGACCCGGCTGCCACTGCCCACTGCCTTCCCTGGCGGAGTGATACTACAAGGCTCCGCTTAGCTCCGCCTCCCGTGCCGACTGCCGAGACTGAGGTGAGATGACAGGCGGCTCAGTGGATGAGAGGGCGCAAGAACCTGGAGGACAGCGTGGCTGCACCTGCACTGCAAAGTGAGTGGAGAACAGCAGATAGAATGCTCACTGTCTCAATTAGTTTTACACACAGCAAAGCAGGTCATTAATATCAGCATTATGATACTCACACATGCAGCACAGTCAGCATGTGCTCTGTCATGGATCTGTCAGTGTGTCATATTGCTGTTTGGTGCTTACTTTGTTATGGCTGTACAGGGTTAAAGTTTGTAACACACAGTACAGCCATCAATTAACAAAGTCAGCACCCAAAAGCCATGTGACACTGACAAATCCATGACAGAGCAAATGCTGACTGTGCTACCTGTGTAATTTCCATAATGCTGATAATCATAAGACGCAGTGAGATGCTACTTTACACTTTCCTTTGGGGGGGGGGGGGGGCAGTAAACATGTGCCTCCCAACCCCCCCCCCCCCCTTAACCACTTCCTGTGTCCAGCAACGTACTGGATTGGATTGGAAGGGTGATATCTTGGTCATTGCTGCAGCAATGATCAAGATATTATTTTTTAGCCCCAATGAGTCTGCACAAAGAAAAAGTAATCCTAGTGGCTAAGAAGCCAATGGATTACTTTTTCAGGCAGTGGAAGGGGGTTTCACCACCGTTGCTCTCCCGTGCAATTAGGGGTCCCATTAAGCATGTGGGCAGCAACATCCAGTTCCTGGGACAAAGTGAGAGAAACTGATGATGTTCCTCCTACTTACATGGTCTCATGTAAGCAAGCCATTACTGGCCTAAACAAACATCTGATCAAATCGATCTTTGTTTGATCAGCTGCTTTGGAGGCCAGAGGAGAGATTTGGGGTCTAATAGACCCCAGATCTCTCCAGAAAGAGGACCTGTCACTGCCCCATGCTATCAGAAGGGATGTTGTTCATCCTTTCTGATAGCAATAAAAGAGATACAAGATGAAATGAAAGATACAGTATACATTTTTTTTTTGTCTAAAAATAAAATTGAAAGCATTTTTAAACTGCCTCTGCCCCCCTGTACTCATGCACAATCATGAACGCGTGTGCATATGTAAACGGTGACAAATCTGCAAAGGTTGGGTCAGGGGAGGAGCCTGGGGTGGGGTCAAGGGAGGGGTTAAAGGGGGCCCCGTCGGGTAGGCTGTACGGGGCCCCATGATTCCTATGGTACCCATATGGTTTCCATGGTACCGACACAGACACACCACCAAAGAGCTGGTGGGAGGAGGGAGGACTCTCAGTGTCTGGCGCCCTGGCTGACCTGTTATGGCTATGCAAGTATGATAGGGGTGGGGGGGGGGTGCAAGGTGGTCTGCTACAGCTATGGATAATATATATGGATAATGGATATATATGGATAATGGATATACATGGATAATGGATAATGGATATATATGGATAATGGATATATATGGATAATGGATATATATGGATAATAAATTATTGGGGGGGGGGGGGGTGACACCATGTTATACCGCACCAGGTGACACCAACCCTAGTGACGCCACTGCTCCCCCCTCCCAGCAATGGATGGGAGATGAGTGATGCATACAGCTCCTCCTCCTACTATCCCTGTTTCCCCTGTGTCTGCCCGGTCCCCGCCCACTCTCCTAGCCCGATGTACAGCTGTGTGCAGGAGATAGAGGGGAGATGTGCGCGGGAGATATGAAGAACAACAGCTACACATTCCAAGCTGTGTGAAGTATGCTTGAGCCACCAGCATCCAGCCTCGTCCCTCCAATGAGTGAGCTCTGCATTTACACTTTGATCAGTGAACTGTCCCTGTCTCTCTCCCTTCTATCCTCTATCTATCTCCCCCCCCCCCCCCCCCCTTTGTTTTTCCAAGGTCCATTTAGCACTTTTATGCAGCAAATAATTTCATTGCTATTTTTTTTCCATTCAATCAGTACACTGAAAAAAAAAATATATGATGCAATTCCCCCATCTACACATTAGTACTATAGGTGCTCAAAATAATTTTTTTTGGGGGCAAACAAACTGAAAAAAAAACATCAATTGCAGCCACTGTGCCCATCAAACACAGCCACTGTACCCATAAATTGCCTCCACTGTGCCATCAAACGCAGCTACTGTACCCATCAATTGCTGCCACTGTGCCCATTATTGCTGCCAGTGTGCCCATCATTTGCCGCCACTGTGCCCATCAATTTCTGCCAGTGTGCCCATCAATTGCCGTTACTGTGCCCATCAATTGCTGCCAATGTGCCCATCAATTGCTGCCAGTGTGCCCATCAATTGCCTCTACTGTGCCCATCAATTGCTGCCAGGGTGCTCATCAATTGCTGCCAGTGTGCCCATCAATTGCTGCTATTGTGCCCATCAAATACTGCCATTGTGCATCCCCCGCCCGCCCCTTACCTGTCTCGGTGAGGCAGCGGGTCACGGCGGTGATGTCCTCCATGCTCCTCTGTTTTCTCCCGTCCTCTATGATTGGACGCCTGATAGGCATCCAATCACAGCGCCTGTCATTTCAGCCAATCAGGTGACAGGTAACAGACCTGAGCACCTGATTGGCTGAGAGGCGGTTCAGTGTTAGGAAAGCGCACTGAGTGAACTACGAGCGCCCAGCATGGCGGCCGCTGTTCACTTTTTTGGACGCCTATTAGAGCCTATGGCTCTAATCAGGCGCTTCCAAAAAATACCCCGCCGCTGTAATTCAGGTGTCCGACGCCCGAAAAGGGGCCGGGCACCTGAATAGGGGGTGGCAGCGGCGACCATAGATAGATTCATGCATTGCATGAATCTATGATGATAGACAGGAGGGAGGGGGCAGCACCCATGCGCCCTTTATGGACGCACTGCTACTGGACAGTGCTGGTCTCTGTTTCCATGGTAGCATATTAGGACCCAGTGCTGGTTACGTTATGAGGCTGATGGGCACATGTGCAGAAGCACGAGTACAATTGGTTGTAAACAACTGAGCCTCCCGCAGGTCGCTTAGCAGCGGTAGCACTGCATAGCCGCCTCTGACATGCTAATCGGGATGCGATCCAGGTGATGCTCCCAGTCGGATCTAATATTAAATCGGAGCCCCAACTTTACTGGCATGGAGCCCACGTGGCTGCTAAACATATTTTTGATATATACAGTATGATTGTACTCTTGATTCTTATAAATACTGTGTTTATTAGATCCGACTGGGAGCGTCACCTGGATCACATCTCGATTGGCATGACAATAGTACTGCTGCTAGGTGACTGTCGGAGGACTCAGCTGTCTACAACCAATAGTGCCAGCCCTCCCCCACATGCACCCATCAGACCCATAATGTAACCAGCACTGGGCCCTAATAGACTGTCACCGCTGCCATGGAGACAGAGATGCTAGAACAGCGCTATTAAAAGCAGGTGCTCCCACGGCGGCGGAACACCAGGGCCTGATCACAAGTGTGACCTTTGCAACCCTGGTAATTTTGCCACTGTGTTGGGCCCTTATGAGTTCCCTGGTGTGCTGGTGACATATATTTATTGCTTTCTGTCACCATGGGGTCGGCCCAAGATGGTAAGAAGGGAGCCCACTGCAGAACACATGAAAGGGCACTGCTGCAGGGCCATATTAAAAGGGCCCCGCAACAGGAGTAAAGAGCCCTAGGATCAGTGGGGAGGGCCATGGGACCAGAGAAAAGGGCCCCGGGACCAATTAAATCATGAGGGCCCACCAAGATTTTTTGCACCAGGGCCCTGAAGGTTCTAGTTACACCTCTGGGTCACCCTACTCTATATTTGGCTGGGCTGTGAAATGTCAATCTAGTGCGGCAGTGCCCCATCCTCCGTTAAGTCCCACTGGGCCCATTGGGGTTTAGGCTGTCTCGGACGATGTGTGGGGGTGTTGGCGCTGCTGTATTATACAGAGCGGGGATCTCCCACTTACCCAACTGTCAGAGGAAATCCCGTCTGGGGGCATCGTCTGAGGACAGCAGCCGCGCGGGGTAAACAGAAGATTCCTGCTCTGTATAATTCATCTCCTCTAGGTAAGGCTGCATTTATGGGCACTGAACAGGCTGCATTTATGGGCACTGAACAGGCTGAGCTGATGGCTGCTGAGCTGCCGGGCACTGAACAGGCTAAGCTGCTGGGCGCTGAACAGGCTGACCTGCTGGACACTAAACAGGCTGACCTGCTGGACACTAAACGGGCTGACCTGCTGGACACTAAACGGGCTGAGCTGCTGGACACTGAACGGGCTGAGCTGCTGGACACTGAACGGGCTGAGCTGCTGGACACTGAACGGGCTGAGCTGCTGGACACTGAACAGGCTTAGCTGCTGGACACTGAACAGGCTGAGCGGCTGAGCTGCTGGACACTGAACAGGCTGAGCTGCTGGGCACTGAACAGGCTGAGCTGCTGGGCACTGAACAGGCTGAGCTGCTGGGCACTGAACAGGCTGAGCTGCTGGGCACTGAACAGGCTGAGCTGCTGGGCACTGAACAGGCTGAGCTGCTGGGCACTGAACAGGCTGAGCTGCTGGGCACTGAACAGGCTGAGCTGCTGGGCACTGAACAGGCTGAGCTGCTGGGCACTGAACAGGCGGCGTTGATGGGCACTGGTAAGGATGCATTGATGGACACTGGTAAGGATGCATTGATGGACACTAGTCAGGATGCATTTATAGGCACTGATTAGGCTGCATTGATGGACACTGGTCAGGCTGCATTGATGGACACTGGTCAGGCTGCATTAATGGGCACTGATCAGGCTGAGCTAAAAGGGCACTGGTCAGGCTGCATTGAAGGGCACTGAACAAGCTGAGCTGATGGACACTGAACAGGCTGCATTGATGGGCACTGAACAGACTGAGATGATGGGCACTGAACAGGCTGCATTGATGGGCACCAAACAGGCTGCATTGATGGGCACCAAACAGGCTGCATTGATGGGCACCAAACAGGCTGCATTGATGGGCACCAAACAGGCTGCATTGATGGGCACCGAACAGGCTGCATTGATGGGCACCGAACAGGCTGCATTGATGGGCACCGAACAGGCTGCATTGATGGGCACCGAACAGGCTGCATTGATGGGCCCTCTAAAGGCTGAGCTGATGGGCCCTCTAAAGGCTGAGCTGATGGGCACTCTAAAGGCTGAGCTGATGGGCACTGAACAGGCTGTATTGATGGGCACTGAACGGGCTGTATTGATGGGCACTGAACAGGCTGAGCTGTTGCGCACTGAACAGGCTGCATTGATGGGCACTGAACAGGTTGCATTGATGCGCACTGATCAGGCTGCATTGATGGGCACCTAACAGGCTGCATTGATGGGCACCTAACAGGCTGCATTGATGGGCACCTAACAGGCTGCATTGATGGGCACCTAACAGGCTGCATTGATGGGCACTGAACCGGCTGAGCTGATTGGCACTGGTGAGGCTGCACTGATTGGCACTGGTGAGGCTGCACTGATTGGCACTGGTGAGGCTGCACTGATTGGCACTGGTGAGGCTGCACTGATTGGCACTGGTGAGGCTGCATTGATTGGCACTGGTGAGGCTGCGCTGATGAGCACTGGTGAGTATAATACACTCTTCAAATGTGCTTTAAAATGCATGGTTTTCCCTTTTATGAACAAGAAAATAATGATGTTATGCGTTGGGCTGGTATAATAATGCTATGGGACTGGTATGAAATAATTTCCAGAAATAACATATATATCATCCAATCATTACATAAACAAATACCACATACACTGCATATATCATTTGAGGAAAATATTCTTATAAAATTATTTACTATTTGCCAATAAAAAATATTTTTTTTAAATGTCCCCGGATTTCATTAAAAAAATCTGGTCACCTTACCCTACGTCCTCAAGGTGGATGTCTCGAAAATCCAGTAGGTGCCATCCTGTCACAACACCAGAGTGTAAATTCCCTCTTACATCCCATTGCGCACGGTCGGATTTTCCGATGGATTCTGTCCTATCGGACAATGTTGTCGGAAATTCCGACCGTGTGTAGGCACCGTCGGACAGTTTCCATCGGATTGTCCGACGGACAATGTTCTATCTCCTGCTCTATAAATATTCCGACAACAAAGTCCGATCATACCAATTCCGATCGTGTGTAGCGAATTCCGACGGACAAAGTGCCACGGATGCTCAGATCACATTACAAGACCAAAGCGATTGGCTACTAGCCTCTACGTAGTCCCGTCGTAGGCAACAAACGTCACCACGTTCAGAATGATCGGATTTTCCGACAACTTTGTCCGACCGTGTGTATGCAACACCAGTGTCGGACTAAATCCGTCGGACCAAATCCAATGGATTTGGTGGTCGGATTTTCCGTCCGTGTGTATGGGGCTTTAGACTGGCCATACACCTTTTAGATTATCTTCAGATTTTCTATGGTCAGATGGAAAAAGTGGGAGATTCCTCCATCCACAGTTTAGCGTACATGGAGAAATCTGTTGCACTTTTTCCATCTAACCATAGAAAATCTGCAGATAATCTAAAGGTGTATGGCCAGCGTTACTAAGGATTTGAACAGGGGCAAAATGATCTCTCTCTCTCTGGAGTCCATACCGCTCCTAATACAAGAAAGGACTTTGCTCGCTTTGGAAACCGCAGCTTGGCATTGCATGCTATTATTGAGCTTATGATCTACCAAAACCCCCAGATCCTTCACCACTATGGATCCCCCCAGTTGTACTCCCCCTTGTATGTATGATGCATGCATATTATTAGCCCCCAAGTGCATAACGTTACATTTATCAACATTAAACCTCATCTGCCACAATTAGACAGAGCATTTATGTCGGCTTGTAAATTGGAGACCTCCTGTAAGGACGTTATTCCACTGCATAGCTTGGTGTCATCTGCAGACAGAAATGGTACTTTTTATCCCAGACCCAATATAATTTATTAAGATATTTAAAAAGTAAGCGTCCCAACACTGAACCTTGGGATACACCACTGATAACCTTAGACCATTTAGAGTAATGCCCCGTACACACGGTCGAAATTTCCGACGGAAAATGTCCTATCGGACCATGTTGTTGGAAAATCCGGCCGTGTGTGGGCTCCATCTGACTTTTTCCTGCTCTCAAATTTTCCGACAACAAAATCCGATCAGACTTTTTCCGATCGTGTTTAAGAATTCCGACGGACAAATTGCCACGCATGCTCAGATCAAACTATGAGACCAAAGCTATTGGCTACTAGCCTCTACGTAGTTCCATCGTACGCAACAAACGTCACCACATTCAGGATGATCGGATTTTCCGTATCGGATGACCGTGTGTATGCAACACCAGTGTCAGACAAAATCCGTTGGATTGGAAAAAATCTGACGGATTTTGCGGTCGGAATTTCCGACCGTGTGTACGGGGCATAAGAATCATTAACCACTACTCTCTGAATTCTGTCTTTTATCCAGTTTTCTATCCATTTACAAATTGATCTTTCCAAGCCCTGTAGACTTTACCTTACAAATGAGCCGTGTGGGGAACTGTCAAATGCTTTTTCAAAATCCAAGTATACCACATCCACTGCCACCCCTCTGTCCAAGTATACCACATCCACTGCCACCCCTCTGTCCAAGTATACCACATCCACTGCCACCCCTCTGTCCAAGTATACCACATCCACTGCCACCCCTCTGTCCAAGTATACCACATCCACTGCCACCCCTCTGTCCAAGTATACCACATCCACTGCCACCCCTCTGTCCAAGTATACCACATCCACAGCCACCCCTCTGTCCAAGGTTTTACTTACCTCCTCATAAAAGAAATCAGGTTTGTTTGACAACTTCTGTCTTTCATGAATCCATGCTGTCTGTTGCTTAACCGCATGCTGACCAGCTGCCGCAGTTGTATTGTGGCAATATGGCTCGGCTGCGTGAATCGCCGTTATGGTACGTCGGTGCCATAAATGGCCACTAGGGTGCCCTGTGCGCCGCCGGAGGCACACACGCTTTTCCCCCAGTCGCTCCTCCATCCTATGCGAGTGCCCGGCAGTCTCGATCACCGCCGGGCTCCCGTGATCGCTAGGGGCACACGGAGATCCGGGAGCTGTGTGTGTGTAAACACAGTTTCTGGTTCTCTGAGGAGTAAAGTGACAGATCGTCTGTTCATGAAGAGTATGAACAGCGATCAGTTAGTTTCCCTTCACAGTCCCATCCCCCTTCAGTTAGAACACAAACTAGGTACACATTAACCCCTTCACTGCCCCCTAGTTTTAACCCCTTCACTGCCAGTGACATTTTCACAGTAGTCAATGCAATTTTAATGGTCCCAAAAAAGTGTCAAAAGGGGGGGGGGGAATCTGCTTGAGATCATTGACTGTCTGTATCTAGCTGCCTCTTGGAAATATAGCTGGGCCAGGGAGTGGCGGGTTAAGACTGCATTGAGGGGGACGTGGCTTTGCAATGGCCGAGTGAAGACGAACACCGACGGAGCTCCTGGCCTAACCTGACCTACATCGGCCACTACTCAGCATCCAACTCATGTGGGCACGGCATGAGCACCCCAAATCGTTATAGGACACGATCATCATCCAGAGGGACCGGATCCCAGACCTCCCAACCCAGTATCCATAGCTTTTTTGGAGGCCCTCAAAGGCAATCAACAGGCGCCATTGAAGCCACGCCACCTGGGCCGCGTATGGAACAGACCCCAGGCTCACCCCGGAGCAATACATTGGAACACTCAGGAGACCCAGACCACCTTATGGAGACCCCAGCAGTATTCCGCATAGACATGTCAGACCCCTCACAGAACCGACTAGATGCCGATCTCCGCACCATGCTCCGAGCCCTCCCCACAAGAGCTGACATTGAGACGCTCATCCTGAGGATAGAGGAGGCTCATAGCAGGGACATCCAGGAGGTGAGAACAGAGCTTCACACAGTAACGGACTGAGTGGCTTCTTGGGAAACTCGAGTGACTGCACTGGAGACTCGAATACAGGCTCTGGAACAAGCACAGGACTCGCATAAGATGGAGAGCCAGGAGATGCAGCTGCAGCTGGAAGAGATGGAAGACCGTAGCCGCCGCAACAATCTGCGGCTGCGGGGGATCCCTGAAGCCACAGTTCCGGAAGACCTGGCAGAGACTGTCACCGCCATATTTCAGAGACTCCTAGACTCCCCTCCGCCTACACTTGAAATTGACCGAGTGCACCGCACCCTGGGCCCCAGATCAACGGACCCATCCAGACCGCAGGACGTGTTATGCCGCCTGCAGCGCTTCACCCAAAAGGAGACCATACTACGCAATGCCTGGGAATCCGGTGACATAGAATTCGACGGAGCCAGAATCCAGATCCTTCCAGATCTATCCAGGGCAACGCTGCAGCACCGTGCAATGCTGAAACTGGCATTGGAAACGGCAAGGCGACGCGGCTATACCTACTGCTGGGGTTACCCCCTGGCGGTCATCTTCTGCACCGCATAATCCTCCTTCATCCTGAGAACACCAGTGGACCTGCCGGGATTCTTTACCTTCATAGGGGCGGAACCGGTACAGGTCCCCAACTGGTTGATGAGACTCCCGAGGGCACCGGGGCGCTCTGGCCCAGCTGCATGCAGATCTTATCAACCTCACCGCTCACAGAGGTCCAGGGGACAATCCTGCGCCATCACCAACGATGTATCACGTGAGTCCTGAATGTTGCTAACATCTTTGACTGACCCCACAGTTATCAATGCATAGGCTGTCCACATCCCTAATTTTTGACCCCGGTGCACTGCTCCCCCTTTTATCCCCACAGATGGCATACCAAACGCTTTGTTCTGGCCCCCCCTACTGGTGAGCTCTGGGAGAGGTAACCAGACCACCGAGGTGACATCCTGTTTCCTTGCCTTCACCCCTGTGCCCCCCCATATGCAACACCATGGAACCCTCCCAGGGTGATGTCCCTGCCTCTCTGAAATAGAGTGTATTGGATCCCCAAACCGTGGCAGACACACATGGGAGTCACGTACGAACTCTGTATTAGCTCTGACTTAAGACCCGTGTTAGCCCTAGAGCTGACCCCATGTTGCCCACCAAAAGGCACCAACTTAAGTGGCACCCCCATCCCTGGTATACCACCTCTCCTTTTCGGAGATGCAACTACACGCTGCTAGGAGAAGCTGATACACCCTCCCGCAAGGATAACACAGCTGAGAGACTGGATTCCATACCCCACTTTACCATAGGAACTATATACCTGACAACACAGGTAGCCGCTTTACCTGCCAAACCCGGGTGACCCCCCCTGCACCAACTGTTGTCCTGATGGCAGGGAACACCCAAGCTTTCACCTTGTGCCCCCCCCCCTCCTGCCGCAGACACATCCAGCACCTGGCCTGGAAGGGCCCAAACAACGAGAAGTGCTGCAACACCTCCGGATCAACAGGGACCACACATCGGCACATATATTGGTCATGTGAGTGGTTGCAGGGAAGGGGGGTACACACTTGGTAGCGGCTCATGATTGGGATGGGACCCTAACCCCAAGATACAGCTGCTCCTAGCAGGACACTGGGTTGTTAGTGCTGTATTGGATGTGCAACTATACCGCCAGCAAAGACTTGTGGGGGGGGGGGGGGGGGTGGGGGGGCGGGTGGAAAGGTTGACCCTGATTACAGGGAACTGCTCGGGAAAGACGGGAATAGCGATACCACAATACATCCCTCTTGACCTCCTCCCACCTTGAAGTTGCTCCCAGACGCAGTTAAGTTGGAAGTGAACCGACAAAGTTGGGGGGCGGTCTGGAGGGGGAAGCCGGTCCATACGGGGAAACACTTTATTTGATGAATCAGTCTATGAACTCTTTGTTATAATTGTTATGTTGACACTGTTTATGTTAGCCTTATAAGTTATTTAGCAACTAAGAAAGTAATGAAATTCCATGTCCTTATACTGTACAACCCGAAATGTACATGCCACTTTACTGCACACCACTGACCACACTACGAATGCCCACACCCATACACTTAGAAAAGGCCGGTGTGGTCGGGAAGGGACTGGGAGACTCCCAAGGACCCTTGCTGAACACGCCCCCACTTAGGACGACACCTGTTACCCAGGAGCCCTGAGAAGCGTCTTAGCAAGTATTTTGCATACACCTTAGACTACCAGCTAAATTGGAAGCGACCGTTGCAGGCATATAGCCTTCGGCGGGCACACTCTATACCATTTTAGAACTGTTCTGTTACAGAGGACCTCTCTCCTCTCCTTTACTGTTTACCTCCCCCCTCCATTCTCTGCCCCCCACCTCACCCACCCCTGGAACCCCCCCCCCCCCCCCACGACCATGGATGACATCAAAATTGTCACTTTAAATGCAAAGGGTCTTAACACCCTAGAAAAAAGGAGAATGTTACTTAATGACATGAGACGCCTAAAGGCAGACATTGTCCTTCTACAAGAGACACACTTCCGGGAAAACACACTCCCGATCCTCAAAAATAGATACTTCTCGACGGTATATCATTCGACTTATACGGAAACCAAATCGCGAGGGGTATCCATTCTGATCTCAGCAAAAATCCCCTGGTCCCTAACAGCTGTATTAACAGACCCGATGGGTAGATTCCTTATTTCTTAAGGGCCTGATTGGCGGGGTAAAAGCGTCCATAGCGAACCTCTACGCACCAAACACCCAGCAAGACACTTTCATCAAAAAACACTTGACTATCCTACAAAGATTTGCTGAAGGGCAGCTCATTGTGGGTGGAGATCTTAACATTCCCCTAATTCCGGCGGAAGACACCTCAACGGGTTGGTCATCTACCCCCAGACACACTCGCAAAGCCATTCATTTAGCGCTTCAGGCAGCACAGCTAATGAATGCCTGGCGTCTCTTCCACCCCGGCGAACGGGACTATACGTTCTATTCACGACCCCACAATGTATACTCACGAATCTCCTAATACCACACAAACAACTCCAGGCAGTGAAAAATACCTCACTAGGGTCTATCACGTGGTCAGACCATGCCCCAGCTATCATGAGCTATGCCCTGACAGACTTCCAAAGAAGTCAAAGGAAGCCGCAGAGGCTTAACGAAAGCCTCCTGAAAAACCCTGAAACATTAGCAGAAGTGACGAGAGAAATAACCAACTACTTCCAAACCAACAGTGGTACTGACAGCGAAGAGGGCCTAGTTTGGGAAGCCCACAAGGCGGTGATACGCGGGGTACTTATTAAACACGGCGCAAGACTCAAAAAGCAGATGACAGCCCAACTGACTTCACTACCTAACAGACTCCAAACCCTAGAATGCAGACACAAACAAACCCCGAGTGACCTACTAGGAAGAGAGCTTGACGCACTACGCATGCAAGTCACTGATCTGCTTAACTTTAAAGCTAAGACGGCACTACAAATATCACGCAAAAAGATCTATGAGTCAGGAACTAAACGCGGCAGATTACTAGCACAATCCCTCCGTGATCAGAGGACAGCCTCTTGCATACCATTCATACAAGCTTCTACAGGACAAAAGGTAGCACTACCACAGCACATAACACAGGAATTTAAATCCTACTATGAGGCACTCTATAATCTGACCAACACACCCACACCCCTAGAACACATAACTGATTATATTGCTACCTCCTGCATGCCCACCCTTTCCACTGAATCTCGCAAACTGCTAGAAGACCCCATCACGTTATCCGAGTTACAAACTGCAATTAAGAACACCAAATCGGGAAAGCCCCCGGACCTGACAGCCTCACACTCCAATATTATAAGACACTACTCCTGGCACTAGGCGACCATCTAGTTTAAAGTACTTAACAGCCTCACTAAAGGAGGAAAACTACACACCACCACGCTGCAAGCCCAAATATCCGTAATCCCGAAAGAAGGTAAGGACCCGACCAACTGCGGAAGTTACAGCCTATATCCCTTCTCAACACAGACCTCAAATTGTTTACCAAAATACTAGCCACCAGACTACAGACTCACTTGCCCCACCTAATACATTTAGACCAAGTAGGATTCGTCCCCACAAGAGAGGCCAGGGACAACACCACCAAGGTCCTGAACCTGCTCTACACAGTCACCCGCACCAAAACACCTAGCATATTTCTAAGCACAGATGCTAAAAAGGCATTTGATCGGGTCAGCTGGGCCTTTATGTTTGCTACATTACGACATGTAGGTCTGGGTGACAATATGCTAAGCTGGATAGCAGCACTGTACGAGACACGGTCAGCTAGAGTCAGGGCCAATGGAGTGATCTCAGACCCCTTCCTGATCACTAACGGGACAAGACGGGGATGCCCGTTATCCCCCCTCCTATTCACCCTCTCTCAGAACCATTCCTGTGCCACATACGATTGAACCCCAACATCTCGGGAGTAAAAGTACACCAAGCCCAACACAAGGTGTCAGCTTACGCAGACGACCTCATGTTCACACTCACCACCCCCTCGATCTCCCTCCCTAACCTCCTACGGGAATTCAAGACATATGGAGCCATTTCCAACTCAAAAATCAACTTCACCAAATCGGAGGCGATGGGAGTGGGAATACAACCGATACAACTTAAACATATACAATCTAGCTTCAAACTGAAATGGACGCAAACCGCCCTGAAGTATGTAGGCACACACATCCCCTGCACATTTGCGCAGGTATACGAGCTCAACTGCCCACTCCCTGAAAACAATTAGAGCATTACTGAACAAATGGAACACAGGTCTACACTCCTGGATCGGTCGCTGAAATATATTAAAAATGATGATCCTCCTGAAATTCCTTTACCTCATGCAGGCACTACCCATCCACATACCGACATCCTATTTTAAGCAGGACAATCTGCACTTACTGAATTCGCCTGGGCTAAGAAAAGGCCACGACTCTCACACAAACTATTAGTCCTACCTAAACACCACTGTGGGCTTGCATTGCCAGACATTCGCACATATTACTAAGCGGTACACCTAGGAAGACTTATAGACTGGTGCCGCCACCAAGAGACCAAGCTTTGGTCAAATAGAGCAACACCAAAGTGAAACTCCCCTTAACAGAGCTCATTGGTGCCACTTGTTCCTACCAGTAGAAACAAAGCGACATCCACTAATCGGTAACACATCGCAAATCTGTGCCCACCTCATATCGGAGGCCTCCATATCAACCCCAACTCACCTCTTTTCCCCATACTGGGGAACCCCGGATTTTCACCGGGAATACACGATGCCGCTTTTCGGAGACTGATTGACGCAGGCCTACACCAATCCTCTTATTTCAGTACTAGGGGCCGGTGGCGCACAATAGCAGAACTTTCCGAACCCACAGGCTTGTTCCAACTGGATTTCCTGAGAGCCCGCCAGCTAGGCCACTTCCTAGACTCTTTGAAACCCCCCCCTGTCGAGGGTCTTCCCCTCACATCATTGGAGGAACTATGTAGCGGTACCATAACACACAAGCTCTCACTAGCCTACAACCTATTGAACGTACCAAAAACAGATTTTATACCCCCAGGCCTACTTAAATGGGAATCAGAACTAAATTGCCACTTTAACACAACCAAAAGACAACGAATACTTAAATTCACGCACAAATCCTCTATATGTGCCAAAATTCAAGAGACCAACTACAAACTCTTGTAAAGATGGTACAGAACCCCAGAACTGCTCCACAAATTCTTCCCGTGATGCCAGATCTTTGCTGGCGCTTCCGGGCAGATAAGGGAACACTACTACACATATTCTGGTCCTGCCCCGTACTAAATCACTTCTGGAAGGTGGTGCACGAGGTCACCCAGAAATTCACGGAGCACACAGTACCAGAAGACCCCGCATTCTTCCTGCTCCACGCATCAGACACCCCGGAGAAAATATACAAAAAATTGGTAATTAGACACCTGCTAGACGCAGCTAAAGCTTGTATACCGCTGCAGTGGAAGTCCACACGCCCTCCGACTATAGCCTCATGGATTGCTAGAGTGGAGGAAATAGGACAGTTGGAGGACCTTGTCCTTACAGCACAACATAGACAGGAAGCATTTTATAAAACTTGGCAGTTGTGGATCACCTTCATCTACTTGGCCGAGGGCCAGGTGCTGAAGGAATCCACGGCAGATATGCAGGGATGACACTCCTCCGACTGTCCCCTAAACCTATGTAACACAGACATACATACTCCTGAATAAAAGAGAATCTACGGCTACCCCAGCCCGTTCATCACTAACAACGCAATACCATCCCCCAATTACCCCCCCTCCCACCCACCTTCCCTCTCTCTTCTTCGTCCACCCCCCATCTATTGCTCTACTCTATTGCTTCATCTTAGAGACTCTTTCTAGCTAACTTCACCCCCCAAGTCGGGGAGCTATCTTTTCAAATAAAAAATGGAAATTAAGGAACCGGGCACATGACCCTGATACCATACATCGAGATAACTATACACAGAAACACCCTTCTGAGGAAAGGGAACCAACCATACACAGGAAAAGAACTCCAGGGAATTGACAGTAACCCAAACCTACCATGCAATATACTGCGGAAAAACATGACTATTTCTGGCTCCGTTATAACTTGATTTGTTGGATTCTGTATTTTGAATAAGATGTTTTCTTGACACATGTAATACTCTGTAACTTGTCAGCCTGATTGGGCCCTGTTCCTGATAAACTAACAGGTCTATAGTTACTTGACAAAGACTTTGATCCCTTTTTAAATAAATCCACCTTTATTCTGTCTAAATATTTCTGGACCATATCACTTTTCAGCCATTGTGGATCATTTGGGGCTGTGTCACTACCACCTCCATTATAGATATCAGCTCCCCATGCTCCTTTGTACACACAGAGCTGAAGAAATTATTTAATAAATTTGTGTAAAAAATCAATAGGTGGTGTTGCGCTCCTAGGTGTGTAATACTGAATAGGCTGAAGGTGTCACTCATACGCAATGTATACAAGTCAAAATAAATAAATTAAATAATGACAATATATATAAGCATAAAATAATAAGTGAAGAGTGGATAAATAGGTGACTGATGTGCATTAAATGCTAAAATCAAATACAGTAGTCCTATTCAGGTAAAAAAGTTGCGGTGACTTAATGTGCAAAAATTGCTAAAACATCACATTAAACAATAAAACGGTGTTCTAAATAAATTGATGACCAGAATAAAATGATATAAATATATAACCAGAGCAATAACATATATATTTATAAAAATAAAGTTCATAAACGCATGTGCAAAAAATATATGTGCGGAAAAAATAATAAAAGTGGTGCAGCTGAACTTCTGATCTAAAAGTTTTTCCAGCAATAAAAGTGCAAAGTGTGGGTCTAGAAGTGCTGATTATCTTCAGTATAGTGGCACTGTGAGCACTGAGCAGCGTGCTGTGGGTCTTCGGTGCTGTTTGACACCCGTAGGTGTACTAACTTATTACCTTACTGCTGCAAGGTAAGCAGCATTGAACAGGAAAACAGGGAGGTGGATGGTCACTCCAGGGGGGATGTGGATCTCGTAAGCCCTCTTCCTCTATTTTTCCTTAGATGTGTGTAGCCTATATGGTAATGGGACTGGGTATCTCTTCACAGGGTTCAAACCAGGCACCGCTCAGCATGCATCAGCCATAGTGATAAAGAAGGGAATAAGGGACTTTCTAGTGTAGTATTTCTTAGAAACTATTTATTACAATATCACAGAAGAATAACACTCACATTTAAAACTCTGAAGCAGTATGTTGTAAGAAACGAGCGGCGAGCTTGCATCCAGACCGTCACTTCCGGTGTCCGTGTATCCAACGCGTGTCGTCACCGTCACGTGACTTCATCGGGCATAAGTTAAGGGCATCAGAAGTGTCTTTAAATAGTAATTAAGGGGGCGTGGCCTGCAGCGGAACCGAATGGAAGCCTGATTCCTGAGCTCCGGCTTCCCCGCTCATCTAATGGCACACATCGGCTAAAAAGACCCCGTTTGTACCTGGCGTTCCGGTCGGGGGAAAACACCACCGGGACATGATGGGCAAAAGAAAAGTCTTATCTAAGCCACAATGGATGACGGACTTTTCTCACAACCGCGTCATGGAGGTAGGCAAATTGGCGCCGGACCATCGCCCACACTACCTACTATAGGAAAGCCCAAACAGCACACCAACACATCATCCCCTGCAAATAATGCATCCTACAGCGGCCAAATCCCCCCCCCCCCCCCATCATCCTCCCCATCAGGGAGTCCAGCAAAAGCTAAGCTAAAGCTGGATGGCAATGGATGCAGCCCAGCACTGAGCCCGGTGTTAGACTCAGAAGATGACACCAGAGAGCTCCAAGACTCCATCACTAACTACTGGACACTGTACTTAAAGATATGTTGGTATCTCTGAGAAGCACACTTCAGGCTGACATGATGAGCTGTATGCACCGATTCAGTGGGGAATTGAATGCAGTAGAGGCCAGAGTTGAGCATATAGAAGGCAAGATGGGGGAGTTTGCCTCCACCATAAATGACTTGGTGGACGCACATGAAGAGAAGGATGAAGAATCAGCTTGGGTGAGAAATAAACTGGCAGACATTGAGGACAGATCCAGGAGGAACAACCTCAAAATAAGGGGGATCCCCGAATCAGTTCAGACACCAGAGCTGCGCTCCTATGCGACTGACCTTTTTACATCTCTCCTGCCTGACCTATCTGCCATGGAAATCACCATTGACAGGATACAACGCCTGCCCAAGCCCACGTACCTCCCAGAAAAAATCCCCAGAGATGTGATTCTACGCGTGCACTTCTATCATGCAAAAGAGCAGCTCATGCAACAAATGCGAAAACAGGAGCACATCCCACCCCAATACCAGCACCTACAGTTCTACACTGACCTCTCTCAGCACACATTACAAAAAAGAAGGAACTTAAACACCATAACAAAAGTTCTGAGGAACCACAGCATCTCCTACAGGTGGGGCTATCCCACCAAAATTATAATTACCAAACAGGATCAAACACATGTTGTGGAATCCCTTGAAAAAGGCATGTTCCTACTGAAAGAATGGAAAATTCTTCCTGACACCAGTGACGACAACATAGAAACCAACAACCGAAGCTCAACCAGCCCAGACTGGCAGAGGGTAACACAAAAGAACGCCAGATCACACATTTGAAATAATAAATGTCACACGGTCCTTTAAATATCCTCAGCGGGAAGCCAGAACCCCCGCTAGGCCTGTACTTTTTACCCCAGTTATCTGAGCAGCATTTAGCTGCACACGGGTATAACCCACTCTAACCCTATGATTTGTTATACCAAGTTGAAATGGTATTGTATACGTTTTGTATCTGACATTTGGAAAAAAACTCTCTTTTCTTTTTCTACTTTTATTTTTGTTTTCGGAGCTTCAAGTCTATCATCTACATCCGGAATGCTACGCATCACAAAACTCTCATCTTCACGACAATCTACGAGAGGGGACACACAACCGACGCACCTTATCCCACGGTAACAGTGAGTACACATACCATGCACTGGTTACACCATTACCTCTGATCTCCACAAGAGGGAGCTGCCTCATATATTGCATATATGTCACAAATAGACTCATCACCACTTTAAACTTTTTCCATGGCGATCCATTTTTTGTCAATTAATACTAAAGGGCTTAACCACCCCGTTAAAAAAAAATCACTATGGAAGGAAGCACTTACAAATGGATCTGACATCCTATGTGCTCAAGAAACCAATTTTTGCCAAACAGCAGCACCAGTGTGCAAACACAAAAATTTTCCTTGCATCTTTTTTGCTAATGCAAGTTCAAAAACAAGAGGTGTTATGACAGCTATTAAAAACACAGTAGCGTTCACCCTGCACTTGGAAATTGCTGACCCTCAGGGACGCTACTTAATCCTGATTTGTGACATCAATCAGGTCACTTATACCATCGTGAACAAATATGCACCCAACAGACACCAGATCCGTTTCCTCCACAAGCTTTTGAAAAAAATAAACGCACACAAAAAAAGTTCTCTGGTGATTTGCGGGGACTTCAATATAGCACCTGACCCACCCATTGACACAACTTCTAAAGCAAAGCGTCTATCTACTCCCCTCTGCAATACAATGCACTATGAAGAACTCTTTGATGTATGGAGATGCTTGCATGCAGGAGAAAGGGATTTTACATTTTTTTTCCACCCCTCACCACACATATACGAGGATTGACTTATTCCTGGTTGACCAACAAACCCGATCTAAATCTGTATCATCTTCCATTAATACGATAACGTGGTCAGATCACGATTCGGTTACACTCTCCTTATAAAGGACACATCTGCTGTTCAATCAACCCCTCTTTGGAGAGTCAACACATACGTTATGCAGCAACCTGAAAACAAGACCCTCATAGAGGATCAGTTGAAGGAATTTTTCTCCATTAATGGTCCAGGGCGAGGAGGCAGCGGCAGAAAAAATTACGCAAAATTACAGACAAAATATTTGACCTAGAATCCAAAAACAAACAAACGACATCTCCAACACTGACTACCAAACTACACAGACTACAACATGAGCTTAGACTCCTCCTACTAGCCTCATTCGAAAAACAAACTAAGAGACTTAAAATGGGAAATAGGGCTGGGAAACTATTGGCACATCAACTTAAAGGACATAGGAGCAAAACGAAAATCCCTTATATACTACATCCCACAAGCAAAGCCAAATTGCAGCACCCCCAGGACATTGCAAACACTTTCAGCGATTACTACAGCACCCTTTATAACCTAAAGGATGACACCGACACTGCTCAACCCACCCCCACACTGATAAACGACTTCCTACATCAAGTGTCCCTGCCTACACGTTCCCTACAACACATAGACAGCCTCTGCGCACCCTTTACGGATGACGAAATACTCAAGACAATAAACTCTTTACCCAACTCTAAATCTCCTGGGCCGGATGGTTTCTCAGGAGAATACTATCAAACATTTAAACTAACATTACTACCTCATTTGACTGAAATATTTAATGCAGCCACAGCCTCCTCTTCCTTCCCACCAGAAATGCTGAATGAAATCATAGTGACGTTGCCGAAGCCAGGGAAGAGCCCAGATACCCCAGCCAACTTTCAACCCATCTCATTGTTAAACACGGACTTAAAATGATATGCCAAAACATTAGCCAACCGCCTAATAGACATCCTACCCCACTTAATCCACCCAGATCAAGCAGGTTTCACAAAGGGATGCCAAACTTCTGATGCCACAAGGAGATTAACAAACATTATCCACCTTGCCAGTATCAGACGGGGGCCTTCTCTGCTCCTAGCTCTGGACGCAGAGAAGGCCTTCGACAGGGTTCATTGGGGATATCTAGGCTCAGTGTTAGGTAAATTTGGATTCTCCGGAACAATCCTAAAGGCCATAATGGCATTATATTCAGAACCCTCAGCTAGGGTCTACACCTCTGGAGTACTCTCCAGCCCCTTTAGTATAACTAATGGAACCCGTCAAGGGTGTCCACTCTCCCCTCTAATTTTTAATTTAATACTAGAACCTTTGGCAGCCCATATTAGATCCCACCCAAACATACAAGGCTTTAATACCCACAACTCTGAACATGTGATAAGTTTATTCGCTGACAATATTATACTAATGCTCACAAATCCAGCGGATTCCCTGGCTTCGGTACACAACACCTTGCTAATGTTTAATAAACTGTCTTACTACAAAGTGAATGCGGGAAAATCCTATATACTAGGAATGGGAGTGGACGCTCCACTGAGAAATGATCTCAGCTCACGGTTCCCATACAAGTGGAGTAACGACGGTATAAAGTACTTAGCTATCATCTTGACAGCTTCTACTAAAAATTTGTACTCAAGCAATTATATCCCTTTCTTATCTTCTTTGCCTGCGAAACTTCAGGAATTAACTAAAATAGAGCTGCTCTGGTCGACTGGCAGCAGTTAAAATGATGATACAACCTCAACTGATTTTAGGGCGGCACAGTGGTGTAGTGGTTAGCACTCTCACCTAGCAGTAAGAAGGGTCGCTGGTTCGAATCCCAACCACGACACTTCCTGCCTGGAGTTTGCATGTTCTCCCTGTGCCTGCGTGGGTTTCCTCCGGGTACTCCGGTTTCCTCCCACAATCCAAAGACATGCAGATAGGTTAATTGGCTTCTGTCCAAAAATTGGCCCTAGTATATGAATGGGGACCTTGGATTGTGGGCTCCTTGAGGGTAGGGACTGATGTGAGTGTGCAATGTACAGGGATGGGGACAATTGTAGACACTCGCTCAGGTTGAACTGGATGGACTGATGTCTTTATTCAACCTTACTAACTATGAAACTATGATTTATCTTTTTAGATCACTCCCCATTCCAGTCCCCAAGACCTATTTTGTCAAAGTCCAATCCATATTGAACAACTTTCTGTGGAGGGGGAAGAAAGCCAGGTGGGCCTTTAAAAACTCAGTAGCCGCTAGGTCGGCGGGAGGGGTAGGTAACATTCAAATTAGAGATTACTATGTCGCCTCAATATTAGCACAACTGAGAACATGGTTTCCCGGGTCACCCACAACTAGATGGCAAGAACTGGAAGAGAGTCCGATCACTAGCCACAATCTCCACAACTACCTACTAACTTGCACCTCTAATCCCACTCGCAATACACCCCTAGCACCTTCCATAGAAGCATCCTTACAGGCCTGGAAAATACTGATAAATCAAACAGTTACAACGCCTTCATCTCCTTTACCGTTCCCAATCACTTGCCTATGCAAACTCATTCCTAACCTACGATTATTACACTGGATTGCGAAAGGTATCAAAAACCTAGACGACATAATGATAGGACCAGTAATACAAACATTTCGAACACTGCAATTTAAATACGGTTTGGAGGAGTCTGACCGTTACAGATACCTCCAAATCGCACATCTTCTCCACTCTAATCCTCCCCATTCCATTCAGCTCCCCTGGAGGATAATCTTATACTTCACTAAACCCTCTACCAACATAAAAGGCATTGCCCTGTTTTATAACACCCTAAGTGACAAAACAACATTCACTAAAAATTTAAATATTGAAGCTTGGGAAAAGGACCTGAGGAAAACCTTCTCCTCAGATCAATGGAGCATAGCACTCCGGACAACTTGCGCTTCCACCAAATGCATTAACTTGTGGGAACTGACACAAAAAATCTTATTGAGATGGTATCTCACCCCACATAGGATCTCTAGGTTCGACTCTAACACCTCCTCATTGTGTTGGAGGAAATGCAATAATTTAGGCACCTTTTTCCATATACTCTGGGACTGTCCAAAGATACGTATACTTTGGGAACAAATATTTAGTTCAATCTCACAAATCACTAATACACACATACCTGCCACTCCAGAATTAGCCATCCTTTCGTTGGGTATAGAATTGGTCCCTAGAGCTACTAGTATAATTGTATCCCATATTCTGCTGAGTACTAGACTAGTTATAACAAGACACTGGAAGGATCATAAAACCCCTCCACTGAAAGAAGTCTTAATGACAACTGATACACACGCCACATATGAAACTATGTTCGCCTCAACCCAGTGTAAGCCACTCAATGCACAAACCATATGGAAACCGTGGGCTGACTGGTACGCCACAACCAAATTAACTGATTAATACTAGAATTGAAAAACAGCATGTATAGCAGACATGTATAACTCTGATACTATTTATTGTTTATTATTTGTCTTTTTTTTTTCTTTTTCCTTTGCCTTTTTATGTTATCTCTTACTACTTAGCTATTTTTCCTAGCGCTTTACTTAAACATGCTAAGTTAAAATACAGTATACCCCGCCCAAAGCGGTCATCCTTAAGTACTATTGTTGAGAACTAACTGAATAGTAGCGTAAGAGGTCCCTTTTAACTTTTTAACAGGGGTGGGGCCCTCCCCAAGGCACAGCTAGTTCCCGAAGGGGGTGACGGGGGGGAGACTATCTGCTCCTAGCAATGACCCCATCAACTAAAAGGGACCTCAACGTGAACAATCTTTATCTTGAAATGTAGAATATCGTATCATTGATCGCTACTACAGGTTAAATGTATACCTCATTCTAATATTGTGCTTTGATATCTTTGACACAAAATTTATCTGTTTGTATGACCTCTTTTTATTTGTTACTCTGTTCAAAAATAATAAAAACTTATTGAAGTTTAAATAGTAATTAAAACCAATAAGCGGTCGGCCATTTTCCTGTGGCCTACCATAGTGATAATGTTATCGCGGACATTTTCTAAAGGATCGGGCTCCGATCGCGGCCATTTTTGCATGGTTTTTGGGGACAGTAGGATGTCAACATAGGATGTATGTATCTCTGTGGGTAAATGGAAGCACTCAAATGGGTCTGCCGCAACCCACCTAATGTGGCAGGCAAATGGAGATTTAAACACAGAATGAGTTATATATATTTATTTACTTTTAACATTATATTGTTGATCGCGGGGGCTACGATGGCGGACATTTTTGGTGTGATAATGCAGACAATCGAGCATATCACTGCGACCTAGTCTAAATAAATATATTAAATAGAAAGGTGGACTTAATAGAGTGATAATAATGGGGACTATAAAATATTAGGTGCTAGATTAAAATAAAATATTACCTTATGATCATGTCAAAATAAAAGTGTATAATAAAAGGATAGTTATGAAATACATATACACTAAAATAAAGTGCAGAGCAATGGAAATGTATAAAAATACTGCTGATATTAGAAAACCCACAAGTCTGGGGTTAAATATGGATGGTCGGACTCCGGAAATGGTGTCAGGAGCATGTTTTTATATGATGCCTTCTCCGCTCCTGACACCATTTCCGGAGTCGGACCATCCATATTTCCTGTCGCATCATGGCAGCATACACATATGGGTTGTGGCTCCGCCTCCGCAACCTGATAGGACCGCGTAGCTATTAAACCTTGAGAGGGCCCCCGCCCCAGTATTCTCCTTTTTTTCCTCACCTGAAGCAAGATCGCACCTCTTACCGCTATCGCCCCAGCCAGGTTCAAGCCTCTCCTGGGTGGAAGTCCTACCTGTACAGCCTCTAAATGAGCTTAACGGAGGAACCCCACTCTGATGGTCTCAGGGGTATGTAAGAAACACTCTCATGCAAACAAACCTTAAACAGGTTTACTATGCAGCGGCCTCCAGTCTATCCTCTCCAAGCACTGTGGCTGCTCCTGGGTTCTGCACTGTACCCCCTTTTACATGCACTGTTTATACGCTGTAACCTATGTCTACTTAGCCCTTAAACATGTTTATGACATCCTGGGCCCGCTGGGCGCTATGGTACCTCCATTCAGCAGCCTGTCAGCTCGCCGAGCGTCTCGGCGCTTCCGCACATGCGCACACGGCTAGTGCAATCGCCCATAGCCTGTTGCCAGCCTCCAAAATGGCGCCGGGATGCGCTTAGCGCTTCTGCGCATGCGCGATGATGACGCCACCGCGTCGGGCCGGCGGCGGCAAATTTAAATGTGATTTAGAATCGCCTTTCCCTGTGGCTGCTTTGCACAGGAGAAAGAGTGATTCCTTTGTCTGTTTGTTGTGCACAATCACTCCCTGTGACCACCCTCTCCCTCCAGCTGCACCCCTACCATTTTTTGAGTCCGCATTAAAGGTTAGTGCTTCTCCCTTCCCCCTTACTGTTGCACCCTCCCTACTTGCCTTTTACACACTGGCTTCCCTATATTAACAGATCACCCTTCATGGAGGCCTCTGCCCAAGCAGACCATCGCCAGCCTATTAGGTAAGAAGGGAAGGCTGGTAAGTCAGAAGAGGAAAAAGAGAGCCTGTCACTAACGCTGTCTAAACTGAACAGCCCTACCAGGTCATCCAGGTCATCACGACGCTGAAGAAGTCGCTCAGGCCATAGGCAGAGTCGCTCGGATCACGGCAGAAGCCGCTCAAGACGCAGAGAAAGTGGATCAAGCCGCAGAAGGAGCCGATCAAGATCCTACTCTCGCCATGGCCATTCCTACCATAGGAGGACTCCTACACGCAGGCATCCCTCGCAGGCACAGAGTCTGCGTCCATCTGGGAACTCCTGCTGGATATGTGGCGCAATATCGCTTCCAGAAAAACTGGCCTGTCGCACATGCTTCAACGAAGCAACCAGGGACAGAGATCCGGGGGCGAGTGAACCAGCTAAAGAGTCGCCCCTCCAAATCGCAGGGCCTGAAATGAGCAGATCTATGCAAGGCACCTCGTCCTCTGCTCCCTCTCCACCAAGGGCGACAGATCCCCTGTCAGATAACGATGACATTTAGATGTCCACTGGCTTTGACTTTACATTGGTCGAACCCTTTATTAAATCGGTAAAGGAAGCAATCGATTGGGTGGAGGAAAAAGAAACCCCTCAAAAGGTGAGGAGATATTTCCCAAACCTCAAGAAAGACCCAGAAACCTACCCGTTCATTGACGAGCTTGAGGACCTAATCAAAGAAGAATGGCAGAAGCCAGAGAAAAAAGCCAGCCTCAGCAATAGACTGGCAAAGCTCTACCCTCTAAAGGAGCCTAACGTTAACCCCCTGATGTCCCCACCAGTGGTAGACTCCTCTTTGATGCGTCTGGCTAGGCACGTAACCCTCCCCATCGAGGATGCGGTTACGTTTTAAGGACGTAATGGACAGAAAGATCGACCTCGATCTTGAAAAATCCTACCTCTCCGCAGGGGGCGCATGTCGGCCTGCACTAGCACTAGCGGCCGTTGGAAGAGCCATCTCCAGCTGGTCCTCTAATGCAGAGAAACTGGTAGCGGAGGGAGTAGAACAAGAGAAGGTAATCTCCGCCCTCCAGGAGCTCTCCCTCGCGGGCGACTTTGTCGCAGAGGCGTCGGTAGACGTAATAAAGTCCACATCAAGAGCAATGCTAAGCTCAGTGATTGCCAGAAGGGCACTTTGGTTGAAGCCATGGTCGGCAGATCCGGCCTCAAAAACCAACTGGTGCAAAATCCCCTTTGATGGGGCAAACCTTTTCGGGGAAAAATTAGATTCGGCCATTTCTAAAGTCACCGGCGGAAAGTCGGGCCTGATCCCTTCGGATAGGAGGCCTAAACAGCAGAGGCCACCAGCCTTCAGACGAAACCTCCCGGACAAATATAGGGAGGCCAGATCCTATAGACCTGGAAGAGAATATAGGAGGAACTAGAAAAACCCCCAGTCATCCTTCCTCAAACTCCAAAAACCTAAGACCCCTACCACGGGAGATCAGAAAACCTTTTTGAAGGTGTGTCCGCCCAACCAGCTGTAGTGGGAGCCAGGCTCATGAAGTTCAGGCAGGTGTGGGCGGAAATAATAAAAGATTCATGGACAGTAGCCACTGTTCAGTTAGGCCACAACTGAAACCACCAAGAGACCGATTTTGCATAACAACATTACCAACATCTCGAGAGAGAAGGTTACTAATGACCAAGTACGTCAAAGGCCTCGAACAGAAACAGGCCATAGTAAGAGTTCCTCTACTACAGAGGGGGAAAGGGGTCTATTCACCCCTATTCCTGGTAAAAAAGAAGACAGGAGACCTTCGCCCCGTCCTGGATTTGAAAAACTTAAACCGGTCAATCCGAGTCGAAGCGTTCAGGATGGAGAGCCTACAGTCAATCCTTCAGGCCATAAATATCGGAGATTGGATGCTCTCCATCGACTTGCAGGATGCGTATCTTCATATCCCAATTCACACTTCATTCCAAAAGTTTCTCCGTTTTGCGGTGAACCGGCAACATGTCCAGTTCCGAAGTCTCCCATTCAGGATCTCCACCGCTCCAAGGACATTCACAAAAGTTCTACTTCCAGTAATAGCCCTGCTAAGGGAACAAGGCCTAAGAGTACACCACTACCTGGACGACATCCTCTTGCTTGCGGACAACCAGGTCTCCCTCCTTCAACATCGGACGATCCTTGTCTCCACCCTGCAAAAATTCGGGTGGTTGATAAACTGGGGGAAAAGCAACCTAAACCCCACCCAAAGGATGATCTTTCTAGGGGCAGAGTTAGATACCCGCCTCAACACGGTAGAGCTCCCGAGGGAAAAGATCCCCATCCTAGTTCAGAAAGTAAAAAGGATACTTCGGGCCACCTCGGTTCCCGCCAGAGAGTGCCTCAGTGTTCTGGGGTCATTGTCAGCGACTATTCCAATGGTCCGCTGGGCCCAATGGAACACAAGACCTCTCCAAATATCCTTTCTGGAACAATGGAATGGCGTGTCAATGACCCAGCCAATCGTGATTCGGGGAGAAGTAAAGCAATCACTTTGGTGGTGGACCAGGCCGCACAATCTAAAGAGGAGCAAGAACATAGTCCTTCTTTCTCAAGAAGTGGTCACCTTGGATGCCAGCATGGAGGGCTGGGGAGCACACTGCGGTCATCATGCAGTCCAAAGCCGCTGGCCTTACAGAACGCACAATATAGTGTCCAATATATTGGAAATGAGAGCGGCGTTCAAAGCCCTAATAGCCTTCAGTTCCCTCCTGAGGGGGAAAGAAGTCCTGCTGAGGATGGACAATCGTGTAGCAGTCGCCTACATCAACAGGCAGGGCGACACCAGGAGTCGCTCGATGCTGCGGGAAGTCTGTCCAGTCTTCGAATGGGCCCAACTATCCCGTTCGGGGTTGAGAGCAGCATATGTACCAGGAGCCCAGAACCAAGTGGCCGACACCTTGAGCCGAGAGTTCACATCCAATCACGAATGGGCCTTAAGCCAACAAGCCTTCTCCCTGATAACCAAGACTTGGGGGGTACCGGACATAGATCTGGCAGCATCCCCTGCCAACACGAAGTGCCGGAGGTACCTGGCGAGAGTCCCCTTTCCATCAGCAGAAGGCACGGACTGTCTACAACACAGCTGGGACTTCCACCTAGGCTACATCTTTCCACCAATCCCAATTATTCCGAGGCTTCTACTCAGACTCAAAAAGTCAGGATCGACGGTGATAACAGTTCTCCCTTTCTGGCCGAGACGCCCATGGTTCACAACCCTTCTCCAGCTGAACACAGCAGAGCCACTGCGGCTCCCGATGTCAGCGGACCTACTTTCTCAGGGACGGCTCCTCCATCCATACCCAGAGAGACTACACCTGACGGCATATATATATATATATATATATATAAACTCATTCTGTGTAATGCATGGCCAATAAGCTTTACACATCTCTCGATTTTATATCTCCATTTGCCTGCCACATTAGGTGGGTTGCGGCAGACCCATTTGAGTGCTTCCATTTACCCACAGAGATACATGCATCCTATGTTGACATCCTACTGTCCCCAAAAACCATGCAAAAATGGCCGCGATCGGAGCCCGATCCTTTAGAAAATGGCAGCGATAACATTATCACTATGGTAGGCCACAGTAAAATGGCCGACCGCTTATTGGTTTTAATTACTATTTAAAGACACTTCCGATGCCCTTAACTTATCCCCGATGAAGTCACGTGACGGTGACGACACGCGTTGGATACACGGACACCGGAAGTGACGGTCTGGATAGGAGCTCGCCGCTCGTTCCTTACAACATACTGCTACAGCGTTTTAAATGTGAGTGTTATTCTTCTGTGATATTGTAATAAATTGTTTTCTAAGAAATACTACACTAGAAAGTCCCTTATTCCCTCCTTTATCACTATGGCTGATGCATGCTGAGCGGTGCCTGGTTTGAACCCTGTGAAGAGATACCCAGTCCCATTACCATATAGGCTACACACATCTATGGAAAAATAGAGGAAGAGGGCTTACGAGATCCACATCCCCCCTGGAGTGACCATCCACCTCCCTGTTTTCCTGTTCAATGCTGCTTACCTTGCAGCAGTAAGGTAATAAGTTAGTACACCTACGGGTGTCAAACAGCATCGAAGACCCACAGCACGCTGCTCACAGTGCTCACAGTGCTCACAGTGCCATTATACTGAAGATAATCAGCACTTCTAGACCCGCACTTTGCACTTTTATTGCTGAAAAAACTTTTAGATCAGAAGTTCAGCTGCACCACTTTTATTATTTTTTCCTCACATATATTTTTTGCACATGCGTTTATGAACTTTATTTTTATAAATATATATTTTATTGCTCTGGTTATATATTTATATAATTTTATTCTGGTCATCAATTTATTTAGAACACCGTTTTATTATTTTATTTGATGTTTTAGCAATTTTTGCACATTGAGTCACCGCAACTTTTTTACCTGAATAGGATTACTGTATTTGATTTTAGCAATTAATGCACATCAGTCACCTATTTATCCACTCTTCAATTATTATTTTATGCTTTATATATATATTGTCATTATTTAATCTATTTATTTTGACTTGTATACATTGCGTATAAGTGACATCTTGAGCATATTTATCATTACACACCTAGGAGCGCAACACCACCTATTGATTTTTTACACACCTTACTTTGGGCAGCGTTTGACCCTCTCGGTGTTTGCTGCAACCTATTCGCTATAGTTTTTTGCATCTCCATATTAGCGCGGGAATACTCTTATTCTTATTTAATAAATTTGCCTTCTCTTTGCGGGATAGCAGGCGTGCACGCTACACTGCTGTGGTGCCGATGCTCGTGACCAGTGGTCATGATGACCGCCGGCCACGAATGATCACGTCCACGAGAGGCAGAATAGGGACGTGTGTGTGTGTGTGTGTGTAAACACACATCCCAGTTATGTGAGGAGAGGAGACAGAGATCGTGAGTTTCTACGAGCTGGGAACCACAATCTCTCATCTCCTATAGTCACTTCCATCCCACACAGTTAGAACACATACATAGGGAACACAGTTAACCCCTTGGTCTCCCCCTAGTGTTAACCCCTTCCCTGCCAGTGACATTTACACAGTATTTTTTTTTTATAGCACTGATCACTGTATAATTGTCAAGGGTCCCAACAATGTGTCAAAAGTGTCCGATATGTCCGCCATAATGTCGCAGTCCCAATAAAAATCACAGATCGTGACCATTACTAGTAAAATAAATAATAATGAAAATGCCATAAATCTATCCCCTATTTTGTAGACACTATAACTTTTGTGCAAACCAATCAATATTTGCGTTTAGCAATTTTTATTACCAAAAATATGTAGAATACATATCGGCCTAAACTGAGGAACTCTTCTGGGAAGGCTGTCCACAAGGTTTAGGAATGTGTCTATGGGAATGTTTGACCATTCCTCCAGAAGCGCATTTGTGAGGTCAGGCACTGATGTTGGATGAGAAGTCCTGGCTCACCGTCTCCGCTCTAAATTCATCCCAAAGGTATTCTATTGGGTTGAGGTCAGGACTCTGTGCAGGACAGTCAAGTTCCTCCACCCCAAACTCGCTCATTCATGTCTTTATGGACCTTGTGCACTGGTGTGCAGTCATGTTGAAACAGGAAGGGGCCATCCCCAAACTGTTCCCACAAAGTTTGGAGCAAGAAATTGTCCAACATGTCTTGGTAGGCTGATGCCTTAAGAGTTCCCTTCACTGGAACTAAGGGCCCAAGACGAACCCTCAAAAAACAACCCCCCACCATAATCCCCCCTCCACCAAATGATATGGGGCAGTGCACAAAGCAAGGTCCATAAAATACACGAATTAGCTAATTTGGGGTGGAGGAACTCTTGACTGGCCTGCACCAAGTCCTGACCTTAACCCGATAGAACACCTTTGGGATGAATTAAAACAGAGATGGAAGCCAGATGAGGCCATTTTTAGTTTTTGCGCTATAAACTAAAAAAAGCGTCAATTTTGAAAAAAAACTATATTTTTTACTTTTTGCTATAATAAATATCCCTAAAAACAAATAAAAAAACGAATTTCTTCATCAGTTTAGGCCGATATTTATTCTTCTACATATGTTTAGTAAAGAATTGCAATAAGCGTATATTGATTGGTTTGCGCAAAAGTTATAGCATCTACAAAGTAGGGGATAGATTTATTGCATTTTTATTATTTTTTTAACTAGAAATAACGGTGATTTGTGATTTTAACCACTTTCCGCCCGCCCTATTGTAAAATGACGGCTGCAAAGTGGTTTTGAAATCCTGACTGGGCGTCATATGATGTCCTTCAGGATTCACTGCTATTGCGTGACCACGGCGATCGGGATGACCCTTGTCCCTCGGACACAGCGCATCCCTGATCAGGGTAAACAGCCAATGCAATTGGCTGTTTACCCACGTGATCCACTGTGTCCAATCACAGCCAGTCACAAGTATAAACATTGTGGCGGTTTCCAGGGATCTCTCCTTCTTTCTCCTCACACCGATCGTGAGGAGAGAGAAGGAGAGATCTGAGTGAGTTTTGAAACAGTTTTTTTATACAGTTACTGTCTGCACAACACAAACCCCCCCTTACCAATAAAGAGAACCTGTCACAGCCCATCAGGATCTTTCACAGCCCATCGGGATCTGTCACAGCCCATCAGAATCCGTCACAGCCCATCAGAATCCGTCACAGCCCATCAGCATCCGTCACAGCCCATCAGCATCCGTCACAGCCCATCAGCATCCGTCACAGCCCATCAGCATCCGTCACAGCCCATCAGCATCCATCACAGCCCATCAGCATCCGTCGCAGCCCATCAGAATCCATCACAGCCCATCAGCATCCGTCGCAGCCCATCAGCATCCGTCGCAGCCCAGCAGGACCCGTCACAGCCCAGCAGGATTTGTCACAGCCCGCCATCAGCACAGCCACCACAATCAGCACCGCCATTGGTACCATCAGTACCACTAACTACCACTATCAGTACTGCCATCAGTACCATCTGGATCTGACAGCCCATCTGTCACACAGGCCCGACATCACTACTGCCGCACAGTCCCACCATAAGTACCATCACACAGGCCATCAGTAACCTGTCAGTCCCATCACACAGGCCCGCCATCAGTGAGCTGTCAGTATCACCACCAGTTTCATCACACAGGCCTGCCAAAAGTACCACCATCATGTCCCACAGAGTTTACTCAGCTGAGGAGGCAGATGACATCCTTACCATGTCAGATGATGAGAGCAGCGGGGAGCTCTCATTATCCGATTTGGGTTCGGAATACGAGCCAGTGGATGGTAGTGGATCGGAGTCCGAGTCAGCGGAGGAAACCCCCCTCCTAAAAGAGTAAGGCGATCAGGACCAAGATCAGAACACCTGCCTACCGCCAGCAGCGCCAAACCCCAAGAAGAGGAGCCCAGTACAAGTACTGGAATTGCACATCCAGCCCAAAGAATCCGGGCCCAGTCCTACCTTCCCGATGCCCTGGCAAACCCCTTATGGTTGCCTGCCAACTCAGGATCCGCTACAATCACTGCACAGCCAGGTGTGCAGCCCAACACTTCAAATTTTGCACATTTGGACTATTTCTATTTGTTTTTCCCCAAAGATTTTTTGCAGTACATGGTGGACCAAACAAATATCTATGCAGAGCAGGTTATTGCTGCCAACCCCAGTTCATCCTATGCCCGTATGTTCCATTGGCGACGTCTCACACTAGACAAATTCAAATTGTTTTTGGGCCTTACTTTTAATATGGGGCTTACAAAAAAAACGAACAGCATGGCTACTGGTCCACCCACCCCATCCACCACATGCCCTTATATTCTTCTATGTCCAGGACACGCTACAATATGATTACGCGTTTCCTAAATTTCAATGACAACTCGCAGTGCCCTCCCCAAGATCATCCCAACTACAACAAATTATATAAGCTTCGCCCTCTAATAAATTATTTTACCAAACGATTTTCTGAAGTCTTTATCCCCGACCAAAATATTTGTGTAGACGAATCCCTTATCCACTTTACTGGCCGGTTGCATATGAAGCAGTATATCCCAAGTAAGAGAGCCAGGAACGGTGTGAAATTGAATAAATTATGCGACCGAGACACAGGATACGTGTACTCATTTCGTACTTATGAGGGAAAAGACTCCCAGCTCCAGCCCGTGAGTGCCCCACATATGTAGGAACCAGTGGTAAAATTGTGTGGGACCTTGCATATCCCCTGTTACCACTTATATGTAGATAATTACTACAGCAGCTTGCCCCTTTTCTGTCACCTGTATCATGAAAAAACCCTGGCCTGCGGTACCTTCTGAAAAATAGGAAGGGCTTCCCACAGAATTTACTGTCAAAACGGCTACAAATGGGGGAAGCTGCATTCATGAGGAATGAGGAGGTGTTGGCCATGAAGTGGCGGGACAAGAAGGATGTTCACATGATGAGTACCATTCACAATGACACCTTGGTGGAGATTCAGAGAAGACGTGGCCCCGTAGTAAAGCCTGAATGTGTCCATGACTACAATCTTTATATGGGGGGTGGATTTAAATCATCAGATGCTGCAACCATATTTGTCAACCCGCAAGTCCTATTATTGGTATAAAAAAGTTGTGATTCATCTGTTTCATATGGCCCTGTTTAATTCATTTGTCTGCTATCAAAAATCACCCAAAAACCAACCCATCACCTACCTCAAATATATTGAAAACATTATCACTGCCCTTATTTACCAGCAAGGACCCGCCACAGGAAGCATTTGCTCTGATAGTGTGAGTCGACTTCATGAGCAACATTTTCCCTATAAGGTTCCCCCAACAGAATCCAGAAGAAGACGCCAAAAGAAATGTTGTGTATGCTCAAGTAGAGAACGAAGAAGAGATACAAGTTATTATTGTCCCGATTGTCCCTCCCAACCTGGCCTATGTATCGCTGATTGCTTCAAATATTATCACACATCCATCAGATATTAGTTCCCCTTATTAGTAACAGACTGCCATTTCCCAATTTCAATTACCTGTGTGCATCATTTGCCTGCCACCATGTTTCTACCTTCCATGTTAACTGACCCTGGCCTGTTTACTGACAATGTCTTTGCCTGCCGTTTTAACCACGTTTCTGATTTCCACGTGCACCAGTCTCAGCCTGTTTACCGACGATGCCTTTACCTGCCGTTTTAACCACGTTTCTGACTTCCACGTGCACCGACCTCGGCCTGTTAAATCGACTATGTTTTTGCCTGCCACTTGGACTGATCTTTTGCCCTTCTACTTCAGTACACAGGGGTCTCACATATGTGAGGGTCTTCAGAATAGCGTTCTGAGTAGAGAAAATCAGTTTTTGGTTTTCTGTGTTCCCAGAACAGGTTCTGGTTGCCCAGAGGCTTCAAAGAGATTTGCGTGGGAGAAGCCTCTACCCCTGGCCCTAAGCTTGATGGCCCTTCCTGCTGCCTGGACCAATAATTTGGCTGTGTTGACCATATCTCGGCCTGCTGCCTCTACTGACTATAGACAGTATTTCTGCCTGGACATCTCTGCCTGCTACCTGGACCAATGCTTTGGCTGTGCTGACAGTATCTCTGCCTGAACTATGGACAGTATTCCTGCCTGCTGCCTGGACGATTGCTTTTGCTGTGGCTGACCACATCCCTGCCTGCTGCCTGAACCAATGCTCTCTTCTGTGGACCACTACACTACTAAAACCACAGGTAATCTTTTGTTATTTGGTACATGTTATGTGTTAGAAATACGAAGGGCCTTAAAAAATGTGATCGGTAGTCAGGAAATGATATGTGTAATTTATGCTCCTAGAACGACTGGAGGTGCTATTTGGATGTTAGGCCTCTGTATGTGACCAGGCTGTGTAAAAGTCTCACACGTGGTATCGCCATACTCAGGAGTAGCAGAGCAGAATGTATTTTGGGGTGTCATTTTTGCTATGTACATGCTATTTGTTGAAAATGTCTTCTAAATGGACAACTTTGTGTAAAAAAAAATGCGTTTTCATTTTTTTCCCACGTTTAAAAGACTCATTATGCCTCATAGATTATACGTTGGGGTGTTTTCTTTCCAAAATGGGGTCATTTTGTTGGCATTTCCATTGTCCTGGGGCTCCAGGGCCTTCAAAAGTGAGCTAGGTTATCATGAAATTATATGTGTAATTTTGCTCCTAGAATGCCTAGAGGTGCTACTTGGATGTTAGGCCTCTGTATGTGGCCAGGTTGTTTAAAAGTCTCACACATGTGGTATTGCCATACTCAGGAGGAGTAGCAGAATGTATTTTTGGGTGTTGTTGCAAGTGTGTGCATGCTGTGTTCAAGAAATAACCTGTCAATACAATAAGTTTGTGTAAAAAAAAAAAACATTTAAAAAAGTCTTAATTTTCCCAAGAATTGTGGGAAAAAAATGACAACTTCAAAAAACTCACCATGCCTCTTGCTAAATACCTTGGAATGTCTACTTTCCAAAAAGAGGTAATTTGGGGGGTATTTGTACTTTCCTTGATTGTTAGTGTCTCAAGAAATTAGATAGGCCTTTAGTAAATCAGGTGTGATCAGATGTGATCAATTTTCAGTGATTTGCACCCTAACTTGTAGACTCTATAACTTTCACACAGACTAAATAATATCCACTAATTTGGGTTATTTTTACCAAAGATATGTAGCAGTATAAATTTTGGCCCAAATTTATGAAGAAAAATTACTTATTTGCTAAATTTTACATTTTTTTTTTAAAATCTTTTCGCTTATATCGCAAAAAAGAAAAAACCCAGTGGTGATTAAATACTACCAAAAGAAAGCTCTAATTGTGAGAAAAAATATATAAATTTTGTTTGGATACAGTGTAGCATGAGAGTAATTGTCATTCAAAGTGTGAGAGTACTGAAAGCTGAAAATTGGTCTGGGCGGGAAGGTGTTTAAGTGCCCTGTATTGAAGTGGTTAAGAGTGACATTGCGGCAGACAGATCGGACACTTTTGACACTCTTTTGGGACCATTGACATTTATACAGCGATCAGAGCTAAAAATAGCCACTGATTACTGTATAAAGGTCACTGGCAGGGAAGGGGTTAACACTAGGGGGCGATCAAGGGGTTAAGTGTGTGTCGTAGGGAGGGATTCTAACTGTGGGGGGATGGGACTGCCTGGAGGAGTACACAGATTGCTGTTCATAACCAGTATGAACAGCAGATCTGTCTCCTCTCTCATGACAGAACGGAGATCATTCTGTCTCTCTCAGGTGCGATCGCGGGTGCCCGGCTCAGTCATTGCGTGCCCCCTATTGGTCTTAAAGCAGCCGACGTACAGCTATGGTGATTTGCCCTGGGGAGCCAACCTGCCGCCGTATAACTGTGGCACGTCTGGTCCTAAAAATCATAAGACTACGCATGCTCAGAAATGAAAGAATACAAACAAAACTATTCAACACATTATGTCACTTCTGAAGTTGTATTCTGTCGGACGAAATTTTTGTATGGTGAGTAACCTCTTCACTTTCGATAGGAGACTACAACAAAAAACAGACAAACGGTCATCCGAAAATCTGATCGTGTGTACGAGGCTTAGGACTGGGATGCCATTAAAGTTCATGTGCTTGTAAAGGCAGGTGTCCCAATACTTTTGGTAATATAGTGTATGTCTAAACTATATAAATCAAATAATAATAATAATAATAATAATGGAGATATATTTCATCTCCTGATTGTCTCTACCAATCCCCACCAATATCAGACAGTTCTCTAAAGCTGGATATAAAATTGTAAAAAGTGAAATATCTGCACTAAAAAACATGAACAACTTTCTGAAAATCTAATGAATGAAAACTAGCCACCAGCAGGAAGTCTGATATATGCGGCGTACACACGAAGGGACAATCCCGCGGGATTATCCTCTGGACTGAAGTCCAGCGGATAATCCCCTCGTGTGTGGGCGCCGGCGGACTTTTTGGCGCCAAAGTACGGCGGACTAAAGTTTCAGGTTTTGTTTTCAAATTATCCGCTGGACTTGGAAGTCCAGCGGACAATCCCGCCGTTAGTGGGCAAGTCCGCGGGACTTTTGAAATGAAGGGACTTGCCGCTCATCGGCAAGTCCGTTCATTTAGCACGTGACTTCAGGTTACGTAGCTAGCGTAGGCAGTTACTGCCGCCGCGCTAGCTCCGTGACCTGGCATGGATTTAAAGGGAATCCCCACGCCGAAAAAACGGCGTGGGGGTTCCCCCCAAATCCATGTCAGACCCTCATCCGAGCACGCAGCCTGGCAGGCCAGGAAAGGGGTGGGGACGAACGAGCGCCCCCCCCCTCCTGAGCCGTACCAGGCCGCGTGCCCTCAACATGGGGGGTGCCCTGGGGGAAAGGGGGGCCGTGCGGCCCCCCCACCCCAAAGCACCTTGTCCCCATGTTGATGAGGACAAGGGCCTCTTCCCGACAACCCTGGCCGTTGGTTGTCGGGGTCTGCGGGCGGGGGCTTATCGGAATCTGGGAGCCCCCTTTAAAAAGGGGCCCCCCAGATACCGGCCCCCCACCCTATGTGAATGAGTATGGGGTACGATGTACCCCTACCCATTCACCTAAGGTGTAAAATGTAAAGTAAAAAAAAACACCCACACTTTTGAAAAAATAGTTTATTGCACTGCTCCGGGGGTCTTCTTCCGTCTTGGGGGTCTTCTCGCCGGACTCCCCCGCCATTTACCAAGCTCTTTTACCGAGCGAGGGGAGTCCGGCTACCTTCTTCGTCGTCGCCGCCGTCTGGGGGTCTCGATCCGCCTTCGGGGGTCTTCTTCCGTCTTGGGGGTCTTCTCGCCGGACTCCTCCCCTCTCTTCTGCTCTTTTACCTAGCTCTTTCACGAGGGGAGGAGTCCGGCTACCTTCTTCGTCGTCGCCGCCGTCGTCTGGGGGTCTCGATCCGCCTTCGGGGGTCTCTTCTGTTCTTGCGGCGGTCGTCGTCTTCCGCGCCGCCGGCGCCTTGTCCTTCTTCTTGTCCTTCTTGTTCTTCTTCTTCTTCCGATGTTGACCCGTCGCTGTCTCTGCCCGGAATGCCTGTGCCGATCTGCGCTCGGACTTCTATAGGGACATGGGGGACAGGGTCACATGTTCATGTCACATGGTGACCCCGCCCCCTTGCGATGTCACAGTCCCAGCATCCTCCGGGACTGTGACAACACAAGGGGGCGGGGTCACCATGTGACATGTGCATGTGACCCTGTCCCCCATGTCCCTATATAAGTCCGAGCGCAGATCGGCACAGGCATTCCGGGCAGAGACAGCGACGGGTCAACATCGGAAGAAGAAGAAGAAGAACAAGAAGGACAAGAAGAAGGACAAGGCGCCGGCGGCGCGGAAGACGACGACCGCCGCAAGAACAGAAGAGACCCCCGGAAGACCCCCGAAGGCGGATCGAGACCCCCAGACGACGGCGGCGACGACGAAGAAGGTAGCCGGACTCCTCCCCTCGTGAAAGAGCTAGGTAAAAGAGCAGAAGAGAGGGGAGGAGTCCGGCGAGAAGACCCCCAAGACGGAAGAAGACCCCCGAAGGCGGATCGAGACCCCCAGACGGCAGCGACGACGAAGAAGGTAGCCGGACTCCCCTCGCTCGGTAAAAGAGCTTGGTAAATGGCGGGGGAGTCCGGCGAGAAGACCCCCAAGACGGAAGAAGACCCCCGGAGCAGTGCAATAAACTATTTTTTCAAAAGTGTGGGTGTTTTTTTTTTACTTTACATTTTACACCTTAGGTGAATGGGTAGGGGTACATCGTACCCCATACTCATTCACATAGGGTGGGGGGCCGGTATCTGGGGGGCCCCTTTTTAAAGGGGGCTCCCAGATTCCGATAAGCCCCCGCCCGCAGACCCCGACAACCAACGGCCAGGGTTGTCGGGAAGAGGCCCTTGTCCTCATCAACATGGGGACAAGGTGCTTTGGGGTGGGGGGGCCGCACGGCCCCCCTTTCCCCAGGGCACCCCCCATGTTGAGGGCACGCGGCCTGGTACGGCTCAGGAGGGGGGGGGGCGCTCGTTCGTCCCCACCCCTTTCCTGGCCTGCCAGGCTGCGTGCTCGGATGAGGGTCTGACATGGATTTGGGGGGAACCCCCACGCCGTTTTTTTCGGCGTGGGGATTCCCTTTAAATCCATGCCAGCTTGCGGAGCTAGCGCGGCGGCATTTACTGCCTACGCTAGCTACGTAACCTGAAGTTACGTTCGAAATGAACGGACTGCTCCGTGTGTGGGCAAGTCCGTTCATTTTCAAAAGTCCTGCGGACTTTTGGCCGGCGGATTATCCGCTGGAGAAGTCCGTGCGTGTGTGGGCAAGTCCACACCCTCGGAAAGTCCAGCGGACCTAGCCGGAAAGTCCAGCGGATTGTCCGCTGGACTTAGGTCCGCCGGGAAAAGTCCGTACGTGTGTACGAGGCAATAGAAGTACAAATAGTATAATATAATTCTATGTATAGAGCCCTACACTTAGTGATAAAATGTGTGATGAGACAAATGAGAAATCTGCAACCTACAATGTGTCCGAATACCAGCACTTCTAATGTAGATGTGATAACTCCACCAATAGTGATCAATAATAAAAATTAAATTCACTACAAAAATGCACTTTCATACATGTGAGGAAGGGCAGATCTCCTCCAACCTATTCACAGCTACTTCAGTCTGTATAACATATAATGTGCAAAAATACATTATCACCCGAGGTATCCAGACAATGGCTGCTATCACATTACATAGAAAGGAAAAAGCCTCCATGTCACTGCGTGTTCTGTGTATACTCGTGTATATGATGGAAGTGTACAATCTGTGATTCTATATATATTTAAGGATTATGCACTATGGAGGCTTTTTCTTTTCTATGTAATGTGATTACGGCCATTGCCTGGATACCTCGGGTGATATTGGAGATACTACCTGGAGGTCTGACATTCCGTGGCACAGTCTGTTCTCATCGGAAGCCGGCTTGAGCAGAGTGGCGCTGCTGGAAGGATATAAACAAGTGTGTCTGGGCCTTGCTTGTTGGGACAAACCTTTTGGTAAGTGACCTGTTTGCTCACTGGTGTGGTGGAGATTGATTGAAGTTGCTGCAAAGAGGTGGAAGTTGATCAGCATTGATTTAATCCATCTGGATGAATCTGTGGTATTTCTGTTAGACCCCGTTCACGCTGAGACAGTTTTCAGATATTTTGTTGCTAGAAATAGTGCCTGAAAACTGTCTCCCTTTTATTTGCATGAGCACGTTAGAAAAAGTCCTGCAAGCAGTATCTTTGTGGTGGGTTATGAGTATTATAAATAGCGCTCCCAAAACGCCCCTACCCATTGAAATGAATGGGCAGCACTTCCAAAGCGCTTTGTAAGCGCCCCAAAACGGGTCTTTTTTCTTTTTAAGGTCCCGTTGTCACCGGCCCACTAGGGCATGAAAAGCTCCACTAAAACACCACTAAAGCACTGCAAAAATGAATAGCACTTTAGTGCTGTTTTGACGGCTCTGCAGTGTGAAAGCAATCTTACTGCACAAGTCACTGTATGGTGATTGGAGATGGAAGTAGTGGTGAATGGGTTGTAGGAAATCCGCTTTTTCACATTTATGAACTTTCTCTTAATGTTTGCAATTTTTTTTAAGATAACTTTGTTGCTCTTCATGTTTATGTATTTTTGTACATTATATGGTATATAGATTGAAGTAGCTGTGAATAGGTTACAGGAGATCTGCCCTTCCTCACATGTATGAAAGTTTATTTTTTTGGGGAAGGTAATTGCTATATTTGATCCCTATTAGTATAAATTTTCCAAAAAGTCCAAATAAAAAACAGTAATAATAAAATCTTCTCCGCACCATAAGATCAAATCCTCCACCATGATGTTAAAAGGAAATCCCAAAGTACAATGGTGTCACTTTTAGATAATGAAGTTTCCACAACATAAGTGAGACTTCTGTGACCATCAAAGTGATTCCCCACAACTGAATCCAAGACTTAGCAGAAGGTTGGAGGTAAAAGCCTAGAGGACAGTGCGAGTGTGTATGGTCCAATCCCCATACAGGAAAAATGAATGGATCACACCACCTCTTCTACTTCTCATGTCACATTTAGTAATTGGGATCCACAAAAAGAGAAAACCTCCAATAGTGTAGATGATCGATCATGTTTTATAAAAAGAGATCTAATATTAATGATTCCAATAAAGAGAAATGTAGAGAATAGTTACATTCATTCCTGGGGGAGAATTTTTTTTTTTCTGGTAACATTCTTCTCTTCTTCTACAGATTGGATAATAATGGCCTGACAGACAGTTCCTGCCCCCACCTGACATCTGGAATAAGAAATAACCAGACACTGAAGACACTGAACCTGTCCTGGAACAGTCTGGAGGGTCCTCATTTCAGGGATCTGATGGAAGCTCTGACCACAAGCCGGATAGAGAAATTACAGTGAGTATAACAGGACTGACTAAGACAAAAATATTCTGGGACAGTTTTATATCTAAACCACATAAATAATATAGAAATATGAGAATGTCATCAAATTCCATCTTTAGACTCCATAAGGCTCCATGCACACTGGGCTTAAAAAAAATGTCAGTTCCCTTGGCAGAAAAAATCTTTCATATAGAGAGTTTATTGTACAAAGTATAGATGAGTTTAGGAGAGTTTTGAATTTTTTCTGCCAGAAAGCTCCAATCAGAAACGCAATGACACACGCAGAGCATGAAATGCATAGAAGAGAGGCTTGACACGCAAACTGACAGGAGCCCTCCACTTCCGCCAGGTAGTTGGAACGCACGGTGCATGATGCTAGTCACACAGCGGTGAGGGACCGATTCTACAGACCCTTGAGCTGCCTTTGTGCCATTTGCATCATATTGGACATATGTAAGTGCAGCTTTCTTTTAAATAAAACTTTATTACACTATACCTGCCTTCTGTGGCTCTTTGTGGCGGAGCCAATTCCACAGAGATGTGGATTCTGATGGAGACTGACCTATGAATCGAGCAGTTTCTCACATTTCATGCTTTATGGTCACTTGCTGGCCTGGGAAATCTGGTGAGTGCATTCTATAGTCACTCCGGGTAAAGCACTATTGGTTTGGAGTATTGGAGCACATATTTCAGAAGCACGGTGTTGGAGCATATATTGAAGAGTCATTTATCATAGAAATTTATGGACTTTTATGTATATTGATGAATTGTGCACTTTTTGATTACAGACATATTTAATTTATTGATTTTCTTATACAGCTCATATTAATTCACTATAACAGTGATGGCGAACCTTGGCACCCCAGATGTTTTGGAACTACATTTCCCATGATGCTAATGCACTCTGCAGTGTAGTTGAGCATCATGGTGTTACGGAACATCCCTACACTCCTCTTGAGTGCTTTCATCATATACCACTTCCTCCCAGTCTGAATATAGATCTCAGATATTCCAACCGCTCCCAAGTGCCAAACGAGACGAGACTTGCTTAGTGCCAACATGGACTGTTTATTTAGAACAAAAATTACAAGTATTTATATACAGTAGAAGAGGAGACCCCCCCCCCCCCCCTTCTGTTCATTTTACTCTAACAATACACCTGTACTGTAACAAATTAACATGAGCTAATTAACTAATCCCTTTAGGCAGCCAATGTACTCTGTGCCCATCGGGATTTCGCTACAGGTCAGACTTGTTGTCACCGAGCTTCACACATGTTGGATGCTAATATCATCAACTCCAGCCACCTGTCTGTTGTTTTGTATAATGCAAATGAGTCCAGTCTGTCTTGACACAGATTCTAAAGAGTATTTCACCTATTGTTGTATGTGCCAATTAACCCTGCAATTGAATCTGACTAGCACAGATTATAGTGGGGTTCTCATTCACCCTGTGCCCCTTAAAATCCCGGGCCCATAATCGGTTGGCAAGAGGCTTGCATTTAGTCCTCTCCAAAAGCCTGTGTCCCGGCTAGGTCTGTCACACATCTCCCCTTTCAGCAGGAGACTAACACAGGAGGAGACCCCAGACGGGTTGACTCCGAAGTTAGTCAGGGGTTCCAGTCCTCTAATGCTGGTATCCACACAGTACCCCAAAATTGTCCCAAACAAAGTATTCCTCACCCAGCCAACCTCTGCCTCTCTTAGAGAACATATCCGCCGCTGGGGAGAGGCCTGGACTGGCCCTTCTCCCTGGAGTCTTTTCAGCCGCTGGAGAGAAGACAGAGTGACTGGGCTCACTCCATCATGCTGTTGGGGATCTGGGCCGGCCACCCAGCATCCCTGGGGTATACAAGTGGAGACTGAAGTCCCATCCACCAATATCAGCTCAAGCTGCAGTTGTGAAGTGCAGATTGCATTCTTTCCTTGGGTCCTGATTTGCTGCTCAGGGGTGACCACCACCTTCTCACCCTGGGCCTCCAGAACTGCCACAGGTGTGGGGCAGAGGTCTTGGACCCTCTGTCCAGTTGCCAGCACTTTAGCTGGGTTAGTGTCATCATTCTGGACAGTGTGAACGATTGCCCCAGCTTCCTGAAGCTGAAGAGACATTGTAGGTGCTAGGCAGAGGCTAGCGGCGCTCTGCCCTATTGCCCGTGATTTGGCTGGGTGTAGCAGCTTTACTACCTCAGCTTGTCGCTGGATAGAGAGGCCAACTACCCCGGCTCCCTGGAACTCCACAGTTGTTGCTGGTGCTGGGCAGAGGTGGGTATCACTCTGCCCTGTTGCCAGCACTTCTGCTGGGGACTCCACACCCTCCGCTCTGGTTAACCGTTGGGGCAGGAGGCTGGCTTCCTCCACTCCCAAATTGTGTAGCTGCCATTGGGAAGGGGAGCCGGCTGCTTCCTTTTCCATTCCCTCATCTGGCTGCTGGGATGACATGTCTGTGGTACTGTCTCCCAGGCGCACAAACATTTGCTGGGGAGGAAAGACCGCTTTCTCCACCCTGGCCGACTGTTGAGGAGGGACAACAAACACCTCCTCTCCCTTCTCCCCCTGTATCTGCTGCTGGGAAGTGATCGCCACCTTCTCACCCTGAGCCTCCAAAACTGACACGGGTGTGGGGCAGAGGTCTTGGACCTTCTGTCCGGTGACCAGCACTTCAGCTGGGGAAGTTCCTTGTAACTCCACAGATGCTGCTGTTGGTGCAGGGCAGAGCACAGTGAAGTTTGACCCTAATAACAGCTTTTCTGCTGGAGGCTCATCAGTTTGTTTTTCCTCAGCAGAAAAGTCTATCAAATCCCCTGTCTCTGCAACTGGTGTCTGGGGATATAGGTTCACCATCTCCTGTCCATGGAACCCAGAAGATGCTATCAGTGCTGAGCAGAGGTTGGCAGCGCTCTGGCCGGTTGTTAGCACTTCAGCTTTGGGGATGGCAATTTCCATATTTTCCACTGCCGATTCTCTGGCATGCCGCTGGACAGGCACATTCCTCCATCCAAGATCATCCCATGCAGAAACAGGATCATCAAGGTCAGTCAGCACTTGCTGCATCCGCCATAAGACCTCCGCGTCCATAGCTGCAGGGGCAGGTTGGCAAAGCACACTGTTACTCTGCCACATTGCCGACTCTTCAGCCAGGATTTTAGAGTTGTCCACTGGTATTTATTGATAGTCCCAGGCAAAGGTAGCCCCACCCTGCTGCTGAGCAGAGTCTAGCAGCTGTCTGTAGGCAATCTGCTCAGAGCACTTCCGAGATGTTCAATCTTCGCTCTCTGTGCTCCATTCTTTCCTCCAAACGCCACTCTAGATCATTCCCAAAGTCAGGGTCCTCGGACAACCTCCAGTACAACAATTCCAGGCCATCATAGTCAAAGCCTTCCGTGGGGCTGTCATCCGCTGTCCACGGGCACACTTGGGCTACATACCACCGGAGGGCTCTGTAGCTCTCGTCCAACCGCATTTCTGCCCGGATCAGCCTGCTTAACTCAGCTGTCCACTCCTGCTTCGGTTGTTCCCCCAATAACAGCATTTGTACTTCATACTGTGACCAGTACCTTACATGGATGGAGGGGAGAACTTTTCCCTGGTGTCGCTGCTCACAGGCTAGCACTTCCTTCCAGAGTTGTAGGCGGACAGAATCATATCATCCCAGCAGGACCTGCACCGATACTGATCCTCTGTGCTGTATCCGCATCTCTCGCAACCTCCTTCTGAATTCCTCTTCCATGGCAGCTGGTATTTGTACCGCTTCTCCTCTCCTGCTATCCGGACCTTGGATCCAGGTGGAGCTTTGGATGTCCCTAACTGCAGGAAGCATCCCACTGCTTGCCAACAATGTTACGGAACGTCCCTACACTCCTCTTGAGTGCTTTCGTCATATACCACTTCCTCCCAGTCTGAATATAGATCTCAGATATTCCAACCACTCCCAAGCAACAAACGAGACGAGACTTGCTTAGTGCCAACATGGACTGTTTATTTAGAACCAAAATTACAAGTATTTATATACAGTAGAAGAGGAGACCCCCCTCCTGCTCATTTTACTCTAACAATACACCTGTAACAAATTAACATGAGCTAATTAACTAATCCCTTTAAGCAGCTGATGTACTCTGTGCCCATCAGAATTTCACTACAGGTCAGACTTGTTGTCACCTGGGGGGAGGCGTCATGACGTGACAGCGTGTGCGCCGCTCGTCAGAAGCCCGCGCTCGCCCGGCACCCGCTCCACCACTGCTCGCTCCTCCACGCCTAGCACGCCGGACCGCTCTATGTCGCACAGTCATGCGTAGTGAGAGGATGACCGGCGAGGTGGGGAGCTAGCCCGCCTGCCATATAGCCCACTGCGGACACTGGGGGACTTTCTCCCACTCGCCTGCACCCCCCCTCGTCCGGCAACCTGGAGACATATGGGACACCGCTTGCTTCACCCTCGGTTCCGGACAGCACCAGACAGCCCCTTCCAGAGGCGCCGAGGCGATTCACAGCTGAGAAGCATATAGCCGCCACAGACTATAGACCACGGCTGCGAGGCAGGAGGGAGGAAGAGGCGGCACGCCAATGCCCGAAGTAGCAGCTGAACGAAGGAGCCAAACCGGGTCTCGTAGTCTATCCCAAGAGCGGTGAGTGGCCCTCGGGCCAGCTATAATCTGTCTCCCCGCTGCATCTCCGCACTAGCGCCCCAACTATTTCCCCACTGGATAGATGTGGATTGTGTAGCGTGGACTGTGTAGTGAGAGATGCACAACAAGGCATAACAAGGTATCCAGGTCTTAATAAAAAAAAAAGGGGGTAGTATTACAAACATACAGTCCCTGACAAAAGTCTTGTCGCTTCTCTATTTTGTAGAAACTCCTGCTATTAACCTGACTTTTAATTAATCAATTGGTGTTAGAAATAGCTCATATGAAGAGCTAAAGCCCTCCCAAATGATGTTTAATGCACTGAAATAAATTAGTTTCACTGAAAAAAGATTTATCATTTAATCAAGACAGACAGGTCAAATTTTGGCAAGACAAAAGTTTTGTCGCCTATACAGAAATTGAACAACTTTACTGAAAATCCAAAAATATGTCAGCAAATTAAGTAGTGGTGATGTGAGATCCAAATTTAATATCTTGTATGACTTCCATGAGCTTGAAGGACAGCATCCATGTGGTTTGGCAAGGATTCATACAATTTATTGATGAAGTCATCAGGAATAGCAAAGAAAACAGTCTTGCATGCCTCCCAGAGTTCATCAATATTCTTTGGTTTCGTCTTCCATGCTTCATCTTTCATCCTACACCACATATGCTCAATGATGTTCATGTCTGGTGACTGGGCTGGCCAATCCTGGAGCATCTTGATCTTCTTTGCCTTAAGGAACTTTGATGTGGAGATGGAAGTATGCGATAGAGCACCATCCTGCTGCAATATTTGGCCTTTTTTATGGTTGGGAATATAAGAGGTAGCTAAGATTTCTTGGTATTTTAGACTATTGATGTTGCCTTCCACCCTGCAGATCCCTCGCACACCCCCATACTGGATGTAACACCAGACCATGATTTTGCCTCCACCAAACTTCACTGTTTTCTGGGTAAATCTCTGCTCCATGCGGGTTCCAGTAGGTCTCCTGCAATATTTGCGGCGACTGTGGTGTAATTCAACAGAAGATTCATCTGAAAAAATCCACCTTCTGCCACTTTTCCAGAGTCCATCCTTGTAGCAGGCTGTGGCCCTTGGCAAATGCCACACGGTTTTTCAATTGTCTTTTGTTTAGTGCTAGCTTATGGGCACTGATTCGACCATGGAGGCCATTTCGAGACAGAATCCGACAAACTGTTCTGGTTGACACAGGAACTTCAGGTGACAGGTCTTGTGGAGCTCTGCTGCAGTGGAAAATGGGCTGGCCTTGGATTTTCGAGCCAACAAACGGTCCTCTCAAGCAGTTGTCTTGCGGGGTCTGCCTGACCTGGCCTTGTCCAAAACGTCTCCAGTCTCTTCAAATCTTTTTTTGTTATCCTCTGAACTTGACGCTGAGACACATTGAAGATGTCTGTCTGCCACATCAGCAGTGGATCTGGTCTTCAGCCTCTTGATCAACACTTTAGTCTCCGGGTGAATCTTAGGCATGTTTGCAGAGGTCTAGTTGCAGTTGAGAAGGTCTAGTGTACTGGTGTTCTTTTTATACACACCTGAGACCTAATTGATCCATTATTAGTCACAGGTGAAGCTCATATAACAAGGCGACAACACTTTTGTACTCAGAGTCAGTCTGTGGATAGTGTAAGAAAGGAACAAAAGGGCAACAGAGAACATTGACCTGAGGTGTGCCGGGGTCACGTGGTCAGTATGCCTAAAAGGGGCATACCCAAGAATGAAATGAAATGGAATGAAAGAAAAGAAAAAGGGAATGGGTGGGTGGGACACGAGATCCTCCGACCCTGAGGGGAGGAGGCGAGGGCAGGCTTATATGCAGCCTGACTCCGCCTACAACAACAGGCTGACCTGCGGTCAAGCCTTACATTTGTACTCAGAGTCAGTCTGTGGATAGTGTAAGAAAGGAACAAAAGGGCAACAGAGAACATTGACCTGAGGTGTGCCGGGGTCACGGGGTCAGTATGCCTAAAAGGGGGCAACAATAAACACAGTAGGATGAAAGCTTACCAAGTAGATTAATAGTACCCACAATCAATGATGCATCAGCCTCATGGACAGAGCTTATGGCATCAAAAGTGGCTCTGGGACCTGCCCAGAGAATGGCGTCCTCCACCAGTCCAAGTTCCAAATAGTAATAGCCTGGCCCCCTAATGTAAGTCACAGAAGCTGCTCCTTCCTAAATGAATAGCCAAAAAAGCTTAGGGTCCAGACCCTGATCACCAAAGGGGATGGTAAAGAAGTGTGCCTAAGCTGAGGAGAGCCCAAGGAAAACACAACAGAGGATCATCCCAGAAGCGCCATTCCCCTGGCCTCAGAAACCATAAGGCCCGATATAGCGCAGCCTGAGCGCCAAGCTGGTAACAACGCCAAAAGGAGACCTTGAGAGCATGTCGGATATGTCACGGGAAAATTATGACTCACGATGGAAGTCTGTTAAGCACAGAAGGAGGGCTATACTCCTGGAACCATGAGGATGCTAAATGGAGTGCTTGGAAACAAAGACATATCAGGGTCTTCCAACAACACGAAATGCTGAGTCTACGCCCGAAATGCCCCAAAAATGCTGTAGGCCGATCCGAGTTTAAGTGGCAAAAGCCGAAAAGCGAATAGGAACAAGGGTTAACCATCAGGACTAGAGCATCTCGACCGGAAAGCCTGGAACATCCCAAGCAGTATCGTGAGCCTTCCTGGTATATGAAATAAAGATTTATCGATCAAGGCTGCTGTGACAGTCCAATGGACCCCGACTAAACACAACGCTAGAAATCGAAGAGGAAGCGTGAAGCCGACATCTGCATCCCAGACCTGGCCTTACTGGTACCAGCCCAAGCAACAAAAGGGTTCCGGAATCCCCTAAGGCCCCTGGGCCCGTAGAAGCTGCAAAAGGATAACTTACCAATCGCTCCATACTATAGTGCAATTCCTGGCCGGACGTGAGCCAAACTGAGAAACCTGTGCTAGGAAAGTAGCTGCGTGAGGGAACGTGCCTGAAACGAGAAACCTGAGTAGCGCGAGCTACACGCCACCGTGAGCAGCAAAAGAACTGAGGCTACCAGAAACCGCGACTGCCTAAGAAACACAGGTTGCACGAGAGCGTGAATTGATGAAAGTGAGAAACCCTGGACCACGTGAGAAACCTGGTAAAACGAGAGAAACATAAAAAAGGGGGGTTGGCATAGAAACAGAATATTGCGTGAAAAACGTGACTTGCATGAGACCCGTGAATTTAAACGAAATAAGTGAGCATCGTAAGAACAGAAGAGGAGACTTGCCACCAAACAAGCCAATTAAAAACGATCACTTCAATCTGTTGAACCCATAGACGTGATGGGTAACCTAACTGTGTAACATCTACCAGAGAACATAGCAGAAAGCCAGCGCATAACATCGCAATACCTCTGGTACCTAAAAATATGTAATAGGATGTGGGTGCCAAAATGACAAGACCAATAGCGCAAGAATGTGAACCCAATGACAGCACCACCCTACTGTCTGCAGTAACGAGCCCGAGCGACCTGAGGAGCCAAGACAGGAAATTAAAAACGAACACTCAGGGCTAAGGTACCCACAGACTGTGGTGGGTAGTAGTAAAGGTGTAATGGTGAAGGTGCACGTATGACGTATGGACAACAGGCGAGAGATTGAGGGACGTCAATCAATTAAAACGAAAACCTCAGCCCATATGGAGAAAAACGAGAGAACAAGAGAAAAACGAGAAAAGGAAAAAAAAACGCGAGACCAAGAGAAAACGTAAGAGACCAAGAGAAAACGTAAGAGACCAAGAGAAAACGTAAGAGACCAAGAGAAAACGTAAGAGACCAAGAGAAAACGTAAGAGACCAAGAGAAGTGTAATTATCGTGAGAAACGTGAATTGACATCTGAAAATAGCACGAGAACCATAAATTGCATGAGGAACCAAAACTTACATGAGAAACGTAAATCGCATGAGAAACGTAAATCGCATGAGAAACGTAAAATTGCATGAGAAAAACGTAAACAGCATGAGAAACATAAAATCGCATTAGAGAAACGTAAAATCGCATGAGAAACGTAAATGACCCAAAACTTACCTGAGAAACGTGAAATCGCAAGAGGAACGTGAAATCGCAAGAGAAACGTGAAATTGCAAGAGAAACGTGAAATTGCAAGAGAAACGTGAAATCGCATGAGAGACATAAATGACCTAAAACTTACCTGAGAAATGTGAAATCGCAAGAGAAACGTGAAATCGCAAGAGAGACATAAATGACCTAAAACTTACCTGAGAAATGTAAAATCGCATGAGAACCGTAAAATCGCATGAGAACCGTAAAATCGCATGAGAAACGTAAAATCGCATGAGAAACGTAAATGACCCAAAACTTACCTGAGAAATGTAAATCGCAAGAGAAACGTGAAATCGCAAAAGAACGTGAAATCGCAAGAGAAATGTGAAATTGCAGGAGAACTGTGAAACCGCAAGAGAAATGTGAGATCGCATGAGAGACATAAATGACCTAAAACTTACCTGAGAAATGTAAAATCGCATTAGAACCGTAAAATCGCATGAGAAACGTGAAATCGCATGAGACTTGCATGAGAGACGTGAAATCGCATGAGAAACGTGAAATCGCATGAGAAAGGTAAATGACCCCAAAACTTGCATGAGAAACGTGAAATCGCATAAGAAACGTGAAATCGCATGAGAAACGTGAAATCGTATGAGAAACATAAATGACCCAAAACTTACCTGAGAAATGTAAATCGCATGAGAAACGTAAAATCGCAAGAGAACGTAAATCGCAAGGACCCAAGTGCATGACCGAACTTGCATGGGAAACAAGAAACAAAAATCGCATGAGAAACGTAAAAATCGCATGAGAAACGTAAAAGACCAAACTTACCTGAGAAATGAACTACACCTACGCAGCCCACTAAGGGCCCCCACAAACTGAGATGACAGGCGACAGGCAGGTGTCAGTGACAGGAGAGGAGCTGGTGGACGACTGAATCCCCCCCCGCACGGAACACCGGGAGGGGCAGACGGTTGGCCCCCCTGGAGACCAACATTATGGCTAGAGGAGCCATCGGGTAGCCGAATCCCCCCTTCCCCCAGCAGAAATGCCGGAAGAAGCAGGCGGCCCCCTCAAAGAACAGAGGGGCTGTCAGGCTGACTCCCCCCATCTGCCAGGGGAACCCGGCGGGAGGGAGATGCGGCTCCCTCGTGGAGCCAGAGCCGCTGACAGGCGGCCATGCGCCCCCAACCCCCCCTCCCCCGGAACCCAGGGAGAAGCAGGCGGGAGGGGGAAGCGTCTCGTGGAGACGAAGGAGCCACCAGGCAGCCATGCACCCCCCCCCCCGAACCCAGGGAGAAGCGGGCGGGAGGGGGAGGCGTCTCGTGGAGACAGAGGAGCCACTAGGCGGCCATGCACCTCCCCCGAACCCAGGGAGAAGCGGGCGGGAGGGGGAAGCGTCTCCGATGTGGAGACAGGGAACCGCCAGGCGGCCATGCACCTCCCCCCGGAACCCAGGGAGAAGCGGGCGTGAGGGGGAAGCGTCCCCACGAGGAGATAGAGCTGCCAGGCGGCCATGCTCCTCCCCCCTAACCCAGGGAGAAGCGGGAGGGAGAAGTGTCTCCTGCGTGGAGACAGAGGCGGTATGGTAGTGGGGACAGAGGGGCCGACAGGTGGCCGACAGGTGGCCGCAACCCCCCCTCCCCCGGTGGAATACCGGGAGAAGCGGCGGGCGGGAGAAGCGGCGGGAGGGAGAAGCGCCCCCCCCCCCCCTCGTGTGGCTAGGCATGGCTCTGAACTGACCGCCCCCCTGAATGGGGAAAATAGCGGCAGGCTTAACCAGATGGGGGTCCGCCCGTGGAACCCCTGAGCCCACCTGTGTCCTGCCGCTGAAAGCAGGGGACTCGGAGCCCCCTTGCAGCCGCACAACTTTCAAAAACCCCGAAGTGACATCAACTAGGTTGCTCAGACACGAGATCCTCCGACCCTGAGGGGAGGAGGCGAGGGCAGGCTTATATGCAGCCTGACTCCGCCTACAACAACAGGCTGACCTGCGGTCAAGCCTTACATATGTCTTGGCAAAAATTGACTCAATGGGCTTTACCAAGCTGTGAATATTAGAATACTTTTTGTCAGTTTCGTTTTGCACTGAAACATTATTACAAAAGCTGTTGGGATTAAAATGATCCATTTCTTGTAACAAAATCTTGATTAGAAATATATTTTAGCGGCACTTCAGGTCAATTTGTACACAAGCGACAAGACCTTTGTCAGGGACTGTAGTCAAACCACCGAACAACCCCTAACCCCTGTGTCATGAATAGACTGGTTACACAGGAAGACGAAGAGACTGAACAAACCGAACAACTGGTGGGCTCTCTAGGGGGGGAAAATTATCGTCACTCTACTCTCCATTTTCTTCTTTTTTTTTTTTTTCTTGCTCCCCCACCTCAGATGACTGAAACACATGTAAAGCATAATCACTCTCTGCCGGGGTCGTGTGCGGTTTATGCCCCCCCGGATCAAATAGGGAGCAGAATGTGGAGTGCTGGAAAGCCGGAGGGTCGGAGAGATAACCCTACTGGGCCACCATTTTAGATTCAGTGACTTTTATCCTTCACGGACCACCGTGTCACCGTGGCCGTGACATCTAAGGGTTACCTACCCCGGAGAGATATTAGAAAGGGGAGGTGCACGCGTGCTTGTAATCAAGGGGGGGGGCCGTCAAAGCATCCCAGAGTGAACCCCACAAGGTCATCAACCTAGACCCAGGAGGTCTCATATTGCGAATACCGGGCTGATGCCCCAGTATGAAATGCTACCACCACCTCTATTTTCAATTCTTGCCTGCTCTTTTTCCTTTTTTTCTTTTTTTTTTTTTTTTTTTCTTTTTGCTTGTTTGACGCTCTGAAATATTGGTCAACCATAACAACCCTATGGGGTACTTGAAAGCGGACGCAACAGCCACAAACTTATAAATTCTCCTGATGAATATTATAGCAACGGCTAACTGAGGGCACACCCTTCATACAGAGAACAGTAAGGAGCTGAAGTACATCCATCAGCACGGTGGACTTGGGGTGGACGGGTTACCCCCCCCCCCCCCCCGTTCGGGTCTTGTTTTTCTTTTTTTTTGGAATCCGCCCCTCTACCTTTTTTTACTGAAGCCCCCCTAGGTCCCCCCGCTATTGCCCTTTGACCCCTTGTTAACCCCACCCCCCTCTGGAAAGGTGGAGTGAGATGTAAGATTAAGTGACATTCCAGTTGGACGATTGTATCTTTCTTAAAAAATGTATTATAAGGTTGTCGGTAGGGGTTAATGCATTTGGTACTATGCAGACAAACCCCAATATGCTGTATTGTATACCCGGTTGAGGGAGGGGGTTAGGATAACCGCCAGAGCAGAAACCGCATAGTATACACCCTAACGATCACCGGGTAAATTAAATCAATCGGGTAAAGTTCGGGATAACTGGGAGGAGAAGGGATAATAAAGGACCCCGTAAGAGGTAGCTCGAGCACCCTCGACGGAAGAGGGACTGTACTAAATATGAGGGGTAAAGCAAGTAAGACTGTTAAAAATAACCCCACAATTCAAAGCCCGGAGGCATCCAGAGATACATGGCCACTAATACTAGTATAGCTGAGGAGGGACAGGGGGGCCCAAGATTGAGCCAAGGAGGAGTCCCCTTACGTTCAGGCCTAAATAGGCAGAGAGAACCGGAGGATAGCAAAGGAGGGAAAACAAATGGAGCAAAAACAACGGGCCCAAAGGTAGTTGATAAAAGTCCACAAAATATTACTACAGGGCACGAGGGGACACAGGACAGGAGGATGGAGAGAGGAGCGGAGGGAGGGGATACAGAGGGAGAAAGAATCACGCAGCCTATACACCGAGAGGAAACGCCACAATTAAGGGAGATGCTCACAGAGATGTTCTCAAATTTGGAAACATCCCTGAAAGGGGAAATCGCAGCGGTAAGGGGAGATATTGGATTAGTCCTGGGGAGAGTAGAAGAGGTAGAGGACAGGTTAGGGGTCCATGACCAAAAGCTAGCAGAAATATCAGAGCAGGGGACGGCCCTCCAGAGAGCTAATAGATCACTGCTATATAAATTAGAAGACCAAGAGAACCGAAGTAGAAGGAAGAATTTACGTATAAAGGGCCTCCCCGAGCTATATGGTAATATGGAGTTAAGAAATATAGCCCAGCAATTATTCAACCCCTTTCTTGATAGAGAAGTCACAGACACCCTGAAAATAGACAGAATACATAGGTTGGTGCGGACCCCGAGAGGTAGACCAGACTCCCCGAGAGATGTAATAATAAGGTTCCACTATGTGGAAGAGAAGGCCCTGATTATGAGCAGAATTAGAACACTTCCGGGGGTGACCTACGGGGGAGCAGAGCTGCAGATCTATGCGGACCTAGCGCCAGAGGTGTTGAGAAGAAGGTGGCGTTTAAAACCCCTGACCTCAACATTGAGGGCAGCAGAAATCCCCTATCAATGGGGATTCCCAGCATGTTTGGTTGGGAAAAGGGATGGACGATCTGCGGTTCTGCGCTTCCCGGAGGACGTGGGTGGATTTTGTGAGCACTTAGGTATTGATCCACCCCTCACCCTACTAGAGTGGGGGGAGGATGAGGGTATCTGGCCCCCCAAAATGAACGTTCAGGAAATGGTGGCAGACGGGGGGGGAGGTGGAGGGAGGGGGGAAGTTGAGATACCTTCAGTGTCTAGCGGTAATTAAGCAATAAATCGGCCAACCAAAGATGAAATATGGAGGGTCAGGGGGGGCTGGTGGGATAGGGCGGGGGAGCGCGGAGGGACGGGGAGGGGCTGGCATGGCTACGAAATTGAGCCTCAGGGAGAATATGGAATGCAGACGACACCGTGAAGGGGTCAGCCTGGCCTATAGATTAAACGATTATGGGGGGTTCTGTCCAGCCCATCAAGGTGTATCGTTTCAGAAGGGGGGGAAGCGGGAGGGGGGAGGGGGTATCAGTGTTTTTTTTTTTTTTTTTTTTGGGGAGTCTCGCTCGCTCGCTCCCACCACAGTTCGAAAATCAGCCCGGTGCTCCACGAGACGCTCCCAGTAGACCATTTCATTAAAAACGCACTATGGGGACGATCAATTTAATTACATACAATGTAAGAGGCCTAAATACAAAAAAAAAGGCATAGAGTAAATGACGAACTTCTTTTTCTAGAAGCAGGTATTGTATGCCTGCAGGAGACGCATATAACGCATACCTCCGGAATTAGATTAAATTCGTTCCACTATCCGATATGGTATTATGCAGATTCTCCATCGCCCTACTCAAAAGGTATAGCAATTTGACTCAGCAGGTTAATAAAATTCGAGGTAGAGGAGCGTCTTGTGGACCCAGAGGGAAGATACTTATTCATAAAAGGTAAACTGTATAATATGAAATGTACAATTGTGAATGTTTATGCGCCAAATAAAAATCCCGATAAATTCCTGAAGAGAGTACTAAGTAGACTAGAGGGCTTCAAAGAGGGCAAACTCATTCTAGCAGGAGACCTCAATTGGAGCATAGACCCAAAGTTAGATACATCATTGGGGAAGTCCCGAGTCACAGAACCAAGGAAGAAAAAATTCACCAAAGCATTAGCAGATTGGCAGTTACAAGATACATGGAGAATTTCACACTTAAAGGATAGAGACTACACTTGTTTCTCCCAGGTCCATAGCTCCTTCTCCAGGATAGATTACATTTTTATAGAACATCAACTGGTCCCGACACTTAGGAATGCAGAAATAAAAACAATGACCTTATCCGACCATGCCCCAGTGAAAATTCAACTGGAGATAAAAGGGGACTCTAGACCTGGAATAAACTGGAAATTGAATGACACATTATTGCAGGATCAAGAGGCGACTACTAAGATAGAACAGGAATTGGAAACTTTCTTCACCCTAAACGAGTCACCGGAGGTCTCGGCCTCAACAGTATGGGAAACCCATAAAGCAGTTATAAGGGGGAGTCAATTAGGGATTGGAGCAGGGAAAAAAAATCAAGGGAAAAAAGGAGCTATACAATGATATACATGCGTTAGAACAGAAAACAAGACCCAAAGGAATACCCGAAAAACAAGAGCTGAGAACCAAAAAGAGAGAACTAGAAGAATACCTAGAGCAAGAGAGGACAGCTACACTCCACATTATAAATAGGGAAAGATACCAGTGGGGGAACAGAGCAGGTAAATGGCTGGCTAATAGGGTGAAGGAAAAAAAGAATAGGACGTTTATAGGGAAGATTAGAGGTGCAAAGGGCGAGACATTAGTATCATCTCCAGAAATAGCGAGTACATTCCATAGATACTATAGCAATTTATATAATATAGAACAGAAAGAAGATGAAGGAAAGCGGAGGGAGGAAATAAGGGAGTACCTACGGAATTTGGAATTCCCAAAGGGTAAAGTAGATGAAATGGATGCACTGGGAGCACCTATATCGGTAGAAGAAGTGGAAAGAGCTATCTCAAGTACGGCCCCAGGAGGAAGCCCTGGCCCCGATGGATTCCCCATTACATACTATAAAAAGTTTTCCAAACAGCTAGTACCTAGACTCTGCAAATATTTCAATGCGATAGGGAAAAGTGAGAAATTTAGAAAGGAGACACTACTGGCACATATTACTCTGATCCTAAAAGAAGGGAAAGACCCTATGGCAGTTGAAAGCTATAGGCCAATCTCTCTTTTAAACTCGGACATAAAGTTATTTGCAAAAATAATTGCCGAGAGATTGAAGTCATATCTGCCAGAATGGATCCACAACGACCAAGCAGGGTTCATCCAGGGGAGGGAAGGAAGGGACAATTCACTGAAGTCAATAATGCTGATTCAGGAAGCTGTTAGGAGGGGGGCCCCCACAGTCCTTATGTCAATTGATGCCGAAAAGGCCTTTGACCGGGTCAATTGGGTATTCCTGTTGGAAACACTGAGCTACATGGGATTGAGCGATAGGATGATGAAATGGATCGAGGCTCTGTACCAACATCCGACAGCGAGAATAAGAGTTAATGGCACCCTGTCTTCTCCCCTCGACTTGTTTAATGGGACAAGACAGGGATGCCCACTCTCCCCACTCTTATTTATAATCACCCTTGAACCCCTACTCACTGCGATACGCAAACATTTGGACATCCAGGGAATCCGAGTGGGAGATAGGGAATATAAGGTATCGGCAGTTGCGGATGACCTGCTGCTCTATATCGCCAACCCCAGAATATCAATTCCCATGGTCATGAGAGAATTAAAACAATACGGTAAACTGTCGAACTTTAAAGTAAATATGACTAAATCCGAGATATTAAACTTAACAGTACCAATACAAGAGCAGAGTGTCATACAATCTAAATTTCAATTCAAATGGTGTAAAAATGAACTTAGCTATTTGGGAATAAAACTGACACCTCAATTAGATGACCTATATAACCATAATTATATCCCTCTTCTTAATAAAATTAAAGAGCAACTTCGAGGAATGCAATACAAAACTCTCTCTCGGATTGGAAAGATAAATGCGGTCAAGATGTTTATACTTCCCATATTCATCTACACCTGCCAAATGATTCCAATCCCTCTCCCTCAGACATATCTGAAGAAAATAAAGTCAATGATAACAAAATTTATTTGGGCTCGCAAACGGGCGCGTATTGCTTTCGGCACATTAGTAAGAGAAAAAGAAAGAGGGGGACTAGCCGCTCCGGACCTTAAAAAGTACTATGAGGCAGTCGCAATCTCTAGAATAATAGACTGGAGCCACAATAATGAGGAGAAAAGTTGGGTTGAGCTAGAAAGAAAGTTGAGTAGAATAAGAATAGGAGAAATGATTTGGATACCTGCACACTATCGACAATTAGGCCCAAACACAAGCGCACTCACAAAACACTCACTAAAAATTTGTGACTCAGTACACAAGAGACACAATTGGGATCACAATTCCCCACTAACCCTATTATTAGACACAATTTTTTTTCCCTCCAGGAAAGGAGGAGTACATATATTTCAGCAGGTGGTCCAATAAAGAGAAGTTGAGATTGATAGATGTGATGGAAGGGAATAGAATGAGCACTTACAACGAAATTATTAGGAAGTGGGGACACAGAGCACTAGATAAGTGGCGATACACCCAAATACTACACTTTACACAGACACTTCCAAAACCTCTACGTGGCAAGAGAGAATTTAGACCCTTAGAAAAATTAATGTAATCTTCAGATAGTCTGGAAAAAAGGATATCAAAGACATATAAAATTATGTTACGGGAGGCGGAGCACGAGTACCCTTCGTACTTAGAAAAATGGGAAAGGGAAATTGGCCCCTTAAACAGTGACGAACAGAGGAATAAGATTATAGGACGTGTTTTCTCAGTAGCAAAAGATGCACAATCAGTAGAAATGTCCTATAAACTCCTAGCCAGGTGGTATGTAACTCCACAAGGAGCGAATGCCTACAGCGGAGATAATTCGCCAAACTGCTGGCGAGGGTGCGATGCAGTGGGGTCCTTTTCACACTTGTGGTGGGACTGCCCGAAAATACAAAAATATTGGGAGCAAATAATAGAAATAATTTTCAATATAACACAAGTTAGGGTGAAGAAACTTCCCTGGGTATGCCTATTTCACGATACAGAGAAAGGAGGGAGACAATACGGGAGAAACCTCACCTCCTACCTATTAAATGTAGCGAAAGCTTTAATCCCTTGCTTATGGAAATCCCAGGAGATACCCTCAATGAAAGAGTGGGTAGAGAGGGTGGAGAGGACAAGATTAATAGAACAGTCAATATATAATCTAGAGAATCTAGAAGAGAAATATCAGAGGATATGGCAACAATGGATTGAGTTCAGGGAAACAGAGCAATACTTGAGGATAGTGGAAGAAAATACTGTGGGCAATGGGAAGGGGTGAGCGAGACGGGGTAGGGTTTTTTTTTTTTTTTTTTAGAAGGGGGGAGGGTCGGGTGGAGGGTGGCCCGGGGAAAAGTGAAAACTGATTAGATGTAATTGTCTTACCATTGGTTGTAAATTATGAATCACTTGAAAAAAAATGAAAAAAAAAAAAAAAAGACTTGTCACCAAGCTTCACACATGTTAGATGCTAATATCATCAACTCCAGCCACCTGTCTGTTGTCTTGTATAATGCAAATGAGTCCAGTCTGTCTTGACACAGATTCTAAAGAGTATTTCACCTATTGTATGTTCCAATGAACCCTGCAATTGAATCTGACTAGCACAGATTATGGGAAATGTAGTTCCTAATCATCTGGGGTGCCAAGGTTCGCCATCACTGCACTATAATATTTAAGTTTTTTCCTTTGTCCAGATAGCACCCTTTAAACACACTTTTTCATAAGCACGGACCAGAAGGATTTTTTCCTGCCTCTAAACGTTTAGCTCAAAATTTGCCTGTAATCGTCCCAATGTGTATGGGCACATAGGAGAACATGGAGCTGCTTCTACAGGCAGAACATAGGCAGAAACTTCTGTAGTAGCAGCAATTTTTAAGCCAGTGTGCATGGAGCCTAAATATCCAATATTGGACTGTTACACTATAATACCAAAAGTATTGGGATGCCTGCCTTTACACACATATGAACTTTCATGGCATCCCAGTCTTAGTCCGTAGGGTTCAATATTGAGTTGGCCCACCCTTTACAGGTATAAAAGCTTCAACTCTTCTGGGAAGGCCATTCTCAAGGTTTAGGAGTGTGTCTATGGGAATGTTTGACCATTCTTCCAAAAGCGCATTTGTGAGGTCAGGCACTGATGTTGGATGAAAAGGCCTGGCCCACAGTCTAATTCATCCCAAAGGTGTTCTATCAGGTTGAGGTCAGGACTGCAGGCCAGTCAAGTTCCTCCACCCAAACTCACTCATCCATGTCTTTATGGACCTTGCTTTGTGCACTGGTGTGCAGTCATGTTGGAACAGGAAGGGGCCGTCCAAGCTGTTTCTACAAATTTGGGAGCATAAAATTGTCCAAAATGTCTTGGTATGCTGATGCCTTAACTTTCACTTCACTAGAACTAAGGAGCCAAGCCCAACCCCTGAAAAACAACCCCACACCATAATTCCCCCTCCATCAAATGATTTGGACCAGTGCACAAAGCAAGGTCCATAAAGACATGGATGAGCGAGTTTGAGGTGGTGGAACCTGACTGGACTGCACAGAGTCCTGACCTCAACCAGATAGAAGAGCTTTGGTATTATTTAGAGTGAAGACTGCGAGCCAGGCCTTCTCATCCAACATCAGTGCCTGACCTCACAAATGTGCTTCTGGAAGAATAGTCAAACATTCCCATAGACACACTCCTATACCTTGTGGACAGCCTTCCCAGAAGAAATTAAGCTTTTATAGCTGCAAAGGGTGAGCCAACTCAATATTGAACCCTACAGACTAAAAGCCCATACACACGATACGAAAATTAGAAGTAAAATTTTGTCCGCACGAATAATCTGCCGATTTTTCGTCTGATAAAAGCTATGCATGCTCAGAAACGAAGGAATACATACAAAACTATTCAACGCGTTACATCACTTCTGAAGTTGTATTCTGACGGATGAGAATTTTTGCATGGTGATTATGGTGAAATTCACTACAAAAATTCACTTTCATACATGTGAGGAAGGGCAGATCTCCTCCAACCTATTCACAGCTACTTCAGTCTGTATAACATATAATGTGCAAAAATACAATATCACCCGAGGTATCCAGACAATGGCCGCAATCACATTACATAGAAAGAAAAAAGCCTCCATGTCACTGCCTGGACTCCATCATACACGGCTGCAGTCCAGAGCGGTGTGTGCTCTGATTTCTTTGTATACTCGTGTATATGATGGAAGTGTACAATCTTTTATTTTATATATATTTAAGGATTATGCACTATGGAGGCTTTTTCTTTTCTATGTAATGCGATTTCGGCCATTGTCTGGATACCTCGGGTGATATTGGAGATACGACCTGGAGGTCTAAAAAATTCCGTGGCACAGTCTGTTCTCATCGAAAGCCGGCTTGAGCTGAGTGGCGCTGCTGGAAGGATATAAACAAGCGTGTCTGGGCCTTGCTTGTGGGGACAAACCTTCTGGTAAGTGACCTGTTTGCTCACTGGTGTGGGGGAGGTTGATTGAAGTTTCTGCAAAGAGGTGGCAGTTGATCAGCATTGATTTAATCCATCTGGATGAATCTCTGGTATTTCTGTTAGACCCCTTTCACACTGAGGCAGTTTTCAGACATTTTAGCGCTAGAAATAGCGCCTAAAAACTGCCTTGTGGACCGTTAGAAAAAGTCCTGCAAGCAGCATCTTTGGGGCGGGTTATGAGCATTATAAATAGCACCCCCAAAATGCCCCTACCCATTGAAATGAATAGGCAGCACTTCCAAAGCACTTTGTAAGCGCCCCAAAACGGGTCTTTTTTCTTTTTTTTAAGGCCCCGTTGTCACCGGCCCACTAGCACAAGAAAAGCCCCACTAAAACACCACTAAAGCACCGCAAAAATTATGAGCACTTTAGCGCTGTTTTAGCAGCTCTGCAGTGTGAAAGGGGTCTTACTGCACAAGTCACTGTATGGTGATTGGAGATGGAAGTAGTGGTGAATGGCCTGTAGGAAATCCACTTTTTCACATTTATGTTTTAATTTTTTTTAATAACTTTATTGCGCTTCATGTTTATGTATTTGTTATCACATCATATGTTATATAGATTGAAGTAGCTGTGAATAGGTTGGAGGAGATCTGCCCTTCCTCACATGTATGAAAGTGTATTTTTGTAGTGAATTGAATTGTTATATTTGATCCCTATTGGTGGAATTAGCACATCTAATATAATATGGAAGACTGCAGCACTAGTATATAACATTCACACAATATAAATGTGAAAATATAACAATAAAAGTGAGACTCCAACACAAAACTCCCTATAAGTGTATATATAACAATGGTATGGAGACTATTTCACTGATAACTAATGAAGAGAATTTATAATCAGCATATATAAAATTAGTGCAGCAATATTAGCACAAATTTTCAAAAAAAAGTCTAAATAAAGAACGGTAATAATAAAATCTTCTCCATACCATAAGATCAAATCCTCCACCATGATGTTCAAAGGAAATCCCAAAGTACAATGGTGTCATTTTTAATCAATGAAGTTTCCACAACATCAGTGAGACTTTTGTGACCATCAAAGTGAATCTCCACAACTGAATCCAAGACTTAGCAGAAGGTTGGAGGTGAAAGCCTAGAGTTCAGTGTGAGTGTGTATGGTCCAATCCCCATACAGGAATAATGAATGGATCACACCACCTCATCCACTTCTCATGTCACATTTAGTAATTTGGGTCCACAAAAAGAGAAATCCTCCAATAGTGTAGATGATCGATCGTGTTTAATAAAGTGATCTAATATTAATGATTACAATAAAGAGAAATGAGTTCCATTCATGTAGAGAATAGTTACATTCATTCCTGGGGGAGAAATACATTTTCTTCTGGTCATATTCTTCTCTTCTTCTACAGATTGCCCTCGAATCACCTGACCGACAGTTCCTGCACCCACCTGGCATCTGGAATAAGAAATAACCAGACACTGAGGACACTGGGCCTGTCTGAGAACAATCTTGAGGGTCCTCATTTCAGGGATCTGATGGAAGCTCTGACAACAAGCCGGATAGAGGAATTACAGTGAGTATAACAGGACTGACTGAGACAATAATATTCTGGGACAGTTTTATATCTAAACCACATAAATAATATAGAAATATTAGAATGTCATCAAATTCCATCGTTATGCTCCATAAGGCTCCATGCACACTGGGCTTAAAAGAATGTCAGTTCCCTTGGCAGAAAAAAACTTTCATATAGAGAGTTTATTGTACAAAGTTTAGACGAGTTTAGGAGAGTTTTCATTTTTTTTTCTGGCAGAAAGCTCCAATCAGAAACGCGAACCAGGAGGTTTTTTTTCTGCCTCTAAACGTTGAGTTCAAAATATGTCTGTTTTGCACATTATAGTTATACAGATTGAAGTAGCTGTGAATAGGCTGGAGGAGATCTACCCTTGCTCACATGTATGAAAGTGTATTTTTGTAGTGAATAGAATTGTTATATCTGATCACTATTGGTGGCATTAGCACATCTAGTATAATACACATGTATACACACGCCCCAATGTGTATGGAGACAGGAGAACATGGAGCTGCTTCTACAGGGAGAACACAAAACTCCTGTAGTAGCAGCAATTTTAAAACCAGTGTGCATGGAGCCTAAATATTCAATCCTGGACTGTTGCACTATATTACCAAAGGTATTGGGACACCTCACATGAACTTTAACCACTTTAAGACCGGGCCTATTTTTCAAACTTGTTGTTTACAAGTTAAAATCAGTTTTTGTTTGCTATAAAATTACTTATAAAAAATATATATATATATATATATATAATGTTTGGCAGTTCTAACACCCTAGAGAATCAAATGGCGGCGGTTGCAATACTTTCTGTCACACCGTATTTGTGCAGAGGTCTTACAAGCGCATTTTTTTGGGAAAAAATACACTTTTTTGAATAAAAAATTAATACAACAGTAAACTTAGACCCATTTTTTTTTTTACATTGTGAAAGATGATGTTACACCGAGTAAATTGATACCCAACATGTTACGCTTCAAAATTGTGCTGCTCGTGGAATGGCGACAAACTTTTATACTTTAAAATCTCCATATGCGGGCGGGCATGGCCTAGCGCGGCATGTGAACAGACCTGTTCCACGGAGCTCCCGCCGTTGATCCCGCATATGATCCTTCCCTTACAGCACAACTCGCCTGAAATCACCCAAAACGGACACCGGATCACTCCCTGAGCCTCCTGGATCTTATTGTACCGGACGAGCAGGGTGTGATGACAAGGGGAAGCAAGGGAGACGCCGCTGCTGCGGCCTCACAAGACTCACAAGATGGCGCCTGGATGTCTCAACCTCCCAAAGCTCCACGAGGCCAGGAGAAGAAAACGGAGCAGGGTAAGCCACCTAAGACTCCTAAAGATAAAGAGCAGCCCAGAGACATGTTATATTACACCAGAAAGCTCCCTGGCCCTGATGACCCTTTACAAGCTGATACACAGAGGCACGCAGCATCCAGAGCACAAGCTGAGGGAGATAGCAATGATGTGCATGATATGGAACATGAGCCCATGGAGTCTGTACCTGACCCTATGCCAGCCCTATACGACCGACAATGAGCAGATACCCCAGAACCCACGCTCAGTGAGATATTGCATGCAGTACACAAATGCACAGCCTCAGTGGATGCATTGAAAGAAAGATTTGGGGGACTGGAGGAAAAGGTATCTCTCCTCAGACATGACATACAGAAAGTCAGAGAGCGCACCACGGCTGTGGAGGGCAGGGTGAGCGACATAGAAGACCAGATGCCCCATATTAACAGGGAAGTGAGAATGGCGGCCCAGCATTCGCGCCAGGCCTTTGACAGACAAGACGAAATCGAGAACCGCCTAAGGCGAAACAACGTCAGGATAGTGGGGCTCCCAGAAAAGGTGGAGGGCAGGGACCCCACTTCCTTTGTGGAAGGCTGGCTGCAAGAAACATTCGGTAAAGACGCCTTCTCCCCCTAATACATGGTGGAAAGGGCGCACAGGGTGCCGCCGCTTCCCCTGCCCCCAGGTGGCCAGCCGAGATCGATGCTGGCCAGGCTCCTGAATTACAGGGACCGAGAAGTGATCCTCAAGATGGCTAGAGAAAAAGGGGCTGTGCACTACAATGGTACCAGAATCTCCTTCTACCCCGACTTCTCAGCAGAGGTGCAGCGTAGGAGATCCAAATTTGGGGACGTCAAGAAGCGACTTCAGAGAATCCAATTGCCATATGCCATGCTGTACCCGGCAAAGCTCCGCATTACTGCCAGGGACCAAAACCACTTTTTTGAAAACGCACAAGACGCTGCGGAATGGCTGGATTGTAACGAGCAAGGTCTACGCAGAAGATCCAGAAAAGACGACGAAGGGTGACTATAACCTGTTAAACTAACGCACAAGGAATAATGGCGACTAACTATATTTCTCATTGATAATACCAGAGGGCCTTTATATTATTTTTTGCTATCAGCAATTGGGTTTCCGCAAGAAGCAGTGTTTCTACTTTGCGGACACATGTGCTTAGACTAAGCAAGTTTTTGTATGCCCCTGGAAAGTTGCCTGCTGCCATGGTTTACATGGCTCCAGTGGTTGTGCCCTGTTGGCACATGGAAAGTACCCGGCTGTGACTTCCTTTTCGGGTGGGCGAATCAGAGGCACGCCACGTTGGCGCACCAAGGCCCACCATTTACTGACTACTTAGTTATTTGTTTTAAAGCTAACCGTAATGCGCAGTTGCGCTATTGGTTTTTCCTCAGTTTCCACAAAATACGTCAACAAACGTGGTGCTACCTGGCTTTGCTATGTGTTATGTCATTTTTATTTTTACTGCCTAGAAGGGTAGATTTGATGATGCATAGATGTACTAATGATAGAATGTTGACCGGGGATGGGGTTACCCCCCGCACATGCAGGATGATATTTAGACACAAAAGATGTCCTCTACGCCCTTAATATCCTGGAATGTCCGGGGGGTAAGTGACCCATTTAACTAGGGACACGGTCGGATACCTGCAGTATGCATGGGTTGGGAAGGCGTATCACTCCACTCACACCGCCCTCTCACGTGGGGTAAGTGTATTGATCCACAAAACACTTGTATACCAGGAACTTGACTCCCTCATTGACATTGACGGGAGGTTTATATTTTTATACTGTAAACTGTATACCATAACCATGATTATAGCGTTTGTTTATATACCTCCACCATTCTCCAGAGAGGTGCTACAGCTGCTGATATCTTACCTAGGAAATAAGCCAGACACTCCAATACTGATCATGGGGGACTATAACTGCTATTTAGACCCCAAACTGGACAGACACCCTCCGGTACTGCCCCCTAGGGGTAACAGGGGAACTGCTTTGAGCCGACTGGCAGAAGAAATTGGATGGGTGGACATATGGCGGGTCCGCAACCCACACTGTAAGCAGTTCTCCTGTTTCTCTAAAACCCACGGCTCCCTTTCTCGTATAGATCTATGTATGGGTACCCCGAATGTGGTTAACCTCACTTCTAAGGTTGAGTACTTTCCACGTGGAGTCTCAGACCACTCCCCACTGGGACTGTGGTTAATTACCAGACCGGCTAGTACACTACCCAGGGCCCCATGGAAGTTAAATGCCTTCTGGCTCAAACTGTTCACCTCACAAGACCATGTAGATGCTAAAAGCGCAGTCTTTTTTCAAACACATAGACTTCACCCTGACCCACTGCAAAAATGGGAGACATATAAAGGCATACCTTAGAGGGATATTCATAGAGGAAATACAAGTAGTTAAGCATAATTCTTCGGCTCTTCTGGACCAGGTGGGTGATCAGGTGAGGCAGCTGGAACTTTCATATGTAACTAATCCAACTGAACAGGCAAGAGAGGCATGGATGTTGGCCCAGGACTCCCTGGACCGTCTGAGATCCTCTACGGCAGACAAAAAACTTTTTTTCACGAAACTTGCATTTTATGAGGAAGGTGAACAGACAGGCAGACTCCTGGCTAAAATAGCAAGGTCCCAGCAACACTCCCCGGCTATTGGCGCTATCAGAGCCGCCAATGGTAAGGTGGTTAACACACCTGAGGCCATTATCTCTGAGCTGGCATCTTTTTACAAAAATCTATATGGGTCAAGAGATGCTTACACAGATGAGGAATTAGAAGTGTATATGTCAGATATGGATTTGCCCATGTTACCTGTCACAGCTAGGGAACAAATCAGCGCCCCTATCACTTTAGAGGAACTACAGACGGCAGCCAGCTCTTTCCCCACGCATAAGGCCCCCGGGGAGGATGGTCTCCCCATAGAGGTATATACCAACTATGGAGAACAGCTACTACCAGAACTCTTGAAAGTGTTTAATGCCTCCCTAGAGTGTGGGCAGTTGCCGGAATCTATGTCTAGAGCTAATATAATACTATTGCTGAAGCCAGGGAAGGACCCGGTTGACCCTGGGTCGTACAGACCTATACGGGGTAATAACTAGCATTGTCCACCAAGATCAGGCTGGCTTTATGCCGCAGAAATCTACAGCCACAAACCTGAGGCGACTGTTTCTTAATATGCAATTATAAGGGGGGACACAGGGCTCTCTTGTCCCTGGATGCCAATAAAGCATTTGATAGTGTCAGCTGGCGGTATTTATGGGCAACATTAGGAAAGTTTGGCTTTGGGGAGAAATTTATAGCATGGGTGAAGTTGCTGTACACCTCGCCCCAGGCGACTATTAGGATGGCCGATAGGATGTCCCCGGTCTTCGCACTCGGCAGGTGGACGAGGCAGGGATGCCCGCTTTCCATGCTGCTGTTTGCGATAGCTGTGGAGCCACTGGCAGCCCTGGTGCGGGCGAGTACCTGCATCCAGGGGTTCCAATATGGCACGATACAGGAAAAGATCATGTTATATGCTGACGACATAATGCTTTTTCTGGGAGACCCTTCACAATCCCTCCCCGGGGTCATGTCCGTCATAAAGAAATTTAAAGACATTTAAATTTTTCCAGTTTGTCAAGAATGATGGAGGTTTTTTCTTGGAACATAATCCAGGTCATTTTTTGTTTAGTTAATGGGAAGGAGACCTTTGGGGATTTTCAAGATCGGGCTATTGTCAATTTAGCTCCGATGAAGATGTAATGAATAGGGTTGAGCGAACCCGAACTGTAAACTTCGGGTCCGTACCGGACTTTTGGGTGTCCGGGACCCGGACCCGAACCCGAACTATTGGCTGAAAGTTCGGGTTCGGGTCCGGTGTTCGGCGATGTATTGGCGCCTTTTTAACAGCTGCAGGGCAGCCAATCGACGCTAGTTTCACTAGTGTGCCCTTAGAAGCCACCACAGCCATGCCTACTAATGGCATGGCTGTGATTGGCCAGTGCAGCATGTGACCCAGCCTCTATATATAGTCCAGACACACAGCACACAGCGTCATTCTGCTATAGACAGGTTCCTGTGCTGCTGAGAGAGAGGATTTTTAGGAGTTAGTGTGATAAAGTCAGTCAGTCAGTCCACATTCCTTTAATTTTCTTCTAATTAGTTAGATCAGTGAGCGATCTAGATAGCTAGAGTAGAGTAGGGAGTTTCTTTATTAAGCAAAAGAAAGAGGCAGAGAGAATTATTGAAGAGATTCCTAAATCAATTGTACCCTGGCTGGGGTGCAGTGCACAGTCTTTTAACAGTGCCATGAGGCCGGTGCCAGACAAAATATAAAAGTTTTACCTGCAAGCTCAGTGCACCATTAGGACCAACACTGCATATAGTAAGATATACACCACAGTCTATGTGTATTCTGCTATTGGAAAAACATTGCAAAAAAATTAAATTTTGCTGTGTTTTTTTTTTCCCCAATAGCATTTTCTGCGTGTTCATACACGCTTTACATACTGTCGTGTATTCTGATATTGGAAAAACATTGCCAAAAATTTTAATTTTGCTGTGTTTTTTTTCTTCCCAATAGAATTTTCTGCGTTTTCATAAACGCTTTAGACACTATCCGTTTATTCTGATACTGGAAAAACATTGCAAAAAAATTTAATTTTGCAGTGTTTTTTTTCCCAATAGCATTTTCTGCGTTTTCAGAAACGCTTTAGATACTGTCCGTGTATTCTGATATTGGAAAAACATTGCAAAAAAATGTAATTTTGCTGTGTTTTTTTTTTCCCAATAGCATTTTCTGCATGTTCATACATACACTCTGTAGACACTATCCGTGTATTCTGATATTGGAAAAACATTGCAAAAAAATAGAATTTTGCTGTGTTTTTTTTCCCAATAGCATTTTCTGCGTGTTCATAAACGCTTTAGACACTGTACGTGTATTCTGCTATATACAAAAACACCCATTTAGGGCGAGATCATAAATTTTGAAAATATGAGGAGATCATCAAAAAGGGGACGTGGCCCGGGTCGTGGTGCTGCTGGTGGCGCTCCTGTTGAAGGGAGAGGACGTGGTCGATCTGTGCCAGCTACACGCACTAGTGAAACACCATCCTCAGGTGCGAGTAGGCGACAGAGCCTGCAGCAGTATTTTGGCACGCCTAATGAGGCTGTACGAATGTTGAGGCCAGGACAAGTACAGGCGATAGTAGATTGGGTTGCTGCTGACAGTGCCTCCGGTTCCTTCACATTGTCTCCCACCCAGTCTCCTGATGAAAGTTCAGAGTTGGCACCTGCAGCCGATGTCCATCAGTCTTTCACCTCACCCCCTTGCAAATCAGCCAATCAGTCTGAGCCCCAAATCATGCAGTAGTCTCTTCTGCTTTTTGATGACTCTGTTAGCAGGGTTTCCCAGGGCCATCCACCTAGCCCTGCCCCAGAAGTGGAAGAGATTGTGTGCACCGATGCCCAACCACGTATGTTTCATGATGAGTACATGGGAGGACCATCGCAGCACGTCTTGGATGATGACGAAACACAGGTGCCAACTGCTGCTGCTTTCGCCATTGTGCAGACCGACAAGGAGGGCAGGGGTGAATTTTGGGTGGAAGATGATGTGGAGGACGATGAGGTCCTTGACCCCACATGGAATCAACGTCATGCAGGTGACCAGTGTAGTTCAGAGGAAGAGGTGGTGGTCGCACAGAGCCACCAGCACAGCAGAAGAGGGAGCAGGGTGCAAAAGCGGAGCGTCCGTCCCCTAGACAGTACGTCTGCTACTGCCCAACGCAACAAGGGACCGAGCACACCAAAGCCAGGTCCAAGGAGTTCCCTAGCGTGGCAGTTCTTCAGACAATGTGCTGATGACAAGACACGAGTGGTTTGCACGCTGTGCAATCAGAGCTTGAAGCGAGGCATAAACGTTCTCAACCTGAGCACAACCTGCATGACCAGGCATCTAAGTGCAAAGCACGAGATGCAGTGGAGTAGACACCGCAAAAACCAAGAAAGGTCTCTGGCTCCTCCTGCTTCCTCTTCTGCTGCAGTCTCGGCCTCTTCATCCACCTCTGTAGTGACAGTGACACCTGCCAGGATCTGCCAGCAACACTACCACCTGGGTCACCAACCATCTCCACAATGTCCCATGGAAGCTTTCAGCTCTCTATTTCCCAAACACTGGAGCGGAAGAGAAAGTACCCCCCTAGCCACCCGCGATCCCTGGCCCTGAATGCCAGCATTTCAAAATTCCTCGCCTTTGAAATGCTGTCATTCCGTCTGGTGGAGAGGCAGAGTTTTAAAAGGCTGATGTCATTGGCTGTCCCACAATACGTCGTGCCCAACCGCCACTACTTTTCCAGACGAGCTATCCCTTCCCTGCACAACCAAGTGGGGGACAAAATCAGGTGTGCACTGCGCAACGCCATCTGTGGCAAGGTCCACCTAACTACGGATGCGTGGACCAGTAAGCACGGTCAGGGACGTTATATCTCCCTAACAGCACACTGGGTAAATGTAGTGGTGGCTGGGCCTGAGGCGGATAGCAGTTTGGCGCATGTCCTTCCACCACCGAGGATTGCAGGGCACTTCAGTTTGCCTCCTGTTGCTAACTCCTCCTACTCCGCCTCCTCATCCTCTACCGCCTCCTCATCCGGTCAGTGTAACACCTTCACCACCAACTTCAGCACAGCCAGGGCTAAACGACAGCAGGCAGTTTTAAAACTTTCCTGTTTGGGGGAAAAACCCCACACCGCGCAGGAGTTGTGGAGGGACATGGAACAACAGACCGATGAGTGGTTGGTGGCAGTGAGCCTCAAGCCCGGCCTGGTGGTGTGCGATAATGGGCGAAATTTCGTAGGGCCTTGCCGGTTTGACGCACATCCCTTGCCTGGCGCATGTGCTGAACTTGGTGGTCCAGAGGTTCCTTAAGAATTACCCCGATATGCCAGAGCTGCTGCAGAAAGTGCGGGCCATCTGTGCGGACTTTCGGCGTTCTCACCCTGCTGCTGCTCGCCTGTCAGCGCTGCAGCGTAACTTCGGCCTTCCCGCTCACCGTCTCATATGTGACGTGCCCACAAGGTGGAACTCCACCTTGCACATGCTTGCCAGACTGTGCGAGCAGCAGCAGGCGATAGTGGAGTTTCAGCTGCAGCACGCACGCGTGAGTCGCTCTGCGGAACAGCACCACTTCACTGCCAATAACTGGGCCTCCATGCGAGACCTGTGTGCCTTGTTGCGCTGTTTCGAGTACTCCACCAACATGGCCAGTGCCGATGACGCCGTTCTCCGCTTTACTATCCCAGTTCTATGCCTCCTTGAAAAAACTCTTCAGGCGATGATTGAAGAGGATGTGGCACAGGATGAGGAGGAGGAAGAGGGTTCATTTCCAAGGCTTTCAGGGCAGTCATTTACAAGTGGCTACGAGGGTGGGTTCCTGCACCAACAAGCGCCAGGTACACAATTGTCTGGCAGCAAGGGCACAGTTCTGGGGGATGACGAGGTGGAGGATGAGGAGAAGATGGAGGAGGAGGAACCATGTTCACAGCAGGGTGGCACCCAGACCAGCTCATGTCCATCACTGGTGCGTGGCTGGGGGGATACAGAGGACACAGATGATACACCTCCCACAGAGGACAGCTTTTCCTTGCCTCAGGGCAGCCTGGCACACATGAGCGATTACATGCTGCAGTGTCTCCGCAACGACCGCCGAGTTGCCCACATTTTAACTGGTGCTGATTATTGGGTTGTCACCCTGCTGGATCCCCGTTACAAGGACAACGTGCCGTTCTTAATTACCTCACTGGAGCGTGATCGTAAGATGCGCGAGTACAAGCGCACGCTGGTAGATGCGCTGCTGGTGGCATTCCCACTTGGAAGCGGGGGTACGGTGGAAGCACAAGGCGAAGGCAGAGGAGGAGGAAGAGGTCGCCAACGCAGCCGGGGCACCGCCAGCACCTCGGAAGGCAGGGTTAGCATAGCCGGAATGTGGAAAAGCTTTGTCAGCACGCCACAACAACCAGCACCACCAGCTGAGATGGAACGTCTTAGCAGGAGGCAGCATTTCACAAACATGGTGGAGCAGTATGTGTGCACACGCCTACACGTACTGCATGACGGGTCTGCCCCCTTCAACTTCTGGGTCTCCAAATTGGGCACATGGCCTGAGCTTGCCCTTTACGCCTTGGAGGTGCTGGCCTGCCCTGCCGCCAGTGTATTATCTGAAGGTGTATTTAGCACGGCAGGGGGCGTTATCACAGACAAGCGCAGCCGCCTGTCCAGAGCCAATGTGGACAAGCTCACGTTCATTAAAATGAACCAGGCATGGATCCCACAGGATTTGGCCATACCTTGTGCAGAATAGACACACATACCGGTGTTCTGACGAAAACTGTCTTGCTATCGGATAGTGTCCGGCCACTTACTGCGCAGGTGCAGTGCTTGCGCAGTACGGAGGACAAGGAGATTCAGGTTCAAGCCCGACCATCCAAGTGGACATACGGTAGCACATAGTAACAGGGCCCCTCACGGGCTCGCTTGGCTAGGCTTCAGCCTCGGATGATGTGGCTTGAACCTGGAGTCACCGCGCATCGTCTTCGGAGAGTTTCAAAATCCCCTTGTCCTACGTACTGAGCAAGCGCAGTACAGGGCGGACACTATGCGACGGGGGACAGAATTCGACACATCATTCACCACTAGCCTTACCCAGCCATTGTTGTATTTTTGAACCAGTGTTGGCTACCTCGTCCTCCTCCACCGCCGCTTCCACCTACACCACCACATCCACCGCCACCTCAACCTCCTACTCCATTTGAATTTCGTCCTCCTAGGTCAAGATTATAATTTTTTCATTTTTTTTAATTTCCAAGTATTTTATTTTCCCACTATCTTATCCATCAAATTGAATATTTTTTTTACAGAAAGTGCGTATTCTGGGGTATTCCCACCATATGCGCGGCATCGTGCCGTTGAGTTTCTGAGGTTCTTAATGACTTCCTGTACCTCTTCTGAGAGTTTCAAAATCCCCTTGTCCTACGTACTGAGCAAGCGCATATAAAAAATAAAAATAAAATGCTGGAGGCCCCCTGAGAAGGGGGCCTCCAGCATTTTATTTTTATTTTTTATTTTTTTATGTTATTTTAAGTTACATAGTTACATAGTTAGGTTGAAAAAAGACACAAGTCCATCCAGTTCAACCACAAATTAAACAAAAAAAAAATATATATATATATATATATATATATACATATATATATCATACAATCCCATATAACCCATTCTATACCCACAGTTGATCCAGAGGAAGGCAAAAAAAAACCCAGCAGAGCATTCTCCAATTTGCTAAAGCAGGGGAAAAAAATTCCTTCCTGATCCCCCGAGAGGCAATCGGATTTTCCCTGGATCAACTTTACCTATAAATGTCAGTACCCAGTTATATTATGTACATTTAGGAAAGTATCCAGGCCTTTCTTAAAGCAATCGACTGAGCTGGCTAGAACCACCTCTGCAGGGAGTCTATTCCACATTTTCACAGCTCTTACTGTGAAGAAACCTTTCCTTATTTGGAGATGAAATCTCTTCTCCTCTAGACGTAAAGAGTGCCCCTTGTCCTCTTTGTTGACCGTAAAGTGAATAACTCAACACCAAGTTCACTATATGGACCCCTTATATATATAAGTTATTTCCCTATCCACATTTGTTTGCAGATCACTTGCCATGCAGGTGTTCCAACCCGAAAAACTGACCAGAGCTAGAGCTGCCACAATCCAGGCCAGAAGGCCAGGGACTCGACCCTTCAGCGCCAACCCAGTGGTTCTCCATCCCCATCAGAAGGCTTCCCTTTCGGCTACGAACCGCTCCAGGTCACCTTTACGCCAGCAGGCTTTTGCATAGCAACCGCCACCCCTGCTCCACCTTGCCGTAGAACAGGGACGGAAGCAAGCGCCACCTCCTGGCAACTGATAAGAACAGATACTACACTTGATCTTAGCCAAAAGGCCGAGAAGCACTAGTGAAACACCTTCCTCAGGTGCGAGTAGGCGACAGAGCCTGCAGCAGTATTTTGGCGCTCCTAATGAGGCTGTACGAATGTTGAGGCCAGGACAAGTACAGGCGATAGTAGATTGGGTTGCTGACAGTGCCTCCGGTTCCTTCACATTGTCTCCCACCCAGTCTCCTGATGAAAGGTAATAATTTTTTCCAGAAAGTGCGTATTCTGGGGTATTCCCACCATATGTGCGGCATCGTGCCGTTGAGTTTCTGAGGTTCTTAATGACTTCCTGTACCTCTTCTGCTGAGAAGGGGGCCTCCAGCATTTTATTTTTATTTTTTATTTTTTTATGTTATTTTAAGTTATTTCCCTATCCACATTTGTTTGCAGATCACTTGCCATGCTCTTAACAACATTTTGTTGCCATTAGCAGCCCTCTAGCCCTTTCCATGACTTTTTTACAGCCATTTTAGTGTTCAAAAGTCCGGGTCCCATTGACTTCAATGGGGTTCGGAGTTCGGGGTCAAGTTCGGTCCCGAACCCGGACTTTTTTCCGAAGTTCGGCCGAACCCGAACATCCAGGTGTCCGCTCAACTCTAGTAATGAATCAAGATTTGTCTGTTTTTGGTGGTTTTAGGAATTTTCTGATTTAGGAGGGCTATTGTCGGTGATTGGGGAACCGCAACGCCAGTGACTTTGCGGATTAGGCTAAAGATCTTGTTCCAATAGCTTCTAAATTCTGGGACATTCCCATAGGATGTGTAGGAGAGATCCTAGATGGCCACAACTCCTAAAGCATAGGGGAGAGGACTGGGGATAGAATTTAGCTAGACGTGTCGGTACCAAGTACCAGCGGGATAAGACTTTAATGTCCGCTTCCATTAATGATATGTTAAGGATCCCTTTGAAGGCGTTTGTGAAGCAGGAGTGCCAGGTGTCCAAGTCCCACTCGAATTCCAGGTCACGTTCCCAGCCCTGCATGTGCTTTCTCCTGGGGTTCAGCTAGGGCAGAGTAGATCAGAGAAATTCCCCCCCCTCATGTCCATGGCTGAGGAACATCATTGTTCATACGGGGTGACAGTTAGGGGGAGAGTGTCTTGGGAAGATAGTGTAAGTAAGAAGTTTGCTATTTGTTGGAAGCGGAATCTCTCCGAGGCGGGCATTTCGAGTTTTGAGGTGCATTGGCTTAGGTTACGGGGTCCATTTGAGTTGAAAAATTGCCCTATTCTGTATAGGCCTTTATCTAGCCACCACTGGAATGCCTTTATATCCATCCCTGGCGGGAATAAAGGGTTGTTGAAAATATGGGCAATGGGTTGCCACCTTGATGTAATGTTTAGTTCATGTCTTGTGTCGCATAGTGCCAGTGAATGAGAGAGTGTAGGGGACATGATCGCGGTCTAGATTTAGGAGGGTGCCAGATGAGGTAATCGATGGTGAACTTGGGGATAGCTTGTCTTTCCATTTCTAACCAATCAGGTTTGGGGCCTCTAGAATAAATGGTCGATATTTGACTTAGTTGTGCTGCCTGGTAATACCACCAGAGGTTGGGCAGACCTAAACCGCCTTTCCGTCTGGGTCTGAATAGGGTTTGTTTGGGAATTCTGTGGTTAGATTTGCTCCATGTGAATCGTATTATTGTAGATTGAAGGTTATGTATTTGGGCTTTGGGTACTGGTATGGGGAGTGAGCGGAAGAGGTATAGTAACCTAGGAAGGAGGGTCATTTTAACGGCATTAACTTTACCTAGCCAGGACACTTTATGGAGCGACCATTGTTCAAGGTCGTTCCTAAGTTTCTTGAACATGGGTGGGTAGTTGTGGCTGTATAGTTGGTCAATGTTGAGTGTGAGGTGGACGCCTAAATATGGGATGGAGGAAGAACTTCAAGAGAAGGGGAAGTGATTCTTTATTCTGTCTACTAGGGCCAGTGAGGAGGAGATATTGAGGGCTATCGATTTAGCCATGTTAACTTGCAGACCCGAGACCTGTCTGAATTTGTGAAGGAGTTGAAGGATATTAGGGGTAGAAATGATGGGAGAGGTGATGAAAAGGAGGACATCATATGCGAATAAGGCGCATTTATGTATGGATTGTCCACATTTGACCCTGTGGATGTCTGGGTGGTTTCTAATGGCTACAGCTAAGGTTTCAATACCAATTGCGAAAAGGAGGGGGGAGAGTGGGCAGCCCTGTCTGGTTCCTTTATCTATAGGGAATGTGTCTGATAGGTAACCTTGGAGTCTGACCTGTGCTCTGGGTTGGGAGTAAAGGGCTTCGAGGAGGTGTATAAAGTGCGCGCCAAAGCCCCATCTTTCTAATATGTTGAATAAGTATGGCCAGGTAATTGTATCAAAGGCTTTTTGCAAATCAATGGAAAGGAGAAATGTAAATGTAGGCAACCGCAAATAGGTTGTCTCAACCCCGCGCTTGGAGAAAAAACTCTACAAATAAAAAATGATAAAATTTGATATTGCAATATTAATACTTAAACTAAAAACTTGTTATGTTTAATTGTATTGTTAAATACTAAAGCGGCTCCCTTTGAAATCCTTGGATTTAATGGATGGTGTGGTTTTATAAATCGGGGCGCTACTAAATCTACAAAAAATATCTAAATGATAGTATAATTCTGGTTAAATCGATCTCTCAAGTGAGTAATAAGTGCCTCTATTTTGGTGTAGGTGTCCCTATTTAGGGCAACCATGTGAGTTGAAATCTGTATTAGTAACAATCTATTGTGCCATATTGAAATTAATAACTACTAAAATATATATATCACCTAAATAGTGTCAATTCCTGTAAGCCTATCAAAATAGGTTAAACTCCACTGTGTATAAATCAATATATGATAAAAATAAGAATAAAATAGCTAGGTATCACCAACGTTACCCAATTGGCTCAATGGGTACAAATGAAATAGTGTGCTTACATATAAACATATATTAAACAGTGATATGTGCTCCCGCATAGGATACCAAAACCTTCAATATAATTAGCATCACAATCCACACCGGTGTGCCACCGCTGCAATTTATACCATTAATATGGTTTCTTACACCTTAAAAAATCTCAAATGATCAACAACTCCTCCTTTGTAGAGTCCAGTGTGCATATCACCAAAAAAATATATAATAATAAAAAAATATATAAACACAAAATAAGAAAGTTCATGAAACAATTGTTTAGGTTGAATGTTGAATTCACTGTTATCCTAGGAGGTGTGAGTCCCTTCACCACATTGAATTTCTTCCTTCACCCCAAACGTGATAATACAGATTATAGCTGGCCGCTTACCAGATGTTGATTGCTTTAATTAAAAAACAATCAAACGCACTTGTTACAGGACCAAGCCTGTTCTCAGATACACCAAAAAAACTTTAAAGACAGCTCTTCCTCCTCATAGATCAGTTCAGGTCAAACCATGGATGGGTACATATGTGGGATCAGAGAAAAGCACTTCATAGTGTAATCTTGCTTTTTATTTTTAAAATTTAAATCAGAACAACATAAGCCAAATGGTCACTCACATTTCCCGGTGCCCGCCCGGCACTGGGGCTGCTCGCCTTTACAGTCAGTGGTGTGGTTTAAAGTATCTCTCCCTATGATAGATTCCCGCTGTGGATCGGCGTGCGTATCACCTACTCTTGCCGTCAGCCAGACAGACCGGAAATCCAGGGACGTTAGCGCTTGGTTTGTGATCAGGTACCGCCTCCGACGCACGTTTCGTGATGTCACGTCTTCAGGGTTCACGCCACCCTGTTCAAGCCTTCCTGTGGAGGCCTGCCGTCCCATCTCGACTTAAGTAGGGAAATGATATCTACCGCCCTCCTTATCTGATCCGGTCCCTGCCTCCCAGGAATAAAGCCCACTTGGTCTTTATGGACATAGGACCCTATGAAGGACCCTAATCTGTTTGAAAGGATTTTTGTCATTATTTTTAAATCATTATTAATTAATGAAATGGGTCTGTAATTGCTCACTTGGGTCTGGTCTTTGCCAGGTTTGGGGATGACAGATATGTAAGCAAGATTGGCCGTTGAGTCTAAAGCCCCATACACACGGTCGGATTTTCCGATGGATTCTGTCAAAGTCCTATCTCCTACTGGATAGATTTTTTGACAACAAAGTCCGACCACACCAATTCCGATCGTGTGTATCGAATTCCGGCGGACAAAGTGCCACGCATGCTCAGATCACATTACAAGACCAAAGCTATCGGCTACTAGCCTCTACGTAGTCCCGTCGTACGCAACAAACGTCACCACGTTCAGAATGATCGGATTTTCCGACAACTTTGTCCGACAGTGTGTATGCAACACCAACATCGGACAAAGTCCGACAGAGAGGATCCGACGGAACTGGTCCTCGGATAATCCGAGCGTGTGTATGGGGCATAAGGGTGAATTTCCATTCAGGGAATTGAAAAACCGGACCAGATAAGGAGAAAGAACTTGGGAGAAGGTCTTGTAGTACTGTGTCGAGAATCCATCTGGGCCAGGGGCAGAGCCTTTTTTAAGCTCCTTTATGACTTCTCTAACTTCTACTTCAGAAATGGGGGCTTCCATGATTGAGAGGTGGGAGTCGGAAATCTTGGGCAGAGGGATGTTGTCTAGGAATGAGTTGATTGACTGTGTGCTGCCAGGGTTTACACCCGAGTAAAGATTTGAATAGAATGCGTGGAAGGCTTCCAAGATTTGTTTGGGGTTTTGTGTGAGGGAACAAGATAGAGATTTCATTTTGGGTAGGGCATGGGCTCTGTACTTAGGTGAAAGTTTTGCCGCAAGGTGAGGGCCGAATTTATCCGAGTTAAGATAGAATCTACCACTAACCCATCTTAAGTGTTTTTCTGCGCTAGAAGTGAGGGCTGTATTTAGGGCAATCCTGGCTGCATCCAGAAAAGCGAGCGAAGTGGGGGAGGGTTGTTTTTTGAGAGATTTGCTTAAGGTTCGAAAGTTTTTCTCTAAGTTGGTTAAGTCTATTTGTTTTTCGCGTTTAAGGAGTGAGGCTAGCTGGATAAATTTGCCCCTCATGACTGCTTTGTGTGCCCCCCATAACACGCTGGGGGAAGTGTCAGTGGTGTCATTGAGGCAGAAGTATTCTTTAAGGTCGATTTCAAGCATGGTGCAGTGTACAGGGTTGGAGAGAAGGGATTCTTTAAGGCACCATTGTTGGGTGCTAGCTTGATTAAGGAAACCAGAGATTTTGAGGGAGACTATGGAGTGGTCAGACCATGGGACCTCATTTATAGTTGCCAGAGATGCTCAATGAATGTCTGACGAGTGGAGGAAAATATGGTCTATGCGGGCGTATGTTCTATAGGGTGCAGAAAAATGAGTGTAATCCTTGGCAGTAGGATGCAACTCCCTCCAGGTGTCTATCATACCCATAGAGTGAAAGAGCCGTGCAATGCTGAGACTCTGTTTGGAGGGTCTTTTGAGGAGAGATTTGTTTTGAGATGATTTGTCTAATATATGATAGAAGGCGACGTTAGAATCGCCGCCTATGATCACTTTGCCTTCCATGTGCTGTGAAAGGGAGGTCAGCATAGAGGAGAAAAAGGGAGCTTGGCCTTTATTAGGGGCATAATACGAGATAAGGGAAAAAAGTATCCCGTTCATAAATCCCTTGACTAGAATATATCTTCCCTCACTATCCCTGATGATTTGGGATAAAGTAAATGGAGTGCGTTTGGAGATGAGGATGGCAACCCCCCTTTTTTTGTCATCTGCATTAGCTAAAAAGAAGGTGCGGTAGTTTTGGTGTACAAAGGTAGGGTTGAAGCTTTTGGGGAAGTGGGTCTCTTGCATTAGGATGATATCTAGATTCTTAGAATGGTAGTTATGGAAGGCCTTGTGTCTTTTCATTGGGGAGTTCAGGCCCTGTGTATTGTGGGAAGCTATCTTGAGGGACTGTTTGGGGATTTCGTCAGCCATGGACATGAGGATGTGGGTGCGAATACATGCTAGTGTTTCTTACCTGATCCATGAGCGCAGGAGAGTTCAGCCAGGTTGTAAGAGACGAGCCCAGAATCCGAGAAGGCGTGAGTCGACAAGCTCTCCTTGAAGGCACCTGGAGGGGGGGAGAGAAGGGAACAAAGGGGGTGAGAAACGACCAGAGAGGAATAGGAAAGAGGAGGAGAAAGAAAGAAGAGAAGCCCAAAATAAGAGAAATCTTGGACTCTCTTTCAGCAGGGTTGGAAGGCCAAGACCTGCTCCGATGCCCTATAAAAAGAGGGGATCGGGTAGAGGGCAACCCTAAATGGGGTTGCAGTCCTGATGTCTATTTATTTTTTCTTATTTACTATGTTATACTTGCCTCCCCTGTGCAGTTAGTTTTGCACAGAGTGGCCCCAAATCACCTCTTCTAGGGGCCCCCAGCGGCACTATCAGCTCTTCTCTCCCTGCATCGGTAAACCCCCTAAGAGAAGCGCTCTCCCTGGGGGATACCATGGGGGCACTCTCCCAAGTCCAGCTTGTGCATCCATAGACACAGAATGCCAGACTCAGTCCCACCCCCCAGTGCCTGCATCATTGGATTTGATTGACAGCAGCGGGAGCCAATGGCTGTGCTGCTATCGGTCTATCCAATCAAGAGCCGAGACAATGGACAGAGAGGTAGAATGCGTCTCCGACCGTGGGAACGAACGGCTTAGCTGAGTGAAACAGGGGGTTGGTCAGTGTCAAAAGTTTCTTCACCTTAATGCATAGGATGCATTAAGGTGAAAAAACATGAGGGTTTACAACCCCTTTAACCACTTTCAGACCGGACCAATTTGCAGCCAAAGGACCAGGCCCCTTTTTGCGATTCGGCACTGCGTCACTTTAACTGACAATTGCGCGGTCGTGTGACGTGGCTCCCAAATAAAATTGACGTACTTTTTTCCCACAAATAGAGCTTTCTTTTGGTGGTATTTGATCGTCCCTGCGGTTTTTATTTTTTGCGCTATAAACAAAAATAGAGCGACAATTTTGAAAAAAATGCATTATTTTTTACTTTTTGCTATAATAAATATCCCCAAAAAATATATAAAAAAAACATTTTTTTTTCCTCAGTTTAGGCTGATACGTATTCTTCTACATATTTTTGGTAAAAAAAATCGCAATAAGCGATTATTAATCGGTTTGCGCAGAAGTTATAGCGTTTACAAGATAGGGGATAGTTTTATAGCATTTTTATTAATAATTTTTTTTTATTAGTAATGGCGGAGATCTGCAATTTTTTTTTTTGTGACTGCGACATTATGGCAGACACATCGGACATTTTTGACACATTTTTGGGACCATTGTCATTTTTACAGCAATTAATGCAGTGTAAGGGTTAAGTATGCCTAGGGGTGTGTTTTTTACTGTGGGGGGGCGTGGCTGTCAGCTAGTGAATGCTGATCTCTGCTCCAATCACAGGGAGCAGAGATCGGCGTCACTAGTTGCTAGGCAGAACGGGGAGATGCTGTTTATCTCGGCATCTCCCCGTTCAGCCGCCCCGTGAGAAGATCGCGGGGGTATCCGCGGCGATCGAGTCCGCGGGGACCGCAATCGGACTCACGGGGGTCCCGACCGGCGCGGGAGCGCGCCGCTCCTGGCGCACTCCCGATGGCATGTACAGGCAGAAAGGAGGGACTTATATATACGCCCTCCTGCCTGTACGTGCCATTCTGCCGACGTATATCATCGTGCGCCGGTCGGCAAGTGGTTAATGGCATTAATGGCCCAGTCTTAGTCCGTAGAGTTCAATATTTAATTGGCCCACCCTTTGCTGCTATAACAGCTTCATATCTTCTGGGAAGGCCGTCCACAAAGTTTAGGAGTGTGTCTATGGGAATGTTTCACCATTCTTCCAGAAGCACAATTGTGAGGTCAGGCACTGATGTTGGATGAGAAGGCCTGGCTCACAGTCTCCACTCTAATTTATCGCAATGGTGTTCTATCGGGTTGAGGTCCAGACTCTGTGCAGGCCAGTCAAGTTCCTCCACCCCAAACTCGCTCATCCATGTATTTATGGACCTTGCTTTGTGCACTGGTGCACAGTCATGTTGGAACAGGAGGGGACCATCCCCCAAACTGTTCCCACAAAGTTGGGAGCATGAAATTGTCCAACATGTCTTGGTATGCTGACGCCTTAAGAGTTCCCTTCACTGGAACTAAGAGGCCAAGCCAACCCCTGAAAAACAACCCCACACCATAATCCCCCCTCCCCCTCACCATAATCCCCCCCTCACCATAATCCCCCCTCCCCCACACCATAATCCCCCCTCCACCAAATAATTTGGACCAGTGCACAAAGCAAGGTCCATAAAAGACATGAATGAGGGACTTGACTGGCCTGGACAGTCCTGACCTCAACCTGAAATAAAATCTTTAGGATAAAGGAGACTGCGTACCAGGCCTTCTCTTCCAACATCAGTGCCTGACCTCACAAAATGTGCTTCTGGAAGAATGGTCAAACATCCCCATAGACACCCTCCTAAACCTTGTGGACGGCCTTCCCTGAAGAGATGAAGCTGTTATAGCTGCAAAGGGTGGGCCAACTCAATATTGAACCCTACGGACTTAACACAATACGAAAATCAGAAGTAAGATTTTGTCTGGCGAAAGCTGACGATTTTCGGATTGTTAGTATGGTGCTTTTGACAGCCAAGTCCGATTTTTAGTCCAACAAAAGCTGGATGTGCAGACTATAAATTTTGTATCGTATGTGAACTCAGCATCTGATTTTTATTTAAGTACGGTTTTCATCCAAATAAATCATAAGGCCCCTTTCACACTGGGGCGGGAGCCGCGGCGACGGTAAAGCAGCGCTATATTTAGCGCTGCTTTACCGTCGTTTTAGCCGCGGGGTTCGGCCGCTAGCGGTGCGGTTTTAACCCCCGCTAGCGGCCAAAGAAGGGTTAAACTCCCCCGCATCAATACCGCCGCAAAGCGTCGCTACAGCGGTATTGACGCGGTATTACTGCGGTGTCCTATTGAAATCAATGGGTAGGAGCGGTGAATACACCGTTCCTATACCGCTCCAAAGATGCTGCTAGTAGGACTTTTTTGACCGTCCTGCTAGCGCACCGCTCCAGTGTGAAAGCCCGCCGGCTTTCACACTGGAGTGAATGGGGCCGGATTTTTCAGGCGCTGTACAGGCGCTATTTTTTGTTGTACCGCCTGAAAAACGCCTGAAAAACTCCCCAGTGTGAAAGGGGCCTAAGAGCAAGACTATGCATGCTCAGAAATGAAAGAATACATACAAAACTATTCAACACATTATGTCACTTCTGAAGTTGTATTCTGTCGGATGAGAATTTTCGTATGGTGAGTAACCTCTTCACTTTCCATATGAGACTAGCATGCCACAAAAAATGGACGAACAGTCGTCAGAAAATCTGATCGTGTGTACGAGGCTCAAGACTGGGATGCCATTAAAGTTCATGTGCTTGTAAAGGGAGGTGTCACAATACTTTTGGTAATATAGTGCATGTCTAAACTATATAAATCAAATAATAATAATGGAGATATATTTCATCTCCTGGTTGTCTCTATATATCACCAATATCAGACAGTTCTCTAAAGCTGGATATAAAAATGTAAAAAAACATTTGCACTAAAAAAAATATGAACAACTTTGTGAAAATCTAATGAATGAAAACCAGCCGCCAGCAGGAAGTCTGATATAGAAGTACAAATAGTATGATATAATTCTATGTATAGAGCCCTACACTTAGTGACACAATGTGTGATGAGACAAATGAGAAATCTGCAACCTACAATGTGTCCGAATACCAACACTTCTAATGTAGATGTGATAACTCCACCAATAGTGATCAATAATACAAATTAAATTCATTACAAAAATGCACTTTCATACATGTGAGGAAGGGCAGATCTCCTCCAACCTATTCACAGCTACCTCAGTCTATATAGCATTTAATGTGCAAAAATACAATATCACCCGAGGTGTCCAGACAATGGCCGCAATCACATTACATAGAAAGGAAAAAGCCTCCATGTCACTGCCTGGACTCCATCATACATGGCTGCAGTCCGGAGCGGTGTGTGCTCTGAGTTCTGTGTATACTCGTGTATATGATGGAAGTGTACAATCTGTGATTCTATATATATTTAAGGATTATGCACTATGGAGGCTTTTTCTATGTAATGTGATTGCAGCCATTGTCTGGATACCTCGGGTGATATTGGAGATACTACCTGAAGGTCTGACATTCCGTGGCACAGTCTGTTCTCATTGGAAGCCGGCTTGAGCGGAGTGGTGCTGCTGGAAGGATATAAACAAGCGTGTCTGGGCCTTGCTTGTGGGGACAAACCTTTTGGTAAGTGACCTGTTTGCTCACTGGTGTGGGGAAGGTTGATTGAAGTTGTTGCAAAGAGGTGGCAACTGATCAGCATTGATTTAAACCATCTGGATGAATCCTTGGGACTTCTTATTTCTGTTACTGCACAAATGTAAAGCCTGCCCTCCTTTGCCTCCTCCTCTCGTGGTGGAGGCTCTCGTGTCCCACCCTCCCGTTCCCTTTTTCTTTTTCTTTCATTCCATTTCATTTCATACTTGGGTATGCCCCCTTTTAGGCATACTGACCACGTGACCCCTGGCACACCACAGGTCAATGTTCTCATTTGCTCTTGGTCCCTTTCCATACTATCCGTCAGATTGACTCAGAGTACAAATCACTTTATGGTGATTGGAGATGGAAGTAGTGGTGAATGGCCTGTAGGAAATCCACTTTTTCACCTTTATAAACTTTCTGCGGATGTTTGCAATATTTTAAGATAACTTTGTTGCTCTTCATGTTTATTTATTTTTGTACATAATATGTTATATAGATTGAAGTAGCTGTGAATAGGTTGCAGGAGATCTGCCTTTGTTTACATGTATGAAAGTGCATTTTTGTAGTGAATGGAATTGTTATATCTGATCCCTATTGGTGGAATTAGCACATCTAGTATAATATAGAAGACTGCAGCACTAGTATATAACAATCACACAATATAAATGTGAAAATATAACAATAAAAGTGAGACTCCTCATCACAAAACTCCCTATAAGTGTATATATAACAATGGTATGGAGACTATTTCACTGATAACTAATGAAGAGAATTTATAATCAGCATATATAAAATTAGTGCAGCAATATTAGTACAAATGTTCAAAAAAGGTCCAAATAAAGAACGATAATAATAAAATCTTCTCCACACCATAAGATAAAATCCTCCACCATGATGTTCAAAGGAAATCCCAAAGTACAATGGTGTCACTTTTAGTCAATGAAGTTTCCATAACATGAGTGAGACTTCTGTGACAATCAAAGGGAATCTCCACAACTGAATCCAAGACTTAGCAGAAGGTTGGAGGTGAAAGCCTAGAGGTCAGTGTGAGTATGTATGGTCCAATCCACATACAGGAATAATGAATGGATCACACCACCTCATCCACTTCTCATGTCACATTTAATAATTGGGATCCACAAAAAGAGAAATCCTCCAATAGTGTAGATGATCGATCTTGTTTTATAAAGTGATCTAATATTAATGATTCCAATAAAGAGAAATGAGTTCCATTCATGTAGAGTATAGTTACATTCATTCCTGGGGGAGAAATTCATTTTCTTCTGGTAACATTCTTCTCTTCTTCTACAGATTGTCCTCTAATCACCTGACAGACAGTTCCTGCCCCCACCTGGCATCTGGAATAAGAAATAACCGGACACTGAGGACACTGAACCTGTATGGGAACAATCTGGAGGGTCCTCATTTCAGGGATCTGATGGAAGCTCTGACAACAAGCCGGATAGAGGAATTACAGTGAGTATAACAGGACTGACTGAGACAATAATATTCTGGGACAGTTTTATATCTAAACCACATAAATAATATAGAAATATGAGAATGTCATCAAATTCCATCTTTAGGCTCCATAAGGCTCCATGCACACTGGGCTTATAAAATTCCAGTTACCTTGGCAGAAAAAACAACTTTCATATAGAGAGTTTATTGTACAAAATTTAGACGAGTTTAGGAGAGTTTTGCATTTTTTCTGCCAGAAAGCTCCAATCAGAAACCTAAACCAGAAGAGTTTTTTTTTTTTTACCTCCCCCAAAATGTTGAGCTCAAAATATACCTGTAATCGACCCAATGTGTATGGAGACATAGGAGAACATGGAGCTGCTTCTACAGACAGAACACAAAACTCCTGTAGTAGCAGCAATTTTTTTAACCACTTCAGCCCCCGGAAGATTTGGCTGCTGAATGACCGGGCCATGTTTTATGATTCGGCACTGCGTCGCTTTAACTGACAATTGAGCGTTCGTGCGACGCTGCACCCAAACAAAATTTATGGGTTTTTTTTCCCACAAACTACAGCTTTCTTTTGGTGGTATTTGATCGCCTCTGCGGTTTTTATTTTTTGCACTATAAACCAAAAAAATAGCAACAATTTTGAATAAAAAACACAATATTTTTAACTTTTTGCTATAATAAATATCCCCATTTTTTAAAAAAAAGCAATTTTTTTCTTAGTTTAGGCCGATATGTATTCTTCTACATATTTTTTGTAAAAAAAAAAAATCGCAATAATTGTATATTGATTGCTTTGCGCAAAAGTTATAGCGTTTGCAAAAAAGGAGATATATTTATAGCATTTTTATTATTATTTTTAATAGTAATGGCGATCTGTGATTTTTAATTGGGACTGCGACATTATGGTGGACACATCGGACACTTATGACAAATTTTTGGGACCATTTATACAGCGATTAGTGCTATAAAAATGCACTGATTACTGTAAAAATGTCACTGCAGGGAAGAGGTTAACACTAGGGGGCAATCAAGGGGTTAACTGTGTTCCCTAAGTGTGCTTCTAACTGTAGGGGGAGGGGACTGACCTAGAGGAAGTGACAGATCGTGTGTTCCTAATAGCTAGGAACAACGATCCGTCACTTCCTCTAGGTCAGTCCCCTCCTCACAGAACAGGGATTTGTGTGTTTTTACACACACACACCCTGTTCTGCCTCTCGTGCCCACGATCGCTCGTTGCTGGCGGTCATCGCGAATGTCAGCCACGGGCATTGGCACCCCCGCAGTGCAGCGGGCACGTGCGCGCACCTGCTATCCCGATTCCGGTAGCCGATGTATAGCTAGGATGGTTCGTGGGATTGTGCCGACCTGCCACAGAAAAATTACGGCGGCTGGTCGGCAAGCGGTTAAGCCAGTGTGCGTGGAGCCTAAATATCCAATGCTGGACTGTTACACTATAATACCTTTACACACACATGAACTTGAATGGCAATCCCAGTCTTAGTCGGTAGGGTTCAATATTGAGTTGGCCCACCCTTTGCAGCTATAAAAGGTTCAACTCTTCTGGGAAGGTTGTCCACAAGGTTTAAAAGTGTGTGTCTATGGCAATGTTTGACCATTCTTCCACAAGCACATTTGTGAGGTCAGGCACTGATGTTGGATGAGAAGGCCTGGCTTGCCGTCTCTGCTCTAATTCATCCCAAAGGTTTTCAATAGGGATGAGGTCCGGACTCTGTGCAGGCCAGTCGAGTTCCTCCACCCCAAACTCGCTCATCCATGTTTTTATGGACCTTGCTTTGTGCACTGGTGTGGAATCATGTTGGAACAGGAAGGGGCAGTCCCCAAACTGTTCTCACAAAGTTGGGAGCATGAAATTGTCCAAAATGTCCTAGTATGCTGATGCCTTAAGAGTTCCCTTCACTGGAACTAAGAGGCCAAGCCCAACCCCTGAAAAAACAACCCCACACCATAATCCCCCTCCCCCGCACCATAATCCCCCTCCCCCACACCATAATCCCCCCTATACCAAATGATTTGAGGCAGTGCGCAAAGCAAGGTCCATAAAGACATGGATGAGCAATTTTGGGGTGGAGGAAATTCGCTGGTCTGCACAAAGTCCTGAGGTCAACCTTACAGAACACCTTTGGGATGAATTTGAGTGGACACTGAGAGCCAGGCCTTCTCATCCAACATCAGTGCATGACCTCACAAATGCACTTCTGGAAGAATGATCAAACATTCCCATAGACACACTCCTAAACTTTGTGGACGGCCTTCCCAGAAGAGTTGAACCTTTTATAGCTGCAAAGGGTGTGCCAACTCAATATTGATCCCTACGGACTAAAGGCCCATACACGCGATACGAAAATCAGTAAAATTTCATCCAAAACGAACAATCTGCCGATTTTTGGATCATTAGTATGGTGCTTTCGACAGGTGATTCAGATTTTTAGTCCGATAAAAGCTGGATGTGCAGACTATAAAATGTTATCGTACGTGAACTCAGCGCCTGATTTTCATTTATTAAGTACGGTTTTCATCCAAAAAATCGTAAGAGCAAGACTACGCATGCTCAGAAATGAAAGCATACATATAAAACTATTTAACACATTATGTCACTTCTGAAGTTGTATTCTGTCGGATGTGAATTTTTGTATGGTGAGTAACCTCTTCATTTTCCATATGAGACTAGCATGTCACAAAAAAAAAAAGATGACCGGTCATCAGAAAATCTGATCGTGTGTAGAGGCTTCAGACTGGGATGCCATTAAAATGTATGTGCTTGTAAAGGTGTCCCAATACTTTTGGTAATATAGTGTATGTCTAAACTACATAAATCAAATAATAATAATGGAGATATATTTAATCTCCTGGTTGTCTCTATATATCACCAATATCAGACGGTTCTCTAAAGCTGGATATAAAATTTAAAAAAATGAAATATCTGCACTAAAAAAATATGAACAACTTTGTGAAAATCTAATGAATGAAAACCAGCCGCCAGCAGAAAGTCTGATATAGAAGTACAAATCGTATAATATAATTCTATGTATAGATCTGACGATTTTTGGATCGTTAGTATAATGCTTTCGATAGCCGATTCAGATTTTTTGTCTGACAAATGCTGGATGTGCAGAATATAAAAAATGTATAGAAAGTGAACTCAGAAACGAAAGAATAGATACAAATCTATTCAACACATTACATCACTTCTGAAGTTGTATTCTGTCAGACGAGAATTTTCGTATGGTGAGTAACCTCTTCACTTTCCATATGAGACTAGCATGTCACAAAAAAACGGACGAACGGTCATCAGAAAATCTGATCGTGTGTACGAGGCTTAAGACTGGGATGCCATTAAAGTTCATGTGCTTGTAAAGGGAGGTGTCCTAATACTTTTGGTAATATAGTGTATGTCTAAACTACATAAATCAAATAATAATAATGGAGATATATTTCATCCCCTGGGTCTCTCTCTCTCTCTCTCTCTCTCTCTCTCTCTCTCTCTCTCTCTCTGTATATATATATATATATATATATATATATATATATATATATATATATATATATACATACAGTGGTGTGAAAAAGTCTTTGCCCCCTTCCTCATTTCCTGTTCCTTTGCATGTTTGTCACACTTAAGTGTTTCGGAACATCAAACCAATTTAAACAATAGTCAAGGACAACACAAGTAAACACAAAATGCAATTTGTAAATGAAGGTGTTTATTATTAAAGGTGAAAAAAAATCCAAACCATCATGGCCCTGTGTGAAAAAGTGATTGCCCCCTAAACCTAATAACTGGTTGGGCCACCCTTAGCAGCAACAACTGCAACCAAGCGTTTGCGATAACGTGCAATGAGGCTTTTACAGCGTCCTGGAGGAATTTTGGCCCACTCATCTTTGCAGAATTGTCCTAATTCAGTTACATTAGAGGGTTTTCGAGCATGAACGGCCTTTTTAAGGTCATACCACAACATCTCAATAGGATTCAGGTCAGGACTTTGGCTAGGCCACTCCAAAGTCTTCATTTTGTTTTTCTTCAGCCATTCGGTGGTGGACTTGCTGGTGTGTTTAGGATCATTGTCCTGCTGCAGAACCCAAGTTCGTTTCAGCTTGAGTACACGAACAGATGGTCGGACATTCTCCTTCAGGATCTCTTGGTAGACAGCAGAATTCATAGTTCCTTTTATCACGGCAAGTCTTCCAGGTCCTGAAGCAGCAAAACAGCCCCAGACCATCACACTACCACCACCATATTTTACTGTTGGTATAATGTTCTTTTTCTGAAATGCAGTGTTCCTTCTACGCCAGATATACTTGGACACACACCTTCCAAAGAGTTCCACTTTTGTCTCATCGGTCCACAGAATGTTGTCCCAAAAGTCTTGGGGATCATCAAGATGTGTTGTCGAGAAATTGAGACGAGCTTTGATGTTCTTTTTGCTCAGCAGTGGTTTTCTCCTTGGAACTCTCCTTGGAACATTTTTGCCCAGTCTTTTCCTGATGGTGGAGGCATGAACGCTGACCTTAACTGAGGCAAGTGAGGCCTGCAGTTCCTTGGACGTTGTTGTGGGGTCTTTTGTGACCTCTTGGATGAGTCGTTGCTGCGCTCTTGGGGTAATTTTGGGCGGCCGGTCACTCCTGGGAAGGTTCACCACTGTTCCATGTCTTCGCCATTTGTGGATAATGGCTCTCACTGTGGTTCGCTGGATTCCCAAAGCTTTGGAAATGGCTTTATAACCCTTTCCAGACTGATAGATCTCAATTACTTTCTTTCTCAATTGTTCCTGAATTTCTTTGGGTCTCGGCATGATGTGTAGCTTTTAAGGATCTTCTGGTGGTCCTTACTGTGTCAAGCAGCTCCTATTTAAGTGATGCCTTGATTGTGAACAGGTGTGGCAATAATCAGGCCTGGGTGTGGCTAGAGAAATTGAACTCAGGTGTGGACAACCACAGTTATAGTATGTTTTAACAAGGGGGGGCAATCACTTTTTCACACAGGGCCATGATGGTTTGGATTTTTTTTCACCTTTAATAATAAACACCTTCATTTACAAATTGCATTTTGTGTTTACTTGTGTTGTCCTTGACTATTGTTTAAATTGGTTTGATGTTCCGAAACACTTAAGTGTGACAAACATGCAAAGGAACAGGAAATGAGGAGGGGGGCAAACACCTTTTCACACCACTGTATATATATATATATATATATATATATATATATATATATATATATCACCAATATCAGACAGTTCTCCAAAGCTGGATATTAAACTGTAAACAATTAAATATTTGCACTAAAAAAATATGAACAACTTTGTGAAAATCTAATAAATGAAAACCAGCCACCAGCAGGAAGTCTGATATAGAAGTACAAATAGTATAATATAATTCTATGTATAGAGCCCTGACACAATGTGTGATGAGACAAATGAGAAATCTGCAACCTACAATGTGTCCGAATACCAACACTTCTAATGTAGATGTGATAACTCCACCAATAGTGATCAATAATAAAAAATTAAATGCACTTTCATACATGTGAGGAAGGGCAGATCTCCTCCAACCTATTCCCAGCTACTCCAGTCTGTATAACATATAATGTGCAAACATACAATATCACCCGAGGTATCCAGACAATGGCCACAATCACTGTATGGTGATTGGAGATGGAAGTAGTGGTGAATGGCCTGTAGGAAATCCACTTTTTCACCTTTATAAACTTTCTCTTGATGTTTGCAATATTTTAAGATAAATTTGTTGCTCTTCATGTTTATTTATTTTTGTACATAATATGTTATATAGATTGAAGTAGCTGTGAATAGGTTGCAGGAGATCTGCCTTTGTTTACATGTATGAAAGTGTATTTTTGTAGTGAATGTAATTGTTATATCTGATCCCTATTGGTGGAATTAGCACATCTAGTATAATATGGAAGACTGCAGCACTAGTATATAACATTCACACAATATAAATGTGAAAATATAACAATAAAAGTGAGACTCCTCATCACAAAACTCCCTATAAGTGTATATATAACAATGGTATGGAGACTATTTCACTGATAACTAATGAAGAGAATTTATAATCAGCATATATAAAATTAGTGCAGCAATATTAGTACAAATTTTCAAAAAAGGTCCAAATAAAGAACGGTAATAATAAAATCTTCTCCACACCATAAGATCAAATCCTCCACCATGATGTTCAAAGGAAATCCCAAAGTACAATGGTGTCACTTTTAGTCAATGAAGTTTCCACAACATGAGTGAGACTTCTGTGACAATCAAAGGGAATCTCCACAACTGAATCCAAGACTTAGCAGAAGGTTGGAGGTGAAAGCCTAGAGGTCAGTGTGAGTGTGTATGGTCCAATCCCCATACAGGAATAATGAATGGATCACACCACCTCATCCACTTCTCATGTCACATTTAGTAATTGGGATCCACAAAAAGAGAAATCCTCCAATAGTGTAGATGATCGATCGTGTTTTATAAAGTGATCTAATATTAATGATTCCAATAAAGAGAAATTAGTTTGATTCATGTAGAGAATAGTTACATTCATTCCTGGGGGAGAAATTCATTTTCTTCTGGTAACATTCTTCTCTTCTACTACAGATTGTCCTCTAATCACCTGACAGACAGTTCCTGCCCCCACCTGGCATCTGGAATAAGAAATAACCAGACACTGAGGACACTGAGCCTGTATGAGAACAATCTGGAGGGTCCTCATTTCAGGGATCTGATGGAAGCTCTGACAACAAGCCGGATAGAGGAACTACAGTGAGTATAACAGAACTGAATGAGACAATAATATTCTGGGACAGTTTTATATCTAAACCACATAAATAATATAGAAATATGAGAATGTCATCAAATTCCATCTTTAGGCTCCATGCACACTGGGCTTATAAAATTCCAGTTACCTTGGCAGAAAAAACAACTTTCATATAGAGAGTTTATTGTACAAAATTTAGACGAGTTTAGGAGAGTTTTGCTTCTTTTCTGCCAGAAAGCTCCAATCAGAAACCTAAACCAGAAGAGTTTTTTTTTTACCTAACCCAAAATGTTGAGCTCAAAATATACCTGTAATCGTCCCAATGTGTATGGAGACATAGGAGAACATGGAGCTGCTTCTACAGACAGAACACAAAACTCCTGTAGTAGCAGCAATTTTTTTAACCACTTCAGCCCCCGGAAGATTTGGCTGCTGAATGACCGGGCCATGTTTTATGATTCGCTTTAACTGACAATTGTGCGGCCGTGCGACGCTGCATCCAAACAAAATTTATGTTTTTTTCCCCCACAACTAGAGCTTTCTTTTGGTGGTATTTGATCGCCTCTGTGGTTTTTATTTTTTGCACTATAAACCAAAAAAATAGCAACAATTTTGAAAAAAACACAATATTTTTTTACTTTTTTCTATAATAAATATCCCCATTTTTTTTAAAAAAAGCTAATTTTTTCTTAGTTTAGGCCGATATGTATTCTTCTACATATTTTTTGTAAAAAAAAAATTGCAATAATTGTATATTGATTGGTTTACGCAAAAGTTTGCGTTTGCAAAATAGGAGATATATTTATAGCATTTTTATTATTATTTTTACTAGTAATGGTGGCGATCTGTGATTTTTAATCAGGACTGCGACATTATGGTGGACACATCGGACACTTTTGACACATTTTTGGGACCATTGGCATTTATACAGCGATTAGTGCTATAAAAATGCCCTGATTACAGTAAAAATGTCACTGCAGGAAAGAGGTTAACACTAGGGGGCGATCAAGGGGTTAACTGTGTTCCCTAAGTGTGTTTCTAACTGTATGGGTAGGGGACTGACCTAGAGGAAGTGATGGATCGTGGTTCCTAGCTATTAGGAACACACGATCTGTCACACCTTACAGAACAGGGATTTGTGTGTTTACACACACACCCTGTTCTGCCTTTAATGCCCACGATCGCTCCTGGCTGGCGGTCATTGCGAATGTCAGCCACAGGCATTGGCACCCCCGCAGAGCAGCGGGCTCGTGCGCTCACCTGCTATCCCGATTCCGGTTGCCGATGTATAGCTACGATGGTTCGTGGGATTGTGCCGACCTGCCTAAATATCCAATGCTGGACTGTTACACTATAATACCGATAGTATTGGGACACCTGCCTTTACACACACATGAACTTGAATGGCAATCCCAGTCTTAGTCGGTAGGGTTCAATATTGAGTTGGCCCACCCTTTGCAGCTATAAAAGGTTCAACTCTTCTGGGAAGGCTGTCCACAAGGTTTAAAAGTGTGTCTATGGGAATGTTTGACCATTCTTTTACAAGCACATTTGTGAGGTCAGGCACTGATGTTGTATGAGGCCTGGCTTGCTGTCTCTGCTCTAATTCATCCCAAAGGTGTTCAATAGGGTTGAGGTCCGGACTCTGTGCAGGCCAGTCGAGTTCCTCCACCCCAAACTCGCTCACCCATGTTTTTATGGACTAGGCTTTGGGCACTGGTGTGCAGTCATGTTGGAACAGGAAGAGGCAGTCCCCAAACTGTTCTCACAAAGTTGGGAGCATGAAATTATCCAAAATGTCCTAGTATGCTGATGCCTTAAGAGTTCCCTTCACTGGAACTAAGAGGCCAAGCCCAACCCCTGAAAAACAACCCCACACCATAATCCCCTCCCCCTACCATAACCCCCCTCCCCCACACCATAATCCCCCTATACCAAATGATTTGGGGCAGTGCACAAAGCAAGGTCCATAAAGACATGGATAAGCAAGTTTCAGGTGGAGGAAATTGGCTGGTCTGCACAAAGTCCTGAGCTCAACCTGACAGAACACCTTTGGGATAAATTTGAGCTAAGACTGCGAGCCAGGCCTTCTCATCCAACATCAGTACCTAACCTCACAAATGCACTTCTGGAAGAATGGTCAAACATTCCCATAGACACACTCCTAAACCTTGTGGACAGCCTTCCCAGAAGAGTTGAACCTTTTATAGCTGCAAAGGGTGTGCCAACTCAATATTGATCCCTACGGACTAAAGGCCCATACACTGCCGATTTTTGGATCATTAGTATGGTGCTTTCAACAGCTGATTCAGATTTTTAGTCCGATAAAAGCTGGATGTGCAGACTATAAAAATGTTATCGTACGTGAACTCAGTGCCTGATTTTCATTTATTAAGTACGGTTTTCATCCAAAAAATCATAAGAGCAAGACTACGCATGCTCAGAAAGGAAATAATACATATAAAACTATTCAACACATTATGTCCCTTCTGAAGTTGTAATCTGTCGGATGCAAATTTTCGTATGGTGAGTAACCTCTTCATTTTCCATATGAGACTAGCATGTCACAAAAAAAGATGACCGGTCATCAGAAAATCTGATCGTGTGTACGAGGCTTAAGACTGGGATGCCATTAAAATGTATGTGCTTGCAAAGGTGTCCCAATACTTTTGGTAATATAGTGTATGTCTAAACTACATAAATCAAATAATAATATTGGAGATATATTTCATCTCCTGGTTGTCTCTATATATCACCAATATCAGACGGTTCTCTAAAGCTGGATATAAAAATGTAAAAAATGAAATATCTGCACTAAAAAACATGAACAACTTTGTGAAAATCTAATGAATGAAAACCCGCCGCCAGCAGGAAGTCTGATATAGAAGTACAAATAGTATAATATAATTCTATGTATAGAGCCCTACACTTAGTGACACAATGTGTGATGAGACAAATGAGAAATCTGCAACCTACAATGTGTCCGAATACCAACACTTCTAATGTAGATGTGATGACTTCACCAATAGTGATCAATAATAAAAATTAAATGCACTTTCATACATGTGAGGAAGGGCAGATCTTCTCCAACCTATTCCCAGCTACTTCAGTCTGTATAACATATAATGTGCAAAAATACAATATCACCCGAGGTATCCAGACAATGGCCGCAATCACATTACATAGAAAAGGAAAAGCCTTCATGTCACTGCCTGGACTCCATCATACACGGCTGCAGTCCGGAGCGGTGTGTGCTCGGAGTTCTGTGTATACTCGTGTATATGATGGAAGTGTACAATCTTTGATTCTATATATATTTAAGGATTATGCACTATGGAGGCTTTTTCTTTTCTATGTAATATGATTACATAGTGTGGGGACAAACCTTTTGGTAAGTGACCTGTTTGCTCACTGGTGTGGGGGAGGTTGATTGAAGTTGCTGCAAAGAGGTGGCAGCTGATCAGCATTGATTTAATCCATCTGGATGAATCTCTGGGGCTTATTATTTCTGTTACTGCACAAGTCCCTGTATGGTGATTGGAGATGGAAGTAGTGGTGAATGGGTTGTAGGAAATCCGCTTTTTCACCTTTATAAACTTTCTCTTGATGTTTGCAATTTTTTAAGATAACTTTGTTGCTCTTCATGTTTGTTTATTTTTGTACATTATAAGTTATATAGATTGAAGTAGCTGTGAATAGGTTGGAGGAGATCTGCCCTTGCTCACATGTTTGAAAGTGTATTTTTGTAGTGAATGTAATTGTTATATCTGATCCCTATTGGTGGAATTAGCACATCTAGTATACTATGGAAGACTGCAGCACTAGTATATAACATTCACACAATATAAATGTGAAAATATAACAATAAAAGTGAAACTCCTCATCACAAAACTCCCTATAAGTGTATATATAACAATGGTATGGAGACTATTTCACTGATAACTAATGAAGAGAATTTATAATCAGCATATATAAAATTAGTGCAGCAATATTAGCACAAATTTTCAAAAAACAGTCCAAATAAAGAATGGTAATAATAAAATCTTCTCCACACCATAAGATCAAATCCTCCACCATGAGGTTCAAAGGAAATCCTAAAGTACAATGGTGTCACTTTTAGTCAATGACGTTTCCACAACATGAGTGAGACTTCTGTGACCATCAAAGTGAATCCCCACAACTGAATGCAAGACTTAGCAGAAGGTTGGAGGTGAAAGCCTAGAGGTCAGTGTGAGTGTGTATGGTCCAATCCCCATACAGGAATAATGAATGGATCACACCACCTCATCCACTTCTCATGTCACATTAGTAATTGGGGTCCACAAAAAGAGAAATCCTCCAATAGTGTAGATGACCGATCGTCTTTAATAAAGTGATCTAATATAAATAATTCCAATAAAGAGAAATGAGTTCCATTCATGTAGAGAATAGTTACATTCATTCCTGGGGAGAAATTCATTTTTTTCTGGTGACATTCTTCTCTTCTTCTACAGATTGTATAATAATCACCTGACAGACAGTTCCTGCCCCCACCTGGCATCTGGAATAAGAAATAACCAGACACTGAGGACACTGGGCCTGTCTGATAACAGTCTGGAGGGTCCTCATTTCAGGGATCTGATGGAAGCTCTGACAACAAGCCGGATAGAGGAATTACAGTGAGTATAACAGGACTGACTGAGACAATAATATTCTGGGACAGTTTTATATCTAAACCACATAAATAATATAGAAATATGAGAATGTCATCAAATTCCATCTTTAGACTCCATAAGGCTCCATGCACACTGGGCTTAAAAATGTCAGTTCCCTTGGCAAAACTTTTATATAGAGAGTTTATTGTACAAAGTTTGGACGAGTTTAGGAGAGTTTCGCATTTTTTCTCCCGGAAAGCTCCAATCAGAAACACGAAGCGGAAGAGTTTTTTTTTTCCTGCCTCTAAATGTTGAGATCAAAATATGTCTGTAATCGTCCCAATGTGTATGGAGACATAGGAGAACATGGAGCTGCTTCTACAGGCAGAACACAAAACTCCTGTAGTAGCAGCAATTTTTTTTAAGCAGCATGGAGCCTAAATATCCAATCCTGGACTGTTACACTATATTACCAAAAGTATTGGGACACCCGCATTTACATGCACATGAAATTTAATGGCATTCCAGTCTTAGTTCGTAGGGTTCAATATTGAGTTGGCCCACCCTTTGCAGCTATAACAGCTTCAACTGTTCTGGGAAGGCTGTCCACAAAGTTTAGGAGTGTGTCTATGGGACTGTTTGACCATTCTTCCAGAAGCACAATAGTTAGGTCAGGCACTGATGTTGGATGAGAAGGCCTGGCTTGCAGTCTCCACACTAACTCATCCCAAAGGTGTTCTATCCGGTTGAGGTCAGGACTCTGTGCAGGCTAGTCAAGTTCCTCCACCCCAAACTCACTCATCCATGTTTTTTATTGACCTTGCTTTGGGCACTGGTGCACAGTCATGTTGACATAGGAAGGCGCCATCCCCAAACTGTTCCTACAAAGTTGGGAGCATGAAATGTTCCAAATTGTCTTGGTATGCTGACATCTTAAGAGTTACCTTCACTAGAACTAAGGGGCCAAGCCCAACCCCTGAAAAACAACCCCACACCATAATCCCCCTTCACCAAATGATTTGGGACAGTGCACAAAGCAAGGTCTATAAAGACATAGATGAGCGAGTTTGGGGTGTAGGAACTTGACTGGTCTGCACAGAGTCCTGAGCTCAACCTGATATAGAACACCTTTAGCATGAATTTAAGCGGAAACTGCAAGCCAGGCCTTCTCATCCAACATCAGTGCATGATCTCACAAATGCACTTCTGTAAGAATGGTGAAACATTCCCATAGATACACTCCTAAACCTTGTGGACAGCCTTCCCAGAAGAGATTAAGCTGTTACAGCTGCAAAGGGTGGGCCAACTCAATATTGAACCCTTCCGACTAAAGTCCCATACACACGAAATGAAAATCAGACGTAAACTTTTGTCCAAACAAAGGATCTGACGATTTTTGGATCGTTGGTATAATGCTTTCGATAGCCGATTCAGATTTTTTGTCTGACAAAAGCTGGATGTGCAGACTATAAAAAATGTATAGAAAGTGAACTCAGAAATGAAAGAATAGATACAAATCTATTCAACACATTACATCACTTCTGAAGTTGTATTCTGTCAGACGAGAATTTTCGTATGGTGAGTAACCTCTTCACTTTCCATATGAGACTAGCATGTCACAAAAAAACGGACGAACGGTCATCAGAAAATCTGATCGTGTGTACGAGGCTTAAGACTGGGATGCCATTAAAGTTCATGTGCTTGTAAAGGGAGGTGTCCTAATACTTTTGGTAATATAGTGTATGTCTAAACTACATAAATCAAATAATAATAATGGAGATATATTTCATCCCCTGGTTGTCTCTCTCTCTCTCATATATATATATATATATATATATAATCACCAATATCAGACAGTTCTCCAAAGCTGGATATTAAAATGTAAAAAATTAAATATTTGCACTAAAAAAATATGAACAACTTTGTGAAAATCTAATGAATGAAAACCAGCCGCCAGCAGGAAGTCTGATATAGAAGTACAAATAGTACAATATAATTCTATGTATAGAGCCCTACACTTAGTGACACAATGGGGGTTATTTACAAAAGGCAAATCCACTTTGCACTAAAAGTGCACTTGGAAGTGCAGTCGCTGTAGATCCGAGGGGGACATGCAAGGAAAATAAAATACAGCATTTTAGCTTGCACATGATTGGATGTCAAAATCAGCAGAGCTTCCCCTCAGATTTACAGCGACTACACTTCAAAGTGCACTTTCAGTGGATTTGCCCTTCGTAAATAACGAATGAGACCAATGAGAAATCTGCAACCTACAATGTGTCCGAATACCAACACTTCTTATGTAGATGTGGTAACGCCACCAATAATACAAATTAAATTCATTACAAAAATGCACTTTCATACATGTGAGGAAGGGCAGATCTCCTCCAACCTATTCACAGCTACTTCAGTCTATATAACATTTAATGTGCAAAAATCACCCGAGGTGTCCAGGTCTGACATTCCGTGGCACAGTCTGTTCTCATCAGAAGCCGGCTTGAGCGGAGTGGCGCTGCTGGAAGGATATAAACAAGTGTGTCTGGGCCTTGCTTGTGGGGACAAACCTTTTGGTGTGTGACCTGTTTGCTCACTGGTGTGGGGGAGGTTGATTGAAGTTGCTGCAAAGAGGTGGCAACTGATCAGCATTGATTTAAACCATCTGGATGAATCCTTGGGACTTCTTATTTATGTTACTGCACAAATCACTGTATGGTGATTGGAGATGGAAGTAGTGGTGAATGGCCTGTAGGAAATCCACTTTTTCACCTTTATAAACTTTCTCTTGATGTTTGCAATATTTTAAGATAACTTTGTTGCTCTTCATGTTTATTTATTTTTGTACATAATATGTTATATAGATTGAAGTAGCTGTAAAAAGGTTGCAGGAGATCTGCCTTTGTTTACATGTATGAAAGTGCATTTCTGTGGTGAATGGAATTGTTATATCTGATCCCTATTGGTGGAATTAGCACATCTAGTATAATATGGAAGACTGCAGCACTAGTATATAACATTCACACAATATAAATGTGAAAATATAACAATAAAAGTGAGACTCCTCATCACAAAACTCCCTATAAGTGTATATATAACAATGGTATGGAGACTATTTCACTGATAACTAATGAAGAGAATTTATAATCAGCATACATAAAATTAGTGCAGCAATATTAGTACAAATTTTCAAAAAAGGTCCAAATAAAGAACGGTAATAATAAAATCTTCTCCACACCATAAGATCAAATCCTCCACCATGATGTTCAAAGTACAATGGTGTCACTTTTAGTCAATGAAGTTTCCACTTTTCATTGTGCATTCAAACAGGTAAGGTCATATGGTGATATTATGACCATGCCCAAATAAATTGTGCCAACGTCCCGCAGGTAATTGTAAGTGTAGACTAACTAAATAAAGAAAGTGGACTTTATAGGCACAAAAGTAAATATACTACAAAATATCAAAAAAATTGTATTTTATTAAAAAAAAATATATATATATAATCAGCGATTACATATGCTCAAAATATATTTAGTAAAGTAGTAAACAACATCAGACCTTCTTATCAGCAAGACAACACCCAAACTGTAAGGTGTATTAAACTTAATAATATCATAAGTAGACACATATAAGAAGTATACAAAACCAGATATTCTATACTGATCACTGGCATAAATAGTGTATATAGAAAATAGAACTAGGTCCTGTAGATCTGGGGTGATGCTGATGCGGAGGTCCGTTTTTTCTTGTCAAAGGATTTAGCTCGACATGTTCCGCGCTTTTAAAGTTAGCGCTTCCTCAGGAGCGATTGATTCTATGGTAATGCATATCACAATACGTTTTTACAAATTTAATAACATATAATAACTAGCACATTTTTACATATGAAAAGAAAAGAGAGAAACAGTATTATTTTATTATAATATGGAGTGTCTGGACTCATGTCTCAGAACCGTGAACACTGCGGGGAGGGGGGATCGGCGTGCAGAGAAAAAGGCGCATAGCAGGCCCGATAAGCAGTGGGGATCAAAGCTGAAGGATAGAAACCGTCTAGGCAATATATGTAAGCAAATATATAAATATGTGTACATGCAACACACATATACATTATGGCACAGATGCCACTATATAGTGGGGTTATTTGGTTGATCTATGTACTGTATATAAAATGCAATGTCTATATTTAAGCCGGTTTCTAAAACGAAAGTTCATATAGGGCTATACTAAGCATTAACGTAGATAACACCAACAATAGAGGCATGAGAAAATATAATTGCAAGATCATATTAAATATAGTTATAAATGTCTTACTGTAAAATTATTATTTGGCCAGTAAAAAATGGGATACCAAGTAGATAAAAAAGTATCCAGTCATTGACATGTTAAATAAACACGCCAGTAAGGAATCAAAGAGTTAAATCACAGGAGCCGCAATTGTAATAGAATAATCTCTCTTGTCAGGTGGATATGTTGCAAGATTCAAAAAGGGGGATCAGCCCTTCAATTAACATGGAGTCCATCAAAGCCAAAGAAGCAAAAAACTGCCTCATAGATAGCTGCACAATATCCTGTAGAGATACAAAAGATTAAGTATCTCATAAAGAGTATAAATGTGAATATCAAATAACATAAAGATTGCAGTATCTACAGCACCAATGTGCTGGATATAATAGAGTTTAGGAGGAAGGGGGGACGCAAGATATCCTACCTGTATCCACAGAGAGAGAGAGAAGCGCCTTGCAATGTTTGTTGTTGTGAGTGCTGTACAACACTCAATCCTACGGCGTTGATGGCAGGGGGTTTGGTGCCTAAATAGGCGATTCCGAGGGAGGGGAGGGGCGTGTCCCAAGGCCTACCCCTTCCTCTCCTTCTCAGGCCAATGGCTACTGCGCATGTGTCAGACAAAACTGAACACATACAGCGCAGGAGCAGAGACAGGGAAACGGACCCAGAACAACGGCCTGAGTCCCCGTCAATCGCCGCACATCCGGTCAAAGAGGGAAGTCGGATGTGCAGCGCTGTGTGGCCATACCCAGCAACCAAATGTCCCCACACTGAATTCCGCATACCAATACCCCCCACACCCCGCACGTCAGTCCCTATATCTCCAAATGAACGCAGGTCAACATAGCTGAGCATCAGTTCAGCACTCCAGAGAATGTGTTATTACATAACAAACATATTATCTCGCAGTTATTAAATGGCATGTCCAGCTTTCCAAATTAATGGAAATCATGCACATGAAAATCCACAGCAAACAGCAAAATATTAAAGTTAAAAAAGAAATTATGAACAAAAACAACATATTATTCGATAGTTACCCATATTGGGATTCTAGACAGCAGATCATAATATTCAGTTTATTACATTATGTATATATTTAGATGTTTATATCTGAACAGAGAGATTGTGGATAAATACGTATAGTATTTTATTATTACCTAGACCACAAAGTAAACAACAGCCGCCAATAGTAGCATACTTTAGGCAATAATGGACACATTTTTCTAGATGAATACCAGGGGAATATAATTCCTATTCGGTGTTTCTACCAGTGAAATCTTTCAAAGGATAGTCCACTAACATAGTGGGTAAAGGATCCAGGTAACTGTTGGGAGGGGGAGCAGAGAATAATGTTCAAGCTAAGAGAGTAGTCAGCCAACTAGTTAGCTGGCCAAAACGCATCAACATGCATCATGTATAGTCAAATGTTATGCTATAAAAACATTTGTAGGATTGACTTTCATTCAGGCCTGGTGGCCGGACTGCATTAAGTCTTTCTATCCAAAAAGTTTATTTTTTAGGCAATAATGGACACATTTTTCTAGATGAATACCAGGGGAATATAATTCCTATTCGGTGTTTCTACCAATGAAATATTTCAAAGGATAGTCCACTAACATAGTGGGAAAAGGATCCAGGTAACTGTTGGGAGGGGGAGCAGAGAATAATGTTCAAGCTAAGCGAGTAGTCAGCCAACTAGTTAGCTGGCTAAAACACATCAACATGCATCATGTATAGTCAAATGTTATGCTATAAAAAACATTTGTAGGATTGACTTTCATTCAGGCCTGGTGGTCTTTTTGAAGAATAATTTTATCCCATTCCCCCCTCTAGGGTTTTTTGGAATGACAGCCAGGACAGCAAAGGATATACATGAAGTATCAAAACGGTGATACAGGTCAAGGTGGTGACTAATGGGTGTCAGCATCTTACCGTTGCCGGAATAGTATACATGATCATTGATCCTTTGCCTTAGCTGTCTGGCTGTTTTCCCAACATAGAATACTCCACACTGGCATGTCATCAAATATATGAGTCCATGTGTGTGGCACGTAGCTGAAAATCTGGGACTGAACTTCTCCCCATTGGGGAGAGTAAAAGATTTCAAGGAAAGAACCCAAGGGCAAAAAGTGCAGCCCCCGCACGGGGATGTGCCAAAAGGTAAATTAGATTGTTCATTGTGAGGGGATGTGTAGTGACTATCTACCAGTTTATCCCTTAAAGAATTTGCCCGTCTAAAGACGATTTCTGGATGACCTCATTGAGTAATGGCCAATGTGACATTAATATTTTTCTAACATCCTCGTGTTGAGATGAGAATGTAGTAACAATTTTAGTGGTTTGTGACTTTGGTTTTTTAGAATAATTAAATAGAAGATCAACACGTTTTTTTGATAAGGCCTGATTGTAGGCTTTTCGCAGCATGGTCTTCGTGTAACCACAAGCTCGAAGGCGTTGCTGTAAAAGCTTAGATTGTTCCTTGAAATCCTTAAGATGTGTACAGTTACGGCATAATCTGATGTATTGGGCATAGGGGATACTTTTGATGAGTGAAATTGGATGTGCACTTGTGGCATGCAACAAAGTGTTGCCGGCTGTGTCTTTGCGATATAGATTTGTGGCGATAGTGTTATTGAAGTCTCTATAAATGATTAGGTCAAGGAAATTAATTTGTTGCGAATCATGGGTACTTGTAAATCTCAGGTTAAAATCATTGTTGCCCAAAGCTATTATACATTTTTGTAAGAGGGTGACACCACCAGTCCATACCATAAAAATATCGTCGATATAGCGTCTCTAAAGGAGAACGCTATCGACATAGTCAAGGTAGGTATCACTCAGAAATACATGGCGCTCCCACCCCCCGATACAGGTTGGCATAGGCCGGTGCGCAGCAAGTGCCCATAGCCACCCCCTGTATCTGGAGGAAGTGGGAGTCCATGAAGCAAAACCATTTGTGGGTCAAAACAAATGTTAGTAATCTGAGTATGAAATCATTATATTCCCAATGTCTATGATCCTCCTCATGGAGAAATGTACGTATCATCCCAACTCCCTGCTCGTGAGGGATGCTGGAGTATAGAGCCTCCACATCCAGAGTCACGAGCAGGGAGTTAGGAGGGATGACAAGTCCCTTGATTTGTTTGAATAAGTCGAGGGTGTCACGTGTATAAGAAGGTAATGCGGTCACATGTGGCATTAAAGTTGCATCAACCATTTTGCTGGCATTTTCAGTTAGACTACCAATACCTGAAACAATCGGTCTCCCAGGGGGCGACAACAAATTCTTATGCACTTTAGGAAGTGCATAGAATGTCACCACCCTGGGGGAGCGGCTGTTCAGGTATTCATATTGGTCTTTGTCAATGAGGCCCTCCATGAAGTCCCCATTGATAATGACCAAAAATTCATCTCGAAATGAGGAAGTAAAAATTAGAGGAAGTGGCTTATACCATTGGGTATTAGATAGAATATCCATACACATATTTTCATATAGGGATGAACCGAACACCCCCGGGTTCGGTTCGCACCAGAACCTTCGAACGGACCGAAAGTTTGCGCAAATTTTCGAACCCTATTCGTTACAATGGGCGCGAACGTTCGAAATCAAAAGTGCTAATTACAACGGCCAATATGCATGTTAATGTCATAAAACAGGTTTGGGGACCCGGGTCCTGCCCCAGGGGACATATATCAATGCAAAAAGAACTTTTAAAAACTAACGTTTTTTCGGGAGCAGTCATTTTAATGATGCATAAAGTGAAAAAAAAAAAGTGAAATATTCCTTTAAATATGGTACCTGGGGGTGTCTAAAGTATGCCTGTGAAGTGGCATGTGTTTCCCGTGGTTAAAACTGTCCCTGCACAAAATGACATTTGTAAAGGAAAAAAAGAAGCCATTTAAAACCACTTGCGGCTTTAATGTTATGTCTTGTCCTGGCCATATGGCTGAAAATCCTTGAGAAAAATGGCATGGCTACCCCAGCCCCTTTGGGTCTTGTATGGATATTAAGGGGGACCCCGCACCCAAAATAAAACCCTATACCTACAACCCTATATACTCTGAACAGCAGTATACAGGCGGTGCAAACAAGACACGGACTGTAGGTTTGTTCTTAAGTAGAATCTGAACAGGTACATTATGAAGTGTAGCTCCATCCCAAAAAAAAATCTATTTTTAAGCTTTTTGGAGAACATAGGGAGGGGTTATCACCCCTGTAACATTTGCTGTCTTTGCACATCTGTTCAGAACATTTCACCTCACTTTCCGTCCCAATGACAAATGTTTTTGGAAAAGTGGGGGTTTTAATTGAAACAAGGATCAGTAGAGAGGAGATACCTTTTTCCCAAATTAAATCTAACAGGATCAAATTTCCCTTCCTAGGGGTAGATTTCCTCTCACTTCCTGTTTTCTCCTTCACAGTTACTCTTGGTGGGCACAGGAATGGGCCCTGCTGTGAGTTATTAGATCAAGATTTTTAATTGCATGCACCTGTTGAAAAGGGCAGAAAAATTGGGCCTTTGGTGGTGGTGGTGGTGGACGGTGTTGCCACAAGACTGTAAGCCCTCACAGTTACTCTTGGTGGGTGCAGGAATGGGCCCTGCTGTGAGTTATTAGATCAAGATTTGTAATTGCATGCACCTGTTAAACAGGGCAGAAAAATTGGGAATTTGGTGGTGGTGGATGGTGTTGCCACAAGACTGTAAGCCCTCGCAGTTACTCTTGGTGGGCGCAGGAATGGGCCCTGCTGTGAACTATTAGATCAAGATTTGTAATTACACGCCCCTGTTAAACAGGGACTGAAAATTTGGGCCTTAGGCACTGGTGCTGGTGCCACAACACTGCAACCCATCACAGATACTGTACTCTGAGCACAGCGATGAGACCTGTTGCAAAGCATTGCCTAAAAATTGTAATTACACGCCCCAACAGGGGCTGAAAAATTGTGCCTTAGGCACTGGTGCTGGTGCCACAACACTGCAACCCCTCACAGATACTGTACTTGGAGCACAGCAGTCAGACCTGTTGCGAAGCATTGCTTAAAAAATTGTAATTACACGCCCCTGTTATACAGGGGCTGAAAAATTGGGCCTTAGGCACTGGTGCTGGTGCCACAACACTGCAACCCCTCACAGATACTGTACTTGGAGCACAGCAGTCAGACCTGTTGCGAAGCATTTTTAAAAAAAATTGTAATTACACACCCCTGTTATACAGGGGCTGAAAAATTGTGCCTTAGGCACTGGTGTCGTGGCACCCAGAAACAAATATGTTCTTCCAAGCTATCAAGGAACGGATCATTGAGGAGGAGGAAGAGGATAGTCAGTGAACATAACAGGACAGTCACTCAGCATCAGCATAGGCAGTCTTGAAGGGCTGTGACATTATAAATTATTCAGTTATATCCGCTTCAGGTGCCTGGTAGCTGGTGGTGATCCAAGACTGATTCATTTTTATGAAGGTCAGTCGATCAACCGAGTCGGTGGACAGGCGCACCCTGTGATCGGTGACAAATCCTCCAGCAGCACTGAATGTGCGTTCGGAAAGAACGCTGGATGCAGAACAGGCCAGTAGCTCAATTGCATACTGTGCAAGCTCTGGCCAGTGATCCATCCTCAAGACCCAGTAAGCCAGAGGATTTTCGGTGGGAAAGGTGTCCACGTCTGACCTTGCCCCTAGGTATTCCTGCACCATGTATATCAGACGCTGGCGATGGTTGCTGGAACCGATCATACCTTGGGGCTGCGGACTAAAAAATTGTCTGAACGCATCGGTCAGACGTCCACCTTCCCCACCGCTCCTTCTGCTACTGACCGAAGCCTCAGCAACTCGTCGTCCAGGACCAGGAGTTTGTAACCTCCCAGTTTCTGGGAAATTGTTGCACAGACCTTTCTGCAAGGCCTCCCTGGGATGTCTCATCCTCTGCTCCCTCTGCGACGGCAAGATAAGGTCCGCAACCTTACCCTTGTACCGTGGATCAAGGAGAGTGGCCAGCCAGTAATGGTCCCTCTCCTTGATCCAAAGAATACGAGGATCCTTCCGCAGGCTTTGCAGGATCAGGGAGGCCATGCAGCGTAGGTTAGCTGAGGCATTCGGTCCGGAGTCTTCTGGGTCACTGAGGACGACATGATCGCCAGCCACCTCCTCCCAGCCACCTACAAGTCCACTGGTTTGTTGGGACTGTACATTATCCCTAAAAGACTGCTGCTGCTGAGTGCCAGGCTCCACCTCCATGCTCACACAATCCTCCTCCTCCTCCTCCTCCTCCTCATCCTCTTCCTGTGTGATGGGTGGGACAGAAGGAACACTGTCTGAATAAAGGGGGCCTTGAGAGGCAAGGAAGTCCTCCTCTTCCTGCCTCTGTTCTGCCTCAAGTGCCCTGTCCATTATCCCACGCAGCGTATGCTCCAACAGGTGGACAAGAGGTACAGTGTCACTGATGCATGCACTGTCACTGCTCACCATCCTCGTGGCCTCCTCAAATGGTGACAGGACAGTGCATGCATCCCTGATCATGCTCCACTGGCGTGGGGAAAAAAAGCCAAGCTCCCCTGACCCTGTCCTGGTGCCGTAGTCGCAAAGGTACTCATTGATGGCCCTCTGCTGCGTGTGCAGTCGCTGCAGCATTGCCAACGTTGAGTTCCACCTGGTGGGCATGTCACATATTAGGCAGTTCTTGGGCAGGTTCAACTCCTTTTGCAGTTCAGCCAGCCGAGCACTGGCATTATACGATCGGCGGAAATGCACACAGACTTTCCTGGCTTGCCTCAGGACATCCTGTAAGCCTGGGTACCTGCCCAAGAACCGCTGCACCACCAGGTTGAGGACGTGAGCCATACAGGGCACATGGGTGAGCTGCCCCTGTCGCAGGGCGGAGAGGAGGTTGGTGCCATTGTCAGAAACCACCATTCCAGGCTTAAGCTGGCGTGGCATCAACCACCTCTCGGCCTGCCCCTGCGGAGCTGCCAGAACCTCTGCCCCAGTGTGGCTCCTGTCCCCCAAACACACCAGCGCAAGCACGGCATGGCATCTTTTTGCCTGCGTACTCGCGTAGCCCCTTGTACGCCTATGAAGCACCGCTGGTTCCGAGGACAGAGCACTTGAAGAGGCCATGGAGGAAGAAGAAAGAGGAGGGGGTGGAGGAGAGAGGTGTGTCACAACCAGTAGTAGCATTTTGGAGGCGTGGTGGCGGAACAACCTCCAACACTACTGCACCTTGTCCTGCATCCCTCCCAGCTGCCAATAGAGTGACCCAATGGGCCGTGAAAGACAGATAACGTCCCTGTCCATGCCTGCTGGACCATGAGTCAGCGGTAATATGCACCTTACCGCTGACCGCCCTGTTCAGCGAGGCAGGGACATTGCCTTCCACATGCCGGTAGAGAGCCGGAATCGCCTTCCGTGAGAAAAAGTGGCGTTTGGGAACCTGCCACTGAGGAACCGCACATTGAACAAACTCACGGAAGGGGGCCGAGTCTACCAACTGATAAGGCAGCAGTTGAAGTGCTAGCAATTTAGCCAAGCTAGCATTCAACCGCTGGGCATGTGGATGGCTGGGAGTATAGTTCTTTCGACGGTCCAGCAGCTGGGGCAGGAAAATTTGCCTGCTACAATCGGACGTCGGTGTACTGCAAGTACTTGGTTGTGACACACCTAATTCTACACCTTCAGTCCTCTCAGAGCAGCTTTCAGAGAGGACTGAAGATATAGTGGGGTTGGAGATCCCAGCTGATGAGGAGCAAGGAGAGGTCCGCTTTGTTCTTTGGTGTGGGTCTTTAATGTGCGCTTGCCAACGAGCTGCATGGCAGGTCGACATATGTCTGGTCATGCTTGTGGTGCCCAAGCGGCTGATGTTTTGGCCACGCGAGACAAATATTGCAAATAGCAGTGGTGCGATCTGATGTACTCGTCTCAAAAAAGGCCCATACCAAAGAACTTTTGTGATGACGTGCAGAGGCAGCGCCCTGCACAGGCGGAGCTCTGCGGTGTGATTCAGTTGGTGTGCTGGCCTCTAGCTGGCCTCCGGAGGGCATCCTGCCTCGTTGGACATGTGCCGCCACCTCCTCCTCCTCCTCCTCCTCCTCCTCCTCCTCCTCTCTCCCTTCAGGCACCCACATGGAGTCAGTGACCTCATCATCCCCTCCCTCTTCACCACTAGAGCAAACCTGGCAGTAAGCTGCAGCTGGTGGAACATGACTGCCAGATTGCTGTCCTTCAGCATCCCCTCTCTCTGCGCGCACACTACTGCCTTCCTCAAGCTGGGTATCATCATCCGAGCCTTCAAATCGCTGGGCATCCTCCTGGAGCATGTACCCAACACTGTGCTCAAACAGTTCGGGGGACTCCTCAGGAGGACATAGTGGGTCTAGGGAAGGGGTGCCTGATGATGCCATTGAGTACGCGTTGGCAGCTGCTCTGCCAGTACCTAAGCCTGGGTGAGAGAGGATGAGGAGGGCTTGGTCATCAATTCTACCAAGCCTTCGGCATGATGCGGCTCAACATGTCCAGCTGCCGAAAACAAGGACAAGCGTGTCCCATGGCCACATGCTGATGACGATGCACGACCACGTCCACGACCAGCACTGTTGTCTCTAGAAACAGAGCCTGCTTGCCCTGTGTTCTTGCCTCAGGACTGTCTGCCTCTCCTTGGCGGTCTTCCAGGCATTGTATGACAAGAGATGACAATAACTGGGCTGACACACACACACACACTAGCTCCTATGTGTGCTGACACACACACACTAGCTCCTATGTGTGCTGACACACACACACTAGCTCCTATGTGTGCTGACACACACACTAGCTCCTATGTGTGCTGACAACACACTATAGCTCCTATGTGTGCTGACAAAAAAAATATAGCTCCTATGTGTGCTGACAACACACTATAGCTCCTATGTGTGCTGAGTGACAACACACTATAGCTCCTATGTGTGATGACAACACACTGTAGCTTCTATGTGTGCTGAGTCTGACACACACACACTAGCTCCTATGTGTGCTGACACACACACACACACACACTAGCCTCCTATAAATCCCTGCCTGCCTGCCTGGGATGGGACAGAAGGTTGGGACAGAAGGTTGGGACAGAAAGTTAGGGTGCAATGCTGTACTAACAGCACTGCAATTGGTGCACTAGCTCCTATGTGTGCTGAGTCTGACACACACACACTAGCTCCTATGTGTGCTGACACACACACACACACTAGCCTCCTATAAATCCCTGCCTGCCTGCCTGGGATGGGACAGAAGGTTGGGACAGAAAGTTAGGGTGCAATGCTGTACTACCAGCACTGCAATTGGTACACTAGCTCCTATGTGTGCTGACACACACACTAGCTCCTATGTGTGCTGACACACACACACACACTAGCTCCTATGTGTGCTGACACACACACACACACACACACACACACACACACACACTAGCCTCATATAAATCCCTGCCTGCCTGCCTGGGATGGGACAGAAGGTTGGGACAGAAGGTTGGGGGCAGAAAGTTAGGGTGCAATGCTGTACTAACAGCACTGCGATTGGTGCACTAGCTCCTATGTGTGCTGACACACACACTAGCTCCTATGTGTGCTGACACACACACACACACACACACACACACACACACTAGCCTCCTATAAATCCCTGCCTGCCTGCCTGGGATGGGACAGAAGGTTGGGACAGAAGGTTGGGACAGAAAGTTAGGGTGCAATGCTGTACTAACAGCACTGCGATTGGTGCTAATGCAATGCTGTACTAACAACACGCACACACCAGACTAATCCCCAGCAGCAGATGATGTCACACTTAGCAGTGCAATCAGCAAAAATTATCAGTATTGAATGAATCAGCAATGGTTTAGCAATGAATGAATCAATCAGCAGACTGCCTATTCACTCTATCAAAGCCGGAACACGTGCACTGGGCTGACGGCGCGGCGGCCTTTTATACAGTGGGGCGTGTACTAAAGCCCCTGAGCTTTAATTGGCTACAGGCGTCCTGCCTGTAGCCAATTATTACTCTCCTCGCTGCCGGCGCTGTGATTGGCCAAGCATGCGGGGTCGGAGTGCATGCTTGGCCAATCATCAGCCAGCAATGCACTGCACCGGCCGCAATGCATTGTGGGCCGCTCGCATCACACGAATGTGATGCGAACGGCCCAAATAGTTCTTGGCTCGCCGAGCGGGCGAACGCCGGTGCTCAATTCGAACGTGGGCCCATCCCTATTTAAGAGTAATATTTTCTAGAGAACATTCTCTAGTGGGTGCAAATGGAGGAGCTGTAAGAGCATTGAGTACCAAAGGAAAATCCCACTTTGGATATAGAGTCTGTCTTATTAGTCTTAACTAGGGTTGAGCGAACCCGAACTGTAAAGTTCGGGCCCGTACCGGACTTTTGGGTTTTTGGGTCCTGGACCCGAACCCAAACAATTGACAGTATGTTCGGGTTCGGGTCCGGTGTTCGGCGATGTAATGGCGCATTTTTAAAAGCGCATTTTTAAAAGCTGCAGGGCAGCCAATCAACATTCGTTTAACTGGTGTGCCCTTAGAAGCCATCACAGCCATGTGACCCAGCCTCTATATAAGCTAGAGGCATACAGCACAGCAATGTACCCAATTGATATATTTTTCTTCTATTGTGCTATTCAAATAAAACATTTTTAGGGCAAAAACATGTGACCCTGTGATCGGTGACAAATCCTCCAGCAGCTCTGAATGTGCGTTCGGAAAGAACGCTGGATGCAGGACAGGCCAGTAGCTCAATTGCATACTGTGCAAGCTCTGGCCAGTGATCCATCCTCAAGACCCAGTAAGCCAGAGGATTTTCGGTGGGAAAGGTGTCCAAGCCTGACCTTGCCCCAAGGTATTCCTGCACCATGTATATGTATATGTAGACGCTGGCGATGGTTGCTGGAACCGATCATACCTTGGGGCTGCGGACTAAAAAATTGTCTGAACGCATCGGTCAGACGTCAACCTTCCCCACCGCTCCTTCTGCTACTGACCGAAGCCTCAGCAACTCGTCGTCCAGGACCAGGAGTTTGTAACCTCCCAGTTTCTGGGAACGCGTTGCACAGACCTTTCTGCAAGGCCTCCCTGAGATGTCTCATCCTCTGCTCCCTCTGCGATGGCAAGATAAGGTCTGCAACCTTACCCTTGTACCGTGGATCAAGGAGAGTGGCCAGCCAGTAATGGTCCCTCTCCTTGATCCGAAGAATACGAGGATCCTTCCGCAGGCTTTGCAGGATCAGGGAGGCCATGCAACGTAGGTTAGCTGAGGCATTCGGTCCGGAGTCTTCTGGGTCACCGAGGACGACATGATCGCCAGCCACCTCCTCCCAGCCACGTACAAGTCCACTGGTTTGTTGGGACTGTACACCATCCCTAAAAGACTGCTGCTGCTGAAGCTGAGTGCCAGGCTCCACCTCCATGCTCACACGATCCTCCTCCTCCTTCTCTTCCTCCTCCTCATCCTCTTCCTGTGTGATGGGTGGGACAGAAGGAACACTGTCTGGATAAAGGGGGCTTTGAGAGGCAAGGAAGTCCTCTTCCTGCCTCTGTTCTGCCTCAAGTGCCCTGTCCATTATCCCACGCAGCGTATGCTCCAACAGGTGGACAAGAGGTACAGTGTCACTGATGCATGCACTGTCACTGCTCACCATACTCGTGGCCTCCTCAAATGGTGAGAGGACACTGCATGCATCCCTGATCATGCTCCACTGGCGTGGGGAAAAAAAGCCAAGCTCCCCTGACCCTGTCCTGGTGCCGTAGTCGCAAAGGTACTCATTGATGGCCCTCTGCTGCGTGTGCAGTCGCTGCAGCATGGCCAACGTTGAGTTCCACCTGGTGGGCATGTCACATATTAGGCGGTTCTTGGGCAGGTTCAACTCCTTTTGCAGCTCAGCCAGCCGAGCACTGGCATTATACGATTGGCGGAAATGGACACAGACTTTGCTGGCCTGCCTCAGGACATCCTGTAAGCCTGGGTACCTGCCCAAGAACCGCTGCACCACCAGGTTGAGGACGTGAGCCATACAGGGCACATGGGTGAGCTGCCCCTGTCGCAGGGCGGAGAGGAGGTTGGTGCCATTGTCAGAAACCACCATTCCTGGCTTAAGCTGGCGTGGCGTCAACCACCTCTCGGCCTGCCCCTGCAGAGCTGCCAGAACCTCTGCCCCAGTGTGGCTCCTGTCCCCCAAACACACCAGCGCAAGCACGGCATGGCATCTTTTTGCCTGCGTACTCGCGTAGCCCCTTGTACGCCTACGGAGCACCGCTGGTTCCAAGGACAGAGCACTCAAAGAGGCCATGGAGGAAGAAGAAGAGGAGGGGGTGGAGGAGAGAGGTGTCACAACCAGTAGTAGCATTTTGGAGGCGTGGTGGCGGAACAACCTCCAACACTACTGCACCTTGTCCTGCATCCCTCCCAGCTGCCAATAGAGTGACCCAATGGGCCGTGAAAGACAGATAACATGAGTCAGCGGTAATATGCACCTTACCACTGACCGCCCTGTCCAGCGAGGCATGGACATTGCCTTCCACATGCCGGTGGAAAGACGGAATAGCCTTCCATGAGAAAAAGTGGCGTTTGGGGACCTGCCACTGAGGAACCGCACATTGAACAAACTCACGGAAGGGGGTCGAGTCTACCAACTGAAAAGGCAGCAGTTGAACTGCTAGCATATTGGCCAAGCTAGCATTCAACCGCTGGGCATGTGGATGGCTGGAAGTATACTTCTTTCGACGGTCCAGCAGCTGGAGCAGGGAAATTTGCCTGCTACAATCGGACGTCGGTGTACTGCAAGTACTTGGTTGTGACACACCTAATTCTACACCTTCAGTCCTCTCAGAGCAGCTTTCAGAGAGGACTGAAGATATAGTGGGGATGGAGATCCCAGCTGATGAGGAGCAAGTAGAGGTCCGCTTTGTTCTTTGGTGTGGGTCTTTAATGTGCGCTTGCCAACGAGCTGCATGGCAGGTCGACATATGTCTGGTCATGCTTGTGGTGCCCAAGCGGCTGATGTTTTGGCCACGCGAGATACGCTTGAGACAAATATTGCAAATAGCAGTGGTGCGATCTGATGTACTCGTCTCAAAAAAGGCCCACACCAAAGAACTTTTGTGATAACGTGCAGAGGCAGCGCCCTGCACAGGCGGAGCTCTGCGGTGTGATTCAGTTGGTGTGCTGGCCTCTAGCTGGCCTCCGGAGGGCATCCTGCCTCGTTGGACATGTGCCGCTGCATCCTCCTCCTCCTCCTCCTCCTCCTCCTCCTCCTCCTCCTCCTCCTCCTCCTCCTCCTCCTCCCCTCCTCATCCTCCTCCTCCTCTCTCCCTTCAGGCACCCACGTGGAGTCAGTGACCTCATCATCCCCTCCCTCTTCACCACTAGAGCAAACCTGGCAGTAAGCTGCAGCTGGTGGAACATTACTGCCAGATTGCTGTCTTTCAGCATCCCCTCTCTCTGCGCGCACACTACTGCCTACTTCAAATCGTTGGGCATCCTCCTGGAGCATGTACCCAACACTGTGCTCAAACAGTTCGGGGGACTCCTCAGGAGGACATGGTGGGTCTAGGGAAGGGGTGCCTGATGATGCCATTGAGTACGGGTTGGCAGCTGCTCTGCCAGTACCCTGAGCCTGGGTGAGAGAGGATGAGGAGGGCTTGGTCATCCATTCTACCAAGCCTTCGGTATGATGCGGCTCAACATGTCCAGCTGCCGAAAACAAAGACAAGCGTGTCCCATGGCCACGTGCTGATGACGATGCACGACCATGTCTACGACCAGCACTGTTGTCTCTAGAAACAGAGCCTGCTTGCCCTGTGTTCTTGCCTCGGGACTGTCTGCCTCTCCTTGGCGGTCTTCCAGCCATTGTAGTGGGTAGTGTATATTGTGTTGGAGTCACACAGCACACACACACTAACTCCTGCAGATGGATGCCTTAGATGACAGCAACATGGCCCTATGGCAGATAGAGGCTGCCTTAGATGACAAGAACTGGGCTGACACACACACACTAGCTCCTATGTGTGCTGACACACACACACACTAGCTCCTATGTGTGCTGACACACACACACACACTAGCTCCTATGTGTGCTGACACACACACACTAGCTCCTATGTGTGCTGACACAAACACACTATAGCTCCTATGTGTGCTCACAACACACTATAGGTCCTATGGGTGCTGACACAAACACACTATAGGCCCTTTGTGTGCTGACAAAAAAATAGAGCTCCTATGTGTGCTCACAACACACTATAGGTCCTATGGGTGCTGACACAAACACACTATAGGTCCTATGTGTGCTGCCAAAAAAATAGAGCTCCTATGTGTGCTCACAACACACTATAGGTCCTATGGGTGCTGACACAAACACACTATAGGTCCTATGTGTGCTGACTAAAAAATATAGGTCCTATGTGTGCTCACAACACACTATAGGTCCTATGGGTGCTGGCACAAACACACTATAGGTCCTATGTGTGCTGACAAAAAAATAGAGCTCCTATGTGTGCTCACAACACACTATAGGTCCTATGGGTGCTGACACAAACACACTATAGGCCCTTTGTGTGCTGACAAAAAAATAGAGCTCCTATGTGTGCTCACAACACACTATAGGTCCTATGGGTGCTGACACAAACACACTATAGGTCCTATGTGTGCTGACAAATAAATAAAGCTCCTATGTGTGCTCACAACACACTATAGGTCCTATGGGTGCTGACACAAACACACTATAGGTCCTATGTGTGCTGACAACACACACACTAGCTCCTATGTGTGCTGACACAAACACAATATGGCTCCTATAAATCCCTGCCTGCCTGCCTGCCTGGGTTGGGACAGAAGGTTGGGACAGAAAGTTGGGGTGCAATGCTGTTCTAACAGCACTGCGATTGGTGCTACTGCAATGCTGTGCTAACAGCACGCACACACCAGACTAATCCCCAGCAGCAGATAATGTCACACTCAGTGCAATCAGCAGCAATGATCAGTATTGAATGACTCAGCAGCAATGGTTTAGCAAAGAAGAAATCAATCAGCAGACTGCTCTTCTAAAAGCAGGAACACATGTGCCCTGGGCCGACGGCGTGGCGGCCTTTTATAGAGTGGGGCGTGTACTAAAGCCCCTGAGCTTTAATTGGCTACAGGCGTCCTGCCTGTAGCCAATTATTGCTCTCCTCGCTGCCGGCTCTGTGATTGGCCAAGCATGCGGGGTCACAGTTCATGCTTGGCCAATCATCAGCCAACAATGCACTGCGCCGGCCTCAATGCTTTGCTGGCCGCTCGCATCACACGAATGTGATGCGAACGGCCCAAATAGTTCTGGGCTCGCCGAGCGGGCGAACGCCCGGTGCTCGATTCGAACGTGGGTTCGAATCGAGCACCGGACTCATCCCTATTTTCATAAAAGGATCTGGTCATCAATACCACATTGCCGCCCTTATCGGCAGCTTTTATTATTACATCTGGATGATTTTGAAGTTTAGATACTGTGGCTCTTTGTAGCTTGGTTAGGTTGTCCCTACCTGGACAGATGGATAGTCTTTTTAAATCACTAATTACACTATGCAAAAAGGTCCAAATTTGTGGGTTCATAGATAAATCAGGAAAATGTCTGGATTTGGGTTTGAATTTCTTTGGAAATGGGGATGGCAATGGCAGTGGCTCCAGGGACTCCTGGGTCTGGCAGTGAGACAATATCTAATCACGCACTTTTTGCAAAAAAATGGCAGGAGGTAAAGGACTATATCACTAAAATCAATAAAGAAATAATAATTAAAAAACAAAACAAACTTAACAAGGACAGAACGGCATTTGCTGAAGAATTTGCATACCATTGGCAAATGCCGTTCCAAGGTCGGGGACCCCCTAACACAAAAAGATTATATAATAGACGTGGAAACACAACAGGCACAACAGATGATGACACGGAATTTGAATCTGACTCTTCAACTTCTGCTCTTTCCCAACAGGCTCCTATAGGAAGAGAAAACAGTACACAACAAGATACAGGGACATGTAAGCGACAACATGGTGGGGGTTATTTCACACCTTATTCAAAGAAAAAAACAGAATTAAAAGATACTAGATTATTCAGTAATCCACACAAACAGGGTACTAATCCCAATAAGAGTAATGGCACTAACACACAAACAAAATACATGGGAGCACAGGCCCATAAGGCTCTTCAAATTTTGAACACTTACAATCAAACAAATAGTAACACATCGTGTGATCCTCTGATGGAAGGAACACAAATCACTACACTCAGTGCCCATGGTGGGCCCGAGTCTTTACTACAGCCTCACTACACTAGTTCACAAAACACATTTAATCTGTTTCCAGGAACACAACAGATCACTACGAAAAAACAAACTACTCTTGATTCCCATATCAACTCAACTAATACATCTATTCTAAACTTTCCAACACTAGGGATCCCTCTGTCCCAAACGTAACAACTGATGTTATCAACCTAACCCCCTACCAATTTTCTCAGGATGAACTACATGTCCTAACTTTGGGTTTGAGTTTCTGTCCATCACAAAGGCTGTACAAATATGAAGCCATAAAAGATATTTACATGTTCGCTAGGAACCTTACATATAAATTTACCTTTGACAGTGAACGCATAAGAATGCGAGATGAAAGAAGATTCTCTGAAAGTATAAAACATTTCAAAATGGAGGACTTTCGAACCCTCCGGGATTTAATGCTATTACTGGATGAAAGCGACAATGGCCCATCGACCCAGGAGTCCCTGGAGCCACTGCCGTTGCCATCCCCATTTCCAAAGAAATTCAAACCCAAATCCAGACATTTTCCTGATTTTATCTATGAACCCACAAATTTGGACCTTTTTGCATAGTGTAATTAGTGATTTAAAAAGACTATCCATCTGTCCAGGTAGAGACAACCTAACAAAGCTACAAAGAGTCACAGTATCTAAACTTCAAAATCATCCAGATGTAATAATAAAAGCTGCCGATAAGGGCGGCAATGTGGTATTGATGACCAGATCCTTTTATGAAAATATGTGTATGGATATTCTATCTAATACCCAATGGTACAAGCCACTTCCTCTAATTTTTACTTCCTCATTTTGAGATGAATTTTTGGTCATTATCAATGGGGCCTTCATGGAGGGCCTCATTGACAAAGACCAATATGAATACCTGAACAGCCGCTCCCCCAGGGTGGCGACATTCTATGCACTTCCTAAAGTACATAAGAATTTGTTGTCGCCCCCTGGGAGACCGATTGTTTCAGGTATTGGTAGTCTAACTGAAAATGCCAGCAAAATGGTTGATGCAACTTTAATGCCACATGTGACCGCATTACCTTCTTATACACGTGACACCCTCGACTTACTCAAACAAATCGAGGGACTTGTCATCCCTCCCAACTCCCTGCTCGTGACTCTGGATGTGGAGGCTCTATACTCCAGCATCCCTCACGAGCAGGGAGTTGGGATGATACGTACATTTCTCCATGAGGAGGATCATAGACATTGGGAATATAATGATTTCATACTCAGATTACTAACATTTGTTTTGACCCACAATTGGTTTTGCTTCATGGACTCCCATTTCCTCCAGATACAGGGGGTGGCTATGGGCACTTGCTGCACACCGGCCTATGCCAACCTGTATCTGGGGGGTGGGAGCACCATGTATTTCTGAGTGACACCTACCTTGACTATGTCGATAGCGTTCTCCTTTGGAGATGCTATATCGACGATATTTTTATGGTATGGACTGGTGGTGTCACCCTCTTACAAAAATTTATAATAGCTTTGGGCAACAATGATTTTAACCTGAGATTTACAAGTACCCATGATTCGTAACAAATTAATTTCCTTGACCTAATCATTTATAGAGACTTCATAACACTATCGCCACAAATCTATATCGCAAAGACACAGCCGGCAACACTTTGTTGCATGCCACAAGTGCACATCCAACTTCACTCATCAAAAGTATCCCCTATGCCCAATACATCAGATTACGCCGTAACTGTACACATCTTAAGGATTTCAAGGAACAATCTAAGCTTTTACAGCAACGCCTTCGAGCTTGTGGTTACACGAAGACCTTGCTGCGAAAAGCCTACAATCAGGCCTTATCAAAAAAACGTGTTGATCTTCTATTTAAGCATTCGAAAAAAACAACGTCACAAACCACTAAAATTGTTACTACATTCTCATCTCAACACGAGGATGTTAGAAAAATATTAATGTCACATTGGCCATTACTCAATGAGGACCCCATTTTGGGAAAATACCTTAGAGATCATCCAGAAATCGTCTTTAGACGGGCAAATTCTTTAAGGGATAAACTGGTAGATAGTCACTACACATCCCCTCACAATGAACAATCTAATTTACATTTTGGCACATCCCCGTGCAGGGGCTGCACTTTTTGCCCTTGGGTTGTTTCCTCGAAATCTTTTACTCTCCCCAATGGGGAGAGGTTCAGTCCCAGATTTTCAGCTACGTGCCACACACATGGACTCATATATTTGATGACATGCCAGTGTGGAGTATTCTATGTTGGGAAAACAGCCAGACAGCTAAAGCAAAGGATCAATGATCATGTATACTATTCCGGCAACGGTAAGATGCTGACACCCATTAGTCACCACCTTGACCTGTATCACCGTTTTGATACTTCATGTATATCCTTTGCTGTCCTGGCTGTCATTCCAAAAAACCCTAGAGGGGGGAATGGGATAAAATTATTCTTCAAAAAGAAACTTTTTGGATAGAAAGACTTAATGCAGTCCGGCCACCAGGCCTGAATGAAAGTCAATCCTACAAATGTTTTTTATAGCATAACATTTGACTATACATGATACATGTTGATGCGTTTTGGCCAGCTAACTAGTTGGCTGACTACTCGCTTAGCTTGAACATTATTCTCTGCTCCCCCTCCCAACAGTTACCTGGATCCTTTACCCACTATTTTAGTGGACTATCCTTTGAAAGATTTCATTGGTAGAAACACAGAATAGGAATTATATTCCCCTGGTATTCATCTAGAAAAATGTGTCCATTATTGCCTAAAGTATGCTACTATTGGCGGCTGTTGTTTACTTTGTGGGCTAGGTAATGATAAAATACTATTTGTATTTATCCACAATCTCTCTGTTCAGATATAAACATCTAAATATATACATAATGTAATAATCTGAATATTATGATCTGCTGTCTAGAATCCCAATATGGGTAACTATCGAATAATATGTTGTTTTTGTTCATAATTTCTTTTTTAACTTTAATATCTTGCTGTTTGCTGTGGATTTTCATGTGCATGATTTCCATTAATTTGGAAAGCTGGACATGCCATTTAATAACTGCGAGATAATATGTTTGTTATGTAATAACACATTCTCTGGAGTGCTGAACTGATGCTCAACTATGTTGACCTGCGTTCATTTGGAGATATAGGGACTGACGTGCGGGGTGTGGGGGGTATTGGTATGCGGAATTCAGTGTGGGGACCTTTGGTTGCTAGGTATGGCCACACAGCGCTGCACATCCGACTTCCCTCTTTGACCGGATGTGCGGCGATTGACGGGGACTCAGGCCGTTGTTCTGGGTCCGTTTCCCTGTCTCTGCTCCTGCGCTGTATGTGTTCAGTTTTGTCTGACACATGCGCAGTAGCCATTGGCCTGAGAAGGAGAGGAAGGGGTAGGCCTTGGGACATGCCCCTCCCCTCCCTCGGAACCGCCTATTTAGGCACCAAACCCCCTGCCATCAACGCCATAGGATTGAGTGTTGTACAGCACTCACAACAACAAACATTGCAAGGCGCTTCTCTCTCTCTCTCTCTCTCTCTCTCTCTCTCTCTCTCTCTGTGGATACAGGTAGGATATCTTGCGTCCCCCCTTCCTCCTGAACTCTATTATATCCAGCACATTGGTTCTGTAGATACTGCAACCTTTATGTTATTTGATATTCACATTTATACTCTATATGAGATACTTAATCTTTTGTATCTCTACATGATATTGTGCAGCTATCTATGAGGCAGTTTTTTGCTTCTTTGGCTTTGAAGGACTCCATGTTAATTGAAGGGCTGATCCCCCTCTTTGAACCTTGCAACATATCCACCTGACAAGAGAGATTTTTCTATTACAATTGAGGCTCCTGTGATTTAACTCTTTGATTCCTTACTGGCATGTTTATTTAACATGTCAATGACTGGATACTTTTTTATCTACTTGGTATCCCATTTTTTACTGGCCAAATAATAATTTTACGGTAAGACATTTATAACTATATTTAATATGATCTTGCAAGAATATTTTCTCATGCCTCTATTGTTGGTGTTATCTACGTTAATGCTTAGTATAGCCCTATATTACCTTCGTTTTAGAAACCGGCTTAAATATAGACATTGCATTATATACAGTACATAGATCAACCAAATAACCCCACTATATAGTGGCATCTGTGCCATAATGTATATGTGTGTTGCATGTACACATATTTATATATTTGCCTACATATATTGCCTAGATGGTTTCTATCCTTCAGCTTTGTTCCCCACTGCTTATCGGGCCTGCTATGCGCCTTTTTTCTCTGCACGCCGCTCCTTCCTCCCTGCAGTGTTCACGGTTCTGTTTGGACATGAGTCCAGACACTCCATATTATAATAAAATAATACTGTTTCTCTCTCTTCTTTTCATATGTAAAAATGTGCTAGTTATTATATGTTGTTAAATTTGTAAAAACTTATTGTGATATGTATTACCATAGAATCAATCGCTCCTGAGGAAGCGCTAACTTTAAAAGTGCGGAACATGCCGAGCTAAATCCTTTGACAAGAAAAAACGGACCTCTGCATCAGCATCACCCCAGATCTACAGGACCTAGTTCTATTTTCTATATACACTATTTATGCCAGTGATCAGTATAGAATATCTGGTTTTGTATACTTCTTATATGTGTCTACTTATGATATTATTAAGATTAATACACCTAACTGTTTGGGTGTTGTCTTGCTGATAAGAAGGTCTGATGTTGTTTACTACTTTACTAAATATATTTTGAGCATATGTAATCGCTGATTTATCATGATTCGATATATATATATATATATATTTATAAAATACCCTTTTTTTGATATTTTGTAGTATATGTACTTTTGTGCCTCGTTCTTTAGTTAGTCTCCACTTACAATGAAGTTTCCACAACATGAGTGGGACTTCTGTGACAATCAAAGGGAATCTCCACAACTGAATCCAAGACTTGGCAGAAGGTTGGAGGTGAAAGCCTAGAGGTCAGTGTGAGTGTTTATGGTCCAATCCCCATAAAGGAATATTGAATGGATCACACCACCTCATCCACTTCTCATGTCACATTTAGTAATTGGGATCCACAAAAAGAGAAATCCTCCAATAGTGTAGATCAGTGGTCTCCAAACTGCGGCCCGGGGGCCAGATGTGGCCCTTTGCTTGCCTTTATGTGGCCCTTGGGGCACTTTTCCATCCACTGACACCAACAATGGGGCATAATTCCTTCCACTGACACCATAAAAAGGGCACGATTCTTCCCACTGACACCAACAATGGGGCACAATTCCTCCCACTGACACTAAGGTTGGGGCATAATTCCTTCCATTGACACCAATTATGGGGCACAGTTCCTTCCATTAAAACTAACAATGGGGCATAATTCCTTCCATTGATACCAAAGATGGGCCATTATTCCTCCCACTGACACCAAAGATAGAGCATAGTTGACTCCAACTGGACGCCAGCACATTTTCTATTTCCACTAGCCCTAGTCTGGCCCCTCTAAAATCTGAAAGACATCAAAGCGGCCCTTTGTTTTGAAAGTATGGAGACCCCTGGTGTAGATGATCGATCGTGTTTTATAAAGTGATCTAATATTAATGATTCCAATAAAGAGAAATGAGTTCCATTCATGTAGAGAATAGTTTCATTCATTCCTGGGGGAGAAATTCATTTTCTTCTGGTAACATTCTTATCTTCTTCTACAGATTGTCCTTTAATTACCTGACAGTCAGTTCCTGCCCCCACCTGGCATCTGGAATAAGAAATAACCAGACACTGAGGACACTGAGCCTGTATGGGAACAATCTGGAGGGTCCTCATTTCAGGGATCTGATGGAAGCTCTGACAACAAGCCGGATAGAGGAATTACAGTGAGTATAACAGAACTGACTGAGACAATAATATTCTGGGACAGTTTTATATCTAAACCACATAAATAATATAGAAATATGAGAATGTCATCAAATTCCATCTTTAGGCTCCCTAAGGCTCCATGCACACTGGGCTTATAAAATTCCAGTTACCTTGGCAGAAAAAACAACTTTCATATAGAGAGTTTATTGTACAAAGTTTAGACGAGTTTAGGAGAGTTTTGCATTTTTTCTGCCAGAAAGCTCCAATCAGAAACCTAAACCAGAAGAGTTTTTTTTTTTTTACCTCCCCCAAAATGTTGAGCTCAAAATATACCTGTAATCGTCCCAATGTGTATGGAGACATAGGAGAACATGGAGCTGCTTCTACAGACAGAACACAAAACTCCTGTAGTAGCAGCAATTTTTTAACCACTTCAGCCCCCGGAAGATTTGGCTGCTGAATGACCGGGCCATGTTTTATGATTCGGCACTGCGTCGCTTTAACTGACAATTGCGCGGCCGTGCGACGCTGCACCCAAACAAAATTTATGTTATTTTTCCCACAACTAGAGCTTTCTTTTGGTGGTATTTGATCGCCTCTGCGGTTTTTATTTTTTGCACTATAAACCAAAAAAAAGCAACAATTTTGAAAAAAACACAATATTTTTTTATTTTTTGCTATAATAAATATCCCCATTTTTTTTTTAAAAAAAAGCTAATTTTTTCTTAGTTTAGGCCGATATGTATTCTTCTACATATTTTTTGTAAAAAAAAAAAAAATCGCAATAATTGTGTATTGATTGGTTTGCGCAAAAGTTATAGCGTTTGCAAAATAAGAGATATATTTATAGTTTTTTTATTATTATTTTTACTAGTAATGGTGGTGATCTGTGATTTTTAATCAGGACTGCGACATTATGGTGGACACATTTTTGGGACCATTGGCATTTATACAGCGATTAGTGCTATAAAAATGCACTGATTACTGTAAAAATGTCACTGCAGGGAAGAGGTTAACATTAGGGGGCGATCAAGGGGTTAACTGTGTTCCCTAAGTGTGTTTCTAACTGTATGGGTAGGGGACTGACCTAGAGGAAGTGATGGATCATGGTTCCTAGCTATTAGGAACACATGATCTGTCACTCCTCACAGAACAGGGATTTGTGTGTTTACACACACACCCTGTTCTGCCTCTCGTGCCCACGATCGCTCGTGGCTGGCGGTCATCGCGAATGTCAAACACGGGCATTGGCACCCCCGCAGTGCAGCGGGCATGTGCGGGCACCTGCTATCCCGATTCCGGTAGCCGTTGTATAGCTACGATGGTTTGTGGGATTATGCCGACCTGCCGCAGTTAAATGTCGGTGGCAGGTCAGCAAGCGGTTAAGCCAGTGTGCATGGAGCCTAAATATCCAATGCTGGACTGTTACACTATAATAACAAAAGTATTGGGACACCTGCCTTTACACACACACATGAACTTGAATGGCAATCCCAGTCTTAGTCGGTAGGGTTCAATATTTAGTTGGCCCACCCTTTGCAGCTATAAAAGGTTCAACTCTTCTGGGAAGGCTGTCCACAAGGTTTAAAAGTGTGTCTATGGGAATGTTTGACCATTATTCCACAAGCACATTTGTGAGGTCAGGCACTGATGTTGGATGAGAAGGCCTGGCTTGCCGTCTCTGCTCTAATTCATCCCAAAGTTGTTCAATAGGGTTGAGGTCCGGACTCTGTGCAGGCCAGTCGAGTTCCTCCACCCCAAACTCGCTCATCCAAGTTTTTATGGACCTTGCTTTTTTCACAGGTGTGCAGTCGTGTAGGAACAGGAAGGGGCAGTCTCCCCAAACTTTTCTCACAAAGTTGGGAGCATGAAATTGTCCAAAATGTCCTAGTATGCTGATGCCTTAAGAGTTCCCTTCACTGGAACTAAGAGGCCAAGCCCAACCCCTGAAAAACAACCCCACACCATAATCCCCTTCCCCCTACCATAATCACCACTATACCAAATGATTTGGGGCAGTGCACAAAGCAAGGTCCATAAAGACATGGATGAGCAAGTTTGGGGTGGAGGAAATTGGCTGGTCTGCACAAAGTCCTGAGCTCAACCTGACAGAACACCTTTGGGATGAATTTGAGTGGAGACTGCGAGCCAGGCCTTCTCATCCAACATCAGTGCCTGACCTCACAAATGCGCTTCTGGAAGAATGATCAATTATTCCCATAGACGCACTCCTAAACCTTGTGGACGGGCTTCCCAGAAGAGTTGAACCTTTTATAGCTGCAAAGGGTGGGCCAACTCAATATTGAACCCTACGGACTAAAGGCCCATACACACGATATGAAAATCAGAAGTAAAATTTCATCCAAAACGAACAATCTGCCGATTTTTGGATCATTAGTATGGTGCTTTCGACAGCTGATTCAGATTTTTAGTCCGATAAAAGCTGGATGTGCAGACTATAAAAATGTTATCGTACGTGAACTCAGCGCCTGATTTTCATTTATTAAGTACGGTTTTCATCCAAAAAAATCATAAGAGCAAGACTACGCATGCTCAGAAATGAAAGAATACATATAAAACTATTCAACACATTATGTCACTTCTAAAGTTGTATTCTGTCAGATGCAAATTTTCGTATGGTGAGTAACCTCTTAATTTTCCATATGAGACTAGCATGTCACAAAAAAAGATGACCGGTCATCAGATAATCTGATCGTGTGTACGAGGCTTCAGACTGGGATGCCATTAAAATTTATGTGCTTGTAAAGGTGTCCCAATACTTTTGGTAATATAGTGTATGTCTAAACTACATAAATCAAATAATAATAATAGAGATATATTTCATCTCTTGGTTGTCTCTATATATCACCAAAATCAGACGGTTCTCTAAAGCTGGATATAAAAATGTAAAAAATGAAATATCTGCACTAAAAAACATTAACCAAGTTGTGAAAATCGAATGAATGAAAACCAGCAGGAAGTCTGATATAAAGTACAAATAGTATAATATAATTCTATGTATAGAGCCCTGACACAATGTGTGATGAGATAAATGAGAAATCTGCATCCTACAATGTGTCCGAATACCAACACTTCTAATGTAGATGTGATAACTCCAACAATAGTGATCAATAATAAAAATTAAAGCGGTTCGGCACTCATTTCATTTAGTAAATCTCTTTGCCTTCCAAATCAGGCAAAGAGTACTAAATGAAATGTTTTTTTTTTTTTTTTTTTTACTTACCTTGTAATTGAAGACTTCCGGTCTTCTCCCTCTGCGGCGGTGGGCGGGGTCTCTGCGTCGATCGTCATCACGCCGCACTGTCTCCTGGGATCTGGTGTCATTGATCCCAGAAGTCAGTGCGGGCATCTTCCGAAATCTCGCGAGATTTCGGCCACATCTTCCGAAATCTCCCGAGATTTCGGCCGCATCTGCCGAAATCTCGTGAGATCTCGGCAGATGTGCCGTTACTGCGCACGCGCGAGTAACGGCAGTGCATGCTGGGCCATCAACAGTGCCTGTGGGGTTTCACATGCCCACAGGCAAGATGGCCCCCAGCACTAAAGAAGAAGACGAGGAACTTCATCGGACGAAAACCGGCGGCGATCGAGATGGAAGATGGAACAGGTGAGTCCCCTAATAAAGGTAAGCATACTTTATATTACATACTAAAAAAAAAAATTTTTTTACAGAGTGCAGAACCGCTTTAAATGCGCTTTTATACATGTGAGGAAGGGCAGATCTCCTCCAACCTATTCCCAGCTACTTCAGTCTGTATAGCATATAATGTGCAAAAATACAATATCACCCGAGGTATCCAGACAATGGCCGCAATCACATAGTTGCATAGTTACATAGTTAGGTTGAAAAAAGACACAAGTTCATCCAGTTCAACCACAAATAAAAAAAAATATATATATATATATATATATATATATATATATATATATATCATACAATCCCATATACCCCATTCTATACCCACAGTTGATCAAGAGAAAGGCAAAAAAAAAACAGCAGAGCATTCTCCAATTTGCTAAAGCAGGGGAAAAAATTCCTTCCTGATCCCCCGAGAGGCAATCGGATTTTCCCCGGATCAACTTTACCTATAAATGTCAGTACCCAGTTCTATTATGTACATTTAGGAAAGTATCCAGGCCTTTCTTAAAGCAATCTACTGAGCTGGCCAGAACCACCTCTGCAGGGAGTCTATTCCACATTTTCACAGCTCTTACTGTGAAGAAACCTTTCCGTATTTGGAGATGAAATCTCTTTTCCTCTAGACGTAAAGAGTGCCCCCTTGTCCTCTTTGTTGACTGTAAAGTGAATAACTCAACACCAAGTTCACTATATGGACCCCTTATATATTTGTACATGTTGATCATATCCCCCCTTAATCTCCTCTTATCAAGGGTGAATAAATTCAGTTCCTCTAATCTTTCCTCATAGCTGAGCTCCTCCATGCCTCTTATCAGTTTGGTTGCCCTTCTCTGCACTTTCTCCAGTTCCCCAATATCCTTTTTGAGAACTGGTGCCCAAAACTGAACTGCATATTCCAGATGAGGTCTTACTAATGATTTGAACAGGGGCAAAATGATATCTCTCTCTCTGGAGTCCATACCTCTCTTAACACAAGAAAGGACTTTGCTCGCTTTGGAAACCACAGCTTGGCATTGCATGCTATTATTGAGTTTATGATCTACCAAAACCCCCAGATCCTTCTCCACTATGGATCCCCCCAGTTGTACTCTCCCTAGCATGTATGATGCATGCATATTCTTAGCCCCCAAGTGCATAACTTTACATTTATCAACATTAAACCTCATCTGCCACATAGTCGCCCAATTAGACAGAGCATTGAGGTCGGCTTGTAAATTGGAGACCTCCTGTAAGGACGTTATTCCACTGCATAGCTTGGTGTCATCTGCAAAGACAGAAATGTTACTTTTGATCCCAGACCCAATATCATTTATAAAGATATTAAAAAGTAAGGGTCCCAGCACTGAACCTTGGGGTACACCACTGATAACCTTAGACCATTCAGAGTAAGAATCATTAACCACTACTCTCTGAATTCTGTCTTTTAGCCAGTTTTCTATCCATTTACAAACTGATATTTCCAAACCTGTAGACCTTACCTTACACATGAGCCGTGTGTGGGGAACTGTATCGAACGCTTTTGCAAAATCCAAGTATACCACGTCCACAGCCACGCCTCTGTCCAAGGTTTTACTTACCACCTCATAAAAATTAATGAGGTTTGTCTGACAACTTCTGTCTTTCATGAATCCATGCTGTCTGTTGCTTAAAATATTTTTTTCCTGCAAGAACTCATCTATGTGGTCTTTTATTAATCTCTCCAGTATCTTCCCAACTATAGAAGTTAAACTAACAGGTCTATAGTTACTTGGTAAAGACTTTGTTCCCTTTTTTAAATATAGGCACCACGTTCGCCCTGCGCCAATCCAGTGGTACTATTCCTGTCATTAATGAGTCCCTAAAAATTAGATACAATGCCTTTGAAATTACAGAGCTCAATTCTTTTAGGATCCGTGGGTGGATGCCATCAGGTCCAGGTGCTTTATCCACCTTTATTCTGTCTAAATATTTCTGGACCATATCACTTTTGAGCCATTGTGGATTTGGGGCTGTGTCACTACCACCCCCATTGTGGACATGAGCTCCCCCATGCTCCTTTGTATACACAGAGCTGAAGAAAGTATTTAATAAATTAGCCTTCTCTTTGTCCCCAGTCACCCACTCTAGATTATTTTGTAAAGGGCCTACATGCTCAGACTTGACCTTTTTACTAATATATTTGAAGAATTTTTGGGGGTTTGTCCTACTATCTTTTGCAATCTGTCTTTCGTTTTGAATTTTTGCATCCTTGATTTCCTTTTTACATATTCTGTTATGTTCTTTGTAACATTTAAATGACACTAGTGATCCTTCATTTTTATATTTTTTAAAAGCTCTTTTCTTATAGTTTATAGCTTTTTTAACTTTGGCCGTGAGCCACATAGGTTTTATTTTTAGCCTTTTAAATTTATTGCCCATGGGAATATACTTTGCAGTGAGTTCACAAACAGTCTTTTTGAAGAATCCTCATTTCTGTTCTGTGCCCATTGTTGCCAATATTCTCTCCCAGTCTAAGTTCTGGAGAGCAGTCCTCATCCTTGGAAAATTTGCCCTCTTGAAATTAAGTGTTTTTATCTTTCCTGTATGTGATTTTTGCTTACAGCTAACATCAAATGAAATCATGTTATGGTCACTGCTACCCAGATGCTCCTTTATCTGAACATTAGTCATATGCTCTGCATGGTTTGAGATTACCAGATCCAGCAGAGCATCATTCCTGGTTGGGGCCTCAATAAACTGGACCATAAAATTGTCCTGTAATAGGTTTATAAATTTTTGTCCTTTAACTGTCCCAGCAGTGCCATTATTCCAGTCAATTTCTGGGTAGTTAAAATCCCCCATTATTTTCACTGTCCCAGCCCTTGCAGCCCTTTCTATTTGTGCAAGGAGCTGAGTATCCACCTCCTGATTAACATTGGGTGGTCTATAACAAACTCCAATGATTAACTTTGAACTACGCACATCTGTATGCAGTTCCACATGTGAGGAAGGGCATCACATTACATAGAAAAGAAAAAGCCTCCATGTCACTGCCTGGACTCCATCATACACTGCTGCAGCCCAGAGCGGTGTGTGCTCTGAGTTCTGTGTATACTCGTGTATATGATGGAAGTGTACAATCTGTGATTCTATATATATTTAAGGATTATGCACTATGGAGGCTTTTTCTTTTCTATGTAATGTGATTGCGGCCATTGTCTGGATACCTCGGGTGATATTGGAGGTACTACCTGGAGGTCTGACATTCCGTGGCACAGTCTGTTCTCATCGGAAGCCGGCTTGAGCGGAGTGGCACTGCTGGAAGGATATAAACAAGCGTGTCTGGGCCTTGCTTGTGGGGACAAACCTTTTGGTAAGTGACCTGTTTGCTCACTGGTGTGGGGGAGGTTTATTGAAGTTTCTGCAAAGAGGTGGCAGCTGATCAGCATTGATTTAAACCATCTGGATAAATCTCTGGGACTTCTTTTTTCTGTTACTGCACAATTCACTGTATGGTGATTGGAGATGGAAGTAGTGGTGAATGGTCTGTAGGAAATCCGCTTTTCCACCTTTATAAACTTTCTCTTGATGTTTGCAATTTTTTAAGATAACTTTGTTGCTCTTCATGTTTATTTATTTTTGTACATTATAAGTTACTGTATATAGATTGAAGTATCTTTGAATAGGTTGGAGGTCTGCCCTTGCTCACATGTATGAAAGTGCATTTTTGTAGTGAATGTAATTGTTATATCTGATCCCTATTGGTGGAATTAGCACATCTAGTATAATATGAAAGACTGCAGCACTAGTATATAACATTCACACAATATAAATGTGAAAATATAACAATAAAAGTGAGACTCCTCAACACAAAACTCCCTATAAGTGTATATATAACAATGGTATGGAGACTATTTCACTGATAACTAATGAAGATAATTTATAATCAGCATATATAAAATTAGTGCAGCAATATTAGTACAAATTTTCAAAAAACAGTCCAAATAAAGAACGGTAATAATAAAATCTTCTCCACACCATAAGATCAAATCCTCCACCATGAGGTTCAAAGGAAATCCTAAAGTATAATGGTGTCACTTTTAGTCAATGAAGTTTCCACAACATAAGTAAGACTTCTGTGACCATCAAAGTGAATCTCCACAACTGAATCCAAGACTTAGCAGAAGGTTGGAGGAGAAAGCCTAGAGGTAAGTGTGAGTGTGTATGGTCCAATCCCCATACAGGAATAATGAATGGATCACACCACCTCATCCACTTCTCATGTCACATTAGTAATTGGGGTCCACAGAAAGAGAAATCCTCTAATAGTGTAGATGATAGATCGTGTTTTATAAAGTGATCTAATATAAATATTTCCAATAAAGAGAAATGAGTTCCATTCATGTAGAGAATAGTTACATTCATTCCTGGGGGAGAAATTAATTTTCTTCTGGTAACATTCTTCTCTTCCTTTACAGATTGTATAATAATCACCTGACAGACAGTTCCTGCCCCCACCTGGCATCTGCAATAAGAAATAACCAGACACTGAGGACACTGATCCTGTATGATAACAATCTGGAGGGTCCTCATTTCAGGGATCTGATGGAAGCTCTGACAACAAGCCGGATAGAGGAACTACAGTGAGTATAACAGAACTGACTGAGACAATAATATTCTGGCGGTTTTATATCTAAACCACATAAATAATATAGAAATATGAGAATGTCATCAAATTCCATCTTTAGGCTCCATAAGGCTCCATGAACACTGGGCTTAAAAACATCAGTTCCCTTGGCAGAAAAAAACTTTCATATAGAGAGTTTATTGTACAAAGCTTGGACGAGTTTAGGAGAGTTTTGCATTTTTTCTCCTGGAAAGCTCCAATCAGAAACACGAAGCAGAAAAGGTTTTTTTCCTGCCTCTAAATGTTGAGGTCAAAATATGTCTGTAATCGTCCCAATGTGTATGGAGACATAGGAGAACATGGAGCTGCTTCTACAGGCAGAACACAAAACTCCTGTAGTAGCAGCAATTTTTTTTAAGCCAGTGTGCATGGAGCCTAAATATCCAATCCTGGACTGTTACACTATATTACCAAAAGTATTGGTACACCCGCATTTACACGCACATGAACTTTAATGGCATCCCAGTCTTAGTTCGTAGGGTTCAATATTGAGTTGGCCCACCCTTTGCAGCTATAACAGCTTCAACTGTTCTGTGAAGGCTGTCCACAAAGTTTAGGAGTGTGTCTATGGGACTGTTTGACCATTCTTCCAGAAGCACAATAGTTAGGTCAGGCACTGATGTTGGATGAGAAGGCCTGGCTTGCAGTCTCCACACTAACTCATCCCAAAGGTGTTCTATCAGGTTGAGGTCAGGACTCTGTGCAGGCTAGTCAAGTTCCTCCACCCCAAACTCACTCATCCATGTTTTTACGGACCTTGCTTTGGGCACTGGTGCACAGTCATGTTGACATAGGGAGGGGCCATCCCCAAACTGTTCCCACAAAGTTGGGAGCATGACATTTTCCAAATTGTCTTGGTATGCTGACATCTTAAGAGTTCCCTTCACTAGAACTAAGGGGCCAAGCCCAACCCCTGAAAAACAACCCCACACCATAATCCCCCTTCACCAAATGATTTGGGACAGTGCACAAAGCAAGGTCTATAAAGACATAGATGAGCAAGTTTGGGGTGGAGGAACTTGACTGGTCTGCAGAGTCCTGAGCTCAACCCGATATAGAACACCTTTAGCTTGAATTTAAGCGGAAACTGCGAGCCAGGCCTTCTCATCCAACATCAGTGCATGATCTCACAAATGTACTTCTGTAAGAATGGTGAAACATTACCATAGATGCACTCCTAAACCTTGTGGACTGCCTTCCCAGAAGAGATAAAGCTGTTATAGCTGCAAAGGGTGGGCCAACTCAATATTGAACCCTTCTGACTAAAGTCCCATACACACGATATGAAAATCAGAAGTAAAATTTTGTCCAAACAAAGGATCTGCCGATTTTTGGATCGTTAGTATAATGCTTTCGATAGCCGATTCAGATTTTTTGTCTGACAAAAGCTGGATGTGCAGACTATAAAAAATGTATAGAAAGTAAACTCAGAAACGAAAGAATATATACAAAACTATTCAACACATTACATTACTTCTGAAGTTGTATTCTGTCGGACGAGAATTTTCGTATGGTGAGTAACCTCTTCACTTTCCATATGAGACTAGCATGTCACAAAAAAATGGAAGAACGGTCATCAGAAAATCTGATCGTGTGTACGAGGCTTAAGACTGGGATGCCATTAAAGTTCATGTGCTTGTAAAGGGAGGTGTCCTAATACTTTTGGTAATATAGTGTATGTCTAAACTACATAAATCAAATAATAATAATGGAGATATATTTCATCTCCTGGTTGTCTCTATATATATATATCACCAATATCAGACAGTTCTCCAGAGCTGGATATTAAAATGTAAAAAATGAAATATTTGCACTAAAAAAATATGAACAACTTTGTGAAAATCTAATGAATGAAAACCAGCCGCCAGCAGGAAGTCTGATATAGAAGTACAAATAGTATAATATAATTCTATGTATAGAGCCCTACACTTAGTGACACAATGGGGGTTATTTACAAAAGGCAAATCCACTTTGCACTAAAAGTGCACTTGGAAGTGCAGTCGCTGTAGATCCAAGGGGGGACATGCAAGGAATAGGGATGAGCCGAACACCCCCCCGTTCGGCTCGCACCAGAACCCGCAAACTGACCTAAAGTCCGTGCGAGCATTAGAACCCTATTAGTTATAATGGATGCGAACGTTCGAAATCAAAAGTGCTAATTTTAAAGGCTAATATGCATGTTAATGTCATAAAAAGTGTTTGGGGACCTGGGTCCTGCCCCAGGGGACATGTATCAATGCAAATTTTCTTTTTAAAACGGCCGTTTTTTCAGGAGCAGTGATTTTAATAATGCTTAAATTGAAACAATAAAAGTGTAATATTCCTTTAAATTTCGTACCTGGGGGGTGTCTATAGTATGCCTGTGAAGGGGCGCATGTTTCCTGTGCTTAGAACTGTCCCTGCAAAAAGTGTCATTTTTGCAGGAAAAAAAGCTATTTAAAATCACTCACGGCTAATGTATTGACGGCTCCCGTAACAGAGAACAGTCATTCATTGAAAGCCATTCATAAAAAAAAAAGTAATTGATAAAAAAAATTTAAAAATTAAAAAAAAAAAGCGTGGGGGTCCAGCCAAAAAAAAAAAATGGCGTGGGGTCCCCCTCAAAATCCATACCAGACCCTTGAGGTCTGGGATGGATTTTAAGGGGCACCCTAGCCTAAAAAAATGGCGTGGGGTCCCCCTCAAAATCCATACCAGACCCTTATCCAAGCACGCAACCTGGCAGGCCGCAGGAAAAGGACGAGAGCGCCCCCCCCCCTGAACCATGCCAGGCCACATGCCTTCAACATTGGGAGGATGCTTTGGGGGTCTGAGACTTTTGTTGATGAGGACAAGGGCCTCTTCCCCACAACCCTGGCTATTGGTTATGGGGGTCTGCGGGTGGGGGGCTAATTGGAATCTGGAAGCCCCCTTTAACAAGGGGACCCCCAGATCCCACCCCCCCCTGTGTGAAATGGTAAGGGGGTACTTTTGTACCCCTACCATTTCACCAAAAAAGTGTCAAAAATGGTAAAAATGACAGGAGACGGTCTTTGACGATTCTTTTATTAAAATCTTCTTTCTTCTTTCTTCTGGTCTTCCTTTCTTCATCCTTCGGTTTCTTCATCTTCTCCTTCCGGCATCTTCTTCCATCTTCTTCCTCCGATCCGCTTCTTCTTGCGCTGGTCTTCTCGTCCTTCTCGTCCGGCATCTTCTTCCATGGCGTCGGCGTCTGTTCTCCTGTCGGGCCACTCCTCTCAATGGGAGGCTCCCGCTGTGTGAGGCTTCGCTCCGTCTGACAGGTCTTTTATAACGGAGGGCACCTGGTGTCCCCTCCCTCCTCTGACGTCATAGGGAATTCCCCATGACGTCCCCGTGCGTCAGAGGGGGCGGGGTCACCAGGTGCCCTCCGTTATAAAAGACCTGTCAGACGCAGCAAAACCTCACACAGCGGGAGCCTCCCATTGCGCGGAGTGGCCCAGAAGAGACGCCAACGCTATGGAAGAAGATGCCGGACGAGAAGACCAGCGCAAGAAGAAGCGGATCGGAGGAATAAGAAGATGCCGGAAGGAGAAGATGAAGAAACCGAAGGATGAAGAAAGAAGATTTTAATAAAGGAATTGTCAAAGACCGTCTCCTGTCATTTTTACCATTTTTGACACTTTTTTGGTGAAATGGTACCCCCTTACCATTTCACACAAGGGGGGGGCCGGGATCTGGGGGTCCCCTTGTTAAAGGGGGCTTCCAGATTCCGATAAGCCCCCCACTAGCAGACCCCCACAACCAATGACCAGGTTTGTGGGGAAGAGGCCCTTGTCCTCATCAACATGGGGACAAGGTGCTTTGGGGGTCTCAGACCCCCAAAGCATCCTCTCAATGTTGAGGGCATGTGGCCTGGTACGGTTCAGGAGGGGGGGGCGCTCTTGTCCCCCCCCCCCCATTTTTTCCTGCGGCCTGCAGAGCCGTCAATACATTAGCCGCGAGTCGGTTTAAATAGCTTTTTTCCCTGCGAAAATGACACTTTTTGCAGGGACAGTTCTAAGCACAGGAAACATGCCCCCCTTCACAGGCATACTATAGACACCCCCCAGATGTGATACTGCAATACTGTACTAACAGCACGCACACACAAATCCCCAGAATCATAGCACATAATGTCAGCACTCAGCAGCACATTACACAACGCTGACACTGACAACACAACACAATATGCAAGGCCGCGTGGGGGCGTGTACTAAACCCCCTGAGCTATGATTGGCCACAGGCATCCTGCCTCTGGCCAATTATTGCTCTCCTTGCCGCTGGCTCTTTGATTGGCCAAGCATGCGGGTCACAGTGCATGCTTGGTCAATCATCAGCCAGCAATGCACTGCAACTGGCGCAGTGCATTGCGGGCCGCTCACATCACACGAATTTGATGCGAGCGGCCCAAATAGTTCTGGGCTCGCTGAGCGGGCGAACGCCTGATGTTCGATTCGAACATGGGTTCGAATCGAACACCGGGCCCATCCCTAGCAAGGAATATAAAATACAGCATTTTAGCTTGCACATGATTGGATGACAAAATCAGCAGAGCTTCCCCTCAGATTCACAGCGACTAAACTTCAAAGTGCACTTTGCACTTGTAGCTTGCACTTGTAGTGCAAAGTGGATTTGCCCTTCGTAAATAACGAATGAGACCAATGAGAAATCTGCAACCTACAATGTGTCCGAATATCAACACTTCTAATGTAGATGTGATAACTCCACCAATAGTGATCAATAATAAAAATGTAATTCATTACAAAAATGCACTTTCATACATGTGAGGAAGGGCAGATCTCCTCCAACCTATTCACAGCTACTTCAGTCTATATAACATTTAATGTGCAAAAATACAATATCACCCGAGGTATCCAGACAATGGCCGCAATCACATTACATAGAAAGGAAAAAGCCTCCATGTCACTGCCTGGACTCCATCATACACGGCTGCAGTCCAGAGCGGTGTGTGCTCTGAGTTCTGTGTATACTCGTGTATATGATGGAAGTGTACAATCTGAGATTCTTTATATATTTAAGGATTATGCACTATGGAGGCTTTTTCTTTTCTATGTAATGTGATTGTCTGGATACCTCGGGTGATATTGGAGATACAACTTGGAGGTCTGACATTCCGTGGCACAGTCTGTTCTCATCAGAAGCCAGCTTGAGCGGAGTGGCACTGCTGGAAGGATATAAACAAGTGTGTCTGGGCCTTGCTTGTGGGGACAAACCTTTTGGTAAGTGACCTGTTTGCTCACTGGTGTGGGGGAGGTTGATTGAAGTTGCTGCAAAGAGGTGGCAACTGATCAGCATTGATTTAAACCATCTGGATGAATCCTTGGGACTTCTTATTTCTGTTACTGCACAAATCACTGTATGGTGATTGGAGATGGAAGTAGTGGTGAATGGCCTGTAGGAAATCCACTTTTTCCCCTTTATAAACTTTCTCTTGATGTTTGCAATATTTTAAGATAACTTTGTTGCTCTTCATGTTTATTTTTGTACATAATATGTTATATGTTGTATAGATTGAAGTAGCTGTGAATAGGTTGCAGGAGATCTGAATTGTTTACATGTATGAAAGTGCATTTTTGTAGTGAATGGAATTGTTATAGCTGATCCCTATTGGTGGAATTAGCACATCTAGTATAATATGGAAGACTGCAGCACTAGTATATAACATTCACACAATATAAATGTGAAAATATAACAATAAAAGTGAGACTCCTCATCACAAAACTCCCTATAAGTGTGTATATATAACAATGGTATGGAGACTATTTCACTGATAACTAATGGAGAGAATTTATAATCAGCATATATAAAATTAGTGCAGCAATATTAGTACAAATTTTCAAAAAAGGTCCAAATAAAGAACGGTAATAATAAAATCTTCTCCACACCATAAGATCAAATCCTCCACCATGATGTTCAAAGGAAATCCCAAAGTACAATGGTGTCACTTTTAGTCAATGAAGTTTCCACAACATGAGTGAGACTTCTGTGACCATCAAAGGGAATCTCCACAACTGATTTCAAGACTTAGCAGAAGGTTGGAGGTGAAAGCCTAGAGGTCAGTGTGAGTGTGTATGGTCCAATCCCCATACAGGAATAATGAATGGATCACACCACCCCATCCACTTCTCATGTCACATTTAGTAATTGGGATCCACAAAAAGAGAAATCCTCCAATAGTGTAGATGATCGATCTTGTTTTATAAAGTGATCTAATATTAATGATTCCAATAAAGAGAAATGAGTTTCATTCATGTAGAGAATAGTTACATTCATTCCTGGGGAGAAATTAATTTTCTTCTGGTAACATTCTTCTCTTCTTCTACAGATTGTCCTCTAATAACCTGACAGACAGTTCCTGCACCCACCTGGCATCTGGAATAAGAAATAACCGGACACTGAGGACACTGAGCCTGTATGGGAACAATCTGGAGGGTCCTCATTTCAGGGATCTGATGGAAGCTCTGACAACAAGCCGGATAGAGGAACTACAGTGAGTATAACAGAACTGACTGAGACAATAATATTCTGGCGGTTTTATATCTAAACCACATAAATAATATAGAAATATGAGAATGTCATCAAATTCCATCTTTAGGCTCCCTAAGGCTCCATGCACACTGGGCTTATAAAATTCCAGTTACCTTGGCAGAAAAAACAACTTTCACATAGAGAGTTTATTGTACAAAGTTTAGACGAGTTTAGGAGAGTTTTGCAATTTTTCTGCCAGAAAGCTCCAATCAGAAACCTAAACCAGAAGAGTTTTTTTTACCTCCCCCAAAATGTTGAGCTCAAAATATACCTGTAATCGTCCCAATGTGTATGGAGACATAGGAGAACATGGAGCTGCTTCTACAGACAGAACACAAAACTTGTGTAGTAGCAGCAATTTTTTAACCACTTCAGCCCCCGGAAGATTTGGCTGCTGAATGACCGTGCCATGTTTTATGATTCGGCACTGCGTCACTTTAACTGACAATTGCGCGGTCGTGCGACGCTGCACCCAAACAAAATTAATGTTTTTTTCCCCACAACTAGAGCTTTCTTTTGGTGGTATTTGATCGCCTCTGCGGTTTTTATTTTTTGCACTATAAACCCAAAAAATGGCAACAATTTTGAAAAAAACACAATATTTTTTCTTTTTGCTATAATAAATATCCCAATTTTTTTTAAAAAAAGCTAATTTTTTCTTAGTTTAGGCCGATATGTATTCTTCTACATATTTTTTGTAAAAAAAAAAAAAAAAAATCGCAATAATTGTATATTGATTGGTTTGCGCAAAAGTTATAGCGTTTGCAAAATAGGAGATATATTTATAGCATTTTTATTATTATTTTTACTAGTAATGGTGGCGATCTGTGATTTTTAAATCGGGACTGCGACATTATGGTGGACATATCGGACACTTTTGACACATTTTTGGGACCTTTGGCATTTATACAGCGATCAGTGCTATAAAAATGCACTGATTACTGTAAAAATGTCACTGCAGGGAAGAGGTTAACACTAGGGGGCAATCAAGGGGTTAACTGAGTTCCCTAAGTGTGTTTCTAACTGTAGGGGGAGGGAACTGACCTAGAGGAAGTGACGGATCGTGGTTCCTAGCTATTAGGAACACGCGATCTGTCACTCTTCACAGAACAGGAATTTGTGTGTTTACACACACACCCTGTTCTGCCTCTCGTGGCCACGATCGCTCGTGGCTGGCGGTCATCGCAAATGTCAGCCACGGGCATTGGCACCCCCGGAGTGCAGCGGGCACGTGCGCGCACCTGCTATCCCGATTCCGGTAGCCGATGTATAGCTACGATGGTTCGTGGGATTGTGCCGACCTGCCGCAGTAAAATGACGGCGGCTGGTCAGCAAGCGGTTAAGCCAGTGTGCATGGAGCCTAAATATCCAATGCTGGACTGTTACACTATAATACCAAAAATATTGGGACACCTGCCTTTACACACATGAACTTGAATGGCAATCCCAGTCTTAGACATAATGTGTTGAATAGTTTTATATGTATTCTTTCATTTCTGAGCATGTGTAGTCTTGCTCTTACGATTTATCATATCATACATAGTCACTGTATGGTGATTGGAGATGGAAGTAGTGGTGAATGGGTTGTAGGAAATCCGCTTTTTCACCTGTATAAACTTTCTCTTGATGTTTGCAATTTTTTAAGATAACTTTGTTGCTCATCGTGTTTATTTATTTTTGTACATCATAAGTTATATAGATTGAAGTAGCTGTGAAAAGGTTGGAGGAGATCTTCCCTTGCTCACATGTATGAAAGTGTATTTTTGTAGTGAATGCAATTGTTATATCTGATCCCTGTTGGTGGAATTAGCACATCTAGTACAATATGGAAGACTGCAGCACTAGTATATAACATTCACACAATATAAATGTGAAAATATAACAATAAAAGTGAGACTCCTCAACACAAAACTCCCTATAAGTGTATATATAACAATGGTATGGAGACTATTTCACTGATAACTAATGAAGAGAATTTATAATCAGCATATATAAAATTAGTGCAGCAATATTAGTACAAATTTTCAAAAAACAGTCCAAATAAAAAACAGTAATAATAAAATCTTCTCCACACCATAAGATCAAATCCTCCACCATGAGGTTCAAATGAAATCCCAAAGTACAATGGTGTCACTTTTAGTCAATGAAGTTTCCACAACATGAGTGAGACTTCTGTGACCATCAACTGAATCCAAGACTTAGCAGAAGGTTGGAGGTGAAAGCCTAGAGGTCAGTGTGAGTGTGTATGGTCCAATACCCATACAGGAACAATGAATGGATCACACCACCTCATCCACTTCTCATGTCACAGTAATTGGGGTCCACAAAAAGAGAAATCCTCCAATAGTGTAGATGATCGATCGTCTTTTATAAAGTGATCTAATATAAATAATTCCAATAAAGAGAAATGGGTTCCATTCATGTAGAGAATAGTTACATTCATTCCTGGGGGAGAAATTCATTATCTTCTGGTAACATTCTTCTCTTCTTCTACAGATTGTATAATAATCACCTGACAGACAGTTCCTGCCCCCACCTGGCATTTGCAATAAAAAATAACCAGACACTGAGGACACTGGACCTGTCTGATAACAATCTGGAGGGTCCTCATTTCAGGGATCTGATGGAAGCTCTGACAACAAGCCGGATAGAGGAATTGCAGTGAGTATAACAGGACTGACTGAGACAATAATATTCTGGGACATAAATAATATAGAAATATGAGAATGTCCTCAAATTCCATCTTTAGGCTCCATAAGGCTCCATGCACACTGGGCTTAAAAATGTCAGTTCCCTTGGCAGAAAAAACTTTCATATAAAGAGTTTATTGTACAAAGTTTAGATGAGTTAAGGAGAGTTTCCTCCCGGAAAGCTCCTTTTAGAAACCCGAAGCTGAAGAGGTGTTTTTCCTGCCTCTAAATGTTGAGGTCAAAATATGTCTGTAATCGTCCCAATGTGTATGGAGACATAGGAGAACATGGAGCTGCTTCTACAGGCAGAACAAAAAACTCCTGTAGTAGCAGCATTTTTTTTAAGCCAGTGTGCATGGAGCCTAAATATCCAATCCTGGACTGTTACACTATATTACCAAAATTATTGGGACACCCACATTTACACACACATTAACTTTAATGGCATCCCGGTCTTAGTTCGTAGGGTTCAATATTGAGTTGGCCCACCCTTTGCAGCTATAACAGCTTCAACTGTTCTGGGAAGGCTGTCCACAAAGTTTAGGAGTGTGTCTATGGGACTGTTTGACCATTCTTCCAGAAGCACAATAGTTAGGTCAGGCACTGATGTTGGATGAGAAGGCCTGGCTTGCAGTCTCCACACTAACTCATCCCAAAGGTGTTCTATCAGGTTGAGGTCAGGACTCTGTGCAGGCTAGTCAAGTTCCTCCACTCCAAACTCACTCATCCATGTTTTTATGGACCTTGCTTTGGGCACTGGTGCACAGTCATGTTGACATAGGAAGGGGCCATCCCCAAACTGTTCCCACAAAGTTGGGAGCATGACATTTTCCAAATTGTCTTGGTATGCTGACATCTTAAGAGTTCCCTTCACTAGAACTAAGGGGCCAAGCCCAACCCCTGAAAAACAACCCCACACCATAATCCCCCTTCACCAAATGATTTGGGACAGTGCACAAAGCAAGGTCTATAAAAGACATAGATGAGCGAGTTTGGGGTGGAGGAACTTGACTGGTCTGCACAGAGTCCTGAGCTCAACCCGATATAGAACACCTTTAGCATGAATTTAAGCGGAAACTGCGAGCCAGGCCTTCTCATCCAACATCAGTGCATGATCTCACAAATGCACTTCTGTAAGAATGGTGAAACATTCCCATAGATACACTCCTAAACCTTGTGGACAGCCTTCCCAGAAGAGATGAAGCTGTTATAGCTGCAAAGGGTGGGCCAACTCAATATTGAACCCTTCTGACTAAAGTCCCATACACACGATATGAAAATCAGAAGTAAAATTTTGTCCAAATAAACGACCTGCCGATTTTTGGATCGTTAGTATAATGCTTTCGATAGCCGATTCAGATTTTTTGTCTGACAAAAGCTGGATGTGCAGACTATAAAAAATGTATAGAAAGTGAACTTAGAAACCAAAGAATATATACAAAACTATTCAACACATTACATAACTTCTGAAGTTGTATTCTGTCGGACGAGAATTTTCGTATGGTGAGTAACCTCTTCACTTTCCATATGAGACTAGCATGTCACAAAAAAACGGACGAACGGTCATCAGAAAATCTGATCGTGTGTACGAGGCTTAAGACTGGGATGCCATTAAAGTTCATGTGCTTGTAAAGGGAGGTGTTCTAATACTTTTGGTAATATAGTGTATGTCTAAACTACATAAATCAAATAATAATAATAATGGAGATATATTTCATCCCTGGTTGTCTCTATATATCACCAATATCAGACAGTTCTCCAAAGCTGGATATTAAAATGTAAAAAATGAAATATTTGCACTAAAAAAATATGAACAACTTTTGTGAAAATCTAATGAATGAAAACCAGCCGCCAGCAGGAAGTCTGATTATAGAAGTACAAATAGTATAATATAATTCTATGTATAGAGCCCTACACTTAGTGACACAATGGGGGTTATTTACAAAAGGCAAATCCACTTTGCACTAAAAGTGCACTTGGAAGTACAGTCGCTGTAGATCCGAGGGAAATAAAATACAGCATTTTAGCTTGCACATGATTGGATGACAAAATCAGCAGAGCTTCCCCTCAGATTTACAGCGACTACACTTCAAAGTGCACTTTTAGTGCAATTTCAAGTGCACTTTGCACTTGTAGTGCAAAGTGGATTTGCCCTTCGTAAATAACGAATGAGACCAATGAGAAATCTGCAACCTACAATGTGTCCGAATACCAACACTTCTAACACCAACACTGCTTTCATACATGTGAGAAAGGGCAGATCTCCTCCAACCTATTCACAGCTACTTCAGTCTATATAACATATAATGTGCAAAAATACAATATCACCCGAGGTATCCAGACAATGGCCACAATCACATTACATAGAAAAGAAAAAGCCTCCATGTCACTGCCTGGACTCCATCATACACGGCTGCAGTCCGGAGCGGTGTGTGCTCTGAGTTCTGTGTATTCTCGTGTATATGATGGAAGTGTACAATCTGTGATTCTATATATATTTAAGGATTATGCACTATGGAGGCTTTTTCTTTTCTATGTAATGTGATTGCGGCCATTGTCTGGATACCTCGGGTGATATTGGAGATACTACCTGGAGGTCTGACATTCCGTGGCACAGTCTCTTCTCATCGGAAGCTGGCTTGAGCGGAGTGGCGCTGCTGGAAGGATATAAACAAGCGTGTCTGGGCCTTGCTTGTGGGGACAAACCTTTTGGTAGGTGACCTGTTTGCTCACTGGTGTGGGGGAGGTTGATTGAAGTTGCTGCAAAGAGGTCGCAAATGATCAGCATTGATTTAATCCATCTGGATGAATCTCTGGGACTTCTTATTTCTGTTACTGCACAAGTCACTGTATGGTGATTGGAGATGGAAGTAGTGGTGAATGGCTTGAAGGAAATCCGCTTTTTTACCTTTTTATAAATCTTCTCTTGATGTTTTCAATTTTTTAAGATAACTTTGTTGCTCTTCATGTTTATTTATTATTGCATATTATAAGTTATATAGATGGAAGTAGCTGTGAATAGGTTGCAGGAGATCTGCCTTTATTTACATGTATGAAAGTGCATTTTTGTAGTGAATGTAATTGTTATATCTGATCCCTTGGTGGAATTAGCACATCTAGTATAATATTGAAGACTGCAGCACTAGTATATAACACTAGTATATAACATTCACACAATATAAATATGAAAATATAACAATAAAAGTGAGACTCCTCAACACAAAACTCCCTATAGTGTATATATAACAATGGTATGGAGACTTTTTCACTGATAACTAATGAAGAGAATTTATAATCAGCATATATAAAATTAGTGCAGCAATATTAGTACAAATTTTCAAAAAAGGTCCAAATAAAGAACGGTAATAATAAAATCTTCTCCACACCATAAGATCAAATCCTCCACCATGATGTTCAAAGGAAATCCCAAAGTACAATGTCACTTTTAGTCAATGAAGTTTCCACAACATGAGTGAGACTTCTGTGACAATGAAAGTGAATCCCCTCAACTGAATCCAAGACTTGGCAGAAGGTTGGAGGTGAAAGCCTAGAGGTCAGTGTGAGTGTGTATGGTCCAATCCCCATACAGGAATAATGAATGGATCACACCACCTCATCCACTTCTCATGTCACATTTAGTAATTGGGGTCCACAAAAAGAGAAATCCTCTAATAGTGTAGATGATCGATCGTGTTTTATAAAGTGATCTAATATTAATGATTCCAATAAAGAAAAAAGTTACATTCATTCCTGGGGAGAAATTCATTATCTTCTGGTAACATTCTTTTCTTCTTCTACAGATTGTCCTCTAATCACCTGACAGACAGTTCCTGCCCCCACCTGGCATCTGGAATAAGAAATAACCAGACACTGAGGACACTGAACCTGTATGGGAACAATCTGGAGGGTCCTCATTTCAGGGATCTGATGGGAGCTCTGACAACAAGCCGGATAGAGGAATTACAGTGAGTATAACAGGACTGACTGAGACAATAATATTCTGGGACAGTTTTATATCTAAACCACATAAATATTATAGAAATATAAGAATGTCATCAAATTCCATCTTTCGGCTCCATGCACACTGGGCTTAAAAAAATGTCTGTTCCCTTGGCAGAAAAAAACTTTCATATAGAGAGTTTATTGTACAAAGTTTAGACGAGTTTTGCATTTTTCTCCCAGAAAGCTCCAATCAGAAACACGAAGCAGAAGAAGTTTTTTTCCTGCCTCTAAATGTTGGGCTCAAAATATGTCTGTAATCGTCCCAATGTGTATGGAGACATAGGAGAACATGGAGCTGATTCTACAGGCAGAACACAAAACTCCTGTAGTAGCAGCAATTTTTTTTAAGCCAGTGTGCATGGAGCCTAAATATCCAATCCTGGACTGTTACACTATATTACCAAAAGTATTGGGACACCCGCCTTTACACGCACATGAACTTTAATGGCATGCCAGTCTTAATCCGTAGGGTTCAATATTGAGTTGGCCCACCCTTTGCAGCTATAACAGCTTCATCTCTTCTGGGAAGGCTGTCCACAAGGTTTAGGAGGGTGTCTATGGGACTGTTTGACCATTCTTCCAGAAGTGCATTTGTGAGGTCAGGCACTGATGTTGAATGAGAAGGCCTGGCTCGCAGTCTCCGCACTTATTTATTCCAAAGGTGTTCTATCGGGTTGAGGTCAGGACTCTGTGCAGGCTAGTCAAGTTCCTCCACCCCAAACTCACTCATCCATGTTTTTATGGACCTTGCTTTGGGCACTGGTGTGCAGTCATGTTGGAATAGGAAGGGGCCATGCCCAAACTGTTCCCACAAAGTTGGGAGCATGACATTTTCCAAATTGTCTTGGTATGCTGACATCTTAAGAGTACCCTTCACTGGAACTAAGGGGCCAAACCCAATCCCTGAAAAACAAACCCACACCATAATCCCCCCTTCACCAAATGATTTGGGGCAGTGCACAAAGCAAGGTCTATAAAGACAGATGAGCGAGTTTGGGGTGGAGGAACTTGACTGGTCTGCACAGAGTCCTGACTTCAACCCGATATAGAACACCTTTAGCATGAATTTAAGCGGAGACTGTGAGCCAGGCCTTCTCATCCAACATCAGTGCATGATCTCACAAATGCTTTTTTGTAAGAATGGTCAAACATTCCCATAGATACACTCCTAAACATTGTGGACGGCCTTCCCAGAAGAGTTGTCCGGACAAGACAAAGAGGATCCCAGACCGACCGACGATTACTACATGTCATCTCTCCTGAAAAACAGAGTCTACATATCAAGCCGTGTTTTCCTTTTTATGGACTCATATGGACTGTAAGGCCGGGTGTAAGAAGAAGCTCGAGATTCATCAAGGGACACATGGGAGCATATGACAAAAACTTCAGAAGGTAAGGCATTATATCATTAAGACAAAAAGTGTTATTATATTAGAAACAGGAAATATGGCTGTGTGCTCTGCAGACAGCCGAATTTCCCAGACAAATTGGCGGGCAGGGGATCTGTCTGGGAAATTTGGCTGTCCGCAGAGCACACAACCATATTTCCTGTTTCTAATATAATAACACTTTCCGTCTTAATGATATAAGGCCTTACCTTCCGAAGTTTCAGATCGGATGTCTTCAATTACCTCCCAACCCCCTCATCCATGCATTCCTCACATGACCAGACAAGCCATACATCACCTTCCCAGCCAGGCCCCATTAAAAGAGACATCATCAGTATTTCTTGCATGTTCCTCTCAGCAAAGGGCAGCATGTCTGTCTGACCTGAGCCAATGAAACTGCTTTATTTCCAATCAACTGGAAGCCATGCCCTGGAGGGTTTGCCTCCAACAGCTAAACCCCTCCTACAAAGCTTGTGACCTCATGAGCGACACAGGATGTGAATGACAATATAAGGACACCAAATAACAATACAGGATGTTACAATGATCAACTGGAAGGCACGCCCTGGAGGGTTTGCCTCCAACAGCTAAACCCTCCTACAATACAGGGACATTTGTTTTCCTTCAAAAGAACCAATCACAGACATGTATACATTGAAAACAGACTAGCAGTGATGTGTGCAAACGGTGAGGTTAGAACCATGCTTCCTGTGAGACAAAGGTTATACTAGAAAGATATTTCTGCACAAAACCGCACCCAACCCGTCTAACTGCTTTCAATGACAACGAACGATATAAAACCATGGTTCAGTGGGTCATAATATTTCTATCGTTATGCTAAAGTTCCCATGTACACAGACATGTTCACTTGAAGTCATTATTGCAGTCGCCAAGAAGTGGCCAGTCTCCCGCTGAGGCATAAATGAACATCCCTAAAAAAGCAAACAGATCTGCAGTGTCCACAGGAAGGTTTCCACAGCCACTGGTCTTCCGCCAATGTCTGTGCGAATACGCTCACATGAGCGCATTACAGCAAAACCAACACTGGGGGGCATCTGACCACATACATTACTAACATTTTCCACAACAGAGTTGATAGCTGCAAAGGGTGGGCCAACCCAATATTGAACCCTACGGACTAAAGTCCCATACACACGATATGAAAATCAGAAGTAAAATTTTGTCCAAAGAAACGATCTGCCGATTTTTTTGATCGTTAGTATGGTGCTTTCGATAGCTGATAGATTTTTTTTGTCTGACAAAAGCTGGATGTGCAGACTATAACATTTTTATCATAGTCAGAAACGAAAGAATATATACAAAACTATTCAACACATTACGTCACTTCTGAAGTTGTATTCTGTCGGACGAGAATTTTCGTATGGTGAGTAACCTCTTCACTTTCCATATAAGACTAGCATGTCACAAAAACTGGATGAACGGTCATCAGAAAATCTGATCGTGTGTACGAGGCTTAAGACTGGGATGCCATTAAAGTTCATGTGCCTGTAAAGGGAGGTGTCCCAATACTTTTGGTAATATAGTGTATGTCTAAACTATATAAATCAAATAATAATAATGGAGATATATTTCATCTCCTGGTTGTCTCTATATATCACCAATATCAGACAGTTCTCTAAAGCTGGATATGAAAATGTAAAAAATGAAATATCTGCACTAAAAAACATGAACAACTTTGTAAAAATCGAATGAATGAAAACCAGCCGCCAGCAAGAAGTCTGATATAGAAGTACAAATAGTATAATGTAATTCTATGTATAGAGCCCTACACTTACTTCACACAATGTGTGATGAGACAAATGAGAAATCTGCAACCTACAATGTGTCCGAATACCAACACTTCTAATGTAGATGTGATAACTCCACCAATAGTGATCAATAATACAAATTAAATTCATTACAAAAATGCACTTTCATACATGTGAGGAAGGGCAGATCGCCTCCAACCTATTCACAGCTACTTCAGTCTATACAACATTTAATGTGCAAAAATACAATATCACCCGAGGTATCCAGACAATGGCCACAATCACATTACATAGAAAGGAAAAAGCCTCCATGTCACTGCCTGGGCTCCATCATAAACGGCTGCAGTCCGGAGCGGTGTGTGTGCTCTGAGTTCTGTGTATACTCGTGTATATGATGGAAGTGTACAATCTGTGATTCTATATATATTTAAGGATTATGCACTATGGAGGCTTTTTCTTTTCTATGTAATGTGATTGTGGCCATTGTCTGGATACCTCGGGTGATATTGGAGATACTACCTGGAGGTCTGACATTCCGTGGCACAGTCTGTTCTCATCGGAAGCCGGCTTGAGCGGAGTGGCACTGCAGGAAGGATATAAACAAGCGTGTCTGGTCCTTGCTTGTGGGGACAAACCTTTTGGTAAGTGACATGTTTGCTCACTGGTTGATTGGAGTTGCTGCAAAGAGGTGGCAGCTGATCAGCATTGATTTAAACCATCTGGATGAATCTCTGGGACTTATTATTTCTGTTACTGCACAAGTTACTGTATGGTGATTGGAGATGGAAGTAGTGGTGAATGGGTTGAAGGAAATCCGCTTTTTTACCTGTATAAACTTTCTCTTAAAGTTTTCAATTTTTTAAGATAACTCTCATAGCTCTTCATGTTTATTTATTTTTGCATATTATATGTTATATATATTGAAGTAGCTGTGAATAGGTTGCAGGAGATCTGCCTTTATTTACATTTATGAATTAATTATGGAATTGTTATATTTGATCCCTATTGGTGGAATTGGCACATTTAGTATAATATGGAAGACTGCAGCACTAGTATATAACATTCACACAATATAAATGTGAAAATATAACAATAAAAGTGAGACTCCTCATCACAAAACTCCCTATAAGTGTATATATAACAATGGTATGGGGACTATTTCACTGATAACTAATGAAGAGAATTTATAATCAGCATATATAAAATTAGTGCAGCAATATTAGTACAAATTTTCAAAAAACAGTCCAAATAAAGAACGGTAATAATAAAATCTTCTCCACACCATAAGATCAAATCCTCCACCATGAGGTTCAAAGGAAATCCCAAAATACAATGGTGTCACTTTTAGTCAATGAAGTTTCCACAACATGAGTGAGACTTCTGTGACTATCAAAGTGAATCCCCACAACTCAATCCAAGATCTTAGCAGAGTGACGAGTGGCCCCGTCCTCCTCTGCCAAGACGGGATTCCCTCAGTGTCTCCATGGAGACAGGATGCGCTGCGCTGGACGTCGGAGAAGAGATCAGCCATCGCTGGATAGCAAGAGTGGATTTCCACCGCTGGAATCATTTTGAATTTTTTTTATTTTTAATAAAGGACTTTTCCCAACGGTGTCTGTGTGTTTTTTAACTATTTTTTACACTTTCTTTGTTAAATGCCCTTACCATTTCAAACAGTGGTGGGCAGAATCTGGGGGTCCTCTTGTTAAAGGGGGCTTCCAGATTCTGATAAGCCCCCGCCCGCAGACCCCCACAACCACTGGCCAGGGTTGTGGGGAAGAGGCCCTTCTCATCAACATGGGGACATGGTGCTTTGAGGGGTCACAGACCCCCAAAGCACCCTCCCAATGTTGAGGGCATGTGGCCTGTTACGGTTCAGGAGGGGCGCTCTCGTCCCCCCTCTTTTCCTGCGGCCTGCCAGGTTGCATGCTCGGATAAGGGTCTGGTATAGATTTTGAGGGGGACCCCACGCCATTTTTTTTTTTAAATTTGGCGTGGAGTTCCCCTTAAAATCCATGCCAGACCTGAAGGGTCTGGTATGGATATTTAGGGGGAACCCCACGTCATTTATTTATTTTTTTTATCAATGACTTTCAATGACTGTTCTCTGTATTACGGGAGCCGGCAATTCATTATAGCCACGAGTGATTTTAAATGGCTTTTTTTCCTGCAAAACTGACACTTTGCGCAGGGACAGTTCTAAGCCCGGGAAACATGCGCCCCTTTACAGGCATACTATACACACCCCCAGGTACGAAATTCAAAGGAATATTACACTTTTATTGTTTCACTTTAAGCATTATTAAAATCACTGCTCCCGAAAAAACGGCCGTTTTTGAAACTTTTTTTTGCATTGATACATGTCCCCTGGGGCAGGACCCGGGTCCCCAAACACTTTTTATGACAATAACATGCATATTAACATTTAAAATGAGCACTTTTGATTTTGAATGTTCGAGTCCCATAGACTTTAATAGGGTTCTAAAGTTCACACAAGCTTTAGGTCTGTTCGCAGCTTCTGGTGCGAATCGAACAGGGGGGTGTTCGGCTCATCCCTACTTAGAACCCCCAAACATTATATATTGTTTTTTTTTTTTTTCTAACACCCTAAAGAATAAAATGGCGGTCGTTGCAATACTTTTTTTTCACACCGTATTCGCGCAGCGGTCTTACAAGCACACTTTTTTGGGAAAAAAAAATCACTTTTTTGAATAAAAAAAAATAAAAGACAACAGTAAAGTTAGTCCAATTTTGTTATACATCGTGAAAGATAATGTTACGCTTAGTAAATAGATACCCAACATGTCACGCTTTAAAATTGCACCCGCTCGTGGAATGGCGTCAAACTTTTACACTCAAAAATCTACATGGGCGACGTTTAAAAAATTCTGCAGGTTGCATGTTTTGCGTTAGGAGGTTTAGGGCTAGAATTATTGCTCTCGCTCTACCGATCGCGGCGATACCTCACATGTGTGGTTTGGCTCACTTTTATTCCTATTACAAGGAATGTAAACATCCCTGGTAATAGAAAAAAAAGCATAACAGGTCCTTTTTAAATATGAGATCTGGGGGGTCAAAAGTCCTCACATCACATATTTGGACTTAAATGCAAAAAAAATAAAAATGGAAAAAAAAATATATAAAAAATTTAATTCAAAGAAATTACATTGAATAAATGGCCCTTTTAAGAGGTATGGGCGTAAGTGATGTTTTGACGTCGCTTCTGCCCTGCTATGGTATAGAGACGGGTGGGGGTTATCTTCCCCTCACTCGTCTCCATACCCATCACAGGAAAGGACCCGATCGCCTCAGCCGCTACCGACAGCTCCGGTAAGCGGTGGAGGGCGTGGATGAGCGGCGGGAGGGGTGGGGGCACCTCTCCTACCGTCGATAACGGTGATCTCGCAGCAAATCCGCCACGGAGACCACCATTATCGTAATTACGTCCGGCGCTTGAAGAGATGGATATGTCGTTTGTGGCAGCAGCTGCCGTTACTGAGATATCCCTCTTCAAAAAAAGGACGTACATCGTCATGCGCTGATCATAAAGTGGTTAAATGGTTTGTCTCATCCATGTAAACTGATACATTCTGCTGGAGATGTTGTGCTGTGAAAAGACCTGCTGGCTGCTTCACCAAATGATTATAGAAGAAAAGAAAGGAAATCTTTTCCAGCATCACATCTAAGAATTGGGGATCTGCAATATAAGAAATCTTCTCTTTTGGGTTTAATAAGACTTTAAACTTTTCTCATCAGAGTAGAGAAAAGACCTCCGTCCTCCGAGGACACGAGCAAAACACTGAGGCATGCTGGGAGGAGGAGGGATTATCCTGGCCCACTATTCTCTCATTTGTCAGCGTCAGATTCTCCTGTAGGTGGCAGTATAACCCAAACTTATCTGAACTGCTGTGTCCCTCATTGGATGAGAAGGAAAGAGAAGTGTGACTGTGATTGGTGGATTTGAGACATCACAGAACAAATGACCAATGAGGAGGAATATTTCCTGTTCTATAACCTGATATCTCCCATCAGTCTCCATTGTGCAGTGTCACTTCTTAGTTGGTAAAGTCCTACAAGAAGGTGACAGGATGGTGTCAGGGCCATCACACACAGTACAATCTGACCATACAATCTTTGTACAATCAGCTTTATATCTTCCTCGTAATACGAGGACCGACCTAAACCCTCATATCAGTCTCTATACAATCAGACAGATCCTCACTCTACATACTTGTTGGAAGATCGGACAGAGATTGTACAATCAGATTGTGATGTGTGTGGTGAGATTAATAGATATCCTGGAGGATGCTGGGAAATAGTGTGAGAGAATTCTGACATCTGATGAATGTTTATATCTTCTCTTCTAGGATTGGCTGCAACTCCTTCTCAGAGGAATCAAGAAGAGAAGTAGAAAAGCTGAAAAAGCTCCGACCAGAAATGAAGATTAAAATGTGGTGACCCCGGAGGAGGAGACTCAACTACAGCTGTGAATGGAGGAGGGGGGGACATTGCTGTGAATGGAGGAGGGGGGAGGGGACATTGCAGTGAATGGGGGAGGGGACATTGCAGTGAATGGGGGAGGGGACATTGCTGTGAATGGAGAAGGGGGGGCATTGTTGTGAATGGAGGAGGGGGAGGGGACATTGCTGTGAATGGGGGAGGGGGGAGGGGACATTGCAGTGAATGGGGGAGGGGACATTGCAGTGAATGGGGGAGGGGACATTGCTGTGAATGGAGAAGGGGGGGCATTGTTGTAAATGGAGGAGGGGGGGGGGACATTGCTGTGAATGGGGGAGGGGACATTCCAATAATATAAGAGGGGGAAGGGACATTGATGTGAATGGAGGTGGGGGGAGGGGACATTGCTGTGAATGGGGGTGGGACATTGCCATGAATGGAGGAGGGGGAGGGAACATTGCTATGAATGGAGGAGGGGACATTGCTATGAATAGAAGAGGGGGAGGGGACATTGCTGTGAATGGAGGAGGGGGAGGGGACATTGCTATGAATGGAAAGGGGGGATGGGACATGGCTGTGAATTGAGGTGGGGAGGGGACATTGCTGTGAATGGAGGAGTGGGAGGGGACATTGCTGTGAATGGAGGAGGGGGGAGGGGACATTGCTGTGAATGGAGGAGGGGGGAGGGGACATTGCTGTGAATGGAGTGGGAGGGGACATTGCTGTGAATGGAGGAGTGGGAGGGGACATTGCTGTGAATGGAGGAGTGGGAGGGGACATTGCTGTGAATGGAGGAGTGGGAGGGGACATTGCTGTGAATGGAGGAGTGGGAGGGGACATTGCTGTGAATGGAGGAGTGGGAGGGGACATTGCTGTGAATGGAGGAGGGGGCATTGCTGTGAATGGAGGAGGGGGGATATGGCTGTGAATGGAGGGCGGAGGGGACATTGCTCCGAATGGAGGAGGGGGGGGACATTGCTCCGAATGGAGGAGGGGGGGACATTGCTCCGAATGGAGGAGGGCGGGACATTGCTCCGAATGGAGGAGGGCGGGACATTGCTCCGAATGGAGGAGGGCGGGACATTGCTCCGAATGGAGGAGGGCGGGACATTGCTCCGAATGGAGGAGGGCGGGACATTGCTGTGAATGGAGGAGGGCGGGACATTGCTGTGAATGGAGGAGGGCGGGACATTGCTGTGAATGGAGGAGGGCGGGACATTGCTGTGAATGGAGGAGGGGACATTGCTGTGAATGGAGGAGGGGGAGGAGACATTGCTGTGAATGGAGGAGGGGGAGGAGACATTGGTGTGAATGGAGGAGGGGGAGGTGACATTGGTGTGAATGGAGGAGGGGGAGGTAACATTGGTGTGAATGGAGGAGGGGGAGGTGACATTGGTGTGAATGGAGGAGGGGGGAGGGGGATATTGGTGTGAATGGAGGAGGGGGGAGGGGGATATTGCTGTGAATGGAGGAGGGGGGAGGTGTCATTTCTGTAAATGGAGGAGGTGACATTGCTGTGAATGGGGGAGGGGACATTGCTCTGAATGGAGGAGGGGGAGCAGACATTGCTGTGAATGGAGGAGGGGGAGGAGACATTGCTGTGAATGGAGGAGGGGGAGGAGACATTGCTGTGAATTTGAGGAGGGGGAGGAGACATTGGTGTGAATGGAGGAGGGGGAGGTGACATTGGTGTGAATGGAGGAGGGGGAGGTGACATTGGTGTGAATGGAGGAGGGGGAGGAGACATTGGTGTGAATGGAGGAGGGGGAGGAGACATTGGTGTGAATTTGAGGAGGGGGAGGTGACATTGGTGTGAATGGAGGAGGGGGAGGTGACATTGGTGTGAATGGAGGAGGGGGAGGTGACATTGGTGTGAATGGAGGAGGGGGAGGTGACATTGGTGTGAATGGAGGAGGGGGAGGTGACATTGGTGTGAATGGAGGAGGGGGAGGTGACATTGGTGTGAATGGAGGAGGGGGGAGGGGGATATTGCTGTGAATGGAGGAGGGGGAGGGGGATATTGCTGTGAATGGAGGAGGGGGGAGGTGACATTGCTGTGAATGGGGGAGGGGCCATTGTTGTGAATGGAGGAGGGGGAGGTGACATTGCTGTAAATGGGGGAGGTGACATTGCTGTGAATGGGGGAGGGGATATTGCTGTGAATGGGGGAGGGGGAGGGGATATTGCTGTGAATGGGGGAGGGGGAGGGGATATTGCTGTGAATGGAGGAGGGGGAGGTGACATTGCTGTGAATGGAGGAGGGGGAGGTGACATTGCTGGGGAGGGGACATTGCTGTGAATGGGGGAGGGGCCATTGCTGTGAATGGAGGAGGGGGAGGTGACATTGCTGTAAATGGAGGAGGTGACATTGCTGTGAATGGGGGAGGGGCCATTGATGTGAATGGAGGAGGGGGAGGTGACATTGCTGTAAATGGAGGAAGGGGGAGGTGACATTGCTGTGAATGGGGGAGAGGCCATTGCTGTGAATGGGGGAGGGGACATTGCTGTGAATGGAGGAGGGGGAGGGGACATTGCTATGAATGGAAAGGGGGGAGGGGACATTGCTGTGAATGGAGGAGGGGGGAGGGGACATTGCTGTGAATGGAGGAGGGGGGGAGGGGACATTGCTGTGAATGGAGGAGGGGGAGGGGACATTGCTGTGAATGGAGGAGTGGGAGCGGACATTGCTGTGAATGGAGGAGGGGGCATTGCTGTGAATGGAGGAGGGGGATATTGCTGTGAATGGAGGGTGGAGGGGACATTGCTCCGAATGGAGGAGGGGGGGACATTGCTCCGAATGGAGGAGGGGGGGACATTGCTCCGAATGGAGGAGGGCGGGACATTGCTCCGAATGGAGGAGGGCGGGACATTGCTCCGAATGGAGGAGGGCGGGGAGACATTGCTGTGAATGGAGGAGGGGACATTGCTGTGAATGGAGGAGGGGACATTGCTGTGAATGGAGGAGGGGGAGGAGACATTGGTGTGAATGGAGGAGGGGGAGGAGACATTGGTGTGAATGGAGGAGGGGGAGGAGACATTGGTGTGAATGGAGGAGGGGGAGGGGGATATTGCTGTGAATGGAGGAGGGGGAGGGGCCATTGCTGTGAATGGAGGAGGGGGAGGTGACATTGCTGTAAATGGAGGAGGTGACATTGCTGTGAATGGGGGAGGGGGCCATTGCTGTGAATGGAGGAGGGGGAGGTGACATTGCTGTAAATGGAGGAAGGGGGAGGTGACATTGCTGTGAATGGGGGAGAGGCCATTGCTGTGAATGGGGAGGGGACATTGCTGTGAATGGAGGAGGGGACATTGCTGTGAATGGAGGAGGGGGGAGGGGACATTGCTGTGAATGGAGGAGGGGGGGGAGGAGGGGGAGGGGACATTGCTGTGAATGGGGGAGGGGACATTGCTGTGAATGGGGGAGGGGACATTGCTGTGAATGGAGGAGGGGGAGGGGACATTGCTCTGGATGAGGATGAGATATAAATCTGAACAAACCTCGACCCAAGAGGTGAATGGATGATCACAGATGAAGTAATACACCAGGACAGGACGGGGGATTCTGAACATTTCATATATAACCCGACTCAGGGAACACAGCCGGCATTTATCTGTCATCCTGGTATTTATCTTACACAGCCGCCTCCCCTCCCCCCTGGTGGGGGATCCTTGTTCTCAGGAGTCCCCCCCCCCCAATGTGTAACTGCCGGCCTTTCCACACGGACTCCGTGTCCCCCACATGGACTGATCCCTGCAGGAGAGATGAGAAGTGGGTTTGTATGAAGCTGTGAATGGAGGAGGACTCATCAGACGATCGATCAGCCTGGGAGCCCCCAAATCAGGGGACAGAGGAGCCCTTGAAGAGTGCTGGGGGGACCCCAATGGGGGATGGGAGGGAGGTCATTATATACACAGCAGGGATTGGGATTCCAGTCTCTATAATACTGAGTGACATTCTATATATAATGAATAGAAATAGAGAAGCAGCTATTAGTTCTGTGATATTATTGGGGGACATTAATGGGGTGCAGACCATATACTGCACATCATATCACACCACATTCCGGGATTTTCATCACATTTAATGAATAAAGTTGTAATAAATAAAATGTCGTTTTATCTTTTAGGCCCCTTTCACATGGGGCGGAGCCACTCACTGTGCAGAGATGGACCTGTGTGAAGGAATATAATGTACAAACTATAAAAATATAAAAAGTGACCTCCGCGCTTTGCTAATGGATAGTGAAACTCAGTGATCCACACGTGAACAATTAGACTAATAAGTGCATGTGCATAAATATCCCTTATATGCAATAAAGACGTGAAATCAATAAAAAAAGAGTAATAAATAAATAATATATGTGTTATCCAATGTAGATAAAATATCTTACTTGGAATAAAAATAGCAGCCAAACCTAATAGTGTTCACAGTACACAGAACAAATTAATATAGTAAAGTGATTCAGCGCATAAATTAAAACACAAATCTAAAAATAAATACACTTAAAGTGTAACACCACTAGTGGCAGTGCATAAATAAACAAATAAATATAAATATGTGTATATAAAAAATAATTATAGTGAAGAACACCAAAAATAAGTTAACTATACAATGAAGTGGGTGGTCTCTGATGATAACTGTGGGTAAAGTCTCTGATCATAAAATCCAATGAGCAAACAGTCCAAGCAGAGGATAAGTATTAGTGACAGCCCATAAGCTAATAGTTAAAAATTAAACGTGAAAGAAAAAATTCTACGCTAGGTGTTTTCCTATTGGATGTCACTGGTATGATAAAACTGTCAGCAGACACGGTGTGTGTAATCCAACAACGGGCTTTCTAGCCTCTCACCTCACGTATTCTTTAATTCAGCGTATTGTGCAGGCTATTGTGGTCTTTCTCCACCATCCAGGTCCTTCTCCTCGTTTAGGGACCCTTATCCCGAAGTGGTGTACTGGAAGCTGTCCCTGGGATCACTGTCCTCTATAAGCGGTTGAGCCGGCATGCATCTAGATAGGTTTAATTGGCAACTCTCCGATCCCATATGTATTAAACGGGGAGAAGGGAAAAGGAAAACAAAAAGGATGCCTCCAATGGTGAAGTACATAGGTTCAAGGAGACTTTATTGACAGATAAAACATATAAATTGCACTCTTACAGTGTAAAAAATAAAATATAAAATCAAGCAACTAGCAAAAATGGCGTCAGAACGCCGATCTCACGTCACTTCCGGTTCAAAGGTTGACTGTTTCCGATCCCTCCCTGCGCGTTACGTCATGTGACTTCATCAGGGGAACTGGATTGGTTGCAAGGACATTGTTTATATTGGGGAAAAACCGGATATTACATGGCGGCCATTTTGTTGTAGTCCGTTATATTCAACGGGCTCCGCCATTTTCTTATTGGTTCAGTGTGTTTTACAGCGTTGGCAGATTTATATTATGTTCCTAAATGGGCACATCATTACAATCTAATTATTAATGAGTGTAGTTTTAATTGGCCTCTTCCATATCGCAATAATAATTAAGGCTGTGCCCATACATAAAAAGTAGCTGGTGCTAATGTCATTAAAATAATGATTCTGAGACAAGATATATTTGAACAAAATAATCGTGGCATGTCAGTGGTTTTAAAGTAATATATTTTAGAAATATACCACAGCACAGCATTCCAAAAACAAAACTGTATAAGAAACCATCACCACTGTGGCCATTTTCTAGTGGCCCGTTGTGCTAATCAGAGTCATCCATTTTGGACTGGTCTGCTGTGAATAACAGAGAATATTACGTGCTTCCTAATCGTCTAGGCGTTCCTTGCTGACAGTCCTAGCAAGGTATGCTAGAATTTAAATAGAGCTTCGGTTACCTGACCGGAAGCTAGCATAGAATTCGTACATGGACTGAAATCAGTAAACACAATACGCTGAATTAAAGAATACGTGAGGTGAGAGGCTAGAAAGCCCGTTGTTGGATTACACACACCGTGTCTGCTGACAGTTGTTTTATCATATCAGTGACATCCAATAGGAAAACACCTAGCGTAGAACTTTTTCTTTCACGTTTATTTTTTAACTATTAGCTTATGGGCTGTCACTAATAGTTATCCTCTGCTTGGACTGTTTGCTCATTGGATTTTATGATCAGAGACTTTACCCACAGTTATCATCAGAGACCACCCACTTCATTGTATAGTTAACTTATTTTTGGTGTTCTTCACTATAATTATTTTTTATATACACATATTTATATTTGTTTATTTATGCACTGCCACTAGTGGTGTTACACTTTAAGTGTATTTATTTTTAGATTTGTGTTTTAATTTATGCGCTGAATCACTTTACTATATTATAATGTACAAACTGATCATCAGAAAATGTCTATTTGCTTATGTGTATACATGTCTCTATGCAACTCCTTACTTATTATGTAGTATACAGATTGACTCTGTTTGGAACTAAAGATGGCGTCTATACCCAAAATCCCCCGCGTTAGAAGAATGCAGACGTGACGACAGAACCAGCTTCAACCAAACTTCAAGCATCAAGTTTCTCCATTTCTCTTGTATTTCAACCAATGAGATGTACCTATTAGACCAGGGGTGCCCAACCAGTGGCCCGGGGGCCACATGTGGCCCGCGGATCCCTCTGATGTGGCCCGTGACCTCCTGCTCTGGGATTGAATAGAAAGAATACTGTTATTAAAGGTCAGTTTATTACTAAAATCACAGTGTATCTATGGGCATATCTTTTCTGCAGTGGTTACTGGGCTGCTTTCAAACTGATCCGCAGGGGCAGAGCAGTTTACCTGCGGGTTACCTGCACTGAGCTATAGACTTCTATTATTACCTGCGAGTTTGGTGAGCTTTCTGAAAGTGCACCAAACCTGCAGAATATAATAGCAGTCTATTGCAAACTGCAGGAAAGCCAAAGGTACACTGCGTTGCACACGTGGTGCAGGTAAACCGCAGCACATCATTGTGAAAGCAGCCTTGGACCCCTTTCACACGGTCAGTCCGACAGTCCGACCAATTGGACCCTCCATTCACCTCTAAGTAGTGGCAAACATAAACCGACTTGTGTTCTACCTCCAACACGATCCACTAAAAAGTAGTGGGCTGCGTCCGTGTCCGCTCTCCAAATGCAAAGTGGACACGGACATGCCGTCCACCAGCTCCGCTCATTGTGGCCCGCGACCGGTTACCAAGTCGCTTAAGTGGCCCTCGCTCTTCAAAAGGTTGGGCACCCCTGTATTAGACTGACATAGAAATGACGTATCTTTCTGTATAAAATATTGACACCGCCCAGGAATAAATCATAAGTAAGCGATCTGAACACTGTGTCAGAGAGTTTGGCTTCTAGAATGCATGTACTCACTTTTTAATTAGAAACAGTAGCAGATAACCTTCAACTAGATTGTAGTTCTTATCCATTTCAGTTCCACCCCAACCCTGCAGCTTTACCCTCCCCATAACTTCCACCATTGCAACTACACCCCTAACTATAATCGTTCCTAGAGCCCCACCCTTACTACAATAGTTCCTACAGCTCCACCCACACCGCAATGGGTCCTAGAGCCCCACCTTCACTACAGTGGTTCCTACAGCCCCACCCCAACTACAGTGGTTCCTACAGCCCCACCCCAACTACAGTGGTTCCTACAGCCCCATCCCAACTACAGTGGCTCCTACAGCCCCAACTACAGTGGCTCCTACAGCCCCACCCCAACTACAGTGGTATCTCCAGCCCCACCCCAACTACAGTGGTATCTCCAGCCCCACCCCAACGACAGTGGTATCTCCAGCCCCACCCCAACTACAGTGATTCCTACAGCCCCACCCCAACTACAGTGGTTCCTACAGCCCCACCCCAACTACAGTGGTTCCTACAGCCCTACCCCAACTACAGTGGCTCCTACAGCCCCAACTACAGAGGCTCCTACAGCCCCAACTACAGTGGCTCCTACAGCCCCAACTACAGTAGTTCCTACAGCCCCAACTACAGTAGTTCCTACAGCTCCAGCCCAACTACAGTAGTTCCTACAGCTCCAGCCCAACTACAGTAGTTTCTACAGCTCCAGCCCATATACAGTGGCTCCTACAGCCCCAACTACAGTGGCTCCTACAGCCTCACCCCAACTACAGTGGCTCCTACAGCCTCACCCCAACTACAGTGGCTCCTACAGCCCCAACTACAGTGGCTCCTACAGCCCCAACTACAGTAGTTCCTACAGCCCCAACTACAGTAGTTCCTACAGCCCCAACTACAGTAGTTCCTACAGCCCCAACTACAGTAGTTCCTACAGCTCCAGCCCAACTACAGTAGTTCCTACAGCTCCAGTCCAACTACAGTAGTTTCTACAGCTCCAGCCCATATACAGTGGCTCCTACAGCCCCAACTACAGTGGCTCCTACAGCCCCAACTACAGTGGCTCCTACAACCTCACCCCAACTACAGTGGCTCCTACAGCCCCACCCCAACTACAGTGGCTCCTACAGCCTCACCCCAACTACAGTGGCTCCTACAGCCTCACCCCAACTACAGTGGCTCCTACAGCCTCACCCCAACTACAGTGGCTCCTACAGCCTCACCCCAACTACAGTGGCTCCTACAACCTCACCCCAACTACAGTGGCTCCTACAGCCCCACCCCAACTACAGTGGTTCCTACAGCCTCACCCCAACTACAGTGGTTCCTACAGCCTCACCCCAACTACAGTGGTTCCTACAGCCTCACCCCAACTACAGTGGTTACTACAGCCTCACCCCAACTACAGTGGCTCCTACAGCCTCACCCCAACTACAGTGGCTCCTACAGCCCCACCCCAACTACAGTGGTATCTACAGCCCCACCCCAACTACAGTGGTATCTACAGCCCCACCCCAACTACAGTGGTTCCTACAGCCCCACCCCCAACTACAGTGGTTACTACAGCCCCACCCCAACTACAGTGGTTCCTACAGCCCCACCCCAACTACAGTGGTTCCTACAGCCCCACCCCAACTACAGTGGTTCCTACAGCCCCAACTACAGTGGTATCTACAGCCCCAACTACAGTGGTATCTACAGCCCCACCCCAACTACAGTGGTTCCTACAGCCTCACCCCAACTACAGTGGTTCCTACAGACCCAACTACAGTGGTATCTACAGCCCCAACTACAGTGGTATCTACAGCCCCAACTACAGTGGTATCTACAGCCCCAACTACAGTGGTATCTACAGCCCCACCCCAACTACAGTGGTTCCTACAGCCTCACCCTAACTCTACATCCCAAGACTGATCACTGCTGCTCTCTCACCAGGGGGACTGGTCTCCACCCCCTCCTGTAGTTTTCTTCAGTCAGTCTGTAGTGGGTGTAGCTTGCTGGCTCTCTTCCACAGCTCTGCTCTCTGCACAGCACAGTGATGTCACTGCTACTTGAATGTGGTATAGTTTTCCAATTGAGGCATTTCAGAAAACTATACCACATTTTGGCCACTAGATGGAGCTGACAGTCAGCTTGCGCACATACTTCTGCCCTTTTGTGCAGTGAATGTTTTATAAATAGTTTTGCAAGTGCGCATGCATACACTATTTTTAAAGGGTAACTAAAGATTTGTTAAAAAAAAAAAAAAAAAAAAAATGTCATACTTACCTCCTGTGTGCAGTTGGTTTTGTACAGAGTGGCCCCAAACCTCCTCTTCTGGGGCCCCTCAGCAGCGCTCCTGGCCCCTCCTCTTCTCGAATGCACCGAAGAAGTGCTCTCCCTTGGGGCACTCGTGTGGGCGCGCTCCCGTGTCCTGCTGCTGCATTTACCTTCTATGAGGAGGTGAGTTGCCATCTAGATAAAGGAAGGCCCGGAGACGTGGTGGATCCGGATTCTACAAAAGCATTTGACACAGTTCCCTGTTTACTGGACAAAGTAAGGTCTGTTGGCATGGACCATAGGGTGAGTACATGGATTGAAAACTGGCTACAAGGGCGAGTTCAGAGGGTGGTGATAAATGGGGAGTACTCGGAATAGTCGGGGTGGGTAGTGGGGTCCCCCAGGGTTCTGTGCTAGGACCAATTCTATTTAATTTGTTCATAAACGACCTGGAGGATGGGGATGGGGGAAACAGTTCAATCTCTGTATTTGCAGACGATACTAAGCTAAGCAGGGCAATAACTTCTCCACACAGGGCGGCACAGTGGTGTAGTGGTTAGCACTCTCACCTAGCAGTAAGAAGGGTCGCTGATTCGAATCCCAACCACGACACTACCTGCCTGGAGTTTGCATGTTCTCCCTGTGCCTGCGTGGGTTTCCTCCGGGTACTCCGGTTTCCTCCCACAATCCAAAGACGTGCAGGTAGGTTAATTGGCTTCTGTCCAAAATTGGCCCTAGTATATGAAGGGGGACCTTGGATTGTGGGCTCCTTGAGGGTAGGGACCGATGTGAGTGTGCAATGTACAGGGATAGGGACAATTGTAGACACTCACTCAGGTTGAACTGGATGGACTGATGTCTTTATTCAACCTTACTAACTATGAAACTATGAAACACTGGGGGGGGGGGGGAATCTAGGATGGAAAATGACCTGGGGGTCCTAGTAGATGATAGGCTCAGCAATGCCAAGCTGCTGCTAACAAAGCAAGCAGAATATATATTGGAATTAAAAAGGGGATCAGCTCCAGAGATAAAACGATAATTCTCCCGCTCTACAAGACTCTGGTCTGGCCATACCTGGAGTATGCTGTCCAGTTCTGGGCACCAGTCCTCAGGAAGGATGTACTGGAAATGGAGCGAGTACAAAGAACGGCAACAAAGCTAATAAAGGGTCTGGAGGATATTAGTTATGAGGAGAGGTTGTGAGCACTGAACTTATTCTCTCTGGAGAAGAGACGCTTGATTTCAATTTACTAATACCGTACTGGTGACCCCACAATAGGGAGAAAACTTTTTTGCAGAAGGGAGTTTAACCACTTGCCGACCGCCTCACGCAGATATACTGCGGCAGAAGGGCACGTACAGGAAAACTAACGTACCTGTACGTGGTCCTTTAAGAAACAGCCTGGGGGCGCGTGCGCAGCAAGCTCCGTGAGTCGGGTCGCGGGTCCCGATCGCAGTGGGGATACCCGCGATCATCTCACGGAGAGGAAGAACAGGGAGATGCTAATGTAAACAAGCATCTCCCCGTTCTGTCTAGTGACAGTGTCACTGATCTCTGCTCCCTGTGATCGGGGGCAGAGATCAGTGACATGCCAAACGTAGCCACGCCCCCCCCACAGTTAGAAACACTCCCCAGGACACACTTAACCCCTACACTGCCCCCTAGTGGTTAACCCATTCACTGCCAGTGTCATTTACACAGGAATCAATGCATTTGTATAGCACCGATTGCTGTATAAATGACAATGGTCCCAAAAAATGTGTCAAAAATGTCCCATGTGTCCGCCATAATATCGCAGTCACGATAAAAAAATAGCTGATCGCCGCCATTACTAGTAAAAAAAAAATGATTAATAAAAATGCCATAAAACTATCCCCTATTTTTTTAAACGCTATAACTTTTGCACAAACCAATCAAAAGTCGTTTATTGCAAAAAAAAAATTACCAAAAATATGTAGAAGAATATATATCAGCCTAAGCTGAGGAAAACATTTTATTTATTTTTTTTATATATTTTTTATATATTTATTATAGCAAAAAGTAAAAAATAATGTGTTTTTTTCCAAAACTGTCGCTCTTTTTTTGTTTATAGCGCAAAAAATAAAAACCGCAGGGGCGATCAAATACCGCCAAAAGAAAGCTTTATTTGTGGGTAATAAAGGACGTCAATTTTGTTTGGGAGCCACGTCACACGACCGCGCAATTGTCAGTTAAAGCAACGCAGTGCAGAATCGCAAAAAGTGGTCTGGTCTTAAGCCAGCAAAATGGTCCGGGGCTGAAAGTGGTTAAGTCATGAAATGATGCAAAGCCAGTAAACCGTTTTCGAAAGGTATACCGTAGTCGATTCTTCGTATTGCCTTCCTGGGATATCTCTTTATCCCCAACCCAATTTGCTCCGTGATTCACTTGCTCTGGAGGCATTCCGTCCCAACCAACGAATCGCTAACACCTTAATATTGGTTGAGTTTTCTCACCATTAATTAGGTTCAGTTCAATCTTTATTTGTATGTCCTTGGGTATTAGGGATGGGCCCGGTGTTCGATTCGAACCCATGTTCGAGTCGAACATCGGCCGTTTGTCCACTTGTCAAGCCCAGAACTATGTGGGCCGTTCGCATCAAATTTGTGTGATGCGAACGGTCCACAATGCACTGCGCCAGTCGCAGTGCATTGCTGGCTGATGATTGGCCAAGCATGCACTGTGACCCCGCATGCTTGGCCAATCATAGAGCCAGCGGCGAGGAGAACAATTTTTATAGCTCAGGGGGTTTAGTACATGCCCCACACTATATAAAGCCGCCGCGCTGGCGGCCTCATGTAGTGTGGTGTCAGTGACATTATCTGCTGTGATCAATTCTGCATTGCTGACATTATCTGCTTTGATTCATTCTGCTGAGTGTTGACTGCTGACATCTGCTGTGATTCTGGGGATTAGTGTAGTGTGTGCGTGCTGTTAGTACAGCATTGCAGTATCACATTAAACCACCTTTACCCTGGCCTGTTGTGTCATCTAAGGCAGCCATCTGCGGCTAATGAATGCGCTGCGCATGCGCAGTACACAGCAGACACTTGGGGATAGCCGGACTGTTCTTGTCAGAACACCGGCTCCCTTAACACAGAGAACAGTCATTCATTGAAAGTCATTGATAAAAAAAAAGTCATTGATAAAAAAAACAGCGTGGGGGTCCCCACAAATTCAATTACCAGGCCCTTCAGGTCTGCTATGGATATTAAGGGGAACCCCGCTTCAAATTAAAAAAAAAATGACGTAGGGGTCCCCCTAAATATCCATACCAGACCCTTCAGGTCTGGGATGGATTTTAAGGGGAACCTAGGCACAAAAAAAAAAATGGTGTGGGGTCCCCCTCAAAATCCATACCAGACCCTTATCCGAGCACGCAACCTGGCAGGCCGCAGGAAAATAGGGGGGTGAGAGCGCCCCCCCCCTCCCTCCTGAACCGTACCAGACCACATGCCCTCAACATTGGGAGGGTGCTTTGGGGGTCTGTGACCCTTCAAAGCACCATGTCCCCATGTTGATGGGGACAAGGGCCTCGTCCCCACAACCCTGGCAATTGGTTGTGGGGGTCTGCGGGCGGGGGGCTTATCGGAATCTGGAAGCCCCCTTTAACAAGGGGACCCCCAGATCCCAGCCCCCCCTGTGTGAAATGGTAAGGGGGTACAAAAGTACCCCTACCATTTCACCAAAAAAGTGACTTTGACAATTCCTTTATTAAAATCTTCTTTCTTCTGGTCTTCCTTCTTCCTTTCTTCATCCTTCGGTTTCTTCATCTTCTCCTTCCGGCATCTTCTTCCATCTTCTTCTTCCTCTGATCCGCTCATTCTTGCTCTTGTCTTCTCGTCCAGCATCTTCTTCCATGGCGTCGGCGTCTCTTCTTGGGCCGCTCCGCGCAATGGGAGGCTCCCGCTGTGTGAGGCTTCGCTGCGTCTGACAGCTCTTTTATAATAGAGGGCGGGGCTACCTGGTGAACCCGCCTCCCTCTGACGTCATGGGGAAAGCCATAGGGAAGTCCCCATGATGTACCCGTGCATCAGCGGGGGGCGGGGTCACCGGGTGGCCCCGCCCTCCGTTATAAAAGAGTTGTCAGACGCAGCGAAGCCTCACACAGCGGGAGCCTCCCATTGCGCGGAGCGGCCCAAGAAGAGACGCCAACGCCATGGAAGAAGATGCCGGACGAGAAGACCAGAGCAAGAAGATGGAAGAAGAAGATGCAGAAACCGAAGGATGAAGGAAGACCAGAAGAAAGAAGATTTTATTAAGGGAATTGTCAAAGACCGTCTCCTGTCATTTTTGCCATTTTTTTCACTTTTTTGGTGAAATGGTAGGGGTACTTTTGTACCCCCTTACCATTTCACACAGGGGGGGGCGGGATCTGGGGGTCCCCTTGTTAAAGGGGGCTTCCAGATTCCGATAAGCCCCCTGCCCGCAGACCCCCACAACCAATGGCCAGGGTTGTGGGGAAGAGGCCCTTGTCCTCATCAACATGGGGACAAGGTGCTTTGAGGGGGTCACAGACCCCCAAAGCACCTTTCCAATGTTGAGGGCATGTGGCCTGGTACGGTTCAGGAGGGAGGGGGGCCGCTCTCGTCCCCCCCCTCTTTTCCTGCGGCCTGCCAGGTTGCGTGCTCGGATAAGGATCTGGTATGGATTTTGAGGGGGACCCCACACCATTTTTTTTTGGCCGGGGTTCCCCTTAAAATCCATCCAGACCTGAAGGGTCTGGTATGGATATTTAGGGGGACCCCTACGTCATTTTTTTTTTTTAAATTTGAAGCGGGGTTCCCCTTAATATCCATAGCAGACCTGAAGGGCCTGTAATTGAATTTGGGGGGACCCCCACGCTTTTTTTTTTTATCAATGACTTTCAATGAATGACTGTTCTCTGTTTTACGGGAGTCGGCAATTCATTAGCCGCGAGTGATTTTAAATAGCTTTTTTTCCTGCAAAAATGACACTTTGTGCAGGGACAGTTCTAAGCACGGGAAACATGCACCCCTTCACAGGCATACTATAGACACCCCCCAGGTTTGAAATTTAAAGGAATATTACACTTTTATTGTTTCACATTAAGCATTATTAAAATCACTGCTCCTGAAAAAACGTACGTTTTTAAAAAAAAAAATTTGCATTGATACATGTCCCCTGGGGCAGGACCCAGGTCCCCAAACACTTTTTATGACAATAACATGCATATTAGCCTTTAAAATTAGCATTTTTGATTTTGAACGTTCGCGTCCATTGTAATTAATAGGGTTCGAATGTTTGCGCGGACTTTCGGTCCGTTCGCAGGTTCTGGTGCGAACCGAACCCAGGGGTGTTCGGCTCATCCCTATTGGGTATATCAAACTTTGTTTGCCAGAAGCCACAAGTGTTATCACAGCGCAGATTTATTACAGTGCTTTTATAGACAAATTTTTCTAACCCCAATTTATTTATTTTTTTATAAAATAATAAAAACTGTGGAATGTCAACTTCAAAACTGTATCACTGATGACCTCTTGTGGTGAAACATGTAAGTGCAGTAACACACTTTATTATATAAAATTCTAACCTTTTTGCGTCCGTGATATAGCCGAATGATGGCTATGGACCTTAATTGCCAGGAGGCCGTCACATGACGTCCTCCTGTGTATGAGCTGTCTGTGCGCCTCCTGCGAAGGGGGGGGGGGGGGGCGCAGCACATGCTGAAATCACAGAGTCAGCGAGACTCGGCTGATCACAGCCCCTTACCACATGATCAGCTGACAGCTGATTACCGATCTTTTATTTTAAATCACGCAGTCGCCTTTTTTCTGCTCACGCTGACAGTGTGAGCAGAAGGGACAGCAGTCGTGAACAGGGTGAGACATAACCAGAGTATCTGTGCCCACCAGTGCATAGCAATGCTGCCAATCAGTGCCCACCAGTGCCACCCATCAATGCTGCCAGTGTCCCCCATCTGTGCCACCTCAGTGCCCACCAGTGCTGCCTCATCAGGGCCCACTATAAATGCTGTCAGTGTCCCCTATCTGTCCCACCTCAGTGCCCACCAGTGCCGCCTCATCAGTGCTACCCATCAATGCTGTCAGTGTCCCCTATCTGTGCCACCCATCTGTGCCACCTCAGTGCCCACCAGTGCCGCCTCATCAGTGCCACCCATCAATGCTGTCAGTGTCCCCTATCTGTGCCACCCATCTGTGCCACCTCAGTGCCCACCAGTGCTGCCTCAGTGTCCACCAGTGCCACCCATCAATGCTGTCAGTGTCCCCTATCTGTGCCACCTCAGTGCCCACCAGTGCTGCCTCATCAGTGCCCACCAGTGCCACCCATCAATGCTGTCAGTATCCCATATCTGTTCCACCTCAGTGCCCACCAGTGCTGCCTCGACAGTGTTCACCAGTTGTGCCTCATCAGTGCCCACCAGTGCCACCCATCAATGCTGTCAGTGTCCCCTATCTGTGCCACCTCAGAGCCCACCAGTGCTGCCTCAGTGCCCACCAGTGCCACCCATCAATGCTGTCAGTGTCCCCTATCTGTTCCACCTCAGTGCCCACCAGTGCTGCCTCAGTGTTCACCAGTTGTGCCTCATCGGTGCCCACCAGTGCCACCCATCAATGCTGTCAGTGTCCACTATCTGTGCCACCCATCTGTGCCACCTCAGTGCCCACCAGTGCTGTCTCAGTGTCCAGTGCCCAATAGTGCCACCCATCAATGATGTCAGTGTCCCCTATCTGTGCCACCCATCTGTGCCACCTCATCAGTGCCCCCCAGTGCCACCTATAAGAGTTCCATCAATGAAGGAGAAAAATTACCTGTTTGCAAAATTTTATAACAAACTATAAAACAGTTTGTTAGTTTTTTTCAAAATATTTTTTTGGGTATTTTTAGCATTTTTAGCAAAAAAAAAAAAAACCCAGCAGTGATTAATTACCACCAAAAGAAAGCTCTATTTGAGGGGGGAAAAATTATAAAAATGTCATATGGGTACAGTGTTGTATGACCGCACAATTGTCATTCAAAGAAGACAGCGCTGAAAGCTGATAATTGGCCTCGGCAGGAGGGGGGTAAAAGTGCCCAGTAAGCAAGTGGTTAACTGAGTCAAATGGTGATAGTGGATTTAAAAAGTATAGCTGTCCGCTACAAGGCTGGTCTAGTGAACATTGTTCACGTACTAGTTCTGGTATCGAGTGAGGGCCTCCTAGAAAAAAATATAGAGCAAATCATAGGGAGTAGGATTGAGCGAACCCGAACTGTAAAGTTCGGGTCCGTACCGGACTTTTGGGTGTCCGGGACCCGGACCCGAACCCGAACTATTGGCTGTAAGTTCGGGTTCGGGTCCGGTGTTCGGCGTGTATTGGCACCTTTTTAACAGCTGCAGGGACGCTAGTTTCAATAGTGTGCCCTTAGAAGCCATCACAGCCATGCCTACTAATGGCATGGCTGTGATTGGGCGGTGCAGCATGTGACCCAGCCTCTATATATAGTCCAGACACACAGCACACAGCATCATTCTGCTATAGACAGGTTCCTGTGCTGCTGAGAGAGAGGATTTTAGGAGTTATGCCGCGTACACACGTTCGGACTTTGTCTGACGGACCTAGTCCGGCGGATTGTCCGCCGGACTTTCCGAGGGGGGACTTGCCCACACACGCCCGGACTTCCGAGCGTGTGACTTGCCCACACACGCCCGGACTTCTCCGGCGGACAATCCGCGGGAAAAAGTCTGCGGGACTTTTGAAAATGAACGGACTTGCCCACACACGGAGCAGTCCATTCATTTAGAACGTAACTGCAGGTAGACGGAGCTAGCGAAGGCAGTGAATGCCGCCGCGCTAGCCCTGTCACCTGGCATGGATTTAAAGGGATTTTGGCGTGGGGGTCCACCCCAAATCCATCTCAGACCCTTATCCAAGCACGCAGCCCGGCAGGCCAGGAAAGGGGTGGGGACGAACGAGCGCCCCCCCTTCCTGAATCATACCAGGCCGCGTGCCCTCAACATGGGGGGTGCCCTGGGGAAAGGGGGGCCGTGCGACCCCCCCACCCCAAAGCACCTTGTCCCCATGTTGATGAGGACAAGGGCCTCTTCCCGACAACCCTGGCCGTTGGTTGTCTGGGTCTGCGGGTGGGGGCTTATCGGAATCCGGGGGCCCCCTTTAATAAGGGGGCCCCCAGATCCCGGCCCCCCACCCTATGTGAATGAGTATGGGGTACGATGTACCCCTACCCATTCACCTAAGGTGTAAAATGTAAAGAAAAAAAATCACACAATTTTGAAAAAATATTTTATTGCACTGCTCCGGGGGGTCTTCTTCCGTCTTGGGGGTCTTCTCGCCGGACTCCTCCGCCATTTACCTAGCTCTTTTACCGAGGAGAGGAGGCCGGCTACCTTCTTCATCGTCGATGCCGTCGTTTGGGGGTCTCGATCCGCCTTCGGGGGTCTTCCGGGGTCTCTTCTGTTCTTGCCGCGGTCATCGTTTTCCGCGCCGGCGGCGCCGCCTTCTTCTTCTTCCGATGTTGACCCGTCACTGTCTCTGGCCGGAATGCCAGAGCGGCGCTGTACTGGGACTTGTATAGGGACAAGGGGACAGGGTCACATGGTGACCCCGCCCCCATGTGATGTCACAGTCCCAGCATCCTCCAGGACTGTGACATCACAAGGGGGCGGGGTCAGAAGAAGAAGAAGAAGAAGAAGAAGAAGAAGAAGAAGAAGAAGAAGAATCGAGACCCCCAGACGACGACGGCGACGACGAAGAAGGTAGCCGGCCTTTTTCTAACCAAAAACAACTAAAATATAAAATATTTTATTATGATATATATATATATATATATATATATATATATATATATATATATATATATATATATATTGTAGCAGAGCGTCCCAGAGAGAGCCAGGAGAAGTCCTGTTCGGGGTTTATACATCTCCCAGGCTCCTCTCATATACATTCAGAGGTCTCTGAGACATGATCCAGTTCGGATCTTAGTCCTCCTCTCCAGGCTAATTTAAGCTCACCTGAGCAAACAGCCTTTGCTCTCTGCCTGGGACACACAAACAGGGATGGTTTGTGAGGAGCCAAAAGGTTGGTAAAACCCTTTAAAAACTCTTTACAGAAGCTGACAAGCGGTAGGCTTGCTCAGCCTGATAGTTAGAGACGGTGTATGGTATAGTTAGAGCCGAGACACGGCTAGGACTTTTGTTTGTTTATTTCTGTTTTGATGTGTTTTCTGGAAGACTGTGCAGCACCTGTGTATGGACTTGTATTTAAATCAAATAAACCCAGCACTGTTTTCACTACCTCAAGTGGATTTGGTATCTGTGCCTTACTAAACAGCTCATCCCAGGGAGCTTTGTACCTGCTACCTGTCCCCCAGGTTACATATGGTGGATTTCAGCGGGCAGCTGTAGTAAGTTACTACTTAAAAGGCCAGTACCTAGAGTGACTAAACATGGAGGAAATCCTAAAACAATTGATGATATCCAACGCTGCACTTCAAGCTGCACAACAGCAAGCAACCGCTGAACAGCAGAAAACAAATGCTGCACTACAGCAAGCAAACGCTGTACAGCAGAAAACAAGCGCTGCACTCCACGCTGAACAGCAGAAAACAAACGCTGCACTCCACGCTGCACAACAGCAAGCAAACGCTGCAATCCACGCTGAACAGCAGAAAACAAACGCTGCACTCCACGCGGCACAACAGCAAGCAAACGCTGCACAACAGCAAGCTAATGCTATCGCACAGGAACAAACGCAGAGGCTGTTTGAACAGCTAGCCACTGATGCAAAAGCAGATAGGAAAACCTTGTCTGAGGTTGTGGAGACAATAGCACAGTGGTCACCTGCTAACGTTGATAATGTTGGAGACAAGCCCTCAGCCATCCATGTGGCTCGCTTTTTGTCTAAGATGACTACAGATGATGATCCAGAGGCCTTTCTGCTAACGTTTGAACGGACCGCTGAGAGGGAAGGTTGGCCTAAAACCCAGTGGGCAGGACTGGTCGCCCCGTTGCTTACTGGGGAATCGCAGAAGGCCTACTATGATTTGGAGTCAGCAGAAGCAGCAGACTATGAAAAGGTCAAACAGGAAATACTGGCACGACTTGGTGTCACTTTGGCAGTTCGAGCACAGCGGGTCCACAGCTGGTCCTTCCAAGACGAGAAGCCTCCAAGATCGCAGATGTTCGACCTAATTCACCTGGTGAGGAAATGGCTACAGCCGGAGTCCCTGTCTGGGCCACAAATAGTGGAGCGTGTGGTCATGGACCAGTTTCTGAGGTCACTACCCATTTCCCTGCAGGAGTGGGTGAGTCAAGGAGACCCCAATTCGGCAAACCACCTGGTGGAACTTGTTGAGAGGTATTTTGCTGCAAAGAACCTGGTCACCACCCCTACAGCCGCACGGACTTTCCGCCCAAAGCCACGGTCTCCCCAGGCAACCGGTAAGACTGTTCCAGGGGAAGTGGGTGGTAAGCATGGCAAGGAAATAGGGGGGAGGATTTTTGGTGCCAGGACTGAAGCTTGGCATCCCAAACAAGGGAAGCCAGTGCCTGTCAGCAAACCAAACTGGGGAAACGTCAGGTGTTTTCGTTGCCAAGAAATGGGACATGTTGTGGCAAATTGTCCATTGACAGATGAACCAATGCAGTGTGATTTATCTATTAGAAGGCAGTCTATGTTTGCAGCGGTTTCATGTACTGCAACCCCAAATATGAGAAAACCAATGTGCCAAATGACTGTGAATGATAAGCCTATTACAGCCTTGTTGGACTCTGGAAGTCTAGTGACTTTGGTTACAGCTGAAATGATTGAACCTGTGAATTATCATGCTAAAAATATTGCTGTGATCTGTATACATGGGAATACCCGGGAGTATCCTGTAACCACTGTTCAGTTTAAAACTGGTTTAGGTACAGTGACCCATCCGGTTGGACTTGTTCCCCACTTAGTGCATGAGGCCATCATTGGTAGGGACTTCCCTAAGTTTTGGGAACTGTGGGATCATCCCAACTTGGTCGCGGTACCTGACTCAGTCGCAGAGCCAGAATTCCTGGCCACTACTGACAATGTGGGTTCAGGGGACTCTTCTCAGGGCTCCCCGGCTTTTCCTCTATCGGTTATGGCAGGAGAGCTGGAGGACCCTGAGGAGGTCCCCACTACCAGTAGAGCCGGACAACCGTCTGCTGACACCGAGCCTATGTTAGAGTTTGATGACCTTAATGTGCATAAGGAAAATTTTGGTACTGAGCAGAGAAAAGACCATACCCTTTCCAGGGCCTGGGAAAATGTAATAGTGATTAATGGTGTACCTGTCGAACCCGGGGACAGGCCCTGTTTTCCTTATTTCAGCAGCAATGAGGATTTACTGTATCGTGTATGTAAAATGAATGATGAAGTGGTTGAGCAGTTGGTGGTCCCTAAGCCATACAGACGGCTGGTGTTAGAACTTGCCCATGGGCACTTGCTAGGAGGCCATTTAGGGGTTGAAAAAACTACTGAAAGGGTGTTGCGCAGGTTTTACTGGCCCGGGATACAGAACGATGTTAAGAATTACTGTCAATCCTGTCCTGTGTGTCAGATGTCAGCCCCACTATCCCACTTCCGAAGTCCTTTAGTGCCCTTGCCTATCATTGAAGTGCCCTTTGAGAGGATTGCCATGGACCTTGTGGGCCCACTTCCCAAGTCTGCTCGGGGTCATCAGCATATCCTCGTAATCATGGATTATGCTACCCGTTACCCTGAAGCAGTTCCCTTACGTGCCGCGTCTGCTAAAAACATTGCCAAAGAACTGTTTATGGTGTTCAGTCGGGTTGGCATCCCGAAAGAAATCCTTACAGACCAGGGCACCCCGTTTATGTCGCGAATAACTAGGGAGCTCTGCAAGTTATTTAAAGTGACGCAGCTGCGAACCTCAGTGTATCATCCTCAAACGGATGGCTTAGTGGAACGCTTCAATAAGACGTTAAAGAGCATGTTAAAAAAGGTTGTGGACAAGGATGGGAAAAACTGGGACTTCCTGATACCATACTTGATGTTTGCCATCAGGGAGGTTCCCCAGTCCTCTACGGGGTACTCCCCATTTGAGTTGCTTTATGGGAGACACCCTCGGGGACTCTTAGACATAGCCAAAGAAACTTGGGAGGGAGAACAAACACCCCATAAAAGTGTCATTGAGCATATTGCCCAAATGCAGGAGAGGATTGCAGCAATCATGCCAGTGGTAAAAGAACACTTACTGCAGGCCCAGGCAGCCCAACAGAGAATATACAACAGGGGGGCCCAACTCCGTGTTTTCTCACCTGGTGACAGGGTCCTGGTGTTAGTTCCCACTGTTGAGAGCAAGTTCCTGGCTAAGTGGCAGGGTCCCTTTGAAGTAATTGAGAGAGTTGGGGAGGTCAACTACAAGGTTTATCAACCAGGAAAAAGGAAGCCCGAACAGGTTTACCATATAAACCTGTTAAAACCCTGGAAGGATAGAATGGCGTTAACTGCGAGGCCTCTCCCAGTAACACCTACGGGTACTGAGTCCCCTCTCATCCCTGAGGTCACGATTCCAGACACCCTCTCATATTCCCAAAAACAGGACACTAGAGAATTCCTGATAAGGAATAGAGAGAAGTTTTCAGAGTTACCTGGCACGACTTCAGCAGTTCAGCATGATATTGTTACTGAACCTGGGGTACGTGTCAAGCTCAAACCTTACCGAATTCCTGAAGCGAGGAGAAAGGACATCAGCAAGGAAGTTAAAAAAATGTTGGAGCTAGATGTCATTGAGGAATCCAATAGTGACTGGTCTAGCCCCATCGTGTTAGTCCCAAAACCGGATGGCACGTGGAGGTTCTGTAACGACTTCAGGAAGCTTAATGCGGTGACAAAGTTTGACACATACCCAATGCCCAGAGTAGACGAACTTATAGACCGACTTGGCAAGGCTCGCTATCTTACCACTTTGGACTTGACAAAAGGGTATTGGCAAATACCCCTAACTGGTAGCGCCAAAGAGAAGACTGCGTTCGTGACCCCAGACGGTTCCTTTCAATATAAAAAAAATGCCTTTTGGGTTGCAAAATGCCCCGGCAACATTTCAGAGGGCCATGGACAGGACCCTAAAACCCCACCGACGATATGCAGCAGCCTATCTAGATGACATAGTGGTACATAGTACTGATTGGGAGTCTCACTTGCCTCGTGTCCAGGCTGTTCTTGATTCCCTCTTCAAAGAAGGTTTTACGGCAAATCCAAAAAAATGTGCCATTGGTCTAGAGGAAGCCAAGTATTTGGGCTACACTATTGGCCGTGGTGTCATAAAACCACAAGTGAGTAAAATAGCCGCCATCCAGGAATGGCCACGCCCTGCAAACAAAAAGCAGGTCAGGGCCTTTCTTGGTATTGCGGGGTATTATAGAAGGTTTATCCCAAATTTTGCAACTATAGCTGCCCCTCTGACAGACCTTACGAAAGGGAAAGACTCTGTAATGGTGAAATGGTCCCCAGTAGCAGAGGAGTCTTTTCAGGTCCTGAAGAAGGCTCTGTGTGCACAGCCAGTACTGTACTCTCCCGATTTCTCCAGAGAGTTTGTGGTTCAGACGGATGCGTCTGATGTTGGTATCGGGGCGGTACTGTCACAGGTATACAATGGGGAAGAACACCCTGTCGTGTACCTAAGCAGAAAACTCAATGACCATGAGAAAAAGTATGCAGTCATTGAAAAGGAATGTTTAGCCATAAAATGGGCCGTGGACGCACTCAGATACTATTTGTTAGGGCGCCAGTTTGACTTAATAACTGACCATGCTCCCCTGAAATGGATGGCCCAAAAGAAGGAGACTAATAGACGGGTGAACCGGTGGTTTTTGGCTCTACAGGATTACTCCTTCACCGTAAAACACAGGCCAGGTGTGGAGATGGGAAATGTAGATGCCCTGTCCCGTGTTCACTCCTGTTGGGCCACAGGTGTTCCAACCCTGGGGTTGAAACAAGGGGGGAGGATATGTAGCATAGCGTCCCAGAGAGAGCCAGGAGAAGTCTTGTTCGGGGTTTATACATCTCCCAGGCTCCTCTCATATACATTCAGAGGTCTCTGAGACATGATCCAGTTCGGATCTTAGTCCTCCTCTCCAGGCTAATTTAAGCTCACCTGAGCAAACAGCCTTTGCTCTCTGCCTGGGACACACAAACAGGGATGGTTTGTGAGGAGCCAAAAGGTTGGTAAAACCCTTTAAAAACTCTTTACAGAAGCTGACAAGCGGTAGGCTTGCTCAGCCTGATAGTTAGAGACGGTGTATGGTATAGTTAGAGCCGAGACACGGCTAGGACTTTTGTTTGTTTATTTCTGTTTTGATGTGTTTTCTGGAAGACTGTGCAGCACCTGTGTATGGACTTGTATTTAAATCAAATAAACCCAGCACTGTTTTCACTACCTCAAGTGGATTTGGTATCTGTGCCTTACTAAACAGCTCATCCCAGGGAGCTTTGTACCTGCTACCTGTCCCCCAGGTTACAATATATATATATATATATATATATATATATATATATATATATATATATATAAAAATTATCCGCTGGACTTGGCAGTCCGGCGGACAATACGGCCGTGTGTAGTATGGTCCGGCGGACCAAAAAGGACGCATGCTCAGTAGCAAGTATGTCACGGAATCGCTCGGTCTGGTAAAACTAGCCTTCGTATTGAAGCTAGCACAATCGTCACGCTGCTGATTCTTTGATATTTTATTACAGCGGAATTTGTATGTTATCGTACTTGAAGAATGATTTCGCCTTGCTGCTTGTATATTCACGCAGAGTCCTCCCGAACGTTTTTCTTCGTGTGTGTGTGTGTGTGTGTGTGTGTGTGTGTGTGTGTGTGTGTGTGTGTGTGTGTGTATGTATGTATGTATGTATGTATGTATGTATGTATGTATGTATGTATGTATATATATATATATATATATATATATATATTTTAGTTGTTTTTGGTTAGAAAAAGTATTTTGGATTACACATGATTAAATTGGGGAATCAGCAGAGCTTGCCCTTAATTCAGATATTACCCTCACATTTCCAGCGACTGCACTTGCAGTGCAATTGAAGTTGCACTTTACACTTGTATTGTCAAATGAATGTGCGTATTGGAAATAACCTCCATATTATTTAGACATGTACCTGCCTACTCCTAAATAAACTATGTTTTTCAATTACAAACACATATAGCATTATTTGGTTGAAATTAAATTCCCATTTATTCTGGTTTAAACAAGGGTAAACAAAATAGGAAGGCAACACTGGAGCCACTTTGAGATTTTGTGAAGGCTTTTTGCCCCCACGGCAGACATCAAGTTTGTGAAGCCAAAAAATTAAGATTGGGCATATTCGATACAATAGGGAGCACAACAAGATTGTCCAGGAATCACACAGACCAGGAACAGCAGCAGATGACATCTATGTCCCCAAGCTGTGGCACTACAACAGCCTGCGTCTTCTGTCAGACCAGACTGAAGCCAGGCAATCACTTCCGACTCTTCCTTGCAGCCTTCCCAGCACGCTGCCCTGCAGTATTCCCTCCACGCTTCCTTGGAGGCTGGACCTCTGGTGGCGGACTTGTGGTAGGAGGAGGAGGAGGAGGAGTTGCTGTCGGGCCTTCATCTGTCAGGCGGGTGGATGCAGTTAGTTCACCCCTCAAACCCCCCTGAAGAGCTGCAAAAAATAGGCCCTCACACAGGTGCCGTTGGCCCTTCTCCATTTCCAGCAACCTGCTGGCCAAGTAGGTGGCATAGGCCTCTTCCGGATTGGGGGTCTTTGTAGAATATCACTCGCCTGCCGAATGAGGGCGAGTGATTCCTCCTCAACGATGGTCATCCTCCTGGGCCTTCTTGTGGGTATGCGCAGGGGAGGAGGTAGACTTATTAGAGTCTGGCTCACAGTCTGGCTTGTGCTGGGCCCAGCCACCTCCTGGCTCTGGCTGGTCATGGCCTCCTCCTCCATACCACTTGTCCCGGCATCCTCCTGGGTGAGCTCATCCTGTGTCAAAAGAAAATTCAAAATCAAACACATGTTTTTTTGGTTCTGGCCTCCTCAATCAGACAATTGTAAATTTATTAACGTGCAAATAAATTTGTCCATATATCAAAAAGGCTATCATTTGGACCCCAGCATTTTCCAAGCAGTTCACCAATCTTTTTTAAGGCATTTTTGCCCACTACTGTATGTATGTATACACTATATGTATCCACATGTAGCACCAACACTTTTTAGAAGTGGGCGCTATTTTAATATTTTTTTGGTTCAGAATTCTGAGTTCAGGGTGTTAATTGTTTGACATTTTTACGTTGACATCAGTTTGTCTGGCCTGTGCTGTAGTTCTGTCTGGTCCTAGGTGAGGTGAGGCACCGGTGACAGGCTCACAACACAGTCTGCTTGTACACATTATGAGGTTACATTTGCTCGGACACAATCAGTGGGAGCGTCTGGCCCCACTGTGTATTTTGGGAAGCGGGACTTGAGATGCTGAGGTCATGTGTTCAGGCTTGAGCTTCACTTTAGATTCCTGGTTCTGTTCCGCAACAACCCCACAAGTGTTCCTGGGCCCAGGAGTGTCTGCTGGCCCTGGAAGCCTGGTCACCCTGACCAGCCCCAGAGGCCCTTGTTGTCTGTGGTGGGGATCCATCCGTTCCCGAGCCTCAGAACTGGCTAGTTTGAGGCCCAGCAATTGAAGGAGGATTCTGAAGTGCCCCCGTGTCCTCTCAGGATTGGAGAGGCATAGCGACTCGTACCGGCGAACACGGGGGAGGGGGCTCTTCGGAGGAGGGCTGTATGTCTGGCTGCTTGTTAGGAGCTGAGATGTATGGACACTAGTGAATTGCCATGCCCTACTGTTTTGCTGCAACGGCTGAAAGCTAAACGTAACCTCGGAACTGTTGCAAAAAAACAACCTTTCCTTACAACATAGTGTGTGGCAGACACTTTGCTGGTTCCAAGTCACTTGTTGTTTGCTACATCTGCAGACAAGGGTATATCCAACAGTGAAGTGTCCAGTTGTGAGGGGCTACTCTCTGGCCTTTCTTACTAACCTTTCTTGGTCTGCCAGCAGTTCAGAAGTGCCTGAGCTTTTTCACCCATGCCCTCAATTTACAACCAAGACACTGTGTAATGTTTAAACGTTGTTAAACAATTATCCAAAATCTGTCCAAATGAAAGGTGCTTGGAGTATGGGTCTCCGCAATTGAGGGTTACTAACCTGGGGAACCCCTAGACAATGAATGACAAGCTACAAGAATCGGGTAATCGGTAAGCCGTGAAAAGACATAGCGGCCTGTTATAGAGTGGGAGTGGAGGTGGTTCCGCATAATAGAATTTATGATTAAAACATACATTTCTAAGCAATTCTAATCTTTACATTTACATCATTAATATTGTCCCAATCACTATTTAGGCAAAAAAATATATACCTGGCTCCAGCTGGGCGCATCAGCTAGCTCCAAGGTGGAGGGGTCTTCTACTTCCGTGGAAGCCTCAGCTGGGGTGGAGGGAAGAGTGGAGGGAAGGGTGGAGGGAAGAGTGGACAGTGATTGCCTGGGTTCCATCTGGTCACCTAGAAAACACAGTTGGTTGAAGTACCACAGCTTGGGTACATAAACCATCTCTGCTGCTGCTCCTGATATGAGTGAATCTGCAATCTTGTTGTGCTCCTGCTTGTACATATGCCTCAAACTTGAAATTCGGGCTTCAACATACTGGATGTCTGCGTTGGGGACTCGAGTCTTCACAAAATCCAAAAGTGGCGCCAGTGTTACCTTCCGTACATCCCTATTTCCATATAAGGGGTTTTTGACCTCCCACAGGTTTACATTTTTCCCGTACAGCGAGATAAACTCGTCATAAAGGCCTGATCCTTAAATGGATTGTGCTGGGATGTTGACATGTTTCTGTTTTGTTAGTAATGGCAATACAAAAGACAAAAAACACAAATGTTACTAAAAACGCACATCCAGTTTTTAGTCCAAAAAATGACACAACACACCCACACACAGCCAGCAACACCCACACACAGCCAGCAACACCCACACACAGCCAGCAACACCCACACACAGCCAGCAACACCCACACACAGCCAGCAACACCCACACACAGCCAGCAACACCCACACACAGCCAGCAACACCAACACACAGCCAGCAACACCCATACACAGCCAGCAACACCCACACACAGCCAGCAACACCCACACATGAGTAGAAAATGCAGGCCCAAAACCCAATAAACCACAGTGATGTATCCTAGAAACCCTTACCTTCGTACAGAGCGCTCGCTACTTCCGTTCGGAAAACACGTGGCCCTCAAACCGCATTATATTCACTGCGCACGCGTCGAAGTCCGCCTGCGTCCTCCTCGTCACCCGCCCATGATGTTCCTTGTGACGAGAATTCCCCGCCCCGCTTCCCCTCGTTGCATTGTGGGTGAATAAGTAGATGAAGATGGCGGACACATTCACAGAAAGTAGCGCGGAGGAAAGCCCAGAACCGCAGACATCTGCATCCAGCAGCAGATATAAGCTAAACCAGCTGCAACCGCGGAAGTATCTGAGACGTTTGCCTTCCTTTATGCATCCTGTAAGTAGCGCAGAGCGCGCATTTTAAAAATCCTCTACAACACTTTAAAATTTGCTCTCTTCTATTATCGGGTACAATAAGATTCTGTCTGTCTGCTAGCCCCGGTGAGTCTCAATAACTGGACTTAACTCACATTATTTTTTTTTTTTTTTTTATATATTTTCTTACCACATTGATCACTTAGTAGTTTTTTTTTTATGGGATTGGTTTGTGTCAGACATGTAACCACTTCACACACATTATTGATGTTTGTCATTTTGTGGGATCATTTATTATTTTGTCACAATTTTTGTTTGCCAGTTGTCAGCCACCATAAGGTGCGTGAGATGAGTTCAGCCGTCTTTCGGTTCCCGAAGTGACCTGCCAGTTTGTGGTCATGGAGCGTCTTCAAGACTAAAGGTCTTACTTCTAGGGGTACAATAATCTTATCTCGAGACCAGAATAGGTCTTCACGTTTCTCCAGGGTAGACACAATGGGATCCTGGCAATGGGCTGAAGCAGCGAGGAGAGAAGAAGATAGATCTGCTGGTGAAAGGAGCAGAAAATTTTGGGGGGCCAAAATGGTACTTGGTTCCGGCACTTGAGAAGATTCCGGGGAAATTCGGGAGAGAGCATCTGCTTTGCCATTTTTGGACCCCGGCCGGTAGGAGATGTGAAACGTGAATCTTGAAAAAAAAAGTGCCCAGCGGGCTTGACGAGGCCTCAACCGTTTGGCGGTACGTAAATATTCGAGGTTTTTATGATCAGTAAAAATAGTTATTGGGTGGGTTGCCCCCTCGAGAAGGTACCTCCATTCTTCTAAAGCGGCTTTAATGGCTAATAACTCACGATCACCGACGTCATAATTTCTTTCGGACGGGCTCAACTTCCGGGAGGCAAAGGCCACTGGGTGAAGAAGGGCTTTTGGCCCGTGACGTTGTGACAGAATGGCACCTGTGGCTGATTCCGAGGCGTCTACTTCTAGTACGAAGGGAAGTAACGGGTCCGGATGTCGAAGAATAGGAGCAGAGGTGAAGAGGCTCTTTAATTTGGAGAAGGCATCCTGGGCTTCCTGGGACCACTGGAAACGGCCATGTTGTTGGGTTAGGCGGGTGATGGGTGCAACAATAGTAGAGAACCCAACGATGAACCTCCGATAAAAATTAGCAAACCCGATGAAACGTTGGACGGCCTTTTTGTCCTTGGGAGCTGACCACTCTATTACTGCCTTGACCTTTTGGGGATCCATTGCAGTGCCTTTAGTAGAGACGATAAATCCTAGGAACTGTACCGTAGTTTTCTCAAATTCACACTTCTCGGCTTTAAGGTATAGTTGATGGGTTCTAAGGATGGAAAGTACTCTCCTAACGTGTTTCCGATGCAGATCCAAGGTGGCGGAAAAAATGAGGATATCATCCAGGTATACGACCAAAAAGTCGTCCAGGTGTTCCCTAAAGATGTCATTCACCAGATGTTGGAAGGTAGCTGGAGCATTGCACAGGCCAAAAGGCATCACTAAATATTCATAATGGCCAAACCTGGACCTGAAGGCTGTCTTCCACTCGTCACCTGCGCGGATCCTGACAAGATTATAGGCGCCTCTTAAGTCAAGCTTGGAGAAAATCTTAGCTGATCGAAAACGTTGGAGAAGCTCAGGAATTAAAGGTAATGGGTACCGGTTTTTTACAGTGATTTTATTCAGCTCCCTATAGTCGATGCAGGGTCGGAGTGACCCATCCTTCTTCCCTACAAAAAAAATACCAGCCCCAGCCAGTGAGGTAGAGGGCCGAATGAAGCCCTTTTCAAGGTTTTCGTCAATGTAGATTTTCAGCGCTTTTAATTCGGTCTCAGGTAACGGGAATATGCGCCCGAAAGGGATCACAGAGCCAGTCAATAACTCAATGGGGCAGTCATAAGCCCGGTGAGGTGGTAGATGGTCGGCCTTCTTTTTATCGAACACATCCTTGAAATCCTGGTAGACTGGCGGAATGTGCTGGAGGTTCTCTGGTGCCGAGATGACTGCCAGGTGGCAGCTCGGAGCCGGGGAGATGCAATGTTGGTGACAGTAGGGAGAAGAGAAGGAGACCTCCTTCCGGTCCCAATGGATTTGGGGATCATGGGCCTGTTACCCTGGGGAGTCCAAGTATGATGGGAACCATCGGGGAGGAGATCAGGTCAAATCGTAACAGTTCCTGGTGGCGGAGTCTGTGGTGGTAAGGATAGGTGGGGTCTCCTGGACTACTGGTCCTGAGTGTGGAAGGGACCCGTCAGCTAAGTGAACCAGTAAGGGTCTTTCTTTATTTAAGCAAGGAATATGCCATTCGTTGGCGATGGAAATGTCCAGAAAACAACTGCAGGCGCCCGAATCAATTACGGCCGGTAGCCGAATCTTCTTTCCCGCCAGCTGTAGGGAGACAGAAAGTGTCACATAAGCCTGGACAATGTTAATGGACTGACAGTTGATAGTGGGTTGAGGTGGCAACTTACTGGGCCGGATGGGACAATTCAGTAGGTAGTGTCCGGAACCCCCGCAGTAAAGGCACAAATTAGATCTGCTTCTGCGTTGTCTTTCTTCCTGGGAAAGCCGGGGGCGCACTAGGCCAAGTAGTGGCTAGGCGCTGGAATCCCAGGTATCACTAGGTAGCTCAACTCATCCTTCAGGGTTTCGTTCAGCCCCAGCCGATATTGGAAGACTGGCGGAGGCTCCAACACTGATGGGAGGTGGACAGGCAGCAGAAGCTCCATGAGGCCGTGGGCCCAGGTCTGGGGTTCCTCGGATAGCAAACACAAGGTAAGTTGCAGGTACAGGTTTAGAGGATCAAACACTGATGGGGCAAGTCCAGGTAGAATGGCTTCAGGCGTAAGCGGAGATCCCGCTCTGTTGGCCTCTGTCAAGGCAGGCTGAGGGTCAAACACTGAAGAGGCACAAGCCACCTGTAGAGTAGTGGCTAGGCGTGGATCCAGGTGGAGTAGAAGCTGGAAGACTGGCGGAGGCTCCAACACTGATGGGTGGACAGGCAGCAGGCTGAGGATCAAACACGAGGGTCAAACACAGGAGAAGGGAGATACGGTAATCCGGGTACACAAGCCAAGAGTCAAGTCTGGAGAAGGCAGAGAGGTCCAATACAATCCGGGTCAGCAACGGGTAGGCAGGTAGATACAGCAGGCACGGGTACAGGTACAAGGGAACAGCTGAGAGACGAACCAGCGTCTGTTTGGGTCCAGGGGCCTCTCTTTTATAGGCCGGCTGGAGGTCACATGGGACGTGCACTAGTGCGCATGCGCGCGCCGTTCAGCTGGGCCGCGAACGTGCGTGCGCCGCCACAGCGTCCCTCTGACTCTTACTGTGCGCCGCAGCGCCGGACCTATGCGCCTGCGCACTGGGGCGCGCGGCGGACCAGGTCCCTGATAAAACCACAGTGATGTATCCTAGAAACCCTTACCTTCGTACAGAGCGCTCGCTACTTCCGTTCGGAAAACACGTGGCCCTCAAACCGCATTATATACACTGCGCACGCGTCGAAGTCCGCCTGCGTCCTCCTCGCCGCCCGCCCATGACGTTCCTTGTGACGAGAATTCCCCGCTTCCCCTCGTTGCATTGTGGGTGAATAAGTAGATGAAGATGGCGGACACATTCTCAGCAAGTAGCGCGGAGGAAAGCCCAGAACCGCAGACATCTGCATCCAGCAGCAGATATAAGGCCACCAATATGGCCTTTGAAGAGATGGTGGAGATGGTGGACATCCTCCAAAGGGAAGATTACGACGGGGAAAATGGCCCCTACCCTCGACCCACCTTGCGCAAGGACAAGATTCTCAGTACAGTTGTCAGCACCCTGGAGCATAAGTTCGGCGTACGAAGGGGCAAGGATCAACTGCGCAAGCGATGGTCCGACATTAAATCCAGGGAGCCCGATCAGTACTGGAGAATTCGAAAAGTGATCAAAAAAAGTAAGTCAATGACGTGCGCTACTAGGGTTCTATTTGATATCTCTAATATTGCGAAGATTTTATTAGAACTCGTACGTGAATCTTGCGAAGATTTTATTAGAACTCGTACGTGAATCTTGCGAAGATTTTATTAGAACTCGTACGTGAATCTTGCGAAGATTTTATTAGAACTCGTACGTGAATCTTGCGAAGATTTTATTAGAACTCGTACGTGAATCTTGCGAAGATTTTATTAGAACTCGTACGTGAATCTTGCGAAGATTTTATTAGAACTCGTACGTGAATCATGCGAAGACTTGATGAAATTTCGTTTGTCATGATAAAGTTGATTGAGTTTACCTGGCTATGGGTTATTTGAGTTGTAAGGTTATTTATTATTGTCAGGATCTATACTATTACTACTGTAGTAATGGTTTTGTGGGTAACACACAGGGACTCCAGAGGATGGTTTGGGGGGAGGGCAAATCTGTTAAGCAGGGTGTCAAGCTACAAATTCCAAAGAGACTAACCGTCCCTTGGATGCTGCAGCTACCATCTTTGATATTGGAATCCTGAAATTAATCTTTGCGGCTTCACTTCCCGGTTCACTATTGGGCATGCGCCAGTTGCGCAATGCAATAGGACTGGTCCGCGCTAGCTCTGGGACCCCTGTGTGTCCCAGCAGACAGCACGGTGGGACGGGATGTGGCGTATACTTCTGTGGGAGTCTATGGCCGGATGTGTGTGCAAATACCTGCCTTACACAGGTATCTGCAACCCCTCCCCCCTAAAAGGTTACAAATAAGACACCAGAGGGGTGCAGGGATCCAATGAGCGGAAGTTCAACTTTTTAGGGTTGAAGGCCGGTTTAAGTATTGGAGTTTCATTAGATGGGGATTTCAATTCTGTATTCAAGTAGGATCTTGTAACAAACTGCTAATAATTGGACAACACTTTAAAACAATGTTTAATATTCATATTTCGGCACTCAAATATCAGTGTGATTAAAAGTGTACCTTTGTGTTCCATTACCATAGGGGCAAAAGACTCAGACGTCACTCAGGACATCCCAGGACCTGACGGCCTCGGCAGACTAATTGGGCAGTTAGCCCGAAGCCTATGGGGGGATGTGGAGGAAAAAGAGGTGCTTGTAGTCGAGCACATCTGCACCCCACCAAGTGAGTGTCTGAGAACACAGATTGAGCTATTAAATTAATGTCTGCATGTTTTTGACCTTTTTTTTCTTTGGTTTTATCTACCCAACTTTTAGGTGATGATCTGGTTGTGGAAGGCCAAGCTGCGGAGCCATTTTGCACGGACAGTGCCCACAGGCTTATTGGGCAGATCATGGGCTGGAATATGCAGCTGGAAAGAATGCAAAACCAGTTGCAAACCATGCAGAAGGAGATGGCCACCATGCAGCAGGGAATGAAGGACATGATTGATGTTTTGGGGAGAATCTAAAGACCCCTTTTCCAGTTCCAAACATCAATCATGTCCTTCATTCCCCTTTTGATACGCTAATTTTGTTAAATTTTAGATGCCAAATTTTGAATATGCACTTGGTGTGTCAACATGTGCTATGTGCCATCAGGGGATCTCAATGTACGCATTTGGTGTTTGCAACCCCTTCATCATAATGCTAGTAGGTGAGAGGAAAGGGGTTTCACACACAAAACACGTCCATTGATTCCCCATGATGGAACATAGCACATGTTGACATTACCCATTTGGAATTTTAATTTGTGTGCATATTCAAAATTTGGCTTCTACTGGACATGGGTTACATCAACCAGTTGAACTTTGTAAGTTCCATAGTTTTACATTGTCTAAATATTTTATACCAAAAAAAAAAAAAGATTTTAAACCATGTTTTTAGTTTTTGAAAAAAAAAAAAACAAAAAAAAAAAATTCTAAAAATGGATAAATCCCAAAAAAACAAAAAAAATGTTTCTGAAAAAATACAACAAAAATATTTGATGAAAGAAGATTATACACATTTAATTTTTTGCAAATTGTGTGGAATATTACACGGACTTTTATGTGGTTTATTTTTACACGATTTTTTGCTCTGCAGCAACTGGCATCATACTGGTTGTCGCATTATCTAGTGCACTTATTATTTGTGATATATATATATATATATATATTTTTTTTTCTCACGCACAGGTTCTGTATATGCATTGTAATTTTATTTTTTCACTGAGCACTAGTAGGTGATATTATTTAATTATTTAGTTGTTTTTGTATAGTCACACATTATTTCTGTGATTTATATTAAGCGCCGCTATTTATTCAGAATCTTTATCTAGATAGAGAGATTTTAGTTTAAATCCATTTACATATGCTTTTTTTGTTAAAGTGGCAGCTATAGGTTCAATAGGTAGGTTATCCTGAGCGCAGTGGAAGGTATCTGAATAGGGGCGGATTATTTAGATTCCTACGTTTTGTGAAAAATATTTGATTACAAAAAAAAAAAAGAAAATGGAAATCACCAACAAAAAAAAGGAACATGTTTGGATGTGCACTATAATAAAAAAAAAAATGTTTGCACAAATTAAACAATATGTGTGGCTTCTTCTTTTTAAATACTACCAGTTTGACCAAAAAATGTTGTGGTTCATTGACAAAGGGGCTTATTTAATAAACGCAAAACAAGTTTTGCACTATAATAAGTGCACTTGGACAACATATAAAACAGCCAAAAAGAAAAGCAAACAATACGAAAACCACAATATTTTAAACAGAAATCAATGGATTTATTTTGTAAAAAGAAAGTAAGTTTTTTAAGGGTCTGCTGCCATTGCAATGGCCCCCCTACCATTAAAATAAGTTACATATCGGTCCCGCACTTGCTGTGCTGATTGGGGGGCCAAGCCAAGACGGCGATTATCCAGCCCTGTCATCTCGGCCTCCACTCCGGCCTCAGGCCCAATAGGTAGCGTGTAGCTGGCCAAATGCTTCCGTAGGTAATTGTGCATTATACAGCAGGTGAGAATTATTGTGTTCAGTTTGTACTCTACCAGATGGATAGAAGTTAACAGCAATCGGAAACGGTTGGCCATAATGCCGAAGGCATTTTCAACCACCCTTCTTGCTCTGGCCAACCGAAAATTAAAAATCCTCCTCTCAGGGGTGAGGGATCTTTGGGGAAATGGCCTCATCAGGTGTTCACCCAGACCAAACGCCTCATCGGCAATAAAAACAAAGGGGAGTCCCTCCACATTCTCTGCATCTGGTGGCAGCTCCAGGCCACCAGTCTGGAGACGACGGCAGAACTCCGTCTGGTTAAAGACTCCTCCATCCGGCCGTTTTTCCCCACATCCACATAAAGGAAGTCATATTGTGCCGACACCACCGCCATCAACACAATACTATGGAACCCCTTATAGTTCCAATAGTAAGACCCCAAATGGGGTGGGGGCACAATTCGCACATGTTTGCCATCAATCGCCCCTCCGCAGTTGGGAAAGTCCCAACGGGCAGCAAACTGGGAAGCCACAGTTTGCCATTCCTGTGGCGTGGAAGGACACTGTGAAGTCAAACAGAAAGATACAATTATAAGTAAAAACAAGTCAAAACCCCAAACTAAATCCAAGAAATTCCCAAACAATTTTGACTAACATATGTATTTTTTTTTTGAAGTCCTTGAAATCAATCAAAAATCTGAAAGATAAGGGAAAATTCTCTGATTGATGACCCCTCTGATGGCCCAGAGAAGATAATAATGGGGATGTGGGTGGGGAGTAATTAATTCTAAGGTCACACAATACACATGCAATCAATTGAACAATGTGGGTGGGGGGGGGGTGATTAATTAGAAGCTGACCCAAAACACATGCAATCAATTGAACAATGTGGGTGGGGGGGGGATTAATTAGAAGCTGACCCAAAACACATGCAATCAATTGAACAATGTGGGTGTGGGGGGGGGGGATTAATTAGAAGCTGACCCAAAACACATGCAATCAATTGAACAATGTGGGTGTGGGGGGGGGATTAATTAGAAGCTGACCCAAAACACATGCAATCAATTGAACAATGGGGGTGGGGGGGATTAATTAGAAGCTGGCCCAAAACACATGCAATCAATTGAACAATGGGGATGTGGGGGGGGATTTATTAGAAGCTGACACAATACACATGAACTCAATTTAAAAAAGAGGGGCAAGGGGGGTGAAAGGGGGGGGGTGAGTAAAGCAGTACAATGGAGCTGTTAAAATACATTTTTTTTCAAATAAAGTGACTAGGCTATGGGTGTTTATGGGCCCAAGATTCCATGCTGGGGAGGTTGGTGCAAGCAAATATGCATGTGACCCACTAAATAATACATTCAAAAGCAATTTCTATAAGTGAACCGTAAAAAAATAAAATAAAAAATAATGCATGCATGAATAGGGGACATTCATAGAATAGTACTATCATGGTAATTAGCTAATGATGAAATTGATGCACTACATTAGCAAACATACCAGACATAGGTAATTTTAAAAGCGAAAACTTACCTTAATGTATTCCTCCTGCAGGACGTGAATAATGGCAGAACAGGTCTCTGGAATAATGATCCCCAGAGCCTGGGGGGAGATGCCTGTCGTGAACTTGAGGTCCTGCAAGCTTCTCCCCGTCGCCAAGTAACGCAACGTGGCGACTAGCCTCTGCTCTGGAGTGATGGCTTGCCGCATGCAGGTATCCTGCCTGCTGATAAAAGGGGACAGCGAAGCCAACAGACAGTGAAAAATGGGGCCCGTCATCCTGAGATAATTCCTGAAATCATCAGGATTATTCTCACGGATCTCACGGAGCAAAGGCATGTGTGAGAATTGGTCACGCTGGCGCAGCCAATTCTTGGTCCATGAACTCCTCCTCACCCTGTTCATGGACTGGGCTCAGGCCAAAGTGTTAACCGCAACACCGAGCCCCTGCACAGCACGAACTCGTTCCCGAGTACGTCCACACTCCATGGCTTCAAAACGGTCGGCTGATCAAACAAACAACTTAACTGAACGCACTGAAGAACAGCAAGGCCTATGAAGAATGACCTAAGGAACAGGAACAAGCGGACCAGAACGGCCTGAGAACAGGTAGGAACTGATCCACAAGCACTGAAAGACAGATACAAACCTCACAAGCACAAATTGAATGGCAGAAACGAGCGAATTAAGCAGAAGTCTGAGAAGCGCGAATCGTCTCTAACCAAACGTCAACTAACACGAGATACACACGAGATTAGTTAACGGTGCCCAAAGGGTGTAGTTTTGGATCTTGAGCTTCCTTTTTCTAGTCCCGTCGTACCTGCTGTACGTCATCGCGTGAACCACCGGACTTTTAGCATGTGTGGTCAAGTCCGTTCGCTTTTTAGTCCGCCGAAGCCAGCTGGAAAGTCCGGCGGATTGTCCGCTGGACTAGGTCCGCCGGGAAAAGTCCCTTCGTGTGTACGCGACATAAGAATTACCCCGATATGCCGGAGCTGCTGCAGATAGTGCGGGCCGTCTGTGCGCACTTTTGGCGTTCTCACCCTGCTGCTGCTCGCCTGTCAGCGCTGCAGCGTAACTTCGGCTTTCCTGCTCACCGTCTCATATGTGACGTGCCCACAAGGTGGAACTCCACCTTGCACATGCTTGCCAGACTGTGCAAGCAGCAGCAGGCGATAGTGGAGTTTCAGCTGCAGCACGCACGCGTGAGTCGCTCTGCGGAACAGCACCACTTCACCACCAATAACTGGGCCTCCATGCGAGACCTGTGTGCCTTGTTGCGCTGTTTAGAGTACTCCACCAACATGGCCAGTGCCGATGACGCCGTTCTCAGCGTTACTATCCCAGTTCTATGCCTCCTTGAAAAAACTCTTCAGGCGATGATTGAAGAGGATGTGGCACAGGATGAGGAGGAGGAGGAAGAGGGTTAATTTCAAAGGCTTTCAGGGCAGTCATTTACAAGTGGCTACGAGGGTGGGTTACTGCACCAACAAGCGCCAGGTACACAATTGTCTGGCAGCAAGGGCACAGTTCTGGAGGATGACGAGGTGGAGGATGAGGAGGAGATGGAGGAGGAGGAACCATGTTCACAGCAGGGTGGCACCCAGACCAGCTCATGTCCATCACTGGTGCGTGGCTGGGGGGATACAGAGGACACAGACGATACACCTCCCACAGAGGACAGCTTTTCCTTGCCTCTGGGCAGCCTGGCACACATGAGCGATTACATGCTGCAGTGTCTCCACAACGACCGCCGAGTTGCCCACATTTTAACTGGTGCTGATTATTGGGTGGCCACCCTGCTGGATCCCCATTACAAGGACAACGTGCCGTCCTTAATTACCTCACTGGAGCGTGATCGTAAGATGCGCGAGTACAAGCGCGCGCTGGTAGACGTGCTGCTGGTGGCATTCCCACTTCGAAGCGGGGGTACGGTGGAAGCACAAGGCGAAGGCAGAGGAGGAGGAAGAGGTCGCCAACGCAGCCGGGGCACCGCCAGCACCTCGGAAGGCAGGGTTAGCATGGCCGGAATGTGGAAAAGCTTTGTCAGCACGCCACAACAACCAGCACCACCAGCTGAGATGGAACGTCTTAGCAGGAGGCAGCATTTCACCAACATGGTGGAGCAGTATGTGTGCACACGCCTACACGTACTGCATGACGGGTCTGCCCCCTACAACTTCTGGGTCTCCAAATTGGGAACATGGCCTGAGCTTGCCCTTTACGCCTTGGAGGTGCTGGCCTGCCCTGCCGCCAGTGTATTATCTGAACGTGTATTTAGCATGGCAGGGGGCGTTATCACAGACAAGCGCAGCCGCCTGTCCAGAGCCAATGTGGACAAGCTCACGTTCATTAAAATGAACCAGGCATGGATCCCACAGGACTTGGCCGTACCTTGTGCAGAATAGACACATATACCGGTGTTCTGACGAAAACTGTCTTGCTATCGGATAGTGTCCGGCCACTTACTGCGCAGGTGCAGTGCTTGCGCAGTACGGAGGACAAGGAGATTCACAAAATCTCCAAAGATGAACGTCGCCTGCGCAGTGAGTGCAGGTTTAAGCCCGACCATCCAAGTGGACATACGGTAGCACATAGTAACAGGGCCCCTCACGGGCTCGCTTGGCTAGGCTTCAACCTCGGATGATGTCGCCTGAACCTGGAGTCACCGCGCATCGTCTTCGGAGAGTTTCGAAATTCCCTTGTCCTACGTACTGAGCAAGCGCAGTACAGGGCGGACACTATGCGACAGGGGACAGAATTCGACACATCATTCACCACTAGCCTTACCCAGCCATTGTTGTATTTTTGAACCAGTGTTGGCTACCTCGTCCTCCTCCACCGCCGCTTCCACCTACACCGCCACATCCACCGCCACCTCAACCTCCTACTCCATTTGAATTTTGTCCTCCTAGGTCAAGATTATAATTTTTTCATTTTTTTTTAATTTCCAAGTATTTTATTTTCCCACTATCTTATCCATTAAATTGAATATTTTTTTCCAGAAAGTGCGTATTCTGGGGTATTCCCACCATATGTGTGGCATCGTGCCGTTGAGTTTCTGAGGTTCTTAATGACTTCCTGTACCTCTTCTGCTGAGAAGGGGGCCTCCAGCATTTTTTTTTTATTTTTTTATGTTATTTTAAGTTATTTCCCTATCCACATTTGTTTGCAGATCACTTGCCATGCTCTGAACAACATTTTGTTGCCATTTGCAGCCCTCTAGCCCTTTCCATTACTTTTTTACAGCCATTTTAGTGTTCAAAAGTCCGGGTCCCCATTGACTTCAATGGGGTTCGGAGTTCGGGTCAAGTTCGGTCCCGAACCCGGACTTTTTTCCGAATTTCGGCCGAACCCGCCGAACCCGAACATCCAGGTGTCCGCTCAACTCTAATAGGGAGCAGTAGTGAAGAGAAATTTGCTATCCCCTCAAAATAACTCAACAGGGGGTGTGGCCTGGACATGGCTGGATAGAGACATGTTTCAACTGAGCTCCCGACTGTCCTGAATATTTCAGCTGATATATTGCACTATGCACTCTTCGAGAAAGAAGACGAACAAGAGAAATAATAGAACTACCAGATCCACACCTCAAGCCCCTACATCGAGCGAAATAAGGAGATTATTTCAACTCTCACAACTGAACTCACCAGAGCTCAAAATGGTGGCAACACGTGGAGAGACAGCAGAGAGGCAGACTCCTAACCACTCGCCGGCTCCACACACAGAGGCACCCCTAACCAGCTCATATCTTGGCATACCGCCGGACCTTTACCCCGACACAGGGGAATAATCACAGACATCCTCACAGCCTTATAAAGTGGATGCCGAGTTACGAGCCCTGCTTCAAGCGCTACCCACCAAGGCAGACATTGCAGCTCTTATCGGAACGGTGGAAGCGGCCCACCGTAAAGAAATGCACATGGTTAAGACAGAAGTGCGGACACTTACCACCAGAATTTCGGCGGGCGAATCCTCCCTGTCAGCCCTGGAGCAGCAGGTGGTATCATTGGAGGAAACCCAGGAACTGCAAGTGGACACCTTAATCGAGCAGCAAGTTCACCTTGAACCACGGGCCCGAAAGATTTGACTGACACAGCGATAGCGATCTTCCGAAGTGTAGACGGCATTGATCTGCCAGAACGAGTGGAGATAGATAGGATCCACAGAGCGATGGGTCCCAAGCCGTCGGATCCGACGAGACCCCGTGATGTCATCTGTAGACTGCACCACTACGTTCATAAAGAACACATCCTACGGATGATATGGGAAGCTGGAGACCCGGAATTCGACGGGGCATCGATCAAGATACTCCCAGACCTCTCCCGCGCTACCTTACAGAGATGGGCCTTGCTGAGACTGTTACTAGATCTGGCTCGCCGAAGAGGTGCCACGTACCGCTGGGGCTATCCGATATCTGTTACCTTCCGGAAGGACCAGAGATCCTTTACCCTACGGAAACCAGAATCCCTGCCTGCCCTCTTCAGCTTCCTAGGAACGGACCCGATAGATCAACCGAACTGGCTGTCTTTACTCCCCCGGAACCAGACCAGGATGAACCCGCCAGCACACGGAGGTGATCTACAGCCCAGGCAACAGAGAAGCCGCCACAGACCCTGGGCACCATCGAGGGAGGACGTACGGGAGTCATGACACCGATCACCTGTCACAGCTCCTTCTCCTAGCTGTTTACCTGCCACCCCTCCCCCTTTTTTCTTTTTTTTTCCTCCTCATCCCCCTGGAATAGGGCTCACTGGCACCCTTTTTACAGATAGCTCAGTAATGACCCGTAATGACCCCCTCCGGAAGGTCCCTGGCTTTTACTGAAGACCATCTGCTCTAAGCAGATGAGAGACACCATTTCCCCCAAACCAGTATACTCTTTTACAGGAAGGAAATTATGCACCTGACGCCTTTCGCTCAGACAGGGTAACAACTCACACAGGAACCTTCCTGGATGCTCCGCTTAGGACATTCACAAACCCCTATAGCAAGACCTACCCAAGTTATGGGGATAGGACGCTACCAAACCAAGATTGTTGTTTTTGTTTCTTGTTTCTCCTGTTTATTTTTACAGAAACATAGTGTGATTATTACATGTTTAAACATTTGCTGGGACGGGGGAGATAGTTGGGAGCTCACCTCTTGAGCCTTGTCCTACCCCTCCCCCAGCTAGGATAGCATATCCCCCTGGAGGGCACCGTTAAGCCTCCCGGGCGTCATATGCAGACAATACTCTTTTAGATAGACACAGGGTTCTGATTCGTCCCAATGACAAATGTTTTTGGAATAGTGGGGGTTTAATTGAAACAAGGATTGGTGATAAATCATCAGTAGAGAGGAGATACCTTTTTCCCAAATTAAATCTAACAGGATCGAATTTCCCTTCCTAGGGGTAGATTTCCTCTAACTTCCTGTTTTCTCTTTCCGTTTGCAAGTAGGAGTCATTTGTAAGTTGGATGTTTGAAAGTAGGGGCCTGCCGTATATACTCTGCAGAAATTTGGCCCATTAGATGTTGGTGTAGCCACAAGACTGTAAGCCCTCACAGTTACTCTTGGTGGGCACAGGAATGGGCCCTGCTGTGAGTTATTAGATCAAGATTTGCAATTGCATGCACCTGTTGAACAGGGCAGAAAAATTGGGCATTTGGTGGTGGTGGTGGTGGTGGTGGTGGACAGTGTTGCCACAGGACTGTAAGCCCTCACAGTTACTCTTGGTGGGCGCATGAATGGGCCCTGCTGTGAGTTATTAGATCAAGATTTGTAATTGCATGCACCTGTTAAACAGGGGATGAAAAATTGTGGGCGCAGGAATGGGCCCTGCTGTGAACTATTAGATCAAGATTTGTAATTGCATGCACCTGTTAAACAGGGGATGAAAAATTGTGCCTTAGGCATTGGTGCTGGTGCCACAACACTGCAACCCCTCACAGATACTGTACTCTTAGCACAGCAATGAGACCTGTTGCAAAGCATTGCCTAAAAATTGTAATTACACGCCCCAACAGAGGCTGAAAAATTGTGCCTTAGGCACATAAAGTGACTTGTGCGGCTTGTCTGATGTACTCCGTCACCGATTAATGGAAGGCTTACCGACTATCGTGGACTCAGGTAGGCTTACGCCATATGAGTCAAAATTGCTGTATGGTGTTTGCCATACTGTACTTGGAGCACAGCAGTCACACCTGTTGCGAAGCATTTTTAAAAAAAATTGTAAGTACACGCCCCTGTTATACAGGGGCTGAAAAATTGTGCCTTAGGCACTGGTGTGGTGGCATGGATCATTGAGGAGGAAAAAGAGGATAGTCAGTGAACGTAACAGGACAGTCACTCAGCATCAGCATAGGCAGTCTTGAAGGGATGTGACATTATAAATTATTCAGTTATATCCGCTTCAGGTGCCTGGTAGCTGGTGGTGATCCAAGACTGATTCATTTTTATGAAGGTCAGTCGATCAACCGAGTCGGTGGCCAGGCGCACCCTATGATCGGTGACAAATCCTCCAGCAGCACTGAATGTGCGTTCGGAAAGAACGCTGGATGCAGGACAGGCCAGTAGCTCAATTGCATACTGTGCAAGCTCTGGCCAGTGATCCATCCTCATGACCCAGTAAGCCAGAGGATTTTCGGTGGGAAAGGTGTCCAAGTCTGACCTTGCCCCTAGGTATTCCTGCACCATGTATATCAGACGCTGGCGATGGTTGCTGGAACCGATCATACCTTGGCCCTGCGGACTAAAAAATTGTCTGAACGCATCGGTCAGACGTCCACCTTCCCCACCGCTCCTTCTGCTACTGACCGAAGCCTCAGCAACTCGTCGTCCAGGACCAGGAGTTTGTAACCTCCCAGTTTCTGGGAACGCGTTGCACAGACCTTTCTGCAAGGCCTCCCTGAGATGTCTCATCCTCTGCTCCCTCTGCGACGGCAAGATAAGGTCCGCAACCTTACCCTTGTACGTGGATCAAGGAGAGTGGCCAACCAGTAATGGTCCCTCTCCTTGATCCGAAGAACACGAGGATCCTTCCGCAGGCTTTGCAGGATCAGCGAGAGAAGGCAGCGTAGGTTAGCTGAGGCATTCGGTCCGGAGTCTTCTGGGTCACTGAGGATGACATGATCGCCAGCCACCTCCTCCCAGCCACGTACAAGTCCACTGGTTTGTTGGGACTGTACATCATCCCTAAAAGACTGCTGCTGCTGATGCTGAGTGCCAGGCTCCACCTCCATGCTCACACAATCCTCCTCCTCCTCCTCCTCCTCCTCATCCTCTTCCTGTGTGATGGGTGGGACAGAAGGAACACTGTCTGGATAAAGGGGGCCTTGAGAGGCAAGGAAGTCCTCCTCTTCCTGCCTCTGTTCTGCCTCAAGTGCCCTGTCCATTATCCCACTCAGCGTATGCTCCAACAGGTGGACAAGAGGTACAGTGTCACTGATGCATGCACTGTCACTGCTCACCATCCTCGTGGCCTCCTCAAATGGTGAGAGGACAGTGCATGCATCCCTGATCATGCTCCACTGGCGTGGGGAAAAAAAGCCAAGCTCCCCTGACCCTGTCCTGGTGCCGTAGTCGCAAAGGTACTCATTGATGGCCCTCTGCTGCGTGTGCAGTCGCTGCAGCATGGCCAACGTTGAGTTCCACCTGGTGGGCATGTCACATATTAGGCGGTTCTTGGGCAGGTTCAGCTCCTTTTGCAGCTCAGTCAGCCGAGCACTGGCATTATAAGATCGGCGGAAATGCACACAGACTTTCCTGGCCTGCCTCAGGACATCCTGTAAGCCTGGGAACCTGCCCAAGAACCGCTGCACCACCAGGTTGAGGACGTGAGCCATACAGGGCACATGGGTGAGCTGCCCCTGTCGCAGGGCGGAGAGGAGGTTGGTGCCATTGTCAGAAACGACCATTCCTGGCTTAAGCTGGCGTGGCGTCAACCACCTCTCGGCCTGCCCCTGCAGAGCTGCCAGAACCTCTGGCCCAGTGTGGCTCCTGTCCCCCAAACACACCAGCGCAAGCACGGCATGGCATCTTTTTGCCTGCGTACTCGCGTAGCCCCTTGTATGCCTACGGAGCACCGCTGGTTCCAAGGACAAAGCACTGGAGGAAGAAGAAGAGGAGGGGGTGGAGGAGAGAGGTGTGTCACAACCAGTAGTAGCATTTTGGAGGCGTGGTGGCGGAACAACCTCCAACACTACTGCACCTTGTCCTGCATCCCTCCCAGCTGCCAATAGAGTGACCCAATGGGCCGTGAAAGAAAGATAACGTCCCTGTCCATGCCTGCTGGACCATGAGTCAGCGGTAATATGCACCTTACCGCTGACCGCCCTGTCCAGTGAGGCATGGACATTGCCGTCCACATGCCGGTAGAGAGACGGAATCGCCTTCCGTGAGAAAAAGTGGCGTTTGGGAACCTGCCACTGAGGAACCGCACATTGAACAAACTCACGGAAGGGGGCCGAGTCTACCAACTGAAAAGGCAGCAGTTGAAGTGCTAGCAATTTAGCCAAGCTAGCATTCAACCGCTGGGCATGTGGATGGCTGGGAGTATACTTCTTTCGACGGTCCAGCAGCTGGGGCAGGGAAATTTGTCTGCTACAATCGGACGTCGGTGTACTGCAAGTACTTGGTTGTGACACACCTAATTCTACTTCCTTCGACCTTCAGTCCTCTCAGAGCAGCTTTCAGAGAGGACTGAAGATATAGTGGGGATGGAGATCCCAGCTGATGAGGAGCAAGGAGAGGTCCGCTTTGTTCTTTGGTGTGGGTCTTTTATGTGTGCTTGCCAACGAGCTGCATGGCAGGTCGACATATGTCTGCTCATGCTTGTGGTGCCCAAGCGGCTGATGTTTTGGCCACGCGAGATACGCTGAGACAAATATTGCAAATAGCAGTGGTGCGATCTGATGCACTCGTCTCAAAAAAGGCCCACACCAAAGAACTTTTGTGATAACGTGCAGAGGCAGCGCCCTGCACAGGCGGAGCTCTGAGGTGTGGTACAGTTGCTGTGCTGGCCTCTAGCTGGCCTCCAGGGGGCATCCTGCCTCGTTGGACATGTGACGCCGCATCCTCCTCCTCCTCCTCCTCCTTTCTCCCTTCAGGCACCCACGTGGAGTCAGTGACCTCATCATCCCCTCCCTCTTTACCACTAGAGCAAACCTGGCAGTAAGCTGCAGCTGGTGGAACAGTACTGCCAGATTGCTGTCCTTCAGCATCCCCTCTCTCTGCGCGCACACTACTGCCTTCCTCAAGCTGGGTATCATCATTCGAGCCTTCGAATCGTTGGGCATCCTCCTGGAGCATGTACCCAACACTGTGCTCAAACAGTTCGGGGGACTCCTCAGGAGGACATGGTGGGTCTAGGGAAGGGGTGGCTGATGATGCCATTGAGTACGCGTTGGCAGCTGCTCTGCCAGTACCCTGAGCCTGGGTGAGAGAGGAGGATGAGGAGGGCTTGGTCATCCATTCTACCAAGCCTTCGGCATGATGCGGCTCCAAATGTCCAGCTGCCGAAAACAAAGACAAGCGTGTCCCATGGCCACGTGCTGATGACGATGCATGACCACGTCCACGGCCAGCACTGTTGTCTCTAGAAACAGAGCCTGCCTGCCCTGTGTTCTTGCCTCGGCACGCTCTGCCTCTCCTTGGCGGTCTTCCAGCCATTGTAGTCGGTAGTGTATATATTATAAAAAATAGAGCTCCTATGTGTGCTCACAACACACTGTAGGTCCTATGGGTGCTGACACTAACACACTATAGGTACTATGTGTGCTGCTGACAAGAAAATATAGGAGCTCTGTGTGCTGCCACTAACACACTAGAAGTCCTATGGGTGCTGCTGACACAATAGGTAAAATATGTGTGCTGCTGTCAAGAAAATATAGGAGCTCTGTGTGCTGCCACTAACACACTAGAAGTCCTATGGGTGCTGCTGACACAATAGGTAAAATATGTGTGCTGCTGTCAAGAAAATATAGGAGCTCTGTGTGCTGCCACTAACACACTAGAAGTCCTATGGGTGCTGCTGACACAATAGGTAGTATATGTGTGCTGCTGTCAAGAAAATATAGGAGCTCTGTGTGCTGCCACTAACACACTAGAAGTCCTATGGGTGGCTGATGAGAAGAAAATATAGGAGCTCTGTGGGTTGCCACTAACACACTAGAAGTCCTATGGGTGCTGCTGAGAAGAAAATATAGGAGCTCTGTGTGATGCCACTAACACACTAGAAGTCCTATGGGTGCTGCTGAGAAGAAAATATAGGAGCTCTGTTTGCTGCCACTAACACACTAGAAGTCCTATGGGTGCTGCTGAGAAGAAAATATAGGAGCTCTGTGTGATGCCACTAACACACTAGAAGTCCTATGGGTGCTGCTGAGAAGAAAATATAGGAGCTCTGTGTGATGCCACTAACACACTAGAAGTCCTATTTGTGCTGCTGACACAATAGGTAGTATATGTGTGCTGCTGTCAAGAAAATATAGGAGCTCTGTGTGCTGCCACTAACACACTAGAAGTCCTATGGGTGCTGCTGACACAATAGGTAAAATATGTGTGCTGCTGTCAAGAAAATATAGGAGCTCTGTGTGCTGCCACTAACACACTAGAAGTCCTATGGGTGCTGCTGAGAAGAAAATATAGGAGCTCTGTTTGCTGCCACTAACACACTAGAAGTCCTATGGGTGCTGCTGAGAAGAAAATATAGGAGCTCTGTGTGATGCCACTAACACACTAGAAGTCCTATGGGTGCTGCTGAGAAGAAAATATAGGAGCTCTGTGTGATGCCACTAACACACTAGAAGTCCTATGGGTGCTGCTGAGAAGAAAATATAGGAGATCTGTTTGCTGCCACTAACACACTAGAAGTCCTATGGGTGCTGCTGAGAAGAAAATATAGGAGCTCTGTTTGCTGCCACTAACACACTAGAAGTCCTATGGGTGCTGTTGGGGTGCAATGTTGTACTAACAGCACTGCGGTTGGTACTACTGCAATACTGTACTAACAGTAAGCACGCACCAGACTAATCCCCAGCAGCAGCTAATAACACACTAACTGTGCAATCAGCAGCAATGAACGATCAATGACTTAGGTAGCAATGGTTTAGCAAAGAAATAGCCAATGGTTTAGCAAAGAAGAGCAAATCTTTCAGTAGCAATCAAGCAAAGACAGAATCAGCAGACTGATCTCTCCTAAAGCCGGAACTCATGTGACCGGGGCCGACGGCGTGGCGGCCTTTTAAATGGTGGGGCGTGTACCAAAGCCCCTGAGCTTTAATTGGCTACAGGCGAATGTGATGCGAACGGCCCAAATAGTTCTGGGCTCGCCGAGCGAGCGAACGCCCGGTGCTCGATTCGAACGTGGGTTCGAATCGAGCACCGGGCCCATCCCTAGTCTGGAGACAAAGTTTAGGGCCGCAGAAGACTTCTGGCAGTAAAAGAGTTGATTGTTGTATAGAGACGATCACATCAGACCAAAACGAGGGACAACTGACGACACATGAGGGGCGGAGGGATCTGGTCCCACAAGAGGGACAATCGGGCGCCATGCCAAATACTGCCCGACCTACGATGAGACCCTCCACATCACAAGAGAGAGAAGTCACTAATAATGAGAGGAAATCAGCAGTTCAATTCACATTTTATGGGAACTTTACCAGAAAGTGAAGCTCAGGCCTAGAAATCCGTTATTTGTAGACACAACACTTCCCATTTTATTTTGAATCCCCCCGAATCGTTCCCTTCCAGGTGATCGACGAGGATCTCCAACAACGATCACCTTCCAAATGGGAATATCTGGCTGATCGTATTCCCTAATACATTCCTCATATACCCGACAAGAGAACCGAGATTCGCCGCTTGACGACCGACCACCGCAGTTTTACCGATCGACCTGTGATCGATGTTTCCTAAATTGTCCCGAATTTCCACATCCGAGATCAGCTCTGTATTGTTGGCGTTCTATTCCTTTATTTTATATTCTACATTATTCTGTTTTACTGTATTTGTGTTCTATTCTATCCTTTTCTATTGTATTCAAATGTATTCTATTTGAATTTTATAAAATGTATTTTTTATTTCATTCTATTTTTTTATTCTATTTTATTATGTTATTTTTTTTCTATTCCATATTATTCTGTTTTACTGTATTTTTTTTCTATTCAATAGAAAAGGATAGAATTTGAATTTATTCTTTTTGAATTTTATAAAATGTTTTTTTTATTGCATTCTATTCTATTTTATTCTGTTATTTATTTTCTATTCTATATTATTCTGTTTTACTGTATTTGTGTTCTATTCTACTTTTTCTATTATATCATTTTCTATTGAATTCAAATGTATTCTATTTGCATTTTATAAGATGGTTATATATTTTTTTTTAATTCTATTTTATTCTGTTATTTATTTCCTATTCTATATTATTCTGTTTTACTGTATTTTTTCTCTATTCTATTTTTTCTATTGAATTCAAATTTGAATTTATTATATTTGAAATTGGAATTTTATAAGATGGTTATCTTTTTTTTTATTTAATTCAATTTTTTTTATTATTCTGTTATTTTCTATTCTTTATTATTCTGTTTTACTGTATTTTTTTATTTTTTTTTCTATTCTAACCTTTTCTATTGAATTCAAATTTAAATTTATTATATTTGAATTTTATAATATGGTTATTTTTTTTTAATTTCATTCTATTTTTAATTCTATTCTATTTTATTCTATTTTATTATCTTTGGAAACTCCAATTTGATTTGAAAATGATTCAAATTTGAAAATTAGAATTTTGGTCAAAATTTTGTTTTATTATTTCGGATTCATTTAAATCTGTTATTATTGTATTTCTGATATATGCGAATTTCTGAATAATAAAAAATTTGTCCAAATTTCAATTTGGAACAAAACAAACCTCACATGTCTGACCACAGCTAAACCCCCACATTTTACCATCCCCCTCCTTGCCAACCATAAGTGTAGGCGGGGCCTCAGCCTCCAATCACATCTCAGGGTTTTGTGTATTTTTTGCGCACATTTCTGAAACACGCTAAAAACACGTGTTGCGTTTTGTGGCTCTGTTCGTTATTAATGGCGCCCCAAATGCGGCGAGCAGACGCACATTTTGTTGTGTGCAAAAAACAAACGCCACAAAAGTGACGTCGGCAGAAACGTCCGTGAGCGACTTTCCCACACGAAGGGCGTCCCATTGAAATGAATGGAGTGTGGGGTTTGGGGGATGGGAAAAGGTGTGCGGAATGGGGGATGGGAATGAGAGGATTTCTACATCAGAAGGATGAGGTGTCCGGTCTTATCTGTACTTTGTATATTCATCAATAATGGAGAAGAAAAGTCCCTTCATTTTATAAATGTTACTCGGTGTCTGTAGCTGTGGGGGGCGCCGTCCCTGGAGGGGACATTTCTATGGAAGATGAAGGAGAAGATTTCCCTCCAATGAGCTCTGACCTGACACAAGATGGAGGATGGCTCCTCCCTCTGAGGTGTCACTGAGAAATCCTTCCCCCCCCCACACACAGAGCAGGAAGTAGAGTTCCCCCTTCTAGTGTTGTGTGGAATGTGTCCCCCTCTTCCCGCCTCTTATTACTGATTTTCCCTCCATTACTGTCCAGTGTAGATTGCGGTGTCTTCCCTGTCAGGGAGCCCCACACCCGCTCTATACACACTCCTATACAAGTCAATGGCTGCACATGGCCTAAAGTACCTCAGTCAGTGGCAGAATTATAGGGGGTCGCTGAGATTGCCATGGCGACCGGGCCCCTTGCTGCCCCTTGAGGGCCCCCCTGTACTCTTCGCTAGGAGGGGCGGCTGTGAGGAGCTCCCCGATCATCAGCTGTTTCCGAACTGTACTCAGCAATGTGCAGGGAGCTCCTCCCATTAGACTAAACTGAAAGCAGTGTGTGCTCTTTGTCTCCCCCTACAGTGCAGTACCCGGCAGGAAGAGCCGAAGGTAAAAGGACTGAAGTTTTTTTTATATATAATATAATAATAATATATAAGTAATGTGTGTGTGTGTGTGTGTGTGTGTGTGTGTATGTATGTGTTTTTTTTTCAGTGACGGTGCATCCAAAAGGGCGCTGCCCCCACAGGCGCTGCCCCCTCTCTCCAGCCACTCCCTCTATGACCAATGGATAGATTCATGCATAGCATACCATGATTCTATCCATGGCCCCTGCTGCCACCCCCATATTTAGGTGTCCAGTCTCTTTTGGGGCCCCAGAATTACAGCGGCGGGGGGGGGGGGGGTGTTTTTGGAGCACCTGATTAGAGCCATCGGCTCTAATAGGCTTCATAATAGGTGAACTGCGCGTGCCATGCTTGACGCTCACAGTCCACCCAGGTGTGTTAGAAAAGCAAATTAATATTTACTTTCCTGACACTGAACCGCCTCTCCACCAATCAGGTGTGTGGGTCTGTTACCTGTCACCTGATTGGCTGAAACAATAGGTGCAGCTATTGGACGCTTATCAGGAGGAGAGGACAGGAGATGAGGATGGCCGGAGGCGCAAGGAGGACCCCACTCGTAGCCATCACCCGCTGCCCTACTGAGACAGGGTAAGTGCCGGGCAGACATCGAGCGGGCGGGGGGGGGCTTTTCACACTGCTAGAAATTGATGACACACTGCCAGCATTTGATGGGCACAGTGGCAGTATTTGATGGGCACAGTGGCAGCATTTGATGGGCAGTGGCAGCATTTGATGGGCACAGTGGCAGCATTTGATGGGCACAGTGGCAGAGCTTGATGGGCACAGTGGCAGAGCTTGATGGGCACAGTGACTGCAATTGATGTTTTTTTTCTGCATTTTTCAGTATGCTTGCGCCCCCCTAAAAATTTTGAGCACCCGCCGCCACTTGTTTATATATATATATATAAATATAAATATACAGCATTTTACATAAAATGTGCACACACACACATATACTAATATATATATATATATATATATATATATATATATATATATATATATATATATGTATATGTGTGTGTGTGTGCACATTTTATGTAAAATGCTGTTCCTCCGAAAAGCAATCCATGCTTAGATCGCTTTTCAGAGGCATTTGACAGCCGGTAGAGAGGCGATATGTTGCCTACTGACCACCTGTTTTACCCCTTAAATGCATCATCACTAGGCTGCAACTGCATGTAATGGACACAGTTGCAGGGGGGTTGCAGTGCAGCCCCATTCCCCTAGGGGGTGTACTACAAGGGTGCCCTGACTGGAAAAAGATTGTGAAACACCAACATAGAGGAACCCATCTCTCCATTTTCCTCCTGCAGCCGCTGAATGCCTGTGGGGGGAGGGAGAGGAGGAGAAGTGGGGGGCGGGAGAGGAGGAGAAGTGGGGGGGGGAGGGAGAGGAGGAGAAGCGGGGGAAGAGGAGGAGAAATCGGTTCCTTTATATGCAGCCACCAACTTGTGACCGGCCCTGGTGTTCCGCCATCAGGCTCGGAGAAAAGAGCCATGTCCGGGGGTCAAGGGGGTCAAGGGGGGCCCTCCATGGTTTCTTGTATCGGGGCCCTGAGGGTTCTAGTTACGCCAATGACCTCAGTCACCACAGCTGTGCGCCCACATTTCTCCTCCTCCACACCTTTCTAGTCAGGTAGGTGTGTGTATTGGTGGGCGGTGATTGGCGGCTGTGTGCGGCACCTGTGGGCTCCCTGGAGGGTGAATAGGTCACATTTATACTACAAGCCGGACACAGCCATCTACATGAGGCCAAACAAGGCCCCGCCCTCTTATTATGACATCATAATAGAAACACATAGAGGGGGAGGGGACATCTCCATTCATGGCCTGTGTGGGGGATGGGCAGGCCTTCTGTGTATGGCCGTGCAGGGGGCGGGGCTCCCAGTCTACATCCCAATCGAGGAAAACCCTGCAGATGAGCTGTGATTTTACCACCCCTCAACTGCCTCCTCTTTTATCTGCAGAGGCTGCAGCCGGGGGGGTAAACATGCCATGAATTCTACCCCCGCTCACTTCCACCAAACACCACCCATTCAAGTGAATAGGACTGCGACCATGTGCAATGTATGAGGATGTGGGGTGCTAGTGCGGGGTCCAATCATCTCCTCCACGCCTGTCACATGACCTCTGAAGAGCGATCTGGATCACTCCTCAGAATGCAGCGCGATGTGAATGAGCCCTTAGGCTGCATTTATACCTGAGAGACGCAACTTTCAGGGGTTTTAGCCGCAACTTTCCAACATTTTTATATACAAAGTCTGAGCTTCACCAATAGAGAAAACTCTCATTTGTTACTCTCCCTCGCCCACACATAATCCTCCCCCCTCCCCCCACACACAGTCCTCCCCTCCCCCACACATAATTATCCCCCCTCCCCCACACATAATTCTCCTCATGGTTACTCACAGTCTCAGACCAGAGGTGTGCACTTCCCCCCCCTTCCCCCGGGAACACACAATGTGCACAGCGCCCCCAGAGGACGGAGGACTCACCTCTACAGGCTGCACTGGGGAGGAAGTGATGTCACCAGAAGGAGGAGGAAGTGATGTCACCAGAGGGAGGTAGGGTGACCACATTTCCAAACTGCCATACAGGGACAATTTTTCCAAGGATCAGGGGTGTGAATGTAGTCTCGGAGTTGACGGGGATTTCAGGGGGGAGAGATTTGTCAGGTGATTGGCCGGTTTTAGCACTTGTATCATCCCAACACAATGCTTGATATGGTGTCAGGAAGATCAAATCATATTATTTATATTACTATATTGTAATATATAATGAAATATTTCCACTCACCATAATGGAGAATCAGCGGCAATGCGGTCCGGGGACCTGTGTTAGAGTATTGCTGGAGTGGCCCAGAGAAGATGGAGGAGGTGGCAGTGGCTTCACTAGGGTTGGTGTCACCCCCTGCCAAGTATAGACCCCACTATCAGCTATGTCACTGTCCCCTCTTGTCACCTGTACAGAGAGGCGGAGTCTGGAGGTTCTCTCCTCCCACATCTGGTGACATCACTTCCTCCTCCCTCTGGTGACATCACTTCCTCCCCAGTGCAGCCTGTAGAGGTGAGTCCTCCATCCTCTGGGGGCGCTGTGCACATTGTGTGTTCCCGGGGGAAGGGGGAGGAAGTGCTCACCTCTGGTCTGAGAGGAAATCTGAGACTGTGAGTAACCATGAGGAGAATTATGTGTGGGGGAGGGGGGATAATAGAAAAATGGTGAAGCTCAAAGACTTTGTATATAAAAATGTTGGAAAGTTGCGGATAACACCCCTGAAAGTCGCGTCTCTCAGGTATAAATGCAGCCTAAGGGCTCATTTACATCGCACTGCATTCTGATGAGTGATCCACATTCAGATCACTCTTCAGAGGTCATGTGACAGGCGGCGAGGAGATGATTGGACGGTGCACTAGCACCCCACATCCTCATACATTGCACATGGTGGCAGTCCTATTCACTTGAATGGGTGGTGTTTGGTGGAAGTGAGCGGGGGTAGAATTCATGGCATGTTTACCCCCCCGGCCATGGCCTCTGCAGATAAAAGAGGCTTTACATATGTAAGTATTCATCTCACAGTATGTTGTGTCCGGTGTATTTATGTCTGTTTGTGTGTATCTGAGTGCATGTATGTATGTCAGTGTGTGTATAATTGAGCATATGTGCAATATATATCTAAGTGTGTGTATATATAATGTATAGGTGCTGTATGTAATTGAGCATATGTGTGTGTGTGTGTGTGTATATATATATATATCTCTGTCTGTATGCATGTTATTAACTGAACATATTTCTATATCTGAGTGGAGGGGTAGTAAAATCACGGCTCACCTGCAGGGTTTCCCTCCATTGGGATGTAGACTGGGAGCCGTGACTTGAATGGGAGCCCCGCCCCCTGCACGACCATACACAGAAGACCTGCCCATCCCCCACACAGGCCATGGATGGAGATGGCCCCTCCCCCCCCATGTGTTTCTATTATGATGTCATACATCCCATAATAAGAGGGCGGGGCCTTGTTTGGACTCATGTAGATGGCTGTGTCCGACCTGTAGTATAAATGTGACCTATTCACCCTCCAGGGAGCTCACAGGTGCCGCACACAGCCGCCAATCAGCGCCCACCAAATGTGGACGTGTGGAAATGTGGACACACAGCTGTGGTGACTGAGGTACTTTAGGCCATGTGCAGCCATTGACTTGTATAGGAGTGTGTATAGAGCGGGTGTGGGGCTCCCTGACAGGGAAGACACCGCAATCTACACTGGACAGTAATGGAGGGAAAATCAGTAATAAGAGGGGGACACATTCCACACAACACTAGAAGGGGGAACTCTACTTCCTGCTCTGTGTGTGTGTGGGGGGGGGAGATTTCTCAGTGACACCTCAGAGGGAGGAGCCGTCCTCCATCTTATGTCAGGTCAGAGCTCATTGGAGGGAAATCTTCTCCTTCATCTTCCATAGAAATGTCCCCTCCAGGGACGGCGCCCCCCACAGCTACAGACACCGAGTAACATTTATAAAATCAATGGACTTTTCTTCTCCATTATTGATGAATATACAAAGTACAGATAAGACCAGACACCTCATCCTTCTGATGTAGAAATCCTCTCATCCCCATCCCCCATTCCGCACACCTTTTCCCATCCCCCGCACCCCACACTCCATTCATTTCAATGGGACGCCCTTCATGTGGGAAGTCGCTCACGGACGTTTCTGCCGCCGTCACTTTTGCAGCGTTTGTTGCGTATTTTTTGTACACGACAAAATGTGCGTCTGCTTGCCGCATTTGGGGCGCCATTAATAATGAATAGAACCGCAAAACGCAATGCGTGTTTTTAGCGTGTTTCAGAAATGTGCGCAAAAAATTCTCTTATTTTAACTCCTATTCTTTACTATTCTATTCCTTTATTTTCTATTCTATTTTTATTTCTCTTCGGGAATTAGAATTTGATTTGAAAACTCAGCAGGACACAGTTCGGGTTCGCTCAACCCTACCCTTCATATTTCCAGTCTGAGGACAGTCCCGTATTGTCTGGTAGGCTGGCGGTGAGATGAGGGCTCAGCAGGACACATGCATTGTGCACATCTACTAAGCAGGAAGCAGAGGCTGCGTATGGAATGAGCCAATAGAGCGGCTCTCATGGGAAGGTTCTTATTCCAGCACCAATCACACACACCGGACTCTATAGAGGAAGCCGACACCTCACACCATACAAAGTGACATCACAATGACATCAAATTCTCCACAGCAACACATTGGAGGAATTCTACATCCAGCACTGCCACCCTAAAGCCGCCCTCCATGGATGGAGATTCAGCCGGCTCAGCGGGGTCCAGTTGAATGTTGGTGCATGTATGGGCAGGCTGGTTGTACAGAAGATGATCTAACAATTGACTTCTATACATCCTCCATCAGTGCTGCCGGCTATAGCAATGTTACCCCTCGTTCAGTGCTTGTCATCTTATAATGTATAGGGGCCCCCGACTGTGTCCCCCGACACCTCCACGGGGGGGGGGGGTATATGACAGAAGACTGTCAGAGATTTCAATCCTATTGGAGAAGATGATCAGAGACTGCAGACATGTGACATGAGAGTGCGAGAAATCAGCGACATTATGGCTTCTTTACAGATGAATACCGCCGCTACCGACTGCTGGGGGTCTGCAAAGGGCCCCTCATTAAGGGCAAAAGGGCCACATGTGTCTGCAGGTTGGGCCCCGAGGATCCAGTCACCCCCTTCAGTGGATGTGAGGAAATAATATGTTTTGTTTAGTTGAATTTAACATATTTTGTGTTTTTGGTGAATTTTTGTAACGTTTGTGTTGCTCTTTCCCTGTATCACTTTGTACTATTCTAATACAATTTCCATGCGATTTTCAGTTCCGGATTTCGAAGTTCTCTGGCCCGGGTTCACAGAACTGCATGACAAGAAAAATCACAACTTATTCTGACATCAGAGTGACTTCTTCCCCATAGACTTCTATGTTATCTCACAGAAGTTGAATCACCATAGAGATAAGAAACCTTCCTATGGGACCCTCACCTCTCCTCCCTGGTCATCCTCGCTGCTGTCCAAAGGCTCGGATCACACTGAAGTGGCTTTGATCCTTCCAACAATCGATCAACCCTTCCAACAATCAATCCAGCAATCAAAGGGTCGATCAATTGGTTTCTGGAAGGGTTGATCAATCAATGGGTTGATTGATGAGCCAATTAATTGATTTAGCGGTCAATCAAATCGATGAAAGGAGGGGTTGATCGATGGAAGGAAAGTTCAATTAGTCAATGGAAGTGTCAATCGATCAATCGACGAAGAAAGGGCTGATCAATAAAAGGAAGGGTTAATTGATTGATGAATGGGTTGATCGATCACTGGAACAAGTAAATAAACAATGGAAGGGTCAATCAATCGATTGATAGGCCAATTTATTGATTAAACAATTTAAGGGTAAGTCGATTGACCGAACAATGAAAGAAATTTGCCGATCAATGGATGGAAGGGTCAATGAATTGGTTAATAAAAGGGTCGGTTGATAGGTCAATCAATCGAACTATGCGCCGATCGATGGGATAAAGTCCATTAATAAAAGGAAGGGTCGTTCAAAAGGTCAATCAATTGGTTAATGAAAGGGTCGATTGGTGGGTCAATCAATTGAATGCTGGGCCAATCAATCAATGAAAGGAAGTCAATTGATGGAAAGAAGTGTTGATGAAAGGGTCAATTGATGGGCCGATTGATGGAAGAAAGTCAATTGATAGAAGGAAGGATTGATCAAAAGGTCAATCAATTGGTTGATGAAAGGGTCGCTCGTTGGGTCGATCAATAAATCCATGGGCTTATTGATCAATGGAAGGGTCGATCGATCGGTGGGTCAATTGATTGATGGGTCAATCAGGGAGGACATGCAACCTCTGAGTTTAATACTACTTTAACCCCTTCACCCCCAACCTCACACAAATATGCGGCCCCACTGCACTGGGCTTTCTGCCATGGGGCTGCATATTTGTATATCTCCCTTTGTGTCATGTGGCCACTCCCAGCACAGAGACCGGGGTCTCACCGTGAGCCCCGATCCCTGTACTAACGATCGGGACCCTAACTCCCACATCCAGGTCACCTGATCGCTGTGATAGCCTCTGATTGGCTATCATAGTGATCAGTCACTGTCAAGCCCGCCCCCCGTGTTTTCTTTCTCTGTGAATATATATATATATATATATATATATATATATATATATATATATATATATATATACACACACACACACACACACACATTTTATCTCTCTCTGTCCTTGCACAAAAAAAAAAAGTGTGTGTAAAAGAAAAAAATGCATTAAATAGTAATAATAAAATAAAAACATACCTAAATCAAATCAAGGTTTGATCTAGGTCAGTGCGAGGGTTCGTGTCTAGGTCAGGGTGAGCATTTTCTAAAAAAAAGATTCTGGGACAGAATTTTTTTAAAAATTAGTATCAGTGTCAGTTAGTGATACATTGTATTTTTCTCTGTCCTTGAACAGAAAAAAAGTGTGTGTAAAAACAAAAAAATAAATAAATAAAAAAATAAATAAAAAAATAAAACCTAGATTGTGTTAAGGCCAGGGTCAGCATTTTTTGGGGGCACAGAATTATAATTTTTTTAACCACTTCAGCCCCAGAAGAATTTTCCCCCTTCCTGACTGGGCCATTTTTTGTGATACGGCACTGCGTCGCTTTAACTGAAAATTGCGCGGTCATGCGATGTGTTACCCAAACAATTTTTTTTTTCTCCACAAATAGAGCTTTCTTTTGGTGGTATTTGATCACCTCTGCGGTTTTTATTTTTTGCACTATAAACAAAATAGTGCGACAATTTTGAAAAAAAACACGATATATATTTTTTTTGCTATAATAAATATCCCAATTAAAAAAAAAAAAAAATGTCTTCATCAGTTTAGGCTGACATGTATTCTTCTACATATTTTTGGTAAAAAAAATTGCAATACGCGTTTATTGATTGCTTTGCACAAAATTTATAGCGCCTACAAAATAGGTTATTGATTTATGGCATTTTTTATATTTGTTTTACTAGTAATGGCGGCGATCTGCAATATTTTTATTTTATTTTTTTATCGGGACTGCGACATTGCGGCGGACAGATCAGACACTTTTGACACTTTTTTTTTAAACCATTGACATTGATACAGCGATCAGAGCTATAAATAGCCACTGATTACTGTGTAAATGTCACCGGCAGGGAAGGAGCCTAACTGGGGGGGGATGGGACTGACTGGGGGAGGAGACCAATTGGTGTTCCTATATACTAGGAACACACGATCTGTCTCCTCTCCCCTGTCAGAATGTTGATTTGGTTTACACACACACAGATCCACATTCCTGCTCTGTCAGGAGCGATCGTGGGTGCCCGGTGGACATCACGGCCGCAGGGCATGCACATCGGCTCCGCAGTGACGTGGCGGGCCCCCTATACCCCTTAAACCGGCCGCTGTACGGCAACTGCGATTCACGCAGGGGAGCCATTCTGCTGCCGTCAATCGATGGTGGCCGGCAGGGCCGATCCTAGGGTCACAGACGCCTGGGTGCAGAAATATTTCTGGCGCACCCACGTGGGCGGGGTCATCTTACCAACTCCTCCCCTTTACAAATGTTTCTATGACAACGACTTCAACACAGAAATGTTCCCGTAAGAAGTCTTCGTTACCCTGGGATCCTCCCATGATCTTTTACCAATAAATAAAATACAGGAAGAGCATACACTAATGAGACCTGGAGGGGAGTCTCTCTGATGCACACAGAGGGGGCTTCTGTTAGAGAGTCTATTAGAAAGAGCCCCCAGACATAGTACAGGAGATGGTCAGAGACTGTAGACATGATACTAGAGACGGTCAGAGACTGCAATCGTAGTACAGGAGATGGTCAGAGACTGTAGACATGATACTAGAGATTAAGGATGAGCCCGGTGTTCGATTCGAACCCATGTTCGAATCGAGCACCGGGTGTTCGCTCGCTCGGCGAGCCCAGAACTATTGGGGCCGCTCGCATCAAATTCGTGTGATGCGAGCGGCCCCGCAATGCATTGCGGCCCGCGCAGTGCAATGCTGGCTGATGATTGGCCAAGCATGCACTGTGACCCCGCATGCTTGGCCAATCACAGCGCCGGCAGCGAGGAGAGCCATAATTGGCTACAGGCAGGATGCCTGTAGCCAATTATAGCTCAGGGGCTTTAATACACGCCCCACGGTATAAGAGGCCGCCGCGGCGGCGGCCTCGCATATTATGTTTCACTCACAGTGTCAGCGTGTCAGTGTGCTGCTGACTGCTGACAACAATATGTGCTTTATTTCTGGGGATATGTGTGTGCATGCTGTTAGAACAGCATTGCAGTATCACATCTGGGGGGTGTCTATAGGTAGCCTGTGAAGGAGGGCAGGTTTCCTGTGCTTAGAACTTTCCCTGCAAAAAAGTGTCATTTTTGCAGGAAGAAAGCTATTTAAATCACTCGCGGCTAATGAATTGATGGCTCCTGTAACACAGAGAGCTGTCATTCATTAATAAAAAAACAAAAAAAAAGCGTAGGGGTCCCCCCAAATTCAATAACCAGGCCCTTCAGGTCTGGGATGGATATTAAGGGGGATCCCAGCCAAAAAAAAAAAAAAAAAATGGCGTAGGGTCCCCCTCAAAATCCATACCAGACCCTTGAGGTCTGGTATGGATTTTTAAGGGGAACCCTAGCCAAAAAAAATGGCGTGGGGTCCCCCTCAAAATCCATACCAGACCCTTATCCGAGCACGCAACCTGGCAGGCCGCAGGAAAAAGGGGGGGACGAGAGCGGCCCCCCCTCTCGCCTGAACCGTACCAGGCCACATGCCCTCAACATTGGGAGGATGCTTTGGGGGTCTAAGACCCCTAAAGCACCTTGTCCCCATGTTGATTAGGACAAGGGCCTCTCCCCACAACCCTGGCCGGTGGTTGTGGGGGTCTGCGGGCGGGGGGCTTATCGGAATTTGGAAGCCCCCTTTAACAAGGGGACCAACAGATCCCGGCCCCCCCCCTGTGTGAAATGGTAAGGGGGTACAAAAGTACCCCTACCATTTCACCAAAAAAGTGGCAAAAATGGTAAAAATGACAGGAGACAGTCTTTGACAATTCCTTTATTAAAATCTTCTTTCTTCTTTCTTCATCCTTCGGATTCTTCATCTTCTCCTTCCTTCATCTTCTTCCATCTTCTTCTTCCATTTTTCTTCTTCCTCCGATCCGCTTCTTCTTGCGCTGGTCTTCTCGTCCTTCTCGTCCGGCATCTTCTTCCGTCGGCGTCGGCGTCGGTGTCGGTGTCTTCTTGGGCCGCTCCGCGCAATGGGAGGCTCCCGCTGTGTGAGGCTCCGCTCCATCTGACAGGTCTTTTAAAACGGAGGGCACCTGGTGACCCCGCCCCCCTCTGACGTCATGGGAAAGCCATCATGGAATTCCCCATGACGTCCCTGTGCGTCAGAGGGGGCGGGGTCACCAGGTGCCCTCCATTATAAAAGACCTGTCAGACGGAGCGGAGCCTCACACAGCGGGAGCCTCCCATTGCGCGGAGCGGCCCAAGAAGAGACAGAGACACCGACGCCGACGGAAGAAGATGCCGGACGAGAAGGACGAGAAGACCAGCGCAAGAAGAAGCGGATCGGAGGAAGAAGAAGATGGAAGAAGAAGATGGAAGAAGATGAAGGAAGGAGAAGATGAAGAATCCGAAGGATGAAGAAAGAAGAAAGAAGATTTTAATAAAGGAATTGTCAAAGACTGTCTCCTGTCATTTTTACCATTTTTGCCACTTTTTTGGTGAAATGGTAGGGGTACTTTTGTACCCCCTAACCATTTCACACGGGGGGGGGGGGGCGGGATCTGGGGGTCCCCTTGTTAAAGGGGGCTTCCAGATTCCGATAAGCCCCCCGCCCGCAGACCCCCACAACCACCGGCCAGGGTTGTGGGGAAGAGGCCCTTGTCCTAATCAACATGGGGACAAGGTGCTTTAGGGGTCTAGACCCCCAAAGCATCCTCCCAATGTTGAGGGCATGTGGCCTGGTACGGTTCAGGCGAGAGGGGGGGCCGCTCTCGTCCCCCCCTCTTTTCCTGCGGCCTGCCAGGTTGCGTGCTCGGATAAGGGTCTGGTATGGATTTTGAGGGGGACCCCACGCCATTTTTTTTGGCTAGGGTTCCCTTAAAATCCATACCAGACCTCAAGGGTCTGGTATGGATTTTGAGGGGGACCCTACGCCATTTTTTTTTTTTTTTTTGGCTGGGATCCCCCTTAATATCCATCCCAGACCTGAAGGGCCTGGTTATTGAATTTGGGGGGACCCCTACGCTTTTTTTTTTTTCTTTTTTTTTTTTTTTTTTTATCAATGACTTTTTTTATGAATGAGTTTCAATGAATCACTGTTCTCTGTGTTACGGGAGCCGTGAATTAACATTAGCCGCGAGTGATTTTAAATAGCTTTTTTACTTTCAAAAATGACACTTTGCGCAGAGACAGTTCTAAACACGGGAAACATGCGCCCCTTTACAGGCATACTATAGACACCCCCAGGTACGAAATTTAAAGGAATATTACACTTTTATTGTTTCAATTTAAGCATTATTAAAATCACTGCTCCTGAAAAAACGGCCGTTTTTAAAAAAAATTTTGCATTGATACATGTCCCCTGGGGCAGGACCCAGGTCCCCAAACACTTTTTATGACATTAACATGCATATTAGCCTTTAAAATGAGCACTTTTAATTTCGAACGTTCGCATCCATTATAACTAATAGGGTTCTAAAGCTCGCACGGACTTTAGGTCCGTTCGCGGGTTCTGGTGCGAGCCGAACGGGGGGGTGTTCGGCTCATCCCTACTAGAGATGGTCAGAGACTGCAATCATAGTACAGGAGATGGTCAGGCTGCACACAATACAGGAGATGGTCAGAGACTGCAGACATGTTACAAGAGATGGTAGTAAATAATGGCCGATCGGCCCTCTCACCTGACCCAGCGATACAGCAACAACGGTTCCTCTGATCAGGAGTCAGCTCACTCTGAATTGCCCGTGGAGACTCCGCTGGGTAGAGCCCAGATCTGTATTCCTGCAATGACTCCATTCCTTTCTCCACCAGGGATGGTGCCAGGCTGTGTGGCTTTTTCTCTCTGATGGTGTTCTCTCAGCACTGTCCTCTCCCTCTGGAGTCCTGGGTGCCCTTCCCGGAAAGCTTTCCCGGGCTCCTGGCTTTCTCTCTCCCATTCAGCTGAGCATGCTGTTTGGGCTGCAGTTTCCGTGTTACAGTAGGGCTGCCAGTCCTTGGGACCACATGTCCCACAATCCTTTTCTTTGCTCCTTTTGTTTTTCCTTCCCTGGCTGTTATGAAGGCGGGGGAAGAAACATAGTGTGCCGCTCATTAGTACAGCAGCGCACAAGGAGGTGAGGGAGAGGGGAAATAAGAGCCCGCAGCTGCAGTGGCATCACTAGGGTTGGTGTCACCTGGTGCAGTAAAACATGGTATCACCCCCTCCACCAACTATAGTCGTCCCTCAGTACAGACCCCACTCCATTAAGTATAGACCCCCCCTCCGTCAGTGCAGACCCTTCACTAAGTATAAATACCTCCCTCAGGACAGACCCCCCCATCAGTATAGACCCCCAGGACAAAACACCCCCCTTTATCAGTATAGACCCCCCCCCTCAGGACAAACCTTTCCCCCCTACATTAGTACAAACCCCCAGAACAAACCACCCCCTCCATTAGTATAGACCCCCCAGGACAACCCCCCCCACATTAGTACAGACCCCCCAGGACAAACCCCCCCTACATTAGTATAAACCCCCCAGGACAAACCAGCCCGCCACCCACATTAGTATAGACCCCCAGGACAAACCACCCCCCCACATTAGTATAGACCCCCCCAGGACAAACCACCCCCCCCACATTAGTATAGACCCCCAGGACGAACCACCCCCCCCCACATTAGTATAGACCCCCAGGACGAACCACTCCCCACATTAGTATAGACCCCCTCAGGACAAACCACCCCCCCACATTAGTATAGACCCCCCAGGACAACCCCCCTACATTAATATAGACCCCCAGGACAAACCCCACCTACATTAGTATAAACCCCCCAGGAAAAACCAGCCCGCCACCCACATTAGTATAGACCCCCAGGACAAACCACCCCCCCACATTAGTATAGACCACCCCAGGACAAACCAGCCCCCATACATTAGTATAGACCCCCCAGGACAACCCCCCCTACATTAATATAGACCCCCCAGGACAAACCACCCCCCCACATTAGTATAGACCCCCCAGGACAACCCCCCCCACATTAGTATAGACCCCCCAGGACAAACCCCCCCACCCCACATTGGTATAGACCTTCCCAGGACAAACCCCCCCACATTAGTATAGACCCCCCAGGACAAACCACCCCCCCACATTAGTATAGACTCCCCCAGGACAACCCCCCCCACATTAGTATAGACCACTAGGCTAATTAAAACCACCCGGGCGGCAGCTGGAGAGGACAGTGTGCAGCCACGCCACCCGGGTGGAGAACAACAGAGCGTGTGTGATGCTTGTGCTGGTGGGCAGAAGGCGGAAGTTAAACACAGGACTCCTCCTGTGTTTAACTTCCGCCTCCTGCCCACCAGCACCAGCATCACACACGCTCTGTTCTAAACAAGTCGGGCTCGGCCACGGAGCGCCCCACCCCCCGTGGCGTCACTGCTGTGACAGGCGGAGAGAGCCGCGCCGCCTACGGACAAGGAGCGGAGGAGGGAGCGGAGCACTCTGGCGCTCCAGCGCCCCCACCTCTGTGGCGCCTGGGTGCACTGCACCCCGTGCACCCCGGGACGGATCGGCCCTGGTGGCCGGCCGGCTAGTGGTTAGATAGTATCGGTGTGTTTTAGGTGGATAAAAAAGAAAAATCCACAGTATTGTTTCTGGGCTGTACTATGAGTACAAACGGCTACATTTAAAAATACATATATTTTCTTTTACTATTTTTGGGACAGTTTTCATTTGATAATAAAAAAAAGTCAGGAGATATCCATCACCATTTACCACCAAATGGAAGCCCAATTTGTCCTGAAAAAAACTTGGTATAATCCACCTGGATGGAAGTAGTTGTGGTGATTTGTACAGCTTTACTAACACATGTCAAAGTTGCAAAATTATGCTTGGGCATTAAGATTTGTTTTACCCTCATGTGTAAGGGGGTTAAGCTGTAAATTAGTCATTAAAGTGGAGGGCCACCCTAAAAAAAAAAAAAATTGCATAAAAATTTGGAGGGAAAAAATAATATTTTTTTTAACTTACCAGAAATGGCTGTTGCTAGGTAGATCGTCCTGATCTGCCTCTTCCTATTCCGCGGTGATCTCCAGTCTTCTCCTCCTCGCGTCGTCTTCTAGTGAATGGGGCGCAGTGTGTTCTGGGAACTGTGTGTGTCCCACAACACAGCGCGCCCCCTTCACAAAGCGCTGCGCAGTAGGAAACGGGCAGTGAAGCCCGCAAGGCTCCACTGCCGGTTTCCCTTATTTGGAATGGCGGCGCCAGGACCCGAGAGCCGAGGGACGGTCGGCCGACATCGCGGGCACCGAGCACAGGTAGTTGTGCTTATTAAAAGTCAGCAGCCACAGTATTTGTAGCTGATGACTTTTAATTTTTTTTTTCCCGGCTGGCCCTCCCCTATAAAGCTGTATTAAATCCAAAAGCAAATCCTTATTATATTATATTGCAACTTACCAATTCTTAGACCTGCTGGTTGCATTTGTTTCCCTGTTTAGGCTTTCTTTCTTCTATTTTCATCTGCTGATCCAGCCAGAAAGTCTGTTGTTTTTTTCATCACAAGCTGTCCTGCAGAATGTATCAGTTTACAGGGGTGAAACAAACCGCTTAACACTAAATTGGAGAATAAATGGCCATCTTTTATTTATTTATGTAAAACCTTTATCTCTAAAGGAGAAAAAAAACTGTTTGCTGTGACTAATTATAAAGTGAGAGCTGGAGATTGATTAAATTTGTTAGTGTATCAAAATCTCCTTATACTTTTAACACTCCCCCCTGACTGACAATGCTGCTGTCGGATGTGCCTCCTGTGTTCCTTAATCCAGAGTGGGGGGGGGGGGGGGGTCTAATACAGGAGATGTGTTACTGGACAGATCACTAGGTGAAAACAGAGGAAAAAGCCAAAGAAAAGAAAACCAATACAGCCACCACATCTAATGATTGCTAATCTGCAATAAACAGTATCGCACAAAAGTAAGTACACCCCTCAGATTTCTGTAAATCTTTTCATGTGACAACACTGAAGAAATGACACTTGTCTACAATGTAAAGTAGTGAGTGTACAACTTGTATAACAGTGTAAATTTGCTGTCCCCTCAAAATAACTCAACACACAGCCATTAATGTCTAAACCGCTGGCAACAGAAGTCAGTACACCCCTGAGGGAAAATCTCCAAATTGGGCCCAAAGTGTGAATATTTTGTGTGACCGCCATTATTTTCCAGCACTGCCTTAACCCTCTTGGGCGTGGAGGTCACCAGAGCTTCACAGGTTGTCACTGGAGTCCTCTTCCACTCCTCCATGATGACTTCACGGAGCTGGTGGATGTTGGAGACCTTGCGCTCCTCCACCTTCCGTGTGAGGATGTCCCACAGATGACCAATAGGGTTTAGGTCTGGAGACATGCTTGGCCAGTCCATCACCTTTACCCTCAGCTTCTTTAGCAAGGCAGTGGTGGTCTTGAAGGTGTGTTTGGGGTGGTTATCATGTTGGAATACTGCCCTGTGGTCCAGTCTCTGAAGGGAGGGGATCATGCTCTACTTCAGTCTACTTATGTCACAGTACATGTTGGCATTCATGGTTCCCTCAATGATCTGTAGCTCCCCAGTGCCGGCAGCACTCATGCCGCCCCAGACCATGACACTCCCACCACTATGACACTCCCACCACCATGACACTCCCACCACCATGCTTAACTGTAGACAAGACACACTTGTCTTTGTCCTCCTCACCTGGTTGCCCCCACACACGCTTGTCACCATTTGACACCAAATACGTTTATTTTGGTCTCATCAGACCACAGGACATGGTTCCAGTAATCCATGTCCTTAGTCTGCTTGTCTTCAGCAAACTGTTTGTGGACTTTCTTGTCCATCATCTTTAGAAGAGGCTTCCTTCTGGGACGATAACCATGCAGACCAATTTGATGCAGTGTGCGGCGTATGGTCTGAGCACTGACAGACTGACCCCCCACCCCTACAACCTCTGCAGCAATGCTGGCAGCACTCATACATCTATTTCCCAAAGACAACCTCTGGATATGACGCTGATCATGTGACCTCAACTTCTTTGGTGGACCATGGCAAGGCCTGTTCTGAGTGGAACCTGTCCTGTTATACTGCTGTATGGTCTTGGCCACGGTGCTGCAGCTCAGTTTCAGGGTCTTGGCAATCTTCTTATAGCCTCGGCCATCTTTATGTAGAGCAACAATTCTTTTTTTTCAGATCCTCAGAGTTCTTTGCCATGAGGTGCCATGTTGAACTTCCAGTGACCAGTATGAGAGAGTGAGAGCGATAACACCAAATTTAAAACACCTGCTCCCCATTCACACCTGAGACCTTGTAACACTAACGAGTCACATGACACCGGGGGAGGGAAAATGGCTAATTGGGCCCAATTTAGACATTTTTACTTTGTACTCACTTTTGTTGCCAGCAGTTTAGACAATAAGGGCACTTTCACACTGGGGTGGGGGGGCATCAGCAGTAAAGAGCAGCTATTTTTAGTGGCACTCTACCGTAGATTTAGCTGTACTTTTCAGCCGCTAGCGGGGCGCTTTTAACCCCCGCTAGTGGCCAATAGTGCCCACAAACCACCACTGTTGAAGCGCTTTGCATGCGCTTCGGCGGCACTGCCCAGTGATTTCAATGGGCAGGGGCGCTTTAGGAGCGGTGTATTGACCGCTCCTAAAGCGCCCCAAAGGTGCTGCTTGCAGGACTTTTTTTTAACGTCCCACAAGCGCACCGCTCCAGTGTGAAGCACTCGGACTTTCACACTGGAGTGACAGTTGAGGCGCTTTACAGGCGCTTCACTGCTTTACATTGTAGCAAAGTGTAATTTCTTCAGTGTTGTCACATGAAAAGATAGAAGAAAATAGTTACACAAATGTGAGGGGTGTACTCACTTACTTGTGATATTCTGTATCAAGAGAGGGCCGGACGGAATGGAGAGAAAAGGAATGTTAGGCGAGGGCCGGGCATGACTGTGTGTCTAGTGACACACCAGGGGAAAGTCTTAGGGAGTGGTTTCAGCGGGCGGCCAATAGGAATCGGGGGGAGCAGCAATATAGAAAAGGGGGCGGCTTCGAAATTCACAGGAGGAGGCAGTTTTTCCACTGCTCCTCTGCAACCAAACAAAATGGCGGACCGCGACCTCGTGGAGTGCCTGAGGGCCGCGGCGAACGGAGCAGAGTGGCTGCAGGATCAGGTGGCAGCGATAATTGCAGATTCCACGGAGCGGGATGGAGGAGGACAGAGCAGAAGACCAGATGGACGTTCTACAGACGGCGGGAATCAACCACGCGGCCGGGTGTCTAGGCCACCAGCAAGGTACTCTCCAGGGGGGATGTCAGGCCCATCTAGACCAGCCAGGAGCCCAAGGGGGGACCAATCCATGCCACCTGCTAAGAGGGCTCAGACAGAGACCCCGGTGGGGCCTAGGCGGAACGCATGCCGGAGGCGCCATGCGGGGGGCAGGGCCTCGGGCCTACACGGAGCTACATCCCCAGCCTCAAGTAGAAGGCCTTCACAGGATCCACCAGCCCCAGCAGTTCTGCACAGACCGGGGGGACAACAGCCAGAGAGGAGGTCGCAGCGAGCGGGAGCCGGCAGGATGGGGCAGTTGGGAAGCACAGCAGCCCCTTCCGCAGCGGCGTCCTCCCCAGCAGCTCTGCACGAGTTGAGGGGGGGGGGGGGCGGTCAGCTCACTCAGGAGGAACAGCCAGGATGGGGGGTAATACACCCCGGAGGATTGCGACATCGAAACCCTCAGCAGCGCTGGTGGCAGTCCATGACCAACCGCGGGCTAGGAGTGAGACCCCAGTGGGGGAGGGGGGTCAGGTACAGGAGTTGCTGGAGGGCCTGAGGGCCTTGGTGGGGCGTTTTGAAAAAGGAGGAGGGGTTGCGGGGGGGGTCGCGAATCCCGCAGGTGGGGCTTCGGTCACAACAGCTGCAGAGGTATCGGCTCCAATGGGGGGGGCGCAGACGAGCAGGTGAGTACGCCAGAGAAGGGTGCGGCTAAGCAGGTGGTGAGAGCCAACATTGTCCGGTTGGCAGATGCGGCAAAATGCGAAGTGTATGTCTGCTTCGAGGGACCGCTGGGGGCCCATCTAAAACAGGAAGTTAGAGAGAAAATCTGGAAGGGTGAGTACGTGGAGATTTTCTCCCTGTTGCCGTTGGAGAAATTCAATTTGGACAGGGTGAAACCGGATGATACCAAGAAAGATGATGAAGAGAAGAGGCGGAATCGACTAATCCCGCGGACGTTTGCAAACTGGCTGCAAGCGTTTGCCATATTGGCGGGGGTAATTGGGGAGAAGAACCGCGAGCACTGCTCTGCGTTATTCTGCTATATGGACGCGATAGGGGAGGCGTATAGGGTCTATGGAGGGACGGCTTGGCTGCGATATGACGAGCAGTTTAGGCAGCGCAGGGCGGTTCGCCCGGCATTGCGATGGGACCATAAGGACATTAGCTTATGGATGAGATTGATGGCTTCGGCAAAGACGCCGGCACAGCCATTTCAAGGGAGGGCCGGGGGTAGCCACTCCTCGGGATCCCCGGCCGGAAAAAAATGGGGAGTGTGTTGGCAGTTCAACGAGGGATCCTGCAAGTTTGGAAACACGTGCAAGTTTAAGCACGAGTGTTCAGGTTGCGGGGGGGGGCACTCGTTGGCACGATGTTTCAAAAAAGGCAAGTGCTCCGGAGAGACTGGTAACAAGAGGGACGACGCCGGTGATGTGGGTAAGGATGCAGCCTTTCCTAAATAGGTATCCCGACAGGGCGGCAGTGGGTTTGCTTAGTGCCGGGTTCAGGGAAGGTTTCAGGATTCCGTGCACATTGACGGAGATTCCTCCGGTGGCCAAAAATTTGAGGTCGGCATTGTTGCACCCAGAGGTTGTGTCGGAGAAATTAGCCAAGGAGGTAGCGTTAGGAAGGATGGCGGGGCCGTATCCGGCTAAGCCGTTAACGGACTTGGTAGTGTCGCCGCTGGGGGTGGTTCCCAAAAAGGAACCTAACAAGTTTAGTTTAATACACCATTTATCGTTCCCGAAAGGGGGGTCGGTAAATGATTTTATTGACCCAGAAGCCTGCACGGTATCGTATACGTCATTCGATGCTGCGGTGCGATGGGTGCGGCGATATGGCAGAGGGGCGCTCATGGCAAAATCGGATGTGGAGTCAGCATTTCGACTTTTGTCTGTGCACCCGGACAGCTTTCATTTACTGGGTTGCTGTTGGCAGAACCAATTTTATGTTGATCGTTGTTTGCCCATGGGGTGTTCCATATCGTGCGCCATGTTTGAGGCGTTTAGTTCGTTTTTAGAATGGGTAGTTAGGGATGTGACAGGCATTAATTCAGTCATCCATTACTTGGATGACTTCCTCTGTGTGGGCCCTCCCGCTTCCAATGTGTGTGCGATACTGTTGTCCATGTTGCAGCACAGTGCGGAGAGGTTTCGGGTGCCGTTAGCAGCTGACAAGACGGAGGGCCCACGCACAGAGTTGAGCTTCTTGGGTATAGTGATTGATTCCATGGCTATGGAATGCAGGTTACCCGAAGAGAAGCTGAGGGATTTACAAAAGGAGATTAGGGAGATCCATGGGTGCAAGAAAGTGCAGTTGCGCACGCTACAATCCCTGTTGGGAAAGTTGAATTTTGCATGTAGGATCATTCCTATGGGGAGGATTTTCTGTAGACGATTGTCGTCGGCCACGGCAGGGGTGAAAGCTCCCACGCATTATATTCGGCTTCGGAAGGAGCACAGGGATGATCTGGAGGTGTGGCACCGGTTTTTACAGGAGTTTAATGGGAGGTCGGTTTGGATGTCAGGTCCAGTTAGCAATTTTGATGTTGAGCTAGTTACAGACGCCGCAGGATCCACAGGTTATGGGGCGTACTTCCAAGGTTGTTGGAGTGCGGAGCCATGGGACAGATTCAGGGCTCTGGCACCGGAGGCACAACAAGAGGGCGTTCCTTGCCCGGGCTGGATATGGGATTTGGCACTAGGGTAGCCGCAGGATGGATTCAGCGATCGGTGAGTATGTCGTCTTGGTTAGCATACCAGAAGGTGTGGAAGGAGTGGGGTGAGTTGCTGCTGGAATCGGGAGTGGGTCAAAATGTGTCACAAGTTAGGCTGTTAGTGCTGTATTGCGTGTCCAGGAATATGGAGGAAGGCAGGTCGGTGTCTGCTATAGAAAAACGGTTGGCAGGTTTGGCCTTTTTGTTCAAGTTACAGGGCGCTGTGGATTGGACAAAAGATTTTTGGGTAAAGCAGGCGGTGAAGGGATATCGCAAGGAAAACAGGACGAAGGACGCAAGGCGGCCTATTACCTTTGCCAATGTCTTAGCCTTAAGAGAGCAGTTAGTTGGGGTGTGCAGGGACGGGTACGAGGGGTTATTGTTTGCAGCGGCTTTTTCCTTAGCGTTTTTTGGGGCGTTTCGTATTGGAGAATTGGTTAGCCCGTCTAAAAAAGAGATGGGGGGGTTAATGTTGGGGGACGTTGAAGTTTTGTTTGACAGGGTGTTGGTGTGGTTGAAGAAATCCAAGACGGATCAGAAGGGTGTTGGAGTGCTGATCTCGCTGCATAGGTTGCAGGGTTGCGCCATGTGCCCGGTAAAGGTGGTAGGTGAATTTATGGGGGTGAGACCGGGAGTGGGGGGCCCCTTGTTGGTACATAGTGATGGATCGTATCTGTCACGATTTCAATTTGGGGCGGTTCTTTGAAAATGTTTAAACGGTATGGGTTTAGAGGGGGCCGCCTACGCCTCCCACTCCTTCCGCATCAGGGCGGCTACTGAGGCCGCCAGGTGTGGGTTGGCTGAGGCGGATGTGCGAAGGATGGGATGGTGGGAATCGAGGCGATTTCGGACCTACGTTAGGCCGCAATTGATTCGAGAATGATCCGAAATGGTCCGAAATCGCCTCGATTCCCACCGTCCCATCCTTCGCACATCCGCCTCAGCCAACCCACACCTGGCAGCCTCAGTAGCCGCCCTGATGCGGACAGTGAGGGATCTCATTGCGGATATAAAGAAAGATCTGACTTACCTGCACGAGACGTATCCAGACACGCTGCTGGTGTGGTCAGATATGGTGGCTAGAACTTCCTGGAGGATGGCTCGATCTGTATACCGCCTTAACAAGGCGAGGATTCGACTGAATAAGGTGGTGGGGAGGTTTCTGGCATGGCAAGGTGGGTTAGTGGTTCGCCATAGGGAACTTGAAAATAATGTGGGCCTCTATTTGAGGAGGGATGGGGTCCATTTGACGGATGTCAGGATCGACCTGTGGTCGTTGGGTTTGCAGGAGGGGATACAGACGGCCCTGCGGGTGTGGAGGTGCCTTCAAGGGTGAGGGGTCACCCTTTCAGTCTATGGCGGTGTTTTAGTGTTGGTCAGTGACGGTGGCAGTTATGTAGTTGGTGAGTGTGTGGGGGGCTCATCATGAGATGGCCCCTCCGGTGTAGTACATCGAAGTTATTCGATGATTACTCTGTGTGCACTGCGGGATAGGGTTTTGTCTCTGGGCGGTTTAAGTGGAGGCCTACTTGGTTCGGTTAAATCCCGCAGTGCCCCCTGATGTTATATATATATAGTTTATATATATATATATATATACGGTAATTTAACTGGTTATGTTATAAGTTTAGCCCCGTCACTGACCAACAAAAAGAGGGTATAACCGATGGTTATTTGTGTTTACGGTCAGATGTTTATGGTTATTTATATATGGTTATTTATACGGTTTTATATGGTTATTTATATTTTGGAATAAATTGGAGTTAATTTTAATAAAGGCTGTTGTGGCCATTTACTCCACAAAAGTACGGTGTGGTCCATTATTTAAGAGGGTAAGTGGAAGGGGGTTGAGAAATAAGGGGTCACAACATGGGGGGGGGTTATTACTAGGCTACACGAGTCATGTTTTGGGTTTAATTGCGGTTTAAATATTCAAGCATTTTATTTTCTTTGTAACCGATAACCTTTTACTCATTTGCTTCAAAGGTGATATTATATAGTATGCGTGCGAAGAAATAAGATAATATAATCTAATATATGTTGTTATCAGAGCTGGGGGAAGATCCATGGAGCATCCTGGATAAAGTGGAGAAAGTGCACCCAACACCCCGAACATTCCTTTCACTTCTCAGCATGAAGATTTCTCTACAGACCTCCTTCCTGCCGCCAGAACTGTGAAAATCTTCAGCAGTAGAAGCTGGGGGTCCCTTTTTGCACCCCTCTCCTGTTGAAGTGCCCAAGGTGGGTTGTCTCTTCTGCCCCCCCAGACCGGGGTGTTGACGGTGTCGGTGTGCGGAGTGGTGGGAGGATTTCTGATTAAGAAGAACTAACAAAGAGAGAAGGTAGTTCTGGTAAGTGAAGAGCAAATGTTTGTCTTTTGTACATTTATGTGATCATTTTTAGGAAAAAAAAGCAAATACAAATCCATTAAGGTGAAAAACCTGCTGTGCTGCAGCTGCCCCCAGAGCCCCCCCTTTTCTTGCCTGAGCCCATCCGTTCCAGTGATGTGCATGAGCCCAGCAGCTCCAGCCACTGTCTCCGTCCTCATTGGATAGATTGATAGAAGCAGGCGCCACTGGCTCCCGCTGCTGTCAATCAAATCCAGGGACACTGGAATGGTGGCAGGGCAATGGTGTCAATGGACGCAGCAGCGGGACTCAGAAGCACGCCCGCGCGGGTGCCCCATAGCAAGCGGCTCTCCGTGGGGGCACCTGATGAAGAGGAGGGGCATGGAGCACCCCCGAAAAAGAGGATTGGGGCTGCTTTGCACAGAGCAGGTAATTGTGACATGTTTGTTATTAAAAAAAAAAAAAAACACGAACCTTTACAATCACTTTAACCACTTAAGACCCGGACCAATTGTCAGCCTAAGGACCAGAGGTCTTTTTACAATTTCGCACTGCACTGCTTTAACTAATAATTGCGCGGTCATGCAATGTTGTACCCAAACGAAATTTGCGTCCTTTTCTTCCAACAAATAGAGCTTTCTTTTGATGGTATTTGATTGCCTCTGTGATTTTTATTTTTTGCGATATAAATGGAAAAAGACTGAAAATTTTGAAAAAAATAAGATGTTTTCTGTTATAAGAAAAATCTAATAAACTCAATTTTAGTCAAACATTTGGGCCAAAATGTATTCAGCCACATGTCTTTAGTAAAGGTGCTAAAATGGCAGAGCAGTAAAAAAAACAAAAAACAAATTACCCCCTTTTGGAAAGTAGACACCCCAAGCTATTGGCTGAGAGGCATGTTGAGCCCATTGAATATTTTTTTTTGTCCCAAGTGATTGAATAAAGACAAAAAATAATAATAATAATTTTTATAAAAATTTGTCACTAAATTATATATTGCTCACACATGCCATGGTTATATGTGGAATTGCACCCCAAAATACATTCATGCTGCTTCTCCTGAGTACGGGGATACCACACATGTGGGACTTTTTGGAAGCCTAGCCACGTACAGCACCCCGAAAACCAATCACCGCCTTCAGGATTTCTAAGGGTGCAAATTTTTGATTTTACTCCTCACTACCTATCATGGTTTCGAAGGCCATAAAATACCAAAATAGCCCAAAACCCCCCCAAATGACCCCATTTTGGAAAGTAGACACCCAAGCTATTTGCTGAGAGGCATGGTGAGTATTTTGCAGCTCTCATTTGTTTTTGAAAATGAAGAAAGTAAAGAAAAAAACAATTTTTTTTTCAATTTTCAAAACGTTGTAAAAAAAAGCGAGATCTGCAAAATACTCACCATACCTCTCAGCAAATAGCTTGGGGAGTCTACTTTCCAAAATGGGGTCATTTGGGGGGGGGGGGGTTGTGCCATCTGGGCATTCCATGGCCTCCGAAACTGTGATTGGCAGTGAGGAGTGAAATAAAAAAAATGAAACCCTTAGAAAGCCTGAAGGCGGTGATTGGTTTCTGGGGTCCCGTACGCAGCTAGGCTCCCAAAAAGCAAAAAGTCTCACATGTTGTATCCCCGTACTCAGGAGAAGCAACAGAATGTATTTTTGGGTGCAATTCCACATATAACCATGGCATGTGTGAGCAATATATCATTTGGTGACAACTTTTTGTAAAAAAAATTTATATATATAATTTTTTTTTTGTCATTTATTCAATCTCTTGGGACAAAAAAAAATTCTCTTATATTCACCGACTGACGCAGCTTCTCTCTTTAGACCATTGGGTTGTTATGCCACCTTCAGGAGAAGACTAGGCATTACATGTTACATGTGATAATAAAACTAGAACTTTCTAGTTCCGCCCAAGGGGTGGTCCCTTAGGTAACAACCCCTCAGCATGCTACTGCAGCCTCAGTTTTATTTTGCCTAGTGAAGGAGAAAAGACCTAGGAACCCTGATGGGCCCATCGGTCAGTCTATGTTTCTGCAGAAGCTTGGTTTTTGCGCAAGATGATAGATCCTGTGATCTGCTATCAACAGCCGGCTGGGTGACAGGCTGGATACCCTTATCCTTGTGGTCTCCCCAGTCCGGCCATCGAGCATTTGCAGGTCGCAGCCACGGCTCGGCAGGCCACGATGAAACCTCAGCTCCAGAGGTGGTCGGTGAGCTTTTATGCTCCGGGGCATACATATGACGGGGCTACTGATGTCTGCGTCACAGTATGCTGGGCCAACAGCTACCCTGTACTGATCAGTGAGTAGTTCTGCGATGGAATATCTCCCAGCTCTTCAGGACTGGTAAGTACAGCTCTCCCTGCCTCGGTGGGGTTGAGCAGCTGGGCATTTCCTGGGAGGTCAGTTTGGGGGTCCCTCCCCCCCCCTCTCCTCTCTCCCTGTTCCCCTCTCCCTCCCTGTGTACTGCTGTGGGGGGTGTGTGTGTCTGTGCAGGGCTCTCACCTGGGGAGGTTTAGAGCTGGCTGTGTCCTGGGTCCTGTTTTACATGCCCCTGGAGGTGCCTGTGAGTTTCTGTCCCTCATGGTTCTGCATTTGGCGGCCATCTTAAGTGTGGGCATGGGCTTCGGCGGCCATTTTCCCTGTGATTTTTGTCCTTACACTGGACGTCGGTGGCCATTTTCTGGAAGCCTGAACACGTTTTTTCAGTGTTCTCTAGCAGCAGCATGTGCTCCTGTGTTCTGGCGGCCATTTTCCCTGTGTTTTATGTCCTTATACTGGACGCCGGGCGGCCATTTTCTTTGAGCCTGAGCACACTACTGAGAGGTTTCAGTGCCATAGCAGCTGCTTCCACCGACAGAGCTGTTTCCTCTGCACCTGGGAGCCAACAGAGACTACAGGCACTACCTGCTGGATAGCGCAGAACCACTCAGGGTGGTGAGTCCTGTGGGAAAGGGCCCCTTGGACACCTTGTCGGTAGTCCATGCCCCTCCCGTCCTCTGTGGAGAGTTCTGACATAGACTCGGGACCCGCTGAGGCTGGTGACCCCTGCTCTGTCATGTCAGATGACGCTGAAAGGACTGTTCGGACAGTGAGGATGAGTCCCCGTCCGGGTCCGTGCGCGACAAAGCGCTTGTTGGAGCTCTTATCACAGCTGTGCGTGATACCCTGAAGATTCAGGAGCCAGCAGATTCCTCTGCTGAGGTAGCGGTACCTTTTGGGTCCCGTAAGCCAGCCCGTTCACCTAAGGTGTTCCCATATCTGACTTATTTTGACAAGTTCATTTACAAGGAATGGGGTCGACTGCAACGGACCTTTTCGGTCCCCAAATACATGGTGGTGTGTTACCCTTTTGAGGAGAGCCTTCTCAAAAAGTGGTCAGCTCCTCCGGTCGTGGACCCCCCAGTATCCAGGTTAAACAAAGTAACCACGATCCCGGTAGAGGGGACTCCTGTATTTAAGGATCCCACGGACAGGAAGGCTCGTTCATTGTTACAGTTGTGGGGTCAGCCGTGCGACCAGTACTGGCATCCGCATTTGTGTCGCTGACACTAACTGAGTGGGCAAAACTGTTGCACCGCGAATTGGGAGAACAGGCTTCTCCTGTCTGCGTGGAATTGGCAGACCAACCAGTGCAAGGCCTTAAGTACATTTGTGATGCGGCCCTGGATAGCCTCCCTCTGTTATGCAGGGCTTCAGTGTCAGCAGTGGTGCTGAGGCACCCGATTTGGCTAACCTGCTGGTCTGCTGACCAGGCATCCAAAAAAGCTCTGACGGATCTTCCCTTCCTTGGCGACTGGCTCTTTGGAGCCTCTTTGGATGACATTATTAAGAATGCGACAAGTGGAAAGAGTACTCTACTCCCACAGGCCAGGAAGGCTAAGGAGCCATGCTGTAGGCAGGGGCCCTCTTTTTCCGCTCACAAACGGCTTTTTCGTCCGCCCGGAGGTTCGGCCAAACGTCCCCAGCCTGACAGGACGACCACGGAAGAGCAGAAACGTCCCTGGAACCGCGGGCCTAACAAGCCTGCGAACAAAAGTGCTACCGCATGAAGGTTTTCTCCCACCCATGTCTCGGGTAGGGGGTCGCCTTGGGGAGTTGCAGCCTGGTGGTCCTCTCGACTGTCCGACCAATGGGTCTGCGATCTGATTGCCTACGGCTACAAGATAGAGTTCCTCTCTTGGCCGCAAAACATACCCGTACTCCCGGCTCGCCGGGAGGCCCTCTTGGGGGCAGTAAGGGACCTGCTGAATCGCGGGGTGATTGTAGCTGTTCTGGAATTGGAACGTTTCCAGGGGTTCTACTCAAACCTGTTTGGAAGTACCCCTTCCTTCTTGGGAACTACAATCTTGGATCTAAAATCCCTCAATCACTTAGTGAAAGTGCAGAGGTTCAGAATAGAATCAGTTCGATCAGTAGTTGCTGCACTCCATCAAGGGGACTCCCTGGCACCCTTAGACATCCAGGATGCGTACCTGCACGTTTCTGCGGTTGCAGTCGGGGAAGCCCACTACCAGTTTGTGGCTTTCCCTTTTGGTTTGGTATCAGCCCCCCGAGTCTTTACAAGGTATTGGCTCCTGTGTTGGCGTTGCTACGGCAACGTGGGATTGCGATCGTGGGTTACCTAGACGATCTCCTCCTGAGAGCTTCTTCCATCTCAGAGTTAGAAGAGGATGTGGCGATCACCGTGCAGACTCTGCAAGGATTTTGGTGGCTGTTGAACCTAAAAAAGGTTGGTGATGGTACCGACTCAGCGTTTGGAGTACCTAGGCTTGCTGCTGGACTCCAGGGAAGTGGGAGTGTTTCTCCCTTCGGTCAAGCTGCAGACTCTCAGAGCCACGGTAAAACTGCTGATGAACCACAAGTGGTCGTCGCTGCGCTTCTGCATGCGAGTCCTGGGTCTCATGGTGGCCTCCTTCGAGGCAGTACCATATGCCCAGTTCCACACCAGAGTCCTGCAGAAGGAGATCTTGGCAAAGTGGGACAAATCTCCATTGTCCCTGGATCGACAGATCCAGGTGAGCCAGTTAGTCAGGGATTCCCTGAACGGGTGGCTGAGGTCCCCGTGTAATGTATGGTGATCACAACGGACGCCAGCCTATTCGGCTGTGGTGGAGTAATTGGAGTTCAGCCGACTCAGGGCTTCTGGTCGACGGAGGAATCCAAGTTGCCGATCAATCGGCTCGAACTGAGAGCGATCAGGCTATGCCTCCCCACATGGTCAATGAGACTGCAAGGGCGTCCGATCAGGATCCAGTCAGACAACACCACTGCTGTGGCATACGTCGATCACCAATGAGGAACAAGAAGCTCGGCCGCCGCACAGGAGGTCACTCACATACTTCTGTGTGCAGAGCGACATGTACCGGCCCTGTCGCCCATTTACACCCCGGGTGTGGAGAACTGGCAGGCGGGCTATCTAAGTCGTCAGATGCTGGACCCAGGAGAATGGGCGTTGCATCAGGGGGTGTTCAGACTACTGTGTCTGCGGTGGGGCACACCAGACATGGATCTTCTGGCCTCCCGTCTCAATCGGAAGGTGCCGAGATTCGTGTCCAGGACAAGAGATCCGCGGGCAGACGCGACAGACGCGATGGTGGCTCCGTGGGATCAGTACCAGCTGATCTACGCCTTTCCTCCAATGAAACTGTTACCACGTCTGCTTTGCAGAGTGGAAGCCGAGGGGATCCCAGTAATGCTGGTTGCCCCAGATCTCCACCCTGCTTTATCATCGCTGGTTTTACCGGCATGGCTATTGAGAGACAGGTGTTGAGGAACCGGGGTCTGTCGGACTCAGTGATCCCAACTATGTTGAGAGCACGGAAATCTTCTTCTCGGAAGATATATCTTCGTACCTGGAAGGCCTACCTCTCCATTGTGAGGAGAAAGGATGGCATCCACGCTCCTTTTTTCTATAAACAGGATCCTGCTGTTTCTTCAGCAAGGGGTGGACCAGAAGTTGGCGTTAAGCACCATTAAAGGACAAATATCAGCTTTGGCTGTCCTTTTTCAGCGACCTCTGGCGTCTCACTCTCTGAGTACTTTTGCTCAAGGGGTGCGACATGTAGTCCCTCCTGTGCGTCCACCGTTACCCCCGTGGGATCTGAACTTAGTATTATCGACGCTTCAAAAACCGCCATTTGACAATATCAGAGTTCCCCCTGTTGACTCTTTCCCAGAAAGTGGTCTTTCTAGTGGCCATCACATTGGCCAGGAGGGTTTCGGAACTGGCGGCCTTGTCCTGCAAGTCGCCCTATCTGGTTATTCACGAGGATAAGGTGGTGTGCGTCCGCAACCGTCTTTTCGGGCGACGGATAGTCTCGGCGTTTCACATCAATGAGGACATTGTGTTACCATCTCTGTGTCCTAAGCCGACACATCCTAAGGAGGTGGCCCTTCATGCTCTGGAAGTGGTTCGGGCTCTGAAGGTGTATTTGTCTGCCACGGTTCCTTTCCGGAAGTCAGACTCACTGTTTGTTTTGGTGGCTAGTCCAAAGTAAGGCATGGCGGTCTCGTTGGCCACCATTTCCAGGTGGATCAGACAAATTGGAGTACAATTCTATGCCTTGAAGGGGCAGGTGCCCCCCTTTCCGGTCACGGCACACTCCACGAAGGCAATCGGAACGTCTTGGGCCTCCGACATCGAGCGTCTGTCGCTCAAGTGTGTAAATCGGCGACCTGGTCGTCTGTCCACACAATTACAAGACCTACAAGGTAGATGTCAGTGCATTGGTTGATGTTTTTCCTGTTGTTTTGGGTAAAACGCAATACCTTTTAAGTTCTTGCACTGTTGCATTCGTTACCGCAATTTTTGATGCGGTTTGAGGGTAGTTTTTTTGTGGGTAAAGTTTGTACTAGTTCCCACATGCCATGGTGGATGAAGTTTTATGCTGTTTTCCCACCCCTCGTTTTGGCACTGCTTGGGGACGTCCCAATGGTCTAAAGAGAGAAGCTGTGTCAGTCGGTGAATATAAGAGAAAATAGGATTTTTTTGTACTCACCGTAAAATCTTTTTCTCTGTAATTAACCGACTGACACAGCACCCGCCCCTCATATTTTTCTTTACGCTATACTGCTTGTTGACGTACTGAGGCTGCAGTAGCATGCTGAGGGGTTGTTACCTAAGGGACCGCCCCTTGGGCAGAACTAGAAAGTTCTAGTTTTATTATCACATGCAACATGTAATGCCTACTCTTCTCCTGAAGGTGGCATAACAACCCAATAGTCTAAAGAGAGAAGCTGTGTCAGTCAGTGAATTACAGAGAAAAGGATTTTACGTTGAGTACAAAAAATCCTATTATTTAATGGGCTCAACATGCCTCTCAGCAAATAGCTTGGGGTGTCTACTTTCCAAAATGGGGGTAATTTGGGGGGGGGGGGGTTTGAACTGTCCTGGCATTTTTATGCACAACATTTAAAAGCTTATGTCACACATCACCCACTCTTCTAACCACTTGAAGACAAAGTCCTTTCTGACACTTTTTGTTTAGATGAAATCATATATTTTTTTTGCAAGAAAATTACGTTGAACCCCCAAACACTATATATTTTGTTAAAGCAAAGGCCCTACAGATTAAAATGGTGGGTGTTGCATTTTTTTTTTTTCACACAGTATTTGCGCAGCGATTTTTCAAACACATTTTTTTGGGGAAAAAATACACTTTTTTTTTTTATTTTAATGCACTAAAGCACACTATATTGCCCAAATTTCTGATGAAATAAAAAAGATGATCTTAGGCCGAGTACATGGATACCAAATACGACATGCTTTAAAATTGCGCACACACGCGCAGTGGCGACAAACTACATACATTTTTAAAAGTCTTTAAAAGCCTTTACAGGTTACCACATTAGATTTACGGAGGAGGTCTACTGCTAAAATGACTGCCCTCAATCCGACCTTCGCGGTGATACCTCACATGTGTAGTACGTTATATCTAATATACAGGTCCTTCTCAAAAAATTAGCATATTGTGATAAAGTTCATTATTTTCTGTAATGTACTGATAAACATTAGACTTTCATATATTTTAGATTCATTACACACAACTGAAGTAGTTCAAGCCTTTTCTTGTTTTAATATTGATGATTTTGGCATACAGCTCATGAAAACCCAAAATTCCTATCTCAAAAAATTAGCATATTTCATCCGACCAATAAAAGAAAAGTGTTTTTAATACAAAAAAAGTCAACCTTCAAATAATTATGTTCAGTTATGCACTCAATACTTGGTCGGGAATCCTTTTGTATAAATGACTGCTTCAATGCGGCGTGGCATGGAGGCAATCAGCCTGTGGCACTGCTGAGGTGTTATGGAGGCCCAGGATGCTTCGATAGCGGCCTTAAGCTCATCCAGAGTGTTGGGTCTTGCGTCTCTCAACTTTCTCTTCCCAATATCCCACAGATTCTCTATGGGGTTCAGGTCAGGAGAGTTGGCAGGCCAATTGAGCACAGTAATACCATGGTCAGTAAACCATTTACCAGTGGTTTTGGCACTGTGAGCAGGTGCCAGGTCGTGCTGAAAAATGAAATCTTCATCTCCATAAAGCTTTTCAGCAGATGGAAGCATGAAGTGCTCCAAAATCTCCTGATAGCTAGCTGCATTGACCCTGCCCTTGATAAAAAAAAGTGGACCAACACCAGCAGCTGACATGGCACCCCAGACCATCACTGACTGTGGGTACTTGACACTGGACTTCAGGCATTTTGGCATTTCCCTCTCCCCAGTCTTCCTCCAGACTCTGGCACCTGGATTTCCGAATGACATGCAAAATTTGCTTTCATCCGAAAAAAGTACTTTGGACCACTGAGCAATAGTCCAGTGCTGCTTCTCTGTAGCCCAGGTCAGGCGCTTCTGCCGCTGTTTTCTGGTTCAAAAGTGGCTTGACCTGGGGAATGCGGCACCTGTAGCCCATTTCCTGCACACGCCTGTTCACGGTGGCTCTGGATGTTTCTACTCCAGACTCAGTCCACTGCTTCCGCAGGTCCTCCAAGGTCTGGAATCGGTCCTTCCCACAATCTTCCTCAGGGTCCGGTCACCTCTTCTCGTTGTGCAGCCTTTTCTGCCACACTTTTTCCTTCCCACAGACTTCCCACTGAGGTGCCTTGATACAGCACTCTGGGAACAGCCTATTCGTTCAGAAATGTATTTCTGTGTCTTACCCTCTTGCTTGAGGGTGTCAATGATGGCCTTCTGGACAGCAGTCAGGTCGTCAGTCTTACCCATGATTGCGGTTTTGAGTAATGAACCAGGCTGGGAGTTTTTAAAAGCCTCAGGAATCTTTTGCAGGTGTTTAGAGTTAATTAGTTGATTCAGATGATTAGGTTAATAGCTCATTTAGAGAACCTTTTCATGATATGCTAATTTTTTGAGATAGGAATTTGGGGTTTTCATGAGCTGTATGCCAAAATCATCAATATTAAAACAAGAAAAGGCTTGAACTACTTCAGTTGTGTGTAATGAATCTAAAATATATGAAAGTCTAATGTTTATCAGTACATTACAGAAAATAATGAACTTTATCACAATATGCTATTTTTTTGAGAAGGACCTGTATATGTATATATATATATATATTAGATATATGTAGTGTTTTTTTTTTATATGTAGTGTTTTTATTTAGGCATTCTAAGACAAGTTTATTCTAGGCAGGCCACTTTGGTAGCTGTTAATCTAATTGCGCATATTAAAAGAGGGTTTGTTGGTCAAAGGAGAAATGGCCAGACCAGACTTACTCCACATATCAAAGGGGAGCAGATAATGATTATCTTAATCTAATCAGTATTCACACATATCAAAGGGGAATATGCAAGAATGTAGATTGGGGCAGTTTTTATAACTACAGCTGTTCACAGCTTGGGGTGATCTGCTGTCACTCTGAAAGACGGGAGCAGATCAAAGCATTTAATGGAAACGGCCAATCAAATTGCTCAGACATTCAGTGTGTGTGGGGGATATAACAGGACGTTCAATCTGTTTAGAAGTGTGTGTTCTTATGAAGGCACCCAAGAGTCACATGGTTCCATGGGGCTCTAAATATTTACTAGCACTGTCGTGATTATGCCCTGTTGGATTGTCATCTACTACAAGACTGATTTTTGTCATTTGTAAGACTGTTCTGTTTGGAAGCCAATAAAATCTCTCTCTTTGGGAGGATCGGGTTTTGCTGCGGAGAAGTACTCTTTAATAACTACATACCATCTAGGAACTATATATTAGATCACTACATTGGTGCCGTTCAAGAGACCAGAAGAGCATTTTCAGGACTTAGTAACAGAAGTCGGTGGTGACAACAATCCGGTCTGGTTGTGACATAAGAAAATCTGATCTACAAAATTTAACAAGTTTTAAAGACCAGAATTGTTCTCTGGAGACTGGATCTTACAATCTGTGTGGTGACAGAAGGCCGTGAGGACCCAGGAAGGAAGTTCTAGGAAACCTAACAATTGGTAAGTGTGCCTTGTTCATTATTTTCTAAATATAATTTTTTTTCTCATTGTATTTTTCACAATGGCTTTGGCTGTGTCTAGTGGGGACAATAGTACTAAGGGAGAGGATGTGAATATATGGCTGTTAAATTATATAAAAAGTCATGGGGGGCCTTTCGAGATTCCCCAAGAATATAGACAGTCATGGGATTTAATGAAATGCTTTTTATCTGATAGTGTCTTTGAAAAGAAAACAAAACAAAAGAAACATAAGGGTATCATTATTCAGGGACTACTGTCTTGTTGTACAGAATTAATAGGGGAGATTAAAGGAAAAAAGCTGAAAATTCTAGAACAAACTCAGAGATATGAGGAGAAGGAGAAAGGGTTGAATGAGAGGATATCAGATCTCAGGTTACATGCTATCACTACTGGGGAGGCACTGATTGAAAAGGCTAAATTATGTGATGATTTAAGGCGGGTCAATGAGGAATTGTCAGTAAAAATACAAATTGTTGAGAAACAGTTGTTTCTCAACAACAGAGTGTAAACATGCTGCTAACATTGCTTTTGATAAATTGGCAGAAAAATCAAGTTACCCAGATCAAAATGATACCTCTATAAAGCTTGATACCAAAGATTATAAGCCAATATATCCCTGGGGTGATTTACATGCAGCCCCATGCATACCAGCAGCTCCTACCACTACAACAGCTGTATTGAACACTGACGATTCAAGTGAAATTAAATTGATCACAAAACAACTAAAGCCACAGGAGATGGAAGCTATAAGAGAGATAGGTCAGGTACCCCGCTATGATGTAAATAGGTTCATGAAATGGTTTTGTGATTTGCAGAGAGTCAGAGACACATACAACTTGAATATTGAGGACCTAGCTAGAATTTTGCAGAAAAGTATAGGCAATGGATTATGGGCATGGATTTTGCAAAATTGTGGCCAGCGTCATAAAACTAAGGATGTTTTAAAGGAATTATTGAAAGCATTGTATGGTGCGACGACATATGTGTGCTTGTCAGGAAAAATTAAGCAAATGAAGAATGAATGTCCATATGAACTTGCAGATAGAATTAGCAGTGTGATGGAAAATGTCATGACTGGGAATCCCGGTTTTGAGCGTGGTGGTTTGGTTCATAGGTCAATGTTATTAGAAGCATTGGATGGTGATGTCAGGGAAGGCATTTTATCTGTTACACCTGATCCTAGTGATTATAGTGATATCTTGGTAAGAGCGGATAATTTGTGGAGGAGAAAGTGTAGAGAAGACAGTCTTGCGGTTGATGCAGCTAGAATTTTTAGAGTCAAGGGGCAGCAAAATAGAGATGATTTAGGACCATGGAAAGGAAGATCTTATAACAATTCAGGTAGTTATAGGAGGCCACAATCCAGAGAAAAACCTAGTAAACAGCCTTGGGTGCCGTTTAGTGAAATAAGAAGTGAAAGAGATCGTTTGCAGGAGGAGCTATATAAAATACAGGAAGAAATGAAAAGAATAAAAGCAGGAGGGGTCAAAGTAGCAGCAGTAGGAAAGGAAAGTGCTGTGTCTCCCTCTACCAGTCATTGTTAGGGGTTCCGAGCCCCCCACGCCCCTTCCTGCCGATTCTTAACTGATTTAACATTAGATTCCTGGGGGCGGCCCACTGTTGATGTAACATTAGGGGGAACTCGTGTAAATGCGATGTTAGATAGTGGGGCAGCTATTAGTTTTAGTAAATCAGTTGTCCCTGGAAATGAGAAAATTAAAATAACAGGTGTCACTGGACATTCCATTGAAGCTCCTTTTGTGCGTGGTGTTGAGATGCAAATAGGGGGAGAGAAGTGGGAGTGTGACGTTGTTTGTGAAAATCAGGACATAATTGGTGCTGATGTCTGTGTACAGCAGGGTCTGGTGGTTGATCTTGCAAACATGAAGTTGTGGATAATGTCGGAAAATGACGGATTGGGTCATGTGTGGCATCCTCCCATGGAATTAGTAACAGCAGCAGTGAAGCCCGTTGGTGTGTTACATGGAGATTGGGATCCCTGTTGGGATAGTCTGGGTGAATTTGAAGACATAATGGCTAAACATAAACAAGATTGTGGTAGGATGAATACAATGGTTTTATTGGAAGGATTTGATCCTGCACCTGTTAAGCAATACCCAGTTCCGAAAGAGGCCATTAAACCTATAACAGAAGCTATAAAACAATTGGAGGCGCAAGGTACATTAAAAAGGGGTGCATCAGTATGCAATTCCCCAGCCTGGCCAGTCATCAAACCCGATGGGTCGTTCAGGCTGACGATAGATTACCGTGCCTTAAACAAATATGCTAAAAGTATGGCACCTGTGGTAGCAGCTTACCCTGAAATGATTGCCAAGTTGACGCCAGAAATGAAATGGTTTACGGTCATTGATATCAGTAACAGTTATTGGAATTTACCCCTTGACCCAACATGTCAATACAAAACGGCCTTAAGCTGGGCGGGCCTTCAATATTATTGGACAGTTCTTCCGCAAGGCTACAAAGACAGTGCAGCAATATTTCACTCACATATGAAAGAAGTGATAGATAAGTTTTCAAAACCTGAAAGAGTAATTTCATATGTTGATGACATTTTGATTGGGTCAGCCTCTATGAAGGAGCATGTGAACGATGTGAGTGAAATGTTATTGCTTTTGAGAGAAGCAGGTTTGAAAGTTAATCCAAAGAAAATACAATTAAGGAAGCAGGAAGTCCAATTTCTGGGTGTTACTGTAGCACAGTCAGGGCGGAGTATCAATGAACAAAGAGTTGAGCTGATAGCTAAACTACCTTTGCCCACTGATGAAAAAAGTCTGAGACAGATCTTAGGCATGACGGGTTTCTGCAGGGAGTTTGTGCCTCATTATGCATCATTAACAGAGTGTTTGTATGATCTGCTGAAGCAAGATGAATGGATATGGAAATCAGAGCACACACAAGCTATTGAAGCGTTAAAGGAAACTTTAGGCAATGCCCCTTCATTATCATCACCAGACCCCAACAAAGAATTCAGACTCTATCCACATGTAGGCCTTAGTACTTTGTCTGTTGCACTTACCCAAGATTATTTTGGAAAACAAAGACCTTTAGCCTATGCATCACGTTTACTATCATCTGTAGAACAGAAGTATCCTTTATGTACTCGTATGGTGCTGTGTTGTTATTGGGTAATCAACAAATTCAGATACTTGACAGGTACACAAAGGGTCATCATTGCTAGTCATCACACTCCTATAGTCATGTTAGCCAATGGGAAATGGAAAGAAGCGGATGTGAATTATAAAAGGCTGGCCAGATGGACTACAGCTTTATTGTCAGAGAATATTGAGGGTTTGATGTTAAAGGAACCTAGTGTCCTGATTGGTGGATTGATGATTGATCATGAATGTCAAGTACAAGGAAATAGTTTGCAACACAGAGTTTTTACTGCCGTATGCAAACCCTTTGACCTTGAAAGTGACTGCTGGTACATTGATGGTTCTTCTTACTATAAAGATGGAAGTAGAATCTCAGGATTTGCTGGTGTTTGTGTAAAAGATGGCGAGGTACAGAGACAATTTTCATATTCATGTAGAACTCGTTCTGCACAATATGTGGAAATAGCAGCACTTCTGCAAGTTCTCATTGAGTTAAGAGACGATGGTGGAGTTGTTAACATTGCTTCTGACTCAGACCAGGTATGCAAGGGAGCAGTTGTCTATCTTTCATGGTGGAATGTGATGGGTTTTAAAGGAACAGATGGAAGTGAGATAAGATATGCATCCTTATGAAAAATGATAGAGGAGGAAACGCAATTCTTTTCAAAAATCAATATCCGAAAGGTACAGGCCCACAGAAAGCAAACAACCGAGCACTACTGGAACAATACGGTACATAGATTAGCGAAGCAGGCTGCAGTAACATCCCCCGAATGGCCTCATATAGAGCATAATTTATCATTTCCAGTGTCTGCCCTTACACGTGCTCAAGCAAAAGGAGTTGAAGAAAGGACTTGTGAGTTGGGTAAATTACAAGATCAGGATGAGGAATTAGCTCAACTAAAAGCAATGTGTGGGACTGGGCCCATACAATTTGAAGGTCAAGAGATGCAGGTGAAGGATGGCCTTTTAATAACTCACAAAAATGATTTATCTTTATGGGTTGCCCCAAAAGGTGTGAGGAAAGACATTCTTACATGGATTCATGGGTCCCCTGTTGGTGGACACCCCAAACTTCCTTTAGCTTTAGAGAGATTAGATCATGTAGCATGGTGGCCTTAAAATAAACAACACATGCAGGACCATATCTTATCATGTTTGATGTGTGCCAGGCATGATCCTGCAAATAGAAAAAGGAGAGGGGCACTGATGAGGCAAGCTCCCATGGGACCATGGGAGCGAATACAAATTGATTACACAGGTGAATTTCCTAACACTGCACACCAGAACAAATATTTACTTGTTGTGGTGGATTCCTTCAGTTACTGGGTTGAAGCGTTCCCTACCAAAAACTGTACTGCCACTACTACTGCAAGGATCTTGGTCAAAGAAATATTTAGTCGGTGGGGGATACCAAAAGTTTTAGACAGTGACTTGTAGGTAATGTGATACAAGAGACATGTAAGCTCCTTGGTGCTATTCAAAAATTTCACATCTTCTATCACCCTGAGTCTGCGGGACAGGTTGAACGAATGAACAGGACAATTAAAAATGCCCTTAGAAAGGTTGTAAGTGAGCAAGGTACTGATTGGGATGAAAAATTACCGTTTGTTCTGGCAACTATTCGTTCCAGAGTTTGCAGGTCCATAGGCTTTGCCCCTTATGAAGCTCTGCTTGGCAGAACAATGAGAACGTGGGAACATCTGATAAATCCAGTCCCAGCAGCATTAGAAACTGTGTCATTATCTGAATCATGGGTAGAAATCTTAAAGGATCATGTGATTACAGTACATAAGGCTGTATGTGCCACTAATGAATGTACCCATAAAAGCTCACAACAGTGGTTTAATGCAATGGGTGACACTAGTGAATACCAAATTGGGTCTAGAGTAATGTTACAGGATTTTTCTGGGTTTCACCCATTTCCTAGAGCAAAGTGTAAGGGCCCTTATGCAGTCATAGACAAAATTGGACCCTCTGTTTACTTACTAGACTTGGGAGAGGACAGGTCAAGGTGGAGTCATGCATGTCAGATCAAAGCATTTAAGGGAAAAATGGATTTGATGGATGTGAGCATTGTCTAACTTTCTTGCTGAGGTTGTCTTTCAGGTCCCAGGAGTGATGCGAATACCAGAGGACTACACCATAATGAAGACATCCCCCTGGACAAATACAAGCCTTCTCTATTAACATATGTGTTGATAACAGCGTCAATCACTTTACTTCTTTGCATCACAAACATCAGAGTGGAAAAGTGCCAAGTTGAGGAATCAAAATGCTTCCCAGTGGGGAAATCTGATCGAAATAAAAGAAGTGTAATGGATCATACTACAGAACTTACTGTTTTAGAGGACTCGGAAGGCATCCAGATACGTGGGGATACTGTAAAGGGCATAGTCGGGGGTGGATAGTCGTTAGATGTGAGATCATGATGTCGAAATCTGATTACTTGATGGAATCTGCTGTTTGGACTTACCCAGAAGGAAGCGATCGTCACAGGAGTACAGATATAATATTAGTGGAGACAAAGAATGGACCACAAATGCAAATGACTTTAGAAAGGAACTTTACAATATATAAGGAGGGTATTATATCCTGTAGCCCTCATGATGTGAAGGATGGAGCCTATACAAAAATCCTAAAGATAATGGTCACAAATTCTAGAGACTGTCCTACAATTTTACAGTGGCCAGAACATGGACTTTTCCTTGAGAGGACTCAAACTAGTGTATAGCGATATTTCATATTTATCATTACCATTATTGTTGAATTTTACATCATTTAATATTCCAGAGAGTTGCCCAAAATCAATGGGATTATGGTTTAAAACAGTCTTTCAAACACACATAAACGTATTTTGGGATGCTACACAAGGGCTTAATTTTAAGAAAGTTTCAAAGAGGGATCTGGGTACTGATATCATATCAGGTCTCAGTTTGGGTAGTTCGATTTGGAATAGGGTTGATATAGAGCAGGGGTGCCCAACCTTTTGAGGAGCGAGGGCCACTTTAGCGACTTGGTAACCGGTCGTGGGCCACAATGAGCGTAGCGGGCGGATGGCAGGTCCGTGTCCATTCTGCATATGTAGAGCAGACACAGATGCAGCCCACTCTACCCTAAGGGCCCTCCGATCTGCCCAGACAGAAGGGGACAGATCCCCTTCTGTTTTTTAAGCAGATCGGATTGCAGATAGGCGGGTGTAAGCAGACATGAGTCTGTTTACATCTGCCGCTCTATAGAGGTGAATGGAGGGTCTGATTAGGTCCGCCTGAAAAACAGACAGGCAGAACCGATCGGACCGATCGTGTGAAAGGGGACTAAGGCTGCTTTCACACTGATGCACAGCGGTTTACCTGCTCCTTAACTGACCTCAATCTTCACTTCTTCCTCAGGATTCCTGCAGCTGGTTGCTGCTGTTCCCCAGGTGGTTATAACTGGTGGCTGCTGCTGGCTGTCCCCCAGGGCTGGTACTGCTGGCTGGTACTGCTGTTGGGTACTGCCTGCTGGTACTGCTGGCTGGTACTGCTGGCTGGTACTGGTACTGCTGGCTGGTACTGGTACTGCTGGCTGAAACTGCTTGCAGCTACTGGTACTGCTGGCGGGTGCTGGTGGGTACTGGTGCTGCTGGTGGGTACTGGTGCTGCTGGTGGGTACTGGTACTGCTGGCGGGTACTGCTGGCTGGTACTGCTGGCTGGTGCTGGTACTGGTGACTGGAACTGGTGGCTAGTACTGGTGGTTGGTACTGCTCGTGGGTACTGGTACTGCTGGCTGGTACTGGTGGATGAAACTGCTTGCTGCTACTTGTACTGCTGGCGGGTGCTGGTGGGTACTAGTACTGCTGGTGGGTACTGGTGCTGCTGGTGGGTACTGGTACTGCTGGCTGGTACTGCTGGCGGGTACTGGTACTGCTGGCTGGTTATGCTGACTGGTACTGGTGGCTGGTACTGGTACTGCTGGCTGGTGCTGGTACTGGTGACTGGAACTGGTGGCTAGTACTGGTGGTTGGTACTGCTGGTGGGTACTGGTACTGGTGACTGGAACTGGTGGCCAGTACTGGTGGATGGTACTGCTGGTGGGTACTGGTACTGCTGGCTGGTACTTGTACTGTTGACTGGTGGCTGGTACTGCTGGCTGGTACTGGTGGCGGGTACTGCTGGCTGGTACTGGTACTGCTGGTGGGTACTGATACTGCTGGCGGGTACTGATATTGGTGACTGGTACTGGTGGCTAGTACTGCTGATGGGTACTGGTACTGCTGGCTGGTACTGGTGGCGGGTACTGATACTGCTGGCGGGTACTGGTGACTGGTACTGCTGGTGGGTACTGGTACTGCTGGTGGGTACTGGTACTGGTGGCTAGTACTGCTGGTGGGTACCGGTACTGCTGGCTGGTACTGCTGGCGGGTACTGGTACTGCTGGCGGGTACTGGAGGCTAGTACTGATGGTGGGCACTGGTACTGCTGGCTGGTACTGGTGGTGGGTACTGGTGGTGGGTACTGATACTGCTGGCAGGTACTGGTACTGCTGGCGGGTACTGGTACTGCTGGCGGGTACTGGTACTGCTGGTGGGTACTGGTGACTGGTACTGATACTGCTGGCTGGTACTGGTACTGCTGGCTGGTACTGGTAGTGGGTACTGGTACTTCTGGCTGGTACTGCTGATGGGTACTGGTACTGGCACTGCTGGCTCTGGCACTGCTGGCTGCTGTGAGATCGCAGGAAGCATGCAGCTGCAGTACACATTCCTGTCACAGGCGGAGTACATTTAATATCACTCCGCCTGTGAAGGAGCCGGCGCTATACAGGAAGCATCGGCTCTGCTTCCTTTAGCGACGGCTCCGTTCTCGCTGATGCTCGGAGATGGCGGGTCGGGAACCCGAGATCAGGGCTTCCCGACCCGCCATCTCAGAGCAAGACGTGGCGGGCCACCTCGGATGGCGCCGCGGGCCACGGGTTGGGCACCCCTGATATAGAGAGTCTCAATATGAGAGAACAGAATTTTGTGGGTGGATTACAGCAGATACTGCTTGAAGGGGGAAGAGTGGATTTAAACGCTCTAGCTAAAAAGGAAATAGATATTCAGAACATTCACACCATTGCTGCAGATTTGCAGAACATTCAAATGTCGGTGAATGCACTGAATAAAACCATTCAAACAAATAATGTATCCCAGTCTATAGTTTGTGGTATTATAGGAAACTTGCTGAGTGAACATCTGAGCCTAGGGCTTCAAGAAATCAAACGAGGAGAATGGCCAAGGATAATGAACTCAACTTTATTATTCAATCTTACCAAAGACAGTGGTGTTACTTGTAGGAACTTTGCCCTTGCTAATGTAAGGAGCCTGGATACTCTTTGTAATAAAGATCGCATCGGAAAGCAGAAAGTACCTCTGACCGTCGACATCCCTACATGGTCAACAACACCCTTACCCATATACAAGATGATCGTTCTTGGTGAGGTGGAGGTGAGAAGTGGCACTAATATACTGAAACAACTGCTACCCCAAAGCAGACTCGTCGTCAAGGATAACCAAGTATGGAAAACCATGGACCCCAACTGCTGTACCAAACGTGCCCAGGCCTGGCTTTGTTCCTGTTCTTTTGAGCGGCTGGAGTACGTAGAGGGTTGTGCTGCTACACACTCTGGAAACTGCCTGGTTCAATTACAAAAATTTGAACCGGCCTGGAAGAGAATAATTCATGGAGAAGACTCGAGGGTCTGTGCATTGGGGGTTCCCTCATTCACTTGGCAGAAGCAAGTTCAGTGCCGGACACCTATCACAGGCTGGTGTGTGAACCTCACACATGGACTGTTAACAATCGGACAGGAAGACATTCAAGCCAATATCCAGATGAATCAAGTATCTGTAAACATTGAACAAACCGATCTTGGCAATTGGGACTCTGATTTCTCCTTTTATTTAAGAAAATTCCACCACTTACAGTTGAATTGGATACATTATTTAAGAGGGATAGTAGGAAAATTATAGAATTACAAGAACTGGTGAAGGAAAACCTCCTCAGTTCTAATAAAATTGCTAAAGAATTTCAGGAGCCTTGGTGGAGCATACCCAATAACACTCTTTCTCACCCGCTATTGAGAACTCTTTCCATGATTTTTGTGTTCGTTCAATTTATATTAATATGTTTTTTGTTGGTTTATATTGTTGTGGTAGAAGACAACTAAGAACAATCCAGAAAAATAAGGAAAGCATAGAGATGGCCTCAATCTTAAGAGCCAGGGATGTCTGAGCAGTTTGGTTGTGAATCGATTCTGATTCGAACCGATCCAAGTGGGGGTATATGTAGTATGTTATATCTAATATAAATATATATATATATATATATAATATATATATAATATTAGATATATGTAGTGTTTTTTTATGTATTTCATATAGGCATTTTATTTAGGCATTCTAAGATAAGTTCATTCTAGGCAGGCCACATTGTTATCTGTTACACATATCAAAGGGGACTTGTTGATATACAGTCTCCAGACAAAGGGAGAGTAGCCAAACAATAGTTATTCCATATATCAAAGGGGAACAGATAATGAATGAATGGGAATATGCAAGAATGTAGATTAGGGCAGTTGTATGACTACAGCTGTTCTCAGCTTGGGGTTATCTGCTGTCACTCTGAAAGACAGGAGCAGATCAAAGCAAATTGCTCAGCTTAGGGGATATAAGATGGCTTTCAGTCTAAGAAAAATATCTCAGAGAAGGGTGTGTTCTTATGAAGGCACCAAGAGTCACATGTTTTCATGGGGCTCTAAATATTTACTAGCACTGTCGTGATTATGCCCTGTTGTATTGTCATCTACTACAAGACTGATTTGTTGTCATCTGTAAAGCCCCATACACACGGTCGGATTTTCCGATGGATTCTGTCCCATCGGACAATGTTGTCGGAAATTCCGACCGTGTGTAGGCACCATCAGACTGTTTCCATCGGATTGTCCGACGGACAAAGTTCTATCTCCTGCTCTATAAATATTCCGACAACAAAGTCCGATCACACCAATTCCGATCGTGTGTAGCGAATTCCGACGGACAAAGTGCTACGCATGCTCAGATCACATTACAAGACCAAAGCTATTCTGTTCTGTTTTGGAAGCTAATAAAGTGCGCCTCTCTGGAGAATTGGGTTTGCTGCGGAGACAATAATTATTAATATCTACTAACCATCTATGAACTACATATTAGATCACTACAATAATGAGCTAGTATGCGGTGCATACTAGCTCATTATGCCTTTTCCCTTACAGGTGTTTAAAAAAAAAAAAAAAGGTTCAGTGGCTTTACTACCGCTTTAATTTCTTGTTTTTTTTGTTAGTCCTTCCCTGGTTCAACCCCTCTGGTGGTTTTGGAACAAGGCACAGTTCTCTGGCTCGATGAGAAACTCTGGTTGCCAGGCACAACGTCCAGCAGGTTAACCATGGGCAGATATCCCAGACAACACCCCCATATGTAGCGCTACCCCCGCAGGAGCCTCTGGTGAATAAAGGTATCTCCCACCCTGCACAGCCTGACACACAGAATCTTCCACACACACTGGAGACAAGAATCAGTCCTTGCAGCTTGGTTTTTGTATTTTATTAGGGGTATTGAACTTGGATAGGGTTGAGGGTATTCATCAAGGCAGTAGCAAAACTCTTCAGGGACACAACTATATATACAGCCTGTACACGCTCTTCTACCTCCAGCACATGCTCATAGAACTACAACTCCTAGGACCAGCTGCCACTGTTTGGATGATCTAAAAAAGGCTCAGTTAGATCTGTAGAAACTACCCTTTATGGACAGGGACCAAGGGCCCCTCTAGTAGTGTATCAAAATGTCCTAGTGCCCAGCTGTCCTCCTCCTCCTGTGGCTACTGATCCCAGTACCACATATTTAGGCACTGCCAGCCCACCTGGCTGCAGCTACCCTTTCCACTTGCCCTCCTGACTAAGACTTTACAGTCTTCCCAGACTGACTCTGCATCTATCCCAGACTTCTCTCACTCAGTCTTCTCATGGAATGCTTCTCAGTCCTCTCGGCTGCAACATTCATCAGCCCATTTGGCTGTCTTATTTCCTGGAGATTTGGCAGTGCTCTCCTGCTGTCTTCCACTTGCTCCTGTGCCTCAGGACAGGACACCCTCATGCACCGTAAAGAAGGTTCCTTCTGCACCCAGGCCCAAGGTCACCCCCCAGACTAGGGGGCACCCATCCTGGGCCACCGACACCCTAACATACCATCTCCAGCTTCCACCCAAACTCCACACTGTCCCAGCTTGTCTGACCCACAGTATTTGTGGGGCTTGCCCCCAGCCAACCCATCTGTTGGGGATTGGTCAGGGCCCTCATGAATACTCCAAACAGCTCCTCCACTCCCATTCTTCTAGAATCTTCCACTAATTTCTAGAAATAGGGGAAGGTCTTAAAGATGTTGCCTGTGAGTCATACCAGCCTCCCTGAGTCACTCACCTGACCCAGATTAACTAAAACAACACAGGCTTGGCTGTTAGCCAAGACTAACAATTTACCTTCACTGAAAGTGGTACTAAACCCAATAATATAAAAACAAACCATCCCCCCCACAGTGCACACAGCTTCTAAATCTTATTTTTATATACAAATACTGCCGCTATATATTTTTTTCCCTTCAGTATATCGTGGTAAACTGCAGGGTCCCAGCGATTCCAGAGTGTTCATGTAGGAGGAGATTTCACTCTCCTCTGATGAAACTTCCTCTGTATCGGTATACCCTCACCTGCGATCCAGCCAGCGCTGATTGGCGCTGTGCCAATGACATGCTCAGTGCTCAAAAAAATGTATTTTCAGCATAAAAGACACAACTGAGCATGTGCAGGTTGGCTATTGCCTGTGTGTTAGCTGCCCTTCCCAAGATAGACAATGCAAGAAGGGGAGGATATGTGCATACAGGATAAAACAGACTTTTTACACAGTGCAGAGGATTAACCCCTAAAGTTCCTCATTGAGTATAACAGGCATGCTATTCTGCATATACAGACAAATTTTACTGTTGTGGGTTTATTAAAAAAACTATTCTACTTCTAGCACACTAGAGGGTGCTACACTAGCATTGCCTCGCTAGTATGTACTATATATATTTGAGAGGATATAGTCTGCGACAACTCTACAAGACCCATGGTCCTACCTAAGGGTGGTGATCATCTCCCCTTTTCTCTGGTTTTATTCCCCGGAGAACCTAGTATCCTCATTTTTTGCTTCACACTAGGATATCTCTCTCTTTAATTTGTGAGAGGTTACGCAGTGATCCGGCTACCATACCTATCTGTAATTATTGTACTATGCTACCTATAGCGTTTTACATCTGTAAGAAATGTTGTATGAGCCTCCTGAATGTACCCTCTCCCCACGTGAACCTTATTTCTTTAAGGGCTGCATCCCTCTCATTGCATTATGGTAGATCCTGTCTTATCCTCTCTATCAATGGTAACAGTGGCGGAACTACTGCCATAGCGACACATGCAATCGCTATGGGGCCCGCAGCCGAGTGGGGCCCAGTGAGAGCGGGCGGCTCTATGGGTGAGAGCGGGCAGCTCCACGACTGGCTCTGCGGGTGAGAGCGGGCAGGTCCAGGCGTTAACAGCGCGGAGGCGACTCCGTGGGTCCGCAGGTGAGAGCGCGGGTGTGAGCAGGTTGGCCAATCAGGAAGCTGGCAGGTGGGGGAGCAGAGAGATGACATGATCTCTCTGCTGCCTGACTGATAATCTGCTGCCTGACAAAGTGTCACAGCAAGTGACAATCCGTAACACGTGGCAAGTGACGTGGCAAGTGACAATCAGGTGACGTGGCAAGTGACAATCAGGTGACGTGGCAAGTGACAATCCGTAATGTGTGGCAAGTGACAATCTGGGATGTGGCAAGTGACAATCCGGGACGTGGCAAGTGGACATTTCGCAACATGTGACAAGTGATAATCTGCATCTGGTGGCAGGTGACGTGGCAAGTGGACGATCCGCAATGTGTGGCAGGTGATGTGGCAAGTGACAATCCAGGACGTGACAAGTGACAATCTATAATGTGTGGCAAGTGACGTGGCAAGTGAAAATACGGGACGTGGCAAGTAACAATCCATAATATGTGGCAAGTGACAATCCATAATGTGTGGCAGGTGACGTGGCAAGTGACAATCTGGGATGTGTGGCAGGTGACGTGGCAAGTGACAATCTGGGATGTGGCAAGTGAAAATCCACAACATGTGGCAGGTGATGTGGCAGGTGACATTCCGCAACATGTGACAAGTGATAATCTGCATCTGGTGGCAGGTGACATGGCAAGTGGTCAATCCGCAATGTGTGACAGGTTATATGGCAAGTGACAATCCATAATGTGTGGCAAGTGACAATCCAGGACGTGGCAAGTGACAATCCATAATGTGTGGCAAGTGACAATCCAGGACGTGGCAAGTGACAATCCATAATGTCTGGCATGTGACGTGGCAAGTGACAATCCAGGATGTGGCAAGTGACAATCCATAATGTGTGGCAGGTGGCGTGGACAATCCGGGATGTGGCAAGTGGGCAATCTGCAACATGTGGCAGGTGACATTCCGCAACATGTGATAAGTGACAATCTGCATCTGGTGGCATGCGATGATGGCAAGTGACACGCTCAGGGCTCCCACTGATTCTGCGTTATGGTGAGTTGAACTGTTTCATTTTATATAATAGAACAGAAATTGGTTAGAAGGCATGGAGGTCAGCAATGTGTGTCCTTCAGGGGCTGCATTCAGTATACTGCATACTTTGTTGTTCAAAATGTAATATAAGTTGTTGCCTGGGTACTGTGCCACATGGGTGTGGTAATCTGTGGTTCAATGGCATTAGTTCATTTTTTTTTGTGTGTGGGGGTGGGGGCTGTTTACAGGGGGGGCAATACAAGATTTTGCTATGGGACCCTGTGACTTCTAGTTATGCCCCTGAATGGGAATTTTCTCTTTTGCTCTTAATCTATGTACGGTATATTTATTATATTCTTCAATAAAATGTTTGAACAAGAGAAAATATATAAAAGCTTCACCAAAATTCTAATCAGCCACTCAACTGGTAAGAATTATCACACACCAGAACACCATGATAATTGTATTAAACTCAATAGGAATCCTCACATTACAGGGAGATGATAAATGTGTTTATATTACAATGTATCACCAGTCAGGATCTTAGGAGTAAGGCCCCTTTCACACGATCAGATCGATCGGATCCACCCGTCCATTGTTCAGGCCGATCCGATCGGCCACCCATTGACTTCTATGGTGAGACGGATGCCAGTGGATCTGTGTCTGATGTGACACCCGTCTGGCATCCGATCCGACAAGATCCACTGAAAACAAACATATAGAGATACGTTCGCCATCCGTCCAGCGGGTCGGATGGGATGAAGATGGACAGACGGTCTGTTTTCATCCGATCTCCCCATAGAGGAGGGCGGGACTCTTCCAGGTCCATCTCTGCACAGTGAGTGGCTCCGCCCCGTGTGAAAGGGGCCTAAAAGATAAAATGACATTTTATTTATTACAACTTTATTCCACATTAAACTGCATGAAAACCCCGGAATGTCCCTCTGATATGATGTGCAGTATATGGTCTGCGCTCCATTAATGTCCCCCAATAATATCACCAAACTAATAGCTTTTTCTCTATTTGTATTCCATTAATATATAGAATTGATGATTTACAGTAAGATTATCATAAACCTCCATCCCATCCCCCATTGGGGTCCCCCCAGCACTCTTCAAGGGCTCCTCTGTCCCCTGATTTGGGGGCTCCCAGTCTGATGAATCCTCCCGTATTGTCCTCCTCCATTCACAGCTTCATACAAACCCACTTCTCATCTCTCCTGCAGGGATCAGTCCATGTGGGGGACACGGAGTCCGCGTGGAAAGGCCGGCAGTGACACATTGGGGGGAGACTCCAGAGAACAAGGACCCCCCCACCATGGGGAAGGGGAGGGGGAGGCGGCTGTGTGAGATAAATACCAGGATGACTGATAAATGGCGGCTGTGTTCCCTGAGCCAGGTTATATATGAAATGTTCAGTTTTTATCTTCTTCATTACAAAACAGAATCCCCCGTCCTGTCCTGGTGTATTACTTCATCTGTGATCATCCATTCTCCTCTTGGGTCGGGTTTGCTCAGATTTATATCTCATCCTCATCCAGAGCAATGTCCCCTCCTCCATTCACAGCAATGTCCCCTCCCCCTCCTCCATTCACAGCAATGTCCCCCCTCCTCCATTCACAGCGATGTCCCCTCCCCCTTCTCCATTCACAGCAATGTCCCCTCCCACCTCCTCCATTCACAGCAATGTCCCCTCCCCCCTCCTCCATACACAGCAATGTCCCCTCCCCCTCCTCCATTCACAGCAATGTCCCCTCCCACCTCCTCCATTCACAGCAATGTCCTCTCCCCCTCCTCCATTCACAGCAATGTCCCCTCCCCCTCCTCCATTCACAGCAATGTCCCCTCCCACCTCCTCCATTCACAGCAATGTCCCCTCCCCCCTCCTCCATACACAGCAATGTCCCCTCCCCCTCCTCCATTCACAGCAATGTCCCCTCCCTCCTCCATTCACATCAATGTCCCCTCCCCCTCCTCCATTCACAGCTGTAGCCGAGTCTCCTCCGGGGTCAGCACCTAAAAATATTCATGTCTGGTCGGAGTTTTTCCAGATTTCTTATTTCTCTTGTTGATTCCTCTGACGAGAAGTAGTCAATCCTAGAAGAGAGGATATAAACAGATCTTAGCAGAATTCTCTCACACTATTTCCCAGCATCCTCCAGGATATCTATTAAGCTCACCACACACATTACAGTCTGATTGTAGAATCTCTGTTCGATCTTCCAACAAGTATGTAGAGTGAGGATCTGTCTGATATCAGAGACTGATATGATAGTTTAGGTATATCAGAGACTGATATGATAGTTTAGGTAGGTCCTCGTATTATGAAGTTCTGGAAGATATAAAGCTGATAGTACAATCTGACCATACAATCTTTGTACATTGTGTCCTTAACCACTTTCAGACCGGACCAATTTGCAGCCAAAGGACCAGGCCCCTTTTTGCGATTCGGTACTGCGTCGCTTTAACTGACAAATGCGCGGTCGTGCGATGTGGCTCCCAAACAAAATTGACGTCCTTTTTTTCCCACAAATAGAGCTTTCTTTTGGTGGTATTTGATCGAACCTGCGGTTTTTATTTTTTGCGCCATAAACAAAAATAGAGTGACAATTTTGAAAAAAATGCATTATTTTTTACTTTTTGCTATAATAAATGTCCCCAAAAAATATATAAAAAAAACATTTTTTTTCCTCAGTTTAGGCCGATACGTATTCTTCTACATATTTTTGGTAAAAAAAATCGCAATAAGCGATTATTGATCGGTTTGCGCAGAAGTTATAGCGTTTACAAAATAGGGGATAGTTTTATAGCATTTTTATTAATAATTTTTTTTTAATTAGTAATGGCGGTGATCAGCGATTTTTTTTTGTGACTGCGACATTATGGCGGACACATCGGACATTTTTGACACATTTTTGGGACCATTGTCATTTATACATCAATCAATGCTATTTAAATGCATTTATTCCTGTATAAATGACACTGGCAGTGAAGGGGTTAACCACAAGGGGGGCAGTGTAAGGGTTAAGTATGCCTAGGGGTGTGTTTCTTACTGTGGGGGGGGGGCGTGGCTGTCAGCTAGTGAATGCTGATCTCTGCTCCAATCACAGGGAGCAAAGATCGGCGTCACTAGTTGCTAGGCAGAACGGGGAGATGCTGTTTATCTCGGCATCTCCCTGTTCAGCCGTCCCGTGAGACGATCGCGGGGGTCCCCACGGCGATCGAGTCCGCGGGGACCGCGACCGTACTCACGGGGGTCCCGACCGGCGCGCTCCTGATGGCACGGACAGGCAGAAAGGAGGGACTTATATATACGCCCTCCGTCCCATTCTGCCGACGTATATCGTCGTGCGCCGGTCGGCAAGTGGTTAAAGCTGTGAGGAAAAGTCTCTACACTCTGCTTGAGTGCTTTAGTCATATACCACTTCCTCCCAGTCTGAATATAGATATCAGATATTCCAACCGCTCACAAGCACAAAACAAGACGACACTTGCTTAGCTGCTCAACATAGACTGATTTATTAGAACCAAAATGACAAGTATTTATAATACAGTAGAAGAGGAGGCCCCCCTCCTGCTCATATTATTCTAACAATACAACTGTAGCCAGAAACAGAATTAACCTGAGCTAATTATCTAAATCAACACTCAGACTAGTTGACTGAGAGATAATACTTTTCAGGGTAAGACTTTACGGCTCCTAGCTCACTAACTATTCAATACACATTACCATAAACATTAACACAGGGTTAAGTAGCACAAACAACAATGTGTGGAATACTCTTACAAGCCAGACTAGACTCATTTACACAAGACAGGTGGCTGGAGTTCAAGATATTAGCATCTGACAGTGTGTGTCCCAACAGCATGAGACAACACACACATATGTGTATATATATATATATACATACATACATACACAGCATTGAATCGGACTAGCACAGATTATAGTGGGGTTCTCGTTCACCCTGTGCCCCTTAAAATCCAGGGCCCATAATCGGTCGGCAAGAGGCTCGCATTCCGTCCTCTCCAAAAGCCTGTCCCAGCTAGGTCTGTCACAAAACCCAAAAGCCAACATTTATTATATTGCAGATCACCAATTCTTAGATGTGATGGCTGTAAAAGATTTACTTTTTTTGTCTTTCTTCTATTTTCATTTGGTGAACCAGTCAGAAGGTCTTTTCGAAAGCACAAGATCTCCAGCAGAATGTATCAGTTTACATGGATGAGACAAACCATTTAACACTGGCAGTGGTGATTAATATGATAAGCTTTTATTTATTCATGTAAAACTTTTATCCCCAAAAAACTGTAACTGACTATAAAGTGTGATCTGGAGTTTGGCATCAATTTGTTAGTGTAACTAAATCTGCTAATACATTTATCACAACCATTCAGCTGACTACAAATGCTACTGTGCCTCCTTTTCTCATGCCTCCAGAGTTGTTTCTCACTAATACAGGAGATGTCTTACTGGCCAGACCACCAGGAGATAACAGAGGGGAAAAAAACGAATGCAGCCACCCCATCTAATGATTGATATTAGTGATATGACATTTTTGGCTTTGGGTTTAATATCGCTTTTAACTTTTTTGCAGCTATTTTATTCCATTCATTGAAGATTGTTGCTACATTATTGCTGATCTGATGTGTAAATGCAGGTAAGTGGATCCTCGCCATGAGACAGAGAGGACCGGAGCGAGAATGGACCAGAGGGGAATGTAGGGGAGGGCCGGACATGATGGTGTGTCTAGTGACACACTTGGAAATATGAGGGGTGTGGTTAGGCAGAGTGCAGGGCGGGGCTGTAGAGGGGGAGCGGCCATATAAAAAGGGGGCGGAGTCAAGCGGTCAGTCAGGAGGAAGTGAGCACACAAGGCTGCATTTTTCTCACTGCTCCTCATCTACACCCAGCAAGATGGCCGACATGGGGGACCTTATGGAGCTGCAGAGCCAGGTCGCGGCCGTATTAGCAGAGGCCTGGAGACAGACGGATGGAGGAGGTCGAGCGGGAGACGGCGGCACGGCAACATGCGGCAGGATTTCTAGGCCGCCAGCAAGGTACTCTCCAGGGTCGGCCGCGGGTCCATCCAGGGTGACAAGAAGTCCGAGGGGGTAGCATTCAACCCCCCGGCAAAACGGAGCCAACTATCATCCACGGCTGGGCCTAGGCGGACTACACGCCGTGGGCACAGTGCGGTGGGCGGGGCCACGGGCCTACATGGCGCTGCTTCCCCAGTCGGCAGTAGAGGAGGATCCCCAGCTACAGTCTCCCTAGCAGCTCTGCACGAGCCAAAGGGAGCACCAGGCAAGGGTTACAGGCACCCAGCAGAAGCATGCAGGGACAAGAGGGTGGCTGGATCCATAGGAACTTCCGCAGTGGTGTTGTCCCCAGCAGCTCTGCACGAGCCGAGGGGAGACGGCAGACAAGCAGCACAAGGCACAGTCAGGAGGGGGGTTGCAGCAGCAAGATTTTCTTCAGTGGCAGTCCCCCCAGCAGCTCTGCACGAGCCGAGGGGGGTGGACAGAAGGGGAAACATGTCGATGGCCGCGGCAGGACGAGTGGGCAGTTCTTTTGAAGGCACAGCGGGTGGGCGGACGCCACCGGGCGGTTGAAAAAAAGGGTCGCAAGGCAGGAGTGGTGCCCGGGTCAGCCCAACTACACGGGAATCTGGGCGACAAGGGGTTCAGACGGACAGCGGGATGGCAGTTACAAGACATGCGGGCGAACAGAGGCGCACAGCATCCAGGAGCCCCTCTCCAGGGGGGTTGCCGTTTTTCTCTGAGCAGGACGAGGTGAGCAGATCTGAAGGGGAACTGTTGGAGGAAAATGAGGAGCCCAGTCATCCGAACACGTCGGTGGAGGTCAGCACAGCGGCTGTGGGGAAGGCGCCCCCCGGTCAGCCCGGTAAGTCGAGTGATAATGTTGCTTTTACTAATGCTTTGCAAAGTTTACTGGGAGTAGTGTCTGTCGGAGGAGAGAGGGCTGTACCTCCTGCACTGCTGTTGGCAGCCTCTGACCAACCGCGGGCAGGGAGTGGGACCACAGGAATGGGGTCCGGGGGACAGATACAGGAGTTGCTGGAAGGTCTACGGGTTTTGGTAGGCGGATTCGAGGGAGGATAGGTTTGCAAGGGGGAATACGTGGAGATTTTCTCCCTGTTGCCTCTTGAGAAGTTTAATCTGGATAGGGTTAAGCCAGGTGACACAAAGAAGGATGACAAGCTAAAGCGGAGATACTGGCTGATCCCACAACCGTTTGCAAATTGGCTGCAAGCATTCGCCATTTTGGCAAGTGTCATAGGTGAAAAGAACCCTGAACATTGTTCTGCGTCATTTTGTTATATGGATGCCATCGGGGAGGCGTATCGGGTGTATGGAGGCACGGCGTGGCTACGCTACGACGAGCAGTTCTGACAACGCAGGGCGGTTCGCCCCGCCCTGCGGTGGGACCATCAAGACATTAGCCTCTGGATGAGACTAATGGCGTCGGCAAGGGCCCCGCCACAGCCATTTCAGGGGAGGCCGGGGGTAGCCACTCCTCGGGACTGCCAGCCGGAAAAAAATGGGGAGTGTGCTGGCAGTTTAATGAGGGTTCCTGCAAGTTCGGAGGTACCTGTAAATTTAAATATGAATGTTCGGGGTACTTCAAAAAGGGGAAGCGCGCCAGAGAGCCTACTCACAAGAGGGACGACTCCGGTGATGTGGGAAAGGATGCAGCCTTTCCTAAATAGGTACCCAGATAGGGCGGCGGCGGGGTTGATCAGTGCTGGGTTTAAACATGGATTCAAGATTCCGTGTGCATTGACAGTGGTTCCCCCGCTGGCAAGAAATTTGAAAATGGCTTTGCAACACCCAGAAGTGGTTTCAGAGAAGCTAGCTAAAGAGGTGGCTTTGGGACACATGGTGGGGCCATTTTCGACCGAACCTTTAGCCGATTTGGTGGTTTCCCCGTTGGGGGTGGTTCCCAAAAAGGAGCCGAATAAGTTTCGGTTGATACACCACTTATCATTCCCAAAAGGGGGTTCAGTGAATGATTTCATTGACCCCGAGGCCTGTACGGTATCATATACATCCTTTGATGCTACGGTCAGGTGGGTACGGCGATATGGCGAAGGGGTGTTAATCGCAAAATCGGACGTGGAGTCAGCGTTTAGGCTCTTGCCCGAGAGATCCTGAGAGATTTAGGGTGCCCGTGGGCGGAGCTGAGCTTCCTTGGTATAGTAATTGACTCCATGGCTATGAAATGCAGGTTACCGGAGGAGAAGCTCAGGGATTTGCAGAAGGACATTAGGGAGATCCATGGTTGTAAAAAGGTTCAGTTGCATAGGTTGCAATTGCTGTTGGGGAAACTAAACTTTGCATGCAGGATCCTTCCCATTGGCAGGATTTTTTGTCGCCGGATGTCGGCCGCTACGGCAGGGGTGAGGGCCCCCACGCATTTTATTAGACTGAGCAAGGACCATAGGAGGATCTCCAGGTATTTGATCAATTCCTGTCAGAGTACAACGGCAGGTCAGTTTGGATGTCGGGCCCGGTGAGCAATTTCGATGTGGAATTGGTTACGGGCGCCGAGGGATCTACGGGATATGGAACATTTTTCCAAGGACAGTGGAGTGCTGAACTGTGGCCACAGTCGTGGGTTGAGGCAGGTTTCCTTCGGAATCTGGCGCTCCTGGAACTTTTTCCGGTGGTGCTGGCATTGGAATTGTGGGGGCAGGCCTGCCGGAATCTAAAATTGCGGTAGAACTGCGACAATATGGGTGTAGTGCCGGTTATCAATAGCATTTCAGCGTCTTTGCAACCTGTCATACGGCTGATGCGACAGTTGGTTTTGCTCTGCTTGCTATTGAAAGTCTTTCTCTATGCTGTGCATATTTCGGGAGTTGACAACACCCTGGCTGATTGTTTGTCTCGCTTCCAGTGGGACAAGTTCAGGGCTCTGGCGCCGGAGGGGAAGGAGGAGGGAGTCCCTTGCCTGGGCTGGATATGGGATTTGCCGGTGGGATTGCCGCGGTATGGATACAGCGATCAGTAAGTGTGTCCACATGGTCGGCATATCAAAAGGTATGGAAGGAATGGTCAGCTTTGGTGCAGGAGGCGGAGGTCAAGAGGGACAAGTCAGCGGTGAGGCTTTTAGTGTTGTATTTTGTATCCAGAAACATGGAAGCAAGGAAGTCAGTTTCGTCCATAGAAAAGAAGATGGCGGGGTTAGCATTTTGGTTTAAGCTGCAGGGGAATGTGGATTGGACAAAGGATTTTTGGGTTAAACAGGCCATTAAAAGAAAGTTGTAGGCTAAAGTAAAGGCTTTTTAACCCCAGATTGAAAACTAAATAGTGTAAATTAGAAAAACGTTTATTGCATGAATTATATGAAAAAGGTTGACAAATCTGACAGTATATAAAAACACTTGAACAGAGTACAGAGCGTAAATGGATGTCGTGAGTGTTATCTCACACCTGACGCGTTTCGGAGATTAGTGGTTTCCTCCTTCTTCAGAGGTGAGAGTATAACAACATTCCTATTGTATATAGAAAATATCATGATAAGATAATTTGTCAAAAATGTAAACCTTCATGCATGTAATGACAATTACAGAATCAAAGAGATTTATATGGATTATGTATACAGTAAGACAGAGACTCACATACCGTATGTAGAACATTCCAGTGTAATTAAAAACAACGACTGGGAGGAGGAGCTTCTTCGCCTAAATTTTCTTAGGTAGTATATTTTAGCAGGAAGTAGAGGTCCATCAATTAAGGGGAATTATATTTCCCCAGCGAGAAAGGGGGGATACCCCAAATTTGCTCTAATTGTTGGAGTTGTTGCATCTATCGCGGTGAGAACGGTGATGGGAAATGTCTGTAATGCACACTGGGGTCGGATATAGATATGAAGGCCCTATTGAAATAAAGCACTCATGAATATATATAAATATATTGAATATCAAGGCAGTATAGGGTTCCTCTCAAAATCTGCAAAGTATATTTATATTTTGTACCTGTTGATGTTTCTTATGCGGCGTACACACGAAGGGACAATCCCGCGGGATTATCCTCTGGACTGAAGTCCAGCGGATAATCCCCTCGTGTGTGGGCGCCGGCGGACTTTTTGGCGCCAAAGTACGGCGGACTAAAGTTTCAGGTTTTGTTTTCAAATTATCCGCTGGACTTGGAAGTCCAGCGGACAATCCCGCCGTTATTGGGCAAGTCCGCGGGACTTTTGAAATGAAGGGACTTGCCGCTCATCGGCAAGTCCGTTCATTTAGCACGTGACTTCAGGTTACGTAGCTAGCGTAGGCAGTTACTGCCGCCGCGCTAGCTCCGTGACCTGGCATGGATTTAAAGGGAATCCCCACGCCGAAAAAACGGCGTGAGGGTTCCCCCCAAATCCATGTCAGACCCTCATCCGAGCACGCAGCCTGGCAGGCCAGGAAAGGGGTGGGGACGAACGAGCCCCCCCCCCCTCCTGAGCCGTACCAGGCCGCGTGCCCTCAACATGGGGGGTGCCCTGGGGAAAGGGGGGCCGTGCGGCCCCCCCACCCCAAAGCACCTTGTCCCCATGTTGATGAGGACAAGGGCCTCTTCCCGACAACCCTGGCCGTTGGTTGTCGGGGTCTGCGGGCGGGGGCTTATCGGAATCTGGGAACCCCCTTTAATAAGGGGGCCCCCAGATCCCGGCCCCCCACCCTATGTGAATGAGTATGGGGTACGATGTACCCCTACCCATTCACCTAAGGTGTAAAATGTAAAGTAAAAAAAAACACCCACACTTTTGAAAAAATAGTTTATTGCACTGCTCCGGGGGTCTTCTTCCGTCTTGGGGGTCTTCTCGCCGGACTCCTCCCCTCTCTTCTGCTCTTTTACCTAGCTCTTTCACGAGGGGAGGAGTCCGGCTACCTTCTTCGTCGTCGCCGCCGTCGTCTGGGGGTCTCGATCCGCCTTCGGGGGTCTTCCGGGGGTCTCTTCTGTTCTTGCGGCGGTCGTCGTCTTCCGCGCCGCCGGCGCCTTGTCCTTCTTCTTGTCCTTCTTGTTCTTCTTCTTCTTCCGATGTTGACCCGTCGCTGTCTCTGCCCGGAATGCCTGTGCCGATCTGCGCTCGGACTTATATAGGGACATGGGGGACAGGGTCACATGTTCATGTCACATGGTGACCCCGCCCCCTTGCCATGTCACAGTCCCAGCATCCTCCGGGACTGTGACAACACAAGGGGCGGGGTCACCATGTGACATGTGCATGTGACCCTGTCCCCCATGTCCCTATATAAGTCCGAGCGCAGATCGGCACAGGCATTCCGGGCAGAGACAGCGACGGGTCAACATCGGAAGAAGAAGAAGAACAAGAAGGACAAGAAGAAGGACAAGGCGCCGGCGGCGCGGAAGACGACGACCGCCGCAAGAACAGAAGAGACCCCCGGAAGACCCCGAAGGCGGATCGAGACCCCCAGACGACGGCGGCGACGACGAAGAAGGTAGCCGGACTCCCCTCGCTCGGTAAAAGAGCTTGGTAAATGGCGGGGGAGTCCGGCGAGAAGACCCCCAAGACGGAAGAAGACCCCCGAAGGCGGATCGAGACCCCCAGACGACGGCGGCGACGACGAAGAAGGTAGCCGGACTCCTCCCCTCGTGAAAGAGCTAGGTAAAAGAGCAGAAGAGAGGGGAGGAGTCCGGCGAGAAGACCCCCAAGACGGAAGAAGACCCCCGGAGCAGTGCAATAAACTATTTTTTCAAAAGTGTGGTGTTTTTTTTTACTTTAAATTTTACACCTTAGGTGAATGGGTAGGGGTACATCGTACCCCATACTCATTCACATAGGGTGGGGGGCCGGTATCTGGGGGGCCCCTTATTAAAGGGGGCTCCCAGATTCCGATAAGCCCCCGCCCGCAGACCCCGACAACCAACGGCCAGGGTTGTCGGGAAGAGGCCCTTGTCCTCATCAACATGGGGACAAGGTGCTTTGGGGTGGGGGGGCCGCACGGCCCCCCTTTCCCCAGGGCACCCCCCATGTTGAGGGCACGCGGCTTGGTACGGCTCAGGAGGGGGGGGGCGCTCGTTCGTCCCCACCCCTTTCCTGGCCTGCCAGGCTGCGTGCTCGGATGAGGGTCTGACATGGATTTGGGGGGAACCCCCACGCCGTTTTTTCGGCGTGGGGATTCCCTTTAAATCCATGCCAGCTTGCGGAGCTAGCGCGGCGGCATTTACTGCCTACGCTAGCTACGTAACCTGAAGTTACGTTCGAAATGAACGGACTGCTCCGTGTGTGGGCAAGTCCGTTCATTTTCAAAAGTCCCGCGGACTTTTGGCCGGCGGATTATCCGCTGGAGAAGTCCGTGCGTGTGTGGGCAAGTCCACACCCTCGGAAAGTCCAGCGGACCTAGCCGGAAAGTCCAGCGGATTGTCCGCTGGACTTAGGTCCGCCGGGAAAAGTCCGTACGTGTGTACGAGGCATTAGTTTGCTCCACCACAAGTCTAAATGCCCTTTCGCTGTGAAGTTTAGTAATTCGGCTGATGGTTCTGGGGAGAGATGGTAGGAGATGTCTAAAGTGGTAAATCATAGTCACCAAAAAAGGCCCTCTCTACAGATCTAAGAATTTTTTGGGTCATAATATAAACAATATTTGACTGAAAAGTATGATTAGAAGTTACAGCCTATGGCCTGGAGGCACTGAGGTCATCATACAAAAATATTATATTACTTTGTTCTATGTCTTCATTGTATCCAAAACGTCATTTATTATATAGTATAAAAGTCTATCACGGTGGACGTTTAATTGCTCCGCTCACAGGCGTATAACAGATACATGGGTGAAGATGTAGAAAAAATTATAATTTTTTTTGTTTTTGTTTTTTATATTATGATCAGAGAAAGGGGGGGGGGGGGTATGTGCCATCTTCTTTGCCAGATAAAATAAAAAACAAAAAAACAAATTTTCAATTAGTAATCCCAGGCTTGCAACTGGTAAAAGTCCCAGCATTGGCCATGGTGCTGATGGAGACTAGAGGTGGAGGAAAGGTGCCAAAATAGAGAGAGGGGGGATGGTTCTATTTCAAAAGTTGAAATACATAAAAAGGAGGAAAAAGAATAATGTTACCTATATGCTGCTGATGATCCGCTCGCCTCCTCCTCAGACTGGCTAATGCAGTTACTGAGTGGGGCGAGCGGTGTATTTAACTGTGTCTCCCCGCCCTGCCAACAGCTGTTGGAAGTACAGCTGATTGCTGTGAGGCGGGGAGACAAGTAGGGCCTTCTCTATCCGGCCCCCCGAGTGCTGCGCACGCATCCGGGTCCCGCGCACCAATCAATGGTCACGCAACGTGACCCGGACGCGCCCACAGCTCCCGCCGGCACGTCATGCTTCACAGACGAGCAGCGCATGCTCGCCGAGTGAAGCAATATGGAAACCCGGCGTCGAAGGACGACGCCGGGAATTCCTAGTTCGCCGTCCCGTCCATCCGAAGATGGGCGGGCGGCGGGGCGTGCCGGGCGGCCTATTAAACATCCTCCCCACACGTCACCGCAAAGTAAATCCAAAAGGTGATGAGTGTTAGATGGTTTGAAGCTCCTTCATCCAGGCATTTTACAATGTGGCATGGAACATAGCAGGAGGAAGAAGGGCAAATAAAAAGGATGTTATACATGGTGTGGAAACAATCATTATACAGCAATTTGTATACATTGAAGCAAAAATGAATTGTATATAACTAAAGAGAGAAGTTTTTAGAATACCATCCGGTCCAATTGTTTATTTATTTTAGTTCTAGAAACATTCAATGATATATATTCAATAAACCAAATAGCAGAGAGACAGATAGCTACAAACATGACTTAGCAGTTTAGTGTGTAGTTGTAGTTAAAAGTCCAACCCATAGGGGATTTTCTCTCCCTGTTTTTCTAAACAGGCCATTAAGCGATATCGGAAGGAACACAGGAGTAAGGATACGAGGCGGCCAATTACTTTTGGGAACCTGATGGCATTATGTGCACAGTTGGGTTTGGTTTGCTCCTCTCACTATGAAAGATTGTTGTTTTCAGCCGCTTTTTCGCTGGCTTTTTTCGGGGCATTCCACATTGGGAAATTGGTTAGCCCTTCAAGGGGGGTGTTAGGCGGTTTATTGGTGCAGGATGTGGAAGTGTTCTTGGATAGGGTATCAGTACGGTTGAGAAAGTCGAAAACTGATCAAAGGGGTATATGTTTACAAGTGTGGTTATATGTGCTTCAGGGCTGTGCGGTATGCCCAGTACAAGCAGTGGGGAGTTTTGCACGAGTGAGACCGGGTGGGGGAGGTCCTTTCCTGGTACATGCGGATGGCTCCCACCTGTCGAAATTTCAGTTTGTGGAGGTGCTTCGGAAATGTTTGGGGAGGATAGGCTTGGATGGTTCCGCCTACGCTTCACACTCCTTCCGCATTGGGGCGGCCACAGAGGCCGCCAGACACGGGCTGGATGAGGCGGATGTGCGACGGATGGGGAGATGGGAATCTAAGCGATTCCGTACCTATATTCGGCCTCAGTTGGTTTGCGAATAAAAAAAAAAGAATTTTCAAACTGTAATATACATCTGTACTTGGGTATTGAGAAGTTGTTCTTGTATTGATAGATACGGAAAAGGGGGGGATTCTGTTTGGGTTTGACTGAAATTCAAAGTTATGTTTGTCGTTTCAGATGGAGGGCTTCCACGCCTCATCTGGATCCTTGGGCATTCATATGTGTGTTGGGGTGCCCGGAGAGGGGACACGAGACCGGGTGGGAGACAGTTAGGGATCTCCAGAAGAGAGGTGTCCATAAGGTGGTTGGGTAGGCCGGGAATGATGTAGGGCAGGGTGGTCCCAAAAGTGGAATGATATGCGTGGTTGGACAGACCACCTGATGTGTTAGTCATCCACGCAGGTGGTAATGACCTAGGAGTCCGGACAGTCAGGGACCTGATAGCGGACATAAAGGCTGACCTGGTATACCTGCGTGCAGCATTCCCGGACACTTTACTGCTATGGCCTGACACAGTGGCAAGGACGACATGGTGCATAGCCCAGTCCGTGTACAGACTCAATAAAGCTAGGATCAGAGTTAACAAGGTGGTTGGGAGGTTTTTGGCCTGGGAAGGGGACATGGTGATTCGCCATAGAGAGCTAGAGACAAACGTTGGCCTCTATTTAAGGAAGGAGGGGGTTCACCTCACGGATGTGGGCATTGACCTTTGGTCTTTGGGACTTCAGGAGGGTATTCAGGCGGCCCTGCGGGTGTGGAGGTGCCATTAAGGTTGAGGTTTCACCCTTTCAGGCTGTGGCAGTGTTTGTTTGTTGGTCAGTGATGGTAGCAATAATAGAGGTGGTAAAGTGGGTGGGGGGCTCAGCAGTAGATGGCCCCTCCGGTGTAGTACATCAAAAGTTTTGATGAATACTGGTGTTGTTGCACTGCGGGAAAGGTGGTTGTCTCCGAGCGGTACAGATGGAGGCCTATGAGGTTTTGGTAAAAATCCTGCAGTGCCCCCTGGTGGAGATATATATATATATATATATATATATATATATATATATCTATCTATATATATATATTTATATTAAAAAGTAGTTAGCTCCGTCACTGACCAATAAAGCGGGTGAAACATGTTGTTTCTATTTGTTTTGATATGTTATATTCAAAGTTAATTTGGAGTTTATTTCAGTTGGTTTAATAAAAGGCTGTTGTGGCCATTTTACTTACTTTACTGTTGTGGCCACTTTAATAAGGGGTTAGGAGCAATAGGGCTGTGTCAGCATAGCGTGTCTTATCTGGACTACACTGGTCATGGAGATGTGTGAAGGATGTGTGATCTCCGGTGTCTTGTCTAGGGCTGCCACCTGTTCGGTTTTGACCCGGACAGCCCGGGTTTTGTCACATGTGCCCGGACACATATTCCACCATCCTCTGACCCCGGCACCTTCCATCTCACTGTGCTGTGCGAGAGCTGGTCAGCGGGAGCGGGCGTCCTGTTATTGTCTGAATATGTCATGTGTGGGCGGCGTTCGAAAGGGTTTGTGATTGGCCTGGTCAAATGTGGAGGCCGGGCTGGACTGTGGGTGATCGTGGCTGCCCAGAGTCCCGCCTCCCTGCCTGGCGCGAGCTGTCTCCTGGCTGAGGTGAGGTCCCTCTGTCATCTGATCTACCATCCGCCTGTCTGTCAGCCACCCCCTTCTGTCAGATACCCCCCTCCCCTGTCAGATACCCCCCTTCCCTGTCAGATACCCCCCTTCCCTGTCAGATACCCCCCCTTCCCTGTCAGATACCCCCCTCCCCTGTCAGATACCCCCCTTCCCTGTCAGATACCCTCCCTCGGCTGTCAGATACCCTCCCTCGGCTGTCAGATACCCCCCCTCCCCTGTCAGATACCCCCCCTCCCCTGTCAGATACCCCCCCCTCCCCTGTCAGATACCCCCCTCCCCCGTCAGCTACCCCCTCCACTCTGTCAGCTACCCCCCTCCGTCAGCTCCCCCCACCCTCTCTGTAAGCTCCCCCCTCCCCTCTGTCAGCTACCCCCTCTGCCAGCTACCCCCTGTCAGCTACCCCCTCTGCCCTCTGTCAGCTACCCCCTCCCCTCTGCCCTCTGTCAGCTACCCCCCTCCCCTCTGTCAGCTACCCCCCTCCCATCTGTCAGCTACCCCCACCTTCTCTGTCAGCTACCCCCACCCTCTCTGTAAGCTACCCCCCTCTGTCAGCTACACCCCCTTTGTCAGCTACCCCCTCCCCTCTATCAGCTACCCCCAAACAGCACGCATTCCCCCCTTCTTCCCCCTCTCCAGCGGGGCTAATGTCCTGCCGCCGGGACACACTGTGCGCTGTCTCTCTCCCACCCAGCCGTCGGCGCCAATGCCACCAGAGACAGTGAATTGAGGGCCTTTGAACTGGTGTCCTAGCAACCAGGGACGCTTTTGCAGGCGAAAGCATGGTATTACAGACTCCGCTCTACTGACGCCGTCCACTGCTCCACAGACGCCGTCCACTGCTCCACTGGATGACAGTGTCCACTTTTAAGGTAGGCTTGTTCCATATTTGAACTGACATTTCTTTTATTAATTAAATCATATTTTATGGGTACACGAATGCTTTTGTTTTGTTTAATCCTGCCCCTTTAAGTCCCCCTACTGTTAATGCAATTTGGCCACAGCCACTGTTCACTGTAGCACACCTCATTACTACTCTCTTTGGGTAACCCAAAAGGTGTCCCAGGTATTTTACAATCCTATAGCGTGTACTACAAAAAAATTGCTGTGCGCCGCAAAAGTGTTCGGGTTTGGCTTGAAGAAAAGGTGGCAACCCTAGTCTTGTCTCTCCTCACCTTGCAGTCTGCAGGAACTCTATTACTTTGCTGATCTGAACTCCCTCTACACACTTGAGCTGTTTCCTGTCCTCTGCTCTGTACATTTCAGCTTTGGAGATCTCAGAGTCCATCCACTGTCCATGTTGTAGTTCTTATTATCTAATCATCAGTCAGATTTACATGTCATAAATATCACCAACAATTCCATCTTCTGTGGAGGATTATCAGCAATCTATGCTGGAGACTAGAGGGGACTTCCTCAGAATGCATTTGTACTTTAGTATAGTACCAGTACTGGTATGGGGGATGGGTGTTGTATGGAAGCCTGGGGGGGGGGGGGGGGGGGGTGAAATGCTGTCACCTTTTATGTTCATAGGGAGTATTTTTGATAGGGGGCTTCAGTCCATTATACGCTATTAATACAATTATTTAGTACATGAGCTTCCCATTGTACCATTTTATACTCCTCTTTTAAAGTGTATCTAATCCCAAGAAGAATACTTGAATGTCTTGTATCTCCATCATGTGTCCTCATCGGATGTATCTAGGAAGAATTTCAATGCAGTCATGCAGCACTGAGGAATTCTGACAGCAAAGGCCATAAGCCCCTCCCCCACCTCCCCCTGCATAATCTCTGATCTGCACACAGCATTAGCAGCCTTTCATCTTTCATCTATGTAGACTCTATTGGATGCCGAGTCTCTAAAGCCCATGAGAGATGAACCTGTACCTAAGGAATCAGTCTTCTGCCATTACTCCCAACATAAACACTCTAAGGGCTTTTTCACACTGGGGCGGGTGGGCATTGGCTGTAAAGCACCGCTATTTTTAGTGGTGCTTTACTGTAGTTTTTGCTGTGCTTTTTGCCCGCTAGCAGTGCGCTTTTAACTCCCGCTAATGGCCAATAAAGGGTTAAAAGCAGGCAGGGGCACTTAAAAGTGTGAAGGGGCGCTGTAGGCGCGGTGTATACACCATTCCTACAGTAGTAAAGGAGGTAGTGGTGCGCGGTAAAGATTTAAGCTAAACTAAAGGGCCAGAGAGGCTAATAAGACAGTCAAATATCAACAAATCGAATGGCTTAGAATAAAGGAGCATAAAAATCCTGATTGTAAATAAAGTGAAGGTGAAGTGCATCAAAACAAAGTGCATTAAAATGCATAAGATTCGCAGATTATACTACTAAAATAATAAAACCATATGGATCCTAAAAAATACAGTGCATAAACACAAAGTAAAATCTGTGGCTGTGAGCGGCGGTGGTAGTGTAGCCACGTGATAAATATAAATAGTAGTGCTAATAACTCCACGTGCTAAAACATAATCAGGAGCATACGATGAGATAAAATTCAAACATAAATACAATTCATAAAAGTTCATAAAGTGCAAAACGTGTCTTCGGATCCGAAAATTATTGAAAGTGAACATGCTGGAGAAAAGAGGCTTGTGTGATTTGATGTAACGTGCTAATAGTGGGTATCCTGTGCGATCCTGGCATCCTGTGCAGTTCTAGTGAAGATAATGTGGGTGGCCCCTTACCTTGCAGCTGTAAGGTTACAGCATGAATTTAAAAGCCTTTATGGTCCTTGGTGACCGTCCCTTCTTGTAGATCCCAGATAGGTAGCCCAGGTCTTCTATGGCGTTTGCTATCCTGCCTTTCACTGTCCCCTCTAAGTGTAGGTAATGGTGTATCCTGGGATGGGAGGTCTCACCAGTAGTAGTCAGAGAAAGAAGGAAGTATGCCTCATAGTGTAGTATGTATTTAAAATGTATTAAACACTATGTAGCATTAAAAGCAGGTACTCATATAGATCAATTGGCATACAGAGCGGTGTACAAACGAGCGGCGAGCTTCCGGCGTCACTTCCGGTCGCACAGAGCAGTCCCGACGCATGTTCGTCGCGGGTCACGTGACTTCATCAGGGCATACCTAGTGCTCCTGGAAGTGTCTATGAATAGGCCCAGTAATTGCACATTACGGCGCCATTTTCCTGGAGTCCCGATCTCCGGAAACGGCAGAAATGGTCTCCGGATAGGAGATATGAGTTGGCGGCCATTTTCTAGGTTGGAAAGTAAATATAAACATCTAATGAGTGTTCACATCAGTGGTGTCTGCATAGCATGTAATCTCTGCCGGCCGGGATTGTCGCCGGAAGTGGAGAGCGGCCATTTTAGTGGTGGGAATGATATATATTAATTAAGACAACCTAAATGCTAATGTGATAGCCGGACGGGAATAAAAAATAATAACACAGGCCATTTAGCAAGCATGCTATCTGACTGGCTATGCAATAAAAATAATATTAGGTCTGTAATGGACGTCTGACCTCAGAGCTCCGTCCCGCTCCGCAACATCGGCGCCCATATCGGAGGTTCACCCCCCCCCCCGGATCCGAGAACGGGATCGGAGAGTTCCGCCGGACACTCTCGGGCACACTCGAACTACTATCGTGGCTGTTTTTACCGGCCCCACAGGCCGTTCTGGACACCGGCTGTCAGGCGCGGATCTGAGGGGAACTGCGCAGGCCCAGTGAGAGGTAAGGGCCGCCTGACTATACAGCCTCGGCCTACATAGCGGCTCATATAACGGGGGCTGTATTCCCCCCTCTGACACGGGACTGGGATCGATCATCCCCTCACTCCCCCAGGATCCCCCAGAAACGATTGCACCAGGTCTAGCAACTCCACAAGGGCAATTATACTCCTGCTGGGGGAAGCTGTACTGAACAAAATGGCAGAGGACAGAGCTCCTCAGAACTCCTCAGGCAAGGCAGCCTCATCTCCCTGGCGGATTGTGCTTCATGAGGAGGTATGTGGAACAGCACAATCCCCCCCCCCCCCACCACATAGGGAGCCACACTCTCCAGCTTCCACTGTCTCCCTGTTACATCAGGCATTGGAAGAAATTAATATACCCCCCACAGGCCTACCAGCTCAGGAGCACTCACTACAGCAACAAAGCCCAAGCCTATTCACTTCACACCCACAGGACATTAATCTGCTATTTGACAGATTTGCTGAAATGCTTGACAGAGGACTCGCTCACACAGCTGCCAAAATCACCTCAGACATCACCTCTGACATAAAATCAGATCTTCACATGCTAGGCTCTCGGATTGAGCATATTGAAGACAAATTAGATGCCACTATTGATCGAGATAATCAGAACACCGATCGATTCCAAGAATTACACGGACAGCTGGAAGGGGCAATGGCCAAAATTGATGACCTTGAAAATAGGTCCAGGAGACTGAACTTTCGGATCAGGGGTCTTCCGGAGGATATCGTTGACATCCCAGGAGCGGTTCACACCCTGATCAAGGACCTGATTCCGGATATTGGAGCGCACAAATTGGAATTGGATCGGGCTCATAGAGCCCTGGGGCCCCAGCGCTCTGATGGCTTACCCCGTGACATCGTAGTGAAACCCCATTTTTACAATATAAAGGAAGAAGTAATGCGGAGAGCTCGCACAATACCAAATATGCAACTTTTGGGACATTCGATTCAAATTTACGCAGACATTTCTCCCTTCACTATACAACGACGGCAGGCACTTAAACCCCTCCTTGCTGTTCTACAACAGAAAAACATCAAATACTGGTGGCTTTTCCCTCTGAGTCTGAAATTTGATTTTAATGGCAAACAATACAGATTCGCCACAATGGCGGAAGGGGAACTTTTGCTTAAGAAACTAGGTCTGCTACCTTCTGAACCAACTTCACCGATGCAAGCTTCCTCTTCCAACATCTCCAAAAGGCCTCCTCCTCAAAGCCCCCTCACCCCGGCGTGGCAAAAAACGAAATACAAGAAGAGCAAGGAATCCGCTACTACCTGAACTGATGACTGTTCATCCTTTTTCTTATCTCACTATTCTCCTTTAAGGGATTTTTTGGGCATGAATGGCCCTTAGGCTCCAATGCCTTTCACAATTTTTTGAATCTTATGTTTGTCTGACTAGCTGAACCCATAAATACTCTGAGTCTTTTTAGCAGAATATATATTTTTTTTTTATTCCCTTCTCCTCTCATTTATCTGCTAACCTCAGGCAGGCAATTTCCCAATAAGATGGCCCTTTTGGAGGTCCTATGGACTTTCCATGACACTTGAGTTCCCCCTTTTTTTATTAAAAGGTGTATTTTGGGAAATCTCGTTTTATTTAGGATATCCGGGGTTCGTTACTAATTGCCTTTCCTGTATCCCATCCCGTTCAAAGCCTTACCACTTGTCCCCTCTGGTAACTTATTTTATTTAATAGCTGCCTTTTTTGCTGTTCCTGGGGGGGGGGGGAGTGGACCTCCAACCTCTACCAATTTTTATATTACGATACTATAGTAAAGGGCGCCGTGTTTGGTGCGGTGACCATGCACCCCATCCTACCCTTTGAGCCGGGAAAACATAATTTTTTTCCCAGCTTCTGGTTAGGATCACCCCCACTTGTTGGGGGGACCATTTTTGACACCTCAGGAATATGGTGAACATTTTTTCACCATATTCTTGGATTTTTATGTTTTTTTTTTTTTTTTTTTTTTCTCTCTCTTCTATCCCCTTTCTTTCTTTTTCACCCTTTTCAATGTTTGCTTCTCTCTCAGTGACAGATGCTGTCTCCTTCACCGGCGGCTCCCGGTTCTCGGCTGCTTCAAGCTTTCCAATGGAGGAATCTGGTGGACCACCTCCCCGATATAAGGTAAGTGATTGGGGATTGTTGGCATCTCACCCTCTCACGTTCTATGGCTGACCACACCACTTCTACACATAAGCTGCGTTTTGCTTCCCACAATGTACAGGGACTTAATTCCCCTATAAAGCGTCGGAAGATATTTCAATACTACCATGACAAAAAAATAGACGTGTTGTTCCTACAGGAAACGCATTTTCCGAAATCCTATGTCCCTTCTTTCATACACGCTAAATTCCCTACATTTTATCTTGCCAACTCCGACACCGACACCAAGACCAAAGGAGTGGGCATATTCTTCTCCCGGAATACCCAGTTCTCACTGATTTCTGAACACAAGGACCCTGAGGGCAGGTTTATCTTGATTAAAGGAATTATTGATGATCAACTCTATTCTCTGATATCCTACTACGCGCCTAATCGTGGCCAATCCAAAATTTTTTCAATCTCTCTTTCGCTCTCTCACCCCTCTGTTGGAGGGCACGGTGATTTATGGAGGTGACTCCAATGTTGCATTTGACACGGGGAAGGATAAGTCTAGACCCCCAGGTAAGGATGACGTGCGTCCCACCAGACAGAGTCTAGATATAGCCAGACAGTTATTCCAACAGGGATTGATTGAGGCCTGGAGGGAATCCAATCCTGGAGCCCGAGATTATACACATTACTCGAGCCCCCACAACACGTTCGCTAGAATTGACCACTTCTTTATTCTTCAAAAACATGTTCCGTTGCTACAAACGGTTGTCATCAGAGACTCTGCCTGGTCAGATCACTCTTTTCTTCTCTTGACCCTTCACAAACCATCATCTCACCAACGTACTTTTCATTGGAGACTGAATGCCTCCATTCTCAGTAATCCCACTCACGTTGCTGAGATTGAAAAGGATCTCAGAGAATATTTTACTCTCAACGATGTTGACAATATCTCGGCATCGACGTTATGGGCAGCTCACAAAACCTATATACGTGGCAAGCTTATACAAATCTCCTCGAGGATACACAAAGCATGCAAATTGGACATGGTTGGAAAAGGAGTTCCACTTTCTCAGCAAACAACACAAACTAGACCCATCTCCTAGTTCCAAAGCAAAACTGGAAACTGCTCGCACAGCCCCTAATTTATCTCTAACAGCCTTAGCTGAGAAAAGCATCCGCTGGGATGATGGGAGATTCTATCACCAAACGGATAAACTAAGGACCATGCTGGCACGTAGACTCACTCCCAAGGTGAGAACACACACCCTTCCCAAAATACGCCTTCACAACGGATCTCTAACACAAAACCCACAGAAGATTATGGAAACTTTTCATGACTTCTTCCATTCTCTATATAGTGAACGCACCTCAGAACCCTCTCCTTCCTTTATAGACTCCTACCTCAACTCACTACATATTCCCAAACTCAAAATACACCATAGGGACAGTCTTGAGGACCCTATCACAACAGAGTAAATAGCTCAAGTGGTTCGCAATCTTAAAAATAACTCTGCCCCAGGGCCGGATGGATTTTCCATCCCGTATTACAAATGCTTCACCCCATTACTTTCTCCCTATCTAGCCAGATTCTTTAACCTGCTTCGTGAAGGCATCCATCTAGATTCTTCTATTAACTCAGCTTTTGTCACAGTGATACCGAAACCTGGCAAAGACACTAGCTGCACCGCTAACTATCGCCCGATATCATTAATAAATAATGACCTTAAAATTTTAACGAAAATCCTTGCAAACAGAATATCCTCATTTATTGGCCTGTATGTTCACAAGGACCAAGTGGGTTTTATTCCCGGGGAGACAGGGTTCAGACCAGATCAGAAGAGCCGTAGATGTAATATCGCTCCTGCAATCTGGCTGGGACAAAGGACCATTACAACAGGGCTTTATACTCTCGTTGGATCTAATGAAGGCCTTTGACTCTGTCTTCTGGTCCTTTCTGTTCCCAATTCTTCAAAAATGGGGCTTTGGCAATTCTTTTCTCAATTTGATAAAAGCTTTATATTCCTCACCGAGTGCGCAAATCAAAATGCAAGGTCATTATTCTCCGCCTTTTCGAATCTCCAGGGGCACTAGGCAGGGATGTCCCCTATCCCCCTTAGTCTTTGCCATGGTCATCGAGACACTTGCTATCGCCATACGGGACAATCCCGATATACATGGAGTGCGTTGTGGCCCGCAAACCCACAAATGTGCTCTTTTCGCTGATGACGTGCTTCTTTTCATCCCTTCTCCTTTAGTCTCATTACTTAACTTATGCAGGGTTCTTGATGATTTCGGCAAAGTCTCTGGGCTTAAGGTAAACATCTCAAAGTCTATGGCTCTGAACGTGAATTTACCGGACCCCCTTATTTTGCAACTTAAGGAAAATTTTAGATTTAGTTGGGGAACATCTATGATACCTTATCTGGGTATTAACCTCACGTCATCCATTGACACTCTTTATAAGGCAAACTTTCCCCCTCTATACCTTAAACTTGAGGCAGACTTAAAGTACTGGGATACACTTGGACTCTCCTGGCTGGGTAGAATTAACTCAATAAAAATGACCATCCTTCCCAGAATCCTTTTATTTTTTTCGTTCCCTACCCATTCCCATCATGAAAGATAAGTTTCAGTCCAAGACTATCAATTTCATATGGGGCAAAAAGGGACATAGACTAGCTAAAAGCACCCTACATAGACACAGGAATCAGGGAGGTTTGGGAGTTCCCAACCTTCTTTGGTATCACCAGGCGGCGCAACTCGCACAATTATCCACCATATACTCTAAATATGAACATCCGGATTGGGTTCATATGGAGCGCCAAGCTATCCCCCAGCACACTCTGGATTATATCCTATGGTCCTCTGCCAAATCTAGACCTGCCGTCATGGTTCCCACACTATCTCACTCGCTCACATTGTGGGACTCGCTCAAAATCAATCCACGGTTGGTTTCTCATTGGCAACCGTTGTCCCACCTATTCCGCAACCCTACATTCCCTCCTGGAATGGACATTAAAGCATTTCAGTGGTGGCTGGATAAAGGGATATATAGGATAGGACACTTCTCTAACGCCTCGGGCCCTATCACCATGGCCCATTGCGTTAGTAAACTCGACATGCCAAATGTGGAACGGTTCCGATACAGACAAATTGCCCACTTTCTCCGGTCTCTTCTTCCTCCTAGATCTAATGCTCTCTCAGTCACGGATTATGAAAGATGGTGTGGTCAGACAGAGGAGCAGAGGGGTGGTATTACTGTAATCTACCAATCACTTGCTCATACTGATACCAAAACACTCTAAATGAGAGAATGGGAAAATGATCTGCAGCGAACATGGAGTTTAGCAGAATAGCATAGAGCCTCTATGACAGCCTCAAAGGGAATTTTGAATGTCACTTTGATAGAGGCTAATTTGAAAACCCTCATGAGGTGGTATATGGTTCCATTGCGACTCTCCAAAATTGATCCTGATGCTTTTCCTTTATGTTTCCACAACTGCGGACATGTGGGATCTATGTTGCATGTTTGGTGGGATTGCCCCAAGATCAGGAGTCTTTGGAATAAAATATTCCACATCATTAGGAAAATTACTGGTGTCCCTATCCAACAATCGCCTCACATAGCTCTGTTAAATTTCCCTTGCTCTGCTGCTCCCAAACTGACTCAACGACTCATTCAGTTCATGCTTCTTGGTGCTAAACTCACGATAGCGAGGGCTTGGAAAACACCAACTGTCTCTCTTTTTATGGTTAAAAGGAAGATCTCTTCGATCATGACTCAGGAAAAAACGGCTAGTATTCTTCTTGACTCCACAGCTAAACATGATGCTATATGGTCTCCCTGGACTAGATATTTATCTGTAACAGCCATTGATTGAATCTAAACCGGGTGTCGCTGGTGAACGAGATTCACTCTGTTGTTCTTTAGCTCCTCCTTCTCCTTCTTACTCTCTATCTTCTCTCTTTCTCTCTCTTTTCCCCTTTACAGGTTTTTCCTTGGGTCTAACATACAGGTTATGAATCAATAAGGTTTGGAAGTGTCACATGAGCCTTATATTACATATATAAATATAGATGTTTCCCACTGTTTGATCTATTAGACCACCCACTATTATTTAATTTTTTATTTTTTATTTTTATTGTATCTTATATAACTAATGCTCCATATTGATTGAATTTTTTTACTATCTCTATCACTTTTGTCTAAGTGCAATATCATATGATATTTTACCTTAAACTAGGAGTTTGATTTCCAAGCCTTCTGAATGTATGGAAAGTTTTTTCTGTTTCTTTTCATTATCTGATATTTTTTGGCTGTAGTTGTTATCTATAGCCTATCTGACAAGATTTCTGCACCTTGTGACTAGTTCAGGGATGCCCGACCCCACTTAGGGGGGGACACTTTCCGTAGCCCGGCACAGTTAGATCCCGTTAGGGCTGCCGGACTGAGGAGGTACCCTCTCGTATCGTTCTAACTAATCCTGGAGCTGTCCTGCAGGACACGTATTACACAACTAGTTTATAACGCATTACTTGTTGATCGTTTTTGATATTACTGATGTTCTTATGTGATACAGATGCATGTATTGGAATTACATTATGCGTTTTTTTTTTTTTTTGTTTCTGAAAAATTCAATAAAAATCTATTGAAAACAAAAATAATATTAGATTGATAAACATAATTAGGATAAAATGGCTAAAAATATATATATATATATATATATATATATATATATATATATATATATATATATATATAGCCCAATAAAAATTTAAAACAGAGACCATACGAGAGAATAATAAGAGGCGACCGGAAATGGCGTGATTTAAAAAACGTAAAAGTCATAACACAATATTGCGAAAAAATAACTAAAAAGATGGAGTTCATAAATAGAGAAATCGAGTAAAAGGACAGTCCGATAGCCCAAGAGGCCCAGGGGCCAATGGTGGGGGTGTTCAGTGCATATATGGATAGCTTATATACAGGAACAATAGACATATTAGAAGGTTCCGTGTGGAAACTAAAATCCAGAAGTGAGGGCTTAGCCCTGGTAAAGGAAATTAATTAAAATATTAAAAGCTAGAGGAAAAATCTTAAAAGTCGCTAAGAAAACAATTAAGATCAAATTCAATATTTAGGCCATATGGCCTGAGAGTGTCCAGGGTAAAAATTCATTTGGACTCGCGCGGGCTCAGGGTTCTGACCTTATGTCCCCCCCGCCAATGTTTCACATATGGCTCTATTCCCCAAAATTTCAAGTGTGTTGGATCCTTCTTATGATGAGTAGCGAAGTGTCTTGATACACTATGTTTGTCAAAGCCTTTTTGTATATTCTGAACGTGTTCTTTTATCCGAACCCTAAGTGGTCTCTTGGTACGGCCTACATATTGGAGCCCACAGCTGCATTCGAGAACATATACTGCTCCTACTGTACTGCAGCAGATAAATTCTTTAATCTCATGGGTATTGCCAGTACTTTTTGAGGTAAAGTCCTTTTCGTTTGGGCATTTTGTTCTTACGCATGCATAACATCCTTTGCAAGGATAGAATCCTTTCTCCGTGAAAAATGTTAGTCCTCTGCTAGGTGGATCTGGAATGCTTTTTACTATTTTATCTCTGATGGTAGGGGCTCTTCTTTATACAAATTTTGGGTGAGTGGGAAGGATGTCTCTTAGGCGTGTATCTGCTTGTAGGATGTTCCAATTTCGCTTGATGATTTTCTCGATTTGTTTGTGTTGTACACTATAATCTAGAATGATGGGTACTGTATCTTGCCAGATATTTTTATTTGGTTTGTCCTTGATCAGATCTAGTCGGTCCATTTTTTCTACTTCAGCTATGTTTTTTCAATCGTGTTCTTGTAGTAGCCTTTTTCTAGGAACCTCAGTTTCAGATTTTCAGACTGAGTACAGAATTGTTATTTTTTTGTGCAGTTTCGTCTAAGACACATCAGTTGACCTTCTGGTATGTTGAATATCCAATTTTTATGATGGCAACTGTCCAATGGTAGGTAGCTGTTACGGTCTACACCCTTAAAATGTGTTTTGGAGAGGAGTTTTCCATTTTCTTGTTCGATTTCTAGATCTAGGAAGATAATCTTCTTGTCGCTGATGTCCCATGATAGCGTTATATTCCTATAATTTTTGTTCAAGTCTTCCAGGAAATTGGTGAGCTTGGTCCGATCTCCTTTCCACAGGATGATCACGTCATCAATATATCTTCGATATATGTGCAGCTCTTCTGGCTTATTGGTAAAAACTTCCTGATCCTCCCATTTGGCCATAAATAGGCCTGCTACGCTGGGAGCAAATTTTGTTCCCATAGCTACCACTGTTCGTTGGTGCTAGTAATTTCGATTGAACCAAAAGTAGCTGTTTTTCAGACAAAAATCAAGGCTTTTTACAAGGTATTTCCTTTGAATGCATGGTAGTTTAGTGTGTTTCCTTTGTCCCCACTTGATCGCTTTGCAAGCTTGATGGTGTAATACTATTGTGTACAGTGAAGAGACGTCGGCCGTGGCTAGCCCCCATGGTCCGCCATCTAATGGTAAGCATTCCAGTATCTGCAAGATCTGTTTCGTATCACGAAGGTAGGCTGGTGTATTCTGTACGGCTGGTTGGAGAAATTGATCGATATACTGTCCCATTCTTGCTGTCAATGAATCAATGTCGTTCACTATTGGTCTTGGTAGTGGATTAATTTTATCCTTGTGAATTTTGGGTAATATATATATATATATCGGAGTTCTGCAAGATTCTGGTACTAAGTACCTAGCTTCTTTGTCCATTTAGGCCTAAAAAAGGATATCCTAAATAAAAATCAGTTCTAGTGCTTTCCTGCACTTAAAGACGCGGTTACCTAAGAGACGTGTATATGTATCTTCGTCTTGTAGAAGGAGATTCACACTTTTGTTATACTGTTCTTTAGTAAGGACAACTATCCCTCCTCCTTTATCCGCCGGGCGTATAACCAGATCTTTTCTTTTTGTGAGCTTGCGTATGTTTCGGTTCCTCACATTTTTTGATTTTCAATTCCTTTAGTTCATCAAGTACGACTTTTGAATATTTCAATATGTCTATTGTCTTTCACCACTAGGGATGGGCCTGGTGCTCGATTCGAACCCACGTTCGAATCGAGCACAGGGCGTTCGCTCGCTCGGCGAGCCCAGAACTATTTGGGCCGTTCGCATCACATTCGTGTGATGCGAGCGGCCCCGCAATGCATTGCGGCCGGCGCAGTGCATTGCTGGCTGATGATTGGCCAAGCATGCACTGTGACCCCGCATGCTTGGCCAATCACAGCGCCGGAAACTAGGAGATCAATAATTGGCTACAGGCAGGACGCCTGTAGCCGATTAAAGCTCAGGGGCTTTAGTACATGCCCCACCATTTAAAAGGCCGCCACGCCGTCGGCCCCGGTCACATGTGTTCCGGATTTAGGGAGAGCAGTCTGCTAAATGATTTGCTTGATTGCTATTTCTTTGCTAAACCATTGCTACCTGAGTCATTCATCATTACTGAATACTGATCATTCATTGCTGCTGATTGCACAGTGAGTGTGATATTAGCTGCTGCTGGGGATTAGTCTGGTGTGTGCGTGCTGTTAGTACAGCATAGCAGTAGCACCAACCGCAGTGCTGTTAGAACAGCATTGCACCCCAACTTCTGTCCCAACCTTCTGTCCCATCCCAGGCAGGGATTTATATATTGTGTTTGTGGCAGCACACATAGGTCCTATATTTTCTTGTCAGCAGCACACATATAGTACCTATAGTGTGTTTGTGTCAGCAGCACCCATAGGACTTATAGTGTGTTTGTGGCAGCACACATAGCGCCTATATTTTCTTGTCAGCAGCACACATAGTACCTATAGTGTGTTAGTGTCAGCACCCATAGGACCTACAGTGTGTTGTGAGCACACATAGGAGCTCTATTTTTTATACAATATACACTACCGACTACAATGGCTGGAAGACCGCCAAGGAGAGGCAGACCGTCCCAAGGCAAGAACACAGGGCAAGCAGGCTCTGTTTCTAGAGACAACAGTGCTGGTCGTGGACGTGGTCGTGCATCGTCATCAGCACGTGGCCATGGGACACGCTTGTCTTTGTTTTCGGCAGCTGGACATGTTGAGCCGCATCATGCCGAAGGCTTGGTAGAATGGATGACCAAGCCCTCCTCATCCTCCTCATCCTCTCTCACCCAGGCTCAGGGTACTGGCAGAGCAGCTGCCAACGCGTACTCAATGGCATCATCAGCCACCCCTTCCCTAGACCCACCATGTCCTCCTGAGGAGTCCCCCGAACTCTTTGAGCACAGTGTTGGGTACATGCTCCAGGAGGATGCCCAACGATTCGAAGGCTCGGATGATGATACCCAGCTTGAGGAAGGCAGTAGTGTGCGCGCAGAGAGAGGGGATGCTGAAGGACAGCAATCTGGCAGTAATGTTCCACCAGCTGCAGCTTACTGCCAGGTTTGCTCTAGTGGTGAAGAGGGAGGGGATGATGAGGTCACTGACTCCACCTGGGTGCCTGAAGGGAGAGAGGAGGAGGAGGAGGATGCGGCGGCACATGTCCAACGAGGCTGGATGCCCCCTGGAGGCCAGCTAGAGGCCAGCACACCAACTGTATCACACCGCAGAGCTCCGCCTGTGCAGGGCGCTGCCTCTGCACGTTATCACAAAAGTTCTTTGGTGTGGGCCTTTTTTGAGACGAGTGCATCAGATCGCACCACTGCTATTTGCAATATTTGTCTCAAGCGTATCTCGCTTGGCCAAAACATCAGCCACTTGGGCACCACAAGCATGAGCAGACATATGTCGACCTGCCATGCAGCTCGTTGGCAAGCACACATAAAAGACCCACACCAAAGAACAAAGCGGACCTCTCCTTGCTCCTCATCAGCTGGGATCTCCATCCCCACTATATCTTCAGTCCTCTCTGAAAGGTGCTCTGAGAGGACCGAAGGTGTAGAATTAGGTGTGTCACAACCAAGTACTTGCAGTACACCGACGTCCGATTGTAGCAGGCAAATTTCAGCTGCTGGACCGTCGAAAGAAGTATACTCCCAGCCATCCACATGCCCAGTGGTTGAATGCTAGCTTGGCTAAATTGCTAGCACTTCAACTGCTGCCTTTTCAGTTGGTAGACTTGGCCCCCTTCCGTGAGTTTGTTCAATGTGCGGTTCCTCAGTGGCAGGTTTCCAAACGCCACTTTTTCTCACGGAAGACGATTCCGTCTCTCTACCGGCATGTGGAAGGCAATGTCCATGCCTCGCTGGACAGGGCGGTCAGCGGTAAGGTGCATATTACCGCTGACTCATGGTCCAGCAGGCATGGACAGGGACGTTATCCGTCTTTCACGGCCCATTGGGTCACTCTATTGGCAGCTGGGAAGGATGCAGGACAAGGTGCAGTAGTGTTGGAGGTTGTTCCGCCACCACGCCTCCAAAATGCTACTACTGGTTGTGACACACCTCTCTCCTCCACCCCCTCCTCTTCTTCTTCCTCCATGGCCTCTTCGAGTGCTCTGTCCTCGGAACCAGCGGTGCTCCGTAGGCGTACAAGGGGCTACGCGAGTACGCAGGCAAAAAGATGCCATGCCGTGCTTGCGCTGGTGTGTTTGGGGGACAGGAGCCACACTGGGACAGAGGTTCCGGCAGCTCTGCAGGGGCAGGCCGAGTGGTGGTTGACGCCACGCCAGCTTAAGCAAGGAATGGTGGTTTCTGACAATGGCACCAACATCCTCTCCGCCCTGCGACAGGGGCAGCTCACCCATGTGCCCTGTATGGCTCACGTCTTCAACCTGGTGGTGCAGCGGTTCTTGGGCAGGTACCCAGGCTTACAGGATGTCCTGAGGCAGGCCAGGAAAGTCTGTGTGCATTTCCGCCGATCTTATAATGCCAGTGCTCGGCTGACTGAGCTGTAAAAGGAGCTGAACCTGCCCAAGAACCGCCTAATATGTAACATGCCCACCAGGTGGAACTCAACGTTGGCCATGCTGCAGCGACTGCACACGCAGCAGAGGGCCATCAATGAGTACCTTTGCGACTACGGACAGGGTCAGGGGAGCTTGGCTTTTTTTCCCCACGCCAGTGGAGCATGATCAGGGATGCATGCACTGTCCTCTCACCCATTGAGGAGGCCACGAAGATGGTGAGCAGTGACAGTGCATGCATCAGTGACACTGTACCTCTTGTCCACCTGTTGGAGCATACGCTGCGTGGGATAATGGACAGGGCACTTGAGGCAGAACAGAGGGAGGAAGAGGAGGACTTCCTTGCCTCTCAAGGCCCCCTTTATCCAGACAGTGTTCCTCTGTCCCACCCATCACACAGGAGGAGGAGGAGGAGGAGGAGGAGGAGGATTGTGTGAGCATGGAGGTGGAGCCTGGCACTCAGCATCAGCAGCAGCAGTCTTTTAGGGATGATGTACAGTCCCAACAAACCAGTGGACTTGTACGTGGCTGGGAGGAGGTGGCTGGCAATCATGTCGTCCTCAGTGACCCAGAAGACTCCGGACCGAATGCCTCAGCTAACCTACGTTGCATGGCCTCCCTGATCCTTCAAAGCCTGCGGAAGGATCCTCGTGTTCTTCGGATCAAGGAGAGGGACCATTACTGGCTGGCCACTCTCCTTGATCCACGGTACAAGGGTAAGGTTGCGGACCTTATCTTGCCATCGCAGAGGGAGCAGAGGATGAGACATCTCAGGGAGGCCTTGCAGAAAGGTCTGTGCAACGCGCTCCCAGAAATTGGGAGGTTACAAACTCCTGGTCCTGGACGACGAGTTGCTGAGGCTTCGGTCAGTAGCAGAAGGAGCGGTGGGGAAGGTGGACGTCTGACCAATGCGTTCAGACAATTTTTTAGTCCGCAGCCCCAAGGTATGATCGGTTCCAGCAACCATCGCCAGCGTCTGATATACATGGTGCAGGAATACCTAGGGGCAAGGTCAGACTTGGACACCTTTCCCACCGAAAATCCTCTGGCTTACTGGGTCCTGAGGATGGATCACTGGCCAGAGCTTGCACAGTATGCAATTGAGCTACTGGCCTGTCCTGCATCCAGCGTTCTTTCCGAACGCACATTCAGTGCTGCTGGAGGATTTGTCACCGATCACAGGGTGCGCCTGTCCACCGACTCGGTTGATCGACTGACCTTCATAAAAATGAATCAGTCTTGGATCACCACCAGCTACCAGGCACCTGAAGCGGATATGACTGAATAATTTATAATGTCACATCCCTTCAAGACTGCCTATGCTAATGCTGAGTGACTGTCCTGTTATGTTCACTGACTATCCTCTTCCTCCTCCTCAATGATCCATGCCACCACACCAGTGCCTAAGGCACAATTTTTCAGCCCCTGTATAACAGGGGCGTGTAATTACAATTTTTTTAAAAAAAATACTTCAACAGGTGTGACTGCTGTGCTCCAAGTACAGTATCTGTGAGGGGTTGCAGTGTTGTGGCACCAGCACCAATGCCTAAGGCACAATTTTTCAGCCCCTGTTTAACAGGGGCGTGTAATTACAATTTTTTAAGCAATGCTTCGCAACATGTCTGACTGCTGTGCTCCAAGTACCGTATCTGTGAGGGGTTGTAGTGTTGTGGCACCAGCACCAGTGCCTAAGGCACAATTTTTCAGCCCCTATTGGGGCGTGTAATTACAATTTTTAGGCAATGCTTTGCAACAGGTCTCATTGCTGTGCTCAGAGTACAGTATCTGTGAGGGGTTGCAGTGTTGTGGCACCAGCACCAATGCCTAAGGCACAATTTTTAAGCCCCTGTTTAACAGGGGCGTGTAATTACAAATCTTGATCTAATAGTTCACAGCAGGGCCCATTCCTGCGCCCACCAAGAGTAACTGTGAGGGCCTACAGTCTTGTGGCAACACCGTCCACCACCACCAAAGGCCCAATTTTTCTGCCCTGTTCAACAGGTGCATGAAATTACAAATCTTGATCTAATAACTCACAGCAGGGCCCATTCCTGCGCCCACCAAGAGTAACTGTGAGGGCTTACAGTCTTGTGGCAACACCGTCCACCACCATTACCACCACCAAAGGCCCAATTTTTCTGCCCTGTTCAACAGGTGCATGCAATTACAAATCTTGATCTAATAACTCACAGCAGGGCCCATTCCTGCACCCACCAAGAGTAACTGTGAGGGCTTACAGTCTTGTGGGAACACCGTCCACCACCAAAGGCCCAATTTTTCTGCCCTGTTCAACAGGTGCATGCAATTACAAATCTTGATCTAATAACTCACAGCAGGGCCCATTCCTGCACCCACCAAGAGTAACTGTGAGGGCTTACAGTCTTGTGGCAACACCGTCCACCACCACCACCACCACCACCAAAGGCCCAATTTTTCTGCCCTGTTCAACAGGTGCATGCAATTACAAATCTTGATCTAATAGTTCACAGCAGGGCCCATTCCTGCGCCCACCAAGAGTAACTGTGAGGGCCTACAGTTTTGTGGCAACACCGTCCACCACCACCAAAGGCCCAATTTTTCTGCCCTGTTCAACAGGTGCATGCAATTACAAATCTTGATCTAATAACTCACAGCAGGGCCCATTCCTGCACCCACCAAGAGTAACTGTGAGGGCTTAAGCCCCATACACACGCGCGGATTATCCGAGGACCAGGTCCGGCGGATCATGTCCGTCGTACTTTGTCCGATGTTGGTTTTGCGTACACACGGTCGGACAACGTTGTTGGAAAATCCGATCATTCTGAACGTGGTGACGTTTGTTGAGTACGACGGGACTACGTAGAGGCTAGTAGCCAATAGCTTAGGTCTTGTAATGTGATCTGAGCATGCGTGGCACTTTGTCCGGTCGGAATTCGCTACACACGATCGGAATTGGTGTGATCGGACCGTGTTGTCGCAAAATCTATCCAGCAGGAGATAGGACTTTGTCCGTCGGACAATCCGACGTACACTGTCCGATGGTGCATACACATGGTCTGATTTTTCAACAACATTGTCCGATCGGACAGAATCCATGCGAAAATCCGACCGTGTGTATGGGGCTTTACAGTCTTGTGGCAACACCATCCACCACCACCACCACCACCAAAGGCCCAATTTTTCTGCCCTGTTCAACAGGTGCATGCAATTACAAATCTTGATCTAATAACTCACAGCAGGGCCCATTCCTGTGCCCACCAAGAGTAACTGTGAGGGCTTACAGTGTTGTGGCTACACCAACATCTAATAGGGCAAATTTCTGCAGAGTATATACGGCAGGCCCCTACTTTCAAACATCCAACTTACAAACGACTCCTACTTGCAAACGGAAAGAGAAAACAGGAAGTGAGAGGGAATCTACCCCTAGGAAGGGAAATTCTATCCTGTTAGATTTAATTTGGGAAAAAGGTATCTCCTCTCTACTGATGCTTTATCACCAATCCTTGTTTCATTTAAAACCCCACTTTTCCAAAAACATTTGTCATTGGGACGGAAAGTGAGGTGAAATGTTCTGAACAGATGTGCAAAGACAGCAAATGTTACAGGGGTGATAACCCCTCCCTATGTTCTCCAAAAAGCTTAAAAAAATTTTTTTTGGGATGGAGCTACACTTCATAATGTACCTGTTCAGATTCTACTTAAGAACAAACCTACAGTCCGTGTCTTGTTTGCACCACCTATATACTGCTGTTCAGAGTATATAGGGTTGTAGGTATAGGGTTTTATTTTGGGTGCGGGGTCCCCCTTAATATCCATACAAGACCCAAAGGGGCTGGGGTGGGGGGGGGGGGGTGATGGGGTAGCCATGCCATTTTTCTCAAGGATTTTCAGCCATATGGCGGCCAGGACAAGACATGACATTAAAGCCGCAAGTGGTTTTAAATGGCTTCTTTTTTTCCTTTACAAATGTCATTTTGTGCAGGGACAGTTCTAAACACGGGAAACACATGCCACTTCACAGGCATACTTTAGACACCCCCCAGGTACCATATTTAAAGGAATATTTCACTTTTTTTTTTTCACTTTATGCATCACTAAAATGACTGCTCCCGAAAAAACGTTAGTTTTTAAAAGTTATTTTTGCATTGATATATGTCCCCTGAGGCAGGACCCGGGTCCCCAAACCTGTTTTATGACATTAACATGCATATTGGCCGTTGTAATTGGCAATTTTGATTTCAAACGTTCGCGTCCATTATAACGAATAGGGTTCGAAAATTTGCGCAAACTTTCGGTCCGTTCGAAGGTTCTGGTGCGAACCGAACCCGGGGGTGTTCGGCTCATCCCTATTCACCACTGGGTTAAAAATGGATTTGTTTCTTAGAGGACTGTGGATGATCTCTTCTTCATACCTTGTTATCCTCGGGTTAACAGGGGTTGTTTAAAAGTATTTTTTTTCAATATTTAACTTCCTGACATATTTTTGGATCCCTATGTAGGTTTGGAATTTATCCATATTTTTGGTTGGTGCATATTTTAGTCCCTTATCCAGAACTCCAATTTCTTCATGAGACAGTGGGTGTCCACTGAGGTTGAAGATCCCTTCGCTTTTACTCTCTTTTTCTTTTGAGTTCTCTTACCCCCTCCACATCCTCTCGCCTTTCTGGTGTACTTCTTGGGTTCCTCGGGTCTTCGTTCCTCCTTGGTGTTTTTTTTTCCCTGCCCCTCTCTAAAAAAGAGCTCTCATAGTCCATATCCGATTGTCGATGTCCATCATTCGGTCTTCGATCTAGAGGAGCATAGTAGTTGTGAGTGGGGATGGGGCTCCTCTTGTGTGTTCTATATGTCCCTTGGGATGGATAATTCTGTTGTCCCCCATCTCTTCTCTCGTATTGTCTCTCCGGGCTTCTTCCTCTTGGTGCATAGTTTTCATATGGGCGTTCTCTATTATCATTCATCGGGCCTCTATTGTCCCTTTGGTTGTATTGATATGTTCTGTTGTCTCTCTGGTCCTGATAATGTCTTGGTCCATTGTTCTGGCCGTTCTTCTTATTTTTCCAGAAAGGCTTTTTCCATCCGTTCTGAGGTGTTCTGTCTTGATATTGTGGTCTTCTATCATTGCAGTACGGTGTGGGTCTTCCATCATTTCTATATGGGGTATGTTGATTGTGATTGACTTGTCTCTCCTCATGTCTTTGTCTCTTGTCTATTTCTATCATAGACCTCATGAGGTTTGTTGTAGGTGTCCTATCTAGCTTCTATATTGGTATATTCTGGCTGTACCCTCACCGTTTTTTCGGGGGTGGAATATGTAGAGATCGGGTCCAGGTTGCCTAATTGGCTTTGCCATTTAAAAGCTCTATCAGTTTTGAAGTCGTTCATATCCCGATTGTATTTTTTGCTCTTTCTTTGTTGTACCTCTTTATCCTTTTTCATAAGGTCTTTAGTTCTGCGGTCAGTGCTGTAAATTCTGCTGTGTCCTTATAAGTTTCTAATTCTTCTTTCACTCCAGTTATAATTTCATCCACCACTTTTTGTTTTTTCTTCTTTCTCTCTAATAGAAACATAAGAAGTTCCATAATTTTTCCATTAAAAAATTTGAACCAGTCGTCCATTGACTCCTGGTCTGTTAGTCCATCATTTGGGATGATGTCCCATCTAAAACGTCTCGGGACAATACTGTCCTTGAGGTATTGCTCAAAGGTAGTGATATCCCACCAGAGGCTCACTTTCTTTTCCATAATGTGGCCTAGTTTATGCATGAGGCTCTTTAGATCACTGCCTCTATTGGTGGGTGTGGTTGTGTTAAAAACTTCCTCTAAATTGACCTGTCTTTTGTCTAAAAATGAAAATACATCCATGGTGGCTGCAAGATTGTGTAGGAATAGATACAGATAGATAATAGAAGAAGTAATCCTGTGCCAACAGGTTCCTAGAAAAAGGCTACTGCAAGAACACGATTGACAAAAACATAGCTGAAGTAGAAAAAATGAACCGACTAGATCTGATCAAGGACAAACCAAATAAAAATATCTGGCAAGTACCCATCATTCTAGATTATAGTGTACAACGCAAACAAATCGAGAAAATCATTAAGCGAAATTGGAACATCCTACAAGCAGATACACGCCTAAGAGAGATCCTTCCCACTCACTCCAAATTTGTATAAGGAAGAGCCCCTACCATCAGAGATAAAATAGTAAAAAGCATTCCAGATCCACCTAGCAGAGGACTAACATTTTTCATGGGGAAAGGATTCTATCCTTGCAAAAGATGTTATGCATGCGTAAGAACAAAACGCCCAAACGAAAAAAGGAAGGACTTTACCTCAAAAAGTACTGGCAATACCCATGAGATTAAAGAATTTGTCTGCTGCAATACAATAGGAGCAGTATATGTTCTCGAATGCAGCTGTGGGCTCCAATATGTAGGCCGTACCAAGAGACCACTTAGGGTTTGGATAAAAGAACACGTTCAGAATATACAAAAAGGCTTTGACAAACATAGTGTATCAAGACACTTCGCTACTCATCATAAGAAGGATCCAACACACTTGAAATTTTGGGGAATAGAGCCATATGTGAAACATTGGTGGGGGGGACATAAGGTCAGAACCCTGAGCCAGCTCGAGTCCAAATGGATTTTTACCCTGGACACTCTCACGCCATATGGCCTAAGTATTGAATTTGATCTTAACTGTTTAAGATCTGTTTTCTTAGCGACTTTTAAGATTTTTCCTCTAGCTTTTAATATTTTAATTAATTTTCTTTACCAGGGCTAAGCCCTGCCTTCTGGACTTTAGTTTCCACACAGAACCTTCTAATATGTCTATTGTTCCTGTATATAAGCTATCCATATATGCACTGAACACCCCCACCATTGGCCCCTGTGCCTCTTGGGCTATCGGACTCTCTTTTTAATCGATTCCTCTATTTATGAACTGCATCTTTTTAGTGATTTTTTTCGCAATATTGTGTTATGACTTAAGTTTTTAACCACTAGGCGCCCGCGCTATAGCCGAAAGATGGCTGCAGCGCGGATGCCCCCTCCTGTTTACTTTCCTAATGCGCGCTCCTGAGAGCGCGCATCGGGGAAGCTCTGTGCTGGCCGTGTCAGTCGGACATAGCCAGTCACAGATCGCTGTAAACGAGCAATCATGTTATCAGTGCCACGTGTCATCAGTGCCACGTATCGGTGCCATCTGTCATCAGTGCCACGTATTAGTGCCATCTCTCATCAGTGCCACGTATTAGTGCCACATGATATCAGTGCCACGTATAAGTGCCATCTGTCATCAGTGTTACGTGTCATCAGTGCCCCGTGTTAGTGCCATCTGTCATTAGTGCCATATCAGTGTCATCAGTGCCACGTATCAGTGCCACCTGTCATCAGTGCCACGTCAGTGTCATGTGTCATTGTCATGGTGCTCCAGGGCCTTCAAAAGTGTAATAGTTAGATGTGTAATTTATGCTCCTAGAACACGTCATGGCGCTCCCTGCATTTTGGGCCTCTCTAGTGGCTAGGCTGTGTAAAAGTCCCACACATGTGGTATCGTAATACTCAGGAGGAGTAGCAGAATTTTTTTTGGGGTGTCATTTGTGGTACACTTGCCATGTGAGAGAAATAACATATTACAATGACAATTTTGTGGAAAAAAATAAAAAATAATAAAATAATTCATTTTGCAAAAAGCTGTTGTGGGAAAAAATTACAACATCAAAAAGCTCACCATGCCTCTTTCTAAATACCTTGGAATGTCTACTTTCAAAAAAGGGGTCGTTTGGGGGGTATTTGTACTTTCCTGGCATGTTCGGGTCACAAGAAATGAGATAGGCCACCAGTACATCAGATGTGATCAATTTTGTATGATTCGCACCACAGTTTGTAGAGTCTCTAAATTTCACAAAGACCAAATAATATCCACTAATTTGGGTTATTTTTACCAAAGATATGTAGCAGTATAAATTGTGGCCAAAATTTATGAAGAAAAATTAATAATTTGCTAAATTTTATCACAGAAACAAAGAAAAATTCATTTTTTTTTCAAAATTTTCAGTCTTTTTTCATTTATAGCGCAAAAAATAAAAAAAACAGAGGTGATCAAATACCACCAAAAGAAAGCTCTATTTGTGGGGAAAAAAAGGACAAATAATTAATTTGGGTACAGTATTGCATGACTGAGTAATTGTCATTCAAAATGTGAGAGCACCGAAAGCTGAAAATTGGTCTAGGCAGGAAGGGTGTTTAAGTGCCCAGTAAGCAAGTGGTTAAAATCACGTAATTTCCGGTCGCCTCTTATTATTCTCTCGCATGGTCTCTATTAGGGTTGAGCGAACCCGAACTGTAAAGTTCGGGTCCTTACCGGACTTTTGGGTGTTCGGGTCCGGTGTTCGGCGATGTAATGGTGCTTTTTAAAGTGTCTTTTAAAAGCACTCACGGCTATATGAATTGTCGGCTCCCTGTAATACAGAGAACAGTTATTGAAAGTCTTCGATTTTTAAAAAGTTATTGTCATAAAATGTGTTTGGGGACCTGGGTCCTGCCCCAGGGGACATGTATCAATGCTTAAAGTGAAAGTTCGGGTCCTTACTGGACTTTTGGGTGTTCGGGTCCGGTGTTCGGCGATGTAATGGTGCTTTTTAAAATGTCTTTTAAAAGCACTCACGGCTATATGAATTGTCGGCTCCCTGTAATGCAGAGAACAGTCATTGAAAGTCATTGATTTTTAAAAAGTTATTGTCATAAAATGTGTTTGGGGACCTGGGTCCTGCCCCAGGGGACATGTATCAATGCTTAAAGTGAAACAATAAAAGTGTAATATTCCTTTAAATTTCGTACCTGGGGGGTGTCTTTACCCTGTTTCCCCCGAAAATAAGACCTAGCGTGATTGTCAGTGATGGCTGCAATATAAGCCCTATCCCCCAAATAAGCCCTACCCTGTTTCCCCGAAAATAAGCCCTACCCTGAAAATAAGACCTACAAGGACTTTAACTAGGGCTTATTTGGGGGGTAGGGCTTATATTGCAGCCATCACCGACAATCACGCTAGGTCTTATTTTCGGGGAAACAGGGTAGTATGCCTGTGAAGGGGCACATGTTTCCCGTGCTTAGAACTGTCCCTGCACAAAGTGTCATTGTTGCAGGAAAAAAGCTATTTAAAATCACTTGCGGCTAATGAATTGATGGCTCCCGTAACACAGAGAACAGTCATTCAAATAAAAAAAAAAATGATGTAGGGGTCCCCCTAAATATCCATACCAGACCCTTCAGGTCTGGGATGTATTTTAAGGGGAACCCCAGCCAAAAAAATAAAAATGGCGTGGGGTCCCCTCAAAATCCATACCTGACCCTTATCCGAGCATGCAACCTGGCAGGCCGCAGGAAAAGAGGGGGGGACGAGAACGCCCCCCCTCCCTCCTGAACCGTACCAGGCCACATGCCCTCAACATTGGGAGGGTTCTTTGGGGGTCTGTGACCCCTCAAAGCACCATGTCCCTATGTTGATGGGGACAAGGGCCTCGTCCCCACAACCCTGGCCATTGGTTGTGGGGGTCTGCGGGCGGGGGGCTTATCGGAATCTGGAAGCCCCCTTTAACAAGGGGACCCCCAGATCCCGCCCCCCTGTGTGAAATGGTAAGGGGGTGCAAAAGTACCCCTACCATTTCACCAAAAAAGTGACAAAAAATTTAAAAATGACAGGAGACGGTTTTTGACAACTCCTTTATTAAAGTCTTCTTTCATCTTCTTTCTTATGGTCTTCTTCCTTTTTTCATCCTTCGGTTTCTTCATCTTCTTCTTCCATCTTCTTCTTCTTCCATCATCTTCTTCCTCTGATCCGCTTCTTCTTGCTCTGGTCTTCTCGTCCGGCATCCTCTTCCACGGCGTCGGTCTCTTCTTGGGCCGCTCCGCTCAATGGGAGGCTCCCGCTATGTGAGACTTCTCTCCGGCATCTTCTTCCATGGCGTCTGTCTCTGAGGCTTCACTCTGGCATCTTCTTCCACGGCGTCGGTGTCTTCTTGGGCCGCTCCTCGCAATGGGAGGCTCCCGCTGTGTGAGGCTTCGCTTTGTCTGACAGGTCTTTTATAACAGAGGGCGGGGCCACCTGGTGACCCCGCCCCCTCTGACGGATGGGGACTTCCCTATGGCTTTCCCCGTGATGTCAGAGGGGGGCGGGGTCACCACGTTATAAAAGACCTGTCAGACGAAGCGAAGCCCCACACAGCAGGAGCCTCCTATTGCGAGGAGCGGCCCAAGAAGAGACTGACGCCATGGAAGAAGATGCCGGAGCGAAGCCTCACACAGCGGGAGCCACCCATTGCGCGGAGCAGCCTAAGAAGAGACCGACGCCGTGGAAGAAGATGCCGGACGAGAAGACCAGAGCAAGAAGAAGTGGATCAGAGGAAGAAGAAGATGGAAGAAGAAGATGAAGAAACCAAAGGATGAAAAAAGGAAGAAGACCATAAGCAAGAAGATGAAAGAAGACTTTAATAAAGGAATTGTCAAAAACCGTCTCCTGTCATTTTTAAAATTGTTGTTGTCACTTTTTTGGTGAAATGGTAGGGGTAAAACTACCCCCTTACCATTTCACACCACACCTGAAGGGTCTGGTATGGATATTTAGGGGGACCCCTACGTCATTTTTTTTTTAAATTTGAAGCGGGGTTCCCCTTATTATCCATAGCAGACCTGAAGGGCCTGGTAATTGAATTTGGGGGAAACCCCACGCTTTTTTTTGTATCAATGACTTTCAATGAATGACTGTTCTCTGTGTTACGAGAGCCGGCAATTCATTAGCCACAAGTGATTTTAAATAGCTTTTTTTCCTGCAAAAATGACACTTTGTGCAGGGACAGTTCTAAGCACTGGAAACATGCGCCCCTTCACAGGCATACTATAGACACCCCCAGGTACGAAATTTAAAGGAATATTACACTTTTATTGTTTCACTTTAAGCATTATTAAAATCACTGCTCCCGAAAAAACTGCAGTTTTTAAAAGTTCACCACCCCAAGCAAATCGCACCACATCACCCCCAACAAATTGCATCACCCAAAGCAAATCACACCGCATCACCCCCAGCAAATCACACCGCATCACCCCCAGAAAATCACACCTCATCCCCCAGCAAATCACAGCACCCCAAGCAAATCGCAGCACATCACCCCCAGCAAATCACAACGCATCACCCCATGCAAATTGAACCACCCCATACAAATCACACCACATCACCCCCAGCAGATCGCACCACCCCGTGAAAATCGGCCAATTTACAACCCCTATCCATTATAGAGTGTTGTCTTATGGCGTTTATGTGAAATTTCCATTAATATCTGTGAAATATTGTAATTATGAATATATCTCCTTTTGCTTGCAGCTATGAAAGCTGGGCAAGTTAATTGCAGACATTGCGGGGCCGATACTTGACACTAACAATGGGGATCCACTTCCATTGTTTGTCACCTATTCACTATAAACGACCCCATGCCGGGATAGGTAATGAAGTAGGACCATTCAAGTATATTTTGCATCACTGGGAGTTGCCTGTAAGGGGGCTGGCTTAGACTAAGTAACCAATCAGAATGCACGCTAAGCCAGCCAATGAGACATCAGCCTGGTTTTGGATACTCTCAGAGGAAAGGGGAGGCAACTCTCTTTTTCCGGGGAACCAGCAAGCAGAATGGAACTAAGGTAAAAATTCTAGCCAGCAGGGGAAGCCATGCCCTGCTATTTGTAACTAAACATGCGTGTAGACCACAGTCTGAAAGAATATAATCTAAATTCCTTTATGTATATATTTTTATTCCAACCTAGCATTTTATGCCTTGATGTGCTAGGGATTTGTGTATTAGCTAGAGTTTTAACTAGCTGTAATAAATGTTATTATATTTAAAGCCTTTCCTCCTGGTCAATAGAACTCTCATTTAACCCATATCATATTTTGTGATTAATAAATCAGAAATAGAGATTTTAGAGGTTAACAAGAGGAGCCGTTTGGACGGGTAGCCGTAGATATTGTAGGACCCCTCACCAAACCCAGCCCCTCCGGCAAAATGTACATCCTGACAATAGTAGACTATGCAACACGGTATCCCAAGGCGGTGGCTCTGACAAATACACATGCGGAGACAGTGGCTGAAGCGCTGATGCGGGTCTTCTCCCGGATGGGCTTTCCCAGAGAGATAGTCTTGGACCAGGGCACTCAGTTCACTGCGGAAGTCACCCAGCAGCTGTCGAGACTGTGTGGCATCAAGTAAATTATTAGTTCTCTCCATCACCCCCAGACAAATGGCCTATGTGAAAGGTTCAATGGCACGTTAAAACAAATGCTCCGGACTTTCGCGGACATGAGTCGGGACTGGGAAAGATTCCTGCCACACCTTCTGTTTGCTTACAGGGAGGTGCCGCAGGAATCTATAGGATTCTCCCCCTTCGAACTAGTTTTCAGGCAAAAAGTACGGGGACCCTTGATTTAATCTGGGAACACTGGGAAGGAGCAGAAGGGGCGGGTGGTACCCCTGTGTTGGATTCAATATGCTGGGATCCATACATCCATACATGGACAGTTTCCCGGAGAACAAGATGCACCACCCCTGTGGAATGTAGCCAGTCATACCTCCTATTGTCATTAGGCTAGGGCTATTCTACGTGATGAATGGCGGCTCCGATCTGTCTGTGCTAAACAAAAGGCCAATTTAATAGGGGGTGGGCTACCAGAGATCAAAATTCCAAGATTAGACAACAGTCAGATTAAGTGCAATTCTGTATAGTATATCATCTTATTGTAGCCTTGCTGTATGTTATGTAATTTTGTAACCCCCTTTTAATACACGTTAGCTTTCTTATTTCCTTGGGAAATAAATAAGATTTAATTATTCTTAAGCCGTGTGTTTGGTTTCATAACTAAATGTATTATTGTGATACTAACAGTAGCATGCGCTCATAGTTTTAACAGACCGACTAATCTACAGAGACTAGACAAAGTAGTTAATGTAGAATTTGATAATAATTGTAGAAAACGATATACCACTACAGCCTATATATATCATGCATCAACTACTTTGTCTAGTCTCTGTAGATTGGCAGTCTGTTAAAACTATGAGCGCATGCTACTGTTAGTATCACAATAATACATTTAGTTATGAAACCAAACACACGGCTTAAGAATAATCAAATCTTATTTATTTCCCAAGGAAATAAGAAAGCTAACGTGTATTAAAAGGGGGTTACAAAATTACATAACATACAGCAAGGCTACAATACAATGATATACTACAGGGCTTGACAAATTTTCTTGGAATCTAGGAGCCAGCTAAAAAAGTTAGGAGCCAGGTTTTTTTTTTTTTTTAATGACAACGACTGACAGGTGGCACTGGGCACCGTAGGACGTCCTCCCAGAACCTTGCTCCTGCGCGCCCCCTGGGGCGCGCACTCGGGAACATCCGTGACCGCCAGGTCCCGAGGACCCGGCGCATTGCGGTAAACGGACGCCGATAACCACGTGATCGCTCTGTCAAATGACGGTGCGATAACATGTACACAAACCGGCGTCACGTCATGACGCTGGTTCCTTCCTCCCCTCTCTGTATCGATCAGTACAGTGAGAGGGGAGAAGCTGAGAGAGGGAGAGATGGGACCAGCGCTGTGGGCTGGATGTGTAGTGCCCACAGCGCTGGTCAGTGACAGTTACACTGCCAGCACTGTGCAATACTCTGCCACCACTGTGCAATACTCTGCCAATACATTTTAATAGAAACAAAGAATTTTTTTTTTACCGAATTTTCTGTATTTTTTGATTTATAGTGCAAAAAATAAAAAACCCAAAAGAAAGCTCTATTTGTGTGAAAAAAAGGACAAAAAATTCATTTGGGTACAGTGTTGCATGACTGAGAAATTGTCATTCAAAGTGTCAGAGCACTGAAAGCTGAAAAGTGCCCAGTGGTTAACATTGCATTAGCATTGTTAGAGGTGTTTCAATACCAACGGCCACCACAAGATGGCGCCATAGAAGGATTTCAGAAGGCCGCAAAGCCGCGGCCTAAATTTCTGGCCGGCGCGGCCCGATGCAACAGGTTGACACAGTACCGCAGCTGTGTCGCCCCAGGCGCCAGGACCCCAATTCTAGGCGCAATTGTGCCCGGGCGACCAGGGTTTGTCGAGGCCTGATATACTATACAGTTAAAATACAATATAATGGTCTACTTAACACATGTCCTTGTGACTGGCCTCTCGATGGAGAAAGAGAATCAGTTGTGTGTGCAATTCCCTTTTGTCAAACACACCTCCAGCATAGCACCTCCCATTGCCCGCCTATCCTCTTTTTTGCATACGCCTTCATCTATTCTGATTGTCCTGCCACAAGTGGTCTCTGGGGGGCAGTATCTGTCCAGAATTGCACTTAATCCGACTGTTGTCTAATCTATGGATCCCAGCATATTGAATCCAACAATATCGTTTTCTACAATTATTATCAAATTCTACACCCTGTTATACCCTATGTGTTGGAGTTCCGTGACCGCTTGGAGGAACTGACTCAGAAGGTGCGTACTAAACTCCATGCGGCACAGACTTGCCAGTGCCAATGGTATGACAGTGGCACCAGGGGACGTAGCTTTCAGATTGCCCAAAAGGTTTTGATTTTAACCACTTGCCACTTGTGTCCAATCACGGCTGATCACAGTGTAAATAGGAAGAGCCGTTGATCGGCTTTTCCTCACTCGCATTTGTCGGACGCGAGTAGAGGAGAGCCGATCGGCTGCTCCTCTGACAGGGGGGTCTGTGCTGATCAATTATCAGTGCAGCCCCCCGAGGATTCCCACACTGGACCACCAGGGACGCCACCAGACCACCAGGGATGCCCAGCACCAGGTATGCCACCCTAGACCACCAGGGATGCCAGTCAGTGCCCACAATGGATGCCAATCAGTGCCCACAATGGGCATCACTGATTGGCATGCATTATTGTTTGGCACTGATAGGCGGCATTGTATTGTACTGATGGATGCCAATCAGTGCCCATCCGTGCCACCTATCAGTGCCCATCCATGCCGCCTATCAGTGCCCATCCATCCTCATCCGTGCCGCCTATCCATGCCCATCCATGCCGCCTATCCATGCCAATCCATGCCAGCTATCAGTGCCAATTTGTGCCACCTATCAGTGCCCATCCGTGTCGCCCATCAGTGCCACCTATCAGTGCCCATCAGTGCCACATATCAGTGCCCATCAATGCCACCTCATCAGTGCCACTTTATTGGTGCCACCTCATTGGTGCCCATCAGTGCCGCCTTATCAGTGCCCGTCAGTGCAGCCCCATCAGTGCCCATCAGTGAAGGAGAAAACTTACTTATTTACAAAGTTTTGAAACTGAAACAAAAAAACATTTTTTTTTTTAAAAACATTTGAACTTTTTTATTTGTTTAGCAAAAAATAAAAACCGTAGAGGTGATCAAATAACACCAAAAGAAAGCTCTATTTGTGGGAACAAAATTATAAAAATTTAAAGTGGGTACAGTGTAGCATGACCGCGCAATTGTCATTCAAAGTGCGACAAAGCTGAAAGCTGAAAATTGGTCTGGGCAGGAAGGTGTTTAAGTGCCCTGTATTAAAGTGGTTAAAACCTGTTTGCCACGACAGACTACAGGCCGCCTGGCAGGGCCCATACCAAGTGGTGGAGAAGAGATGCAATACCACCTACGTGATAGGTCCTTGCTCAGGAAATGGGGGTAGACGCATGCTACATTTGAACATGCTCAAACCTTACTATGAGAGAATGGAGGATGTGGCTGCAATATGTGCGCCAGCCTTCGACGAGTTTAAGAACCTTCCTCTACCAGACCTTCTGTCTGGGGGAGGATGAGACGCTGGGCACTTTACATGAAGTTCAGCTGGGGGAAAGGTTAAGCCCACAAGAGCGCATCCAGGCTCGGCAATTGCTAGTCAAGAAGGGAGCCACTATCTCAAACATACCTTGATGCACGTGGCTGGCAATGCACCGAGTAGACACCTCGGAACAATCACCCCTCAGACAGACTCCCTATAGAAGTTAAAGTTGAAGAACTGATGTACTATCAAGGATATATAGTCCTTGAATATCCTGTCCTTGATAAGCATGAGTGACTTCCATTGAGAGGAGTGGACGCACCCAATGTCCGGGTACGAGACTGACTTTGAACAGGGGGATCAGGTAGAGACCAAGATTTCCTCATTTACACATAAATTTACACGTATCTTAGAGAAGAAATCATCATTATTCTGGCATATAAAATCATTCGATCGGTATAGTAAAGAAAAAATAAACCCATATGGGCTTAGAATTCAAATTTTCCCAAACTCCGAAAATATGAGTGAAGAAGGGAAAAAAGAGTGGGAAGCAAATTTACATAAGTGCTCACAGGCTATGATGGATATACTAAAAAAGGAATATACTAAACAACTAGCACAGCTTGATGAAGAAATTAACAACTTAGAAACACAGCTGTCTCAATATAAAAGTAATGATCTATATCTCAAACTACAAACTAAACTGAAAGAACATTTGTTTCTATATAACAAAAATATTTTACAAAATAAAGAGACAAAATTTTGGAGGGATAAGCTGTCCTTCGCTGAAGGCAAAGCCTACAGATGGACTATAAATACAAATACACAACGTGGACGACCATGTGATCGAACCCCAATATACTAAACATGATCAATCACGTTCTATTTCTCCTACCTCGACCTCCCAAAGCAGGGGACGAGGCCGTCAGAAAAGGAGTCGCAACAACAGAAGCTCTCTTGAACAAGATATGAAAAAACATAACATGGATCCAGATGTTGACTTTAGTGAGAATGTACCCACTGCCGCTCGAGGGGGGCAGTCCTCTCGTGCTGCAGTGGGAGACCCTGAGATTACAACATTTGATGCCGCACTTAGTAATCAACGCCCCTCCAATATCACTGAACGTACAACTTCTCAAACGACTTTAAACTTTGCCCGGGGAGTGCACTCCCCAATGAACATCAAAGGGGGAAGAGGGATATAATTCCCGGTGACATGCCACAACCCCTTAACGTAATTAATTTGTCCACATTGCCTATAACTAAGGCAGAAACTGCACTCCTATCAAAGGGCCTTAATTATTGTCCAGAACAGAGTATAAATTAGTTTGAACTGATCACAGATTTACACCTGTTTGCTAGGAAATTGCTTTTAAAATGCCAATACGCACCTTTACCTACTAAAAATGAATTGGATTGCACAGATTGGTCTAGATACTCAATGCGTGAATTTCGAGCTTTACGTGATCTAACATTATTATATAATGAAAATCACACTGAAGACCTGATTGATCAAATCGATTTGACGGCCTTGTTCGCCGAAATCGACAAATCAACATCACCTGAATCCATTACTTTTAAAAAACCCTCTACTAAATTTCCACTGCTTGGTACAAATGCAAGTATCCATACTTTTGTCAAGCAAGTCTTACGCGACATTACTAAAATCCAATGCATCTCTCAAGATGCAAGGAATCTATCATCGGAAGAAAATAAGGCTCTAAAAACACTCCAATCCAAGGTCACCCTGGTTATTAAACCCTCGGATAAAGGAGGAAATGTTGTGGTAATGGACCACTGAAGCTATAGATCCATGTGTCTAAAGATACTCAATAATAAAGATTGGTACAAAACTGTACATCAGTGGCAAATCAAAAAATCTTATCAGGTCTTCTACGACTTTGTTGATAAATCATTTAGAGAAAAAACTATTAATCAACAACTGTATGACTACATTAGAACCAAGCATCCAAAAGAACCCACGTTCTACAGTACTCCTAAAATTCATAAAAATTGTAGTGATCCAACTGGACGCCCCATTGTATCAGGCAATGGAGGAATTTCATAGAATTTAAGTAGGGTAATTGATGCATACTTACAACCATTTGTTATAGCCTTACCTTCCTTTGTGAAGGATACTATACATTTTCTATCTAGTATTAGATCATTAAGTATACCAAAGCGTGTGCTTTTGGTTACTATTGATGTTGAATCCTTGTATTGTTCAATTCCTCATGTATCGGGCCGACAAGCAATCCACAATGTACTTTCTCACAATTCCAAATATGATAAATCTTTCAACGCATTCATTTTGGATGCTTTGGAATATATTTTAAATAACAATTTTTTTCTGTTTGACTCCTCCCACTACCTCCCAGGTGCAGGGCATAGCAAAAGGGAAAATGTTGTGCCCCATCCTACGCCAATCTGTTCCTGGGGGAGTGGGAGAAGTCTCTCCCCCAGAGACGAGGGCCTCGTCGGGTACCTGGACCAGATAATTATCTGGCTCAGGTACATCGACGATGTCTTCTAAAGTTCACTATGAACTATGATCCTCATATGGTGACATTTTTGGATGTGAAGGTGAAGAAAGAACCTATGGGAAATTTGACTACTACTTTATACCGAAAAGAGACTGCAGGAAACGCGGTATTGCATGCCAAAAGCTTTCACCCCCCCCCCCACTCTTAAAGTCAATACCGTACGGACAGTACCTGAGATTGAGGAGAAACTGTTCTAACAATGATTTTTTTCAAAATCGAGGCCGGTCTTCTGCAAAGCCGACTGTTAGATCGTGGTTACAGTCGTAATTGCCTAAGAAAGGGCTATTGTTCCTTCAGTCAAGAAAGGAAATCACTTATAGACAAAACAACCTTTAAAGTGAAAGCTAAGGATGACAAAACTCGTATGATAATGCATTTTTCGACACAACACGTGACAATCACTAATATACTTAAGAGACACTGGCCCATCTTGAGTGACGATGAGATGATGAAACATTTTGTATCACCCTCTCCGTCGATCACTTTTAAGAGGGCAGTGTCTCTTAAAGATAGACTTGTAAAAAGTGAGTATAAAAAACCCTACAAAAAACACTGTATAACACGAGGCACTTTTCCATGTGGAAATTGTGCCCATTGTCGTTTTATACGAAGAGAGATAACATTTATGTTACCGAATGGGGAGACCTTTCGACCCAAGCATTACGTAAATTGCCAGATGGTTGGTGTCGTATATTTGATGACATGCGAATGTGGCACATTTTATATAGGCAAAACTAAACAAAAGTTTTGGTGTATGACCTCTAAACACTTTTATAGTATGGAGATAGGCAGTGTTGGTCATCTTACTTTAAAAAAGTAATTAGTTACGTTACAAATTACTTCTCCCAAAAAGTAATTGAGTTAGTAACTCAGTTACTACATTGGAAAAGTAATTAGTTACTCAGCAAAGTAACTGTGACTTTTTTTTTTTAAATATTCTATACGTGTAACTAAGGGGCGGGTCTAGTATTACTGTAACCAAGGGGCGCATTTATTATTATTGTTATATATCGTGTAACCAAGGGGCTGCTCTATTATTACTCTAACCAAGGGGCAGATCTGTTATAGCGTGTAAGCAAGGGGCGGGTCTATTATTATTATATCGTGTAAGGGGCGGATGGCTACAGAAGAGGGCGAATGTTAAATTAATGGGCAGAGCTCGATATATAACAATAATAATAAATGCGCCCCTTGGTTACAGTAATACTAGACCCGCCCCTTAGTTACACGATAGACGCCCCTTGCAGAGTAGCACGAGCATCGGGAGCGTGCGGCATCGCCTCGTACAATTACATGTTAACTGTGCCTGCGCGGTGTAGAGTTCACTCAGAGCTGTTTAGGTTCGGCAATTTTCGGGAAGCTCCGTAGTCCTTCGTACTGCGCAAGCCCTGCGCCTGCGCAGTACAGGGGGTCCTTATACGGCGGGGGAACTTTTTCGGGAGGACACCGGAATTACACTACTGCCATCTAGTGGCGGTAGATGTAATTGGGGTAACTAAGCCAAAGTAATGGTAACTGAGTTACCATGAGGGGAAAAGTAATTAGTTAGATTACTAGTTACCCTCTAAAGTAACTGAGTTACGTAACTCAGTTTATTTTAACTCAGTTACTTACATCACTGGAGATAGGGAACATCTACCTTCCCCTTGGTCATCACGTAGCTATACACCACAATTATGTACACATTCCCGATCGAGGCGGCGACTGGAATAAGGTATTACTTCAGATAGAACAGAAATGGATTTACACACAAAAGGCCAATATATACCCAGGCCTAAATGAAGCCATATCGTTTGTTCCCTTTTTGAAAGGATACACATTAGGAAAAACTAGTTAGTGATAACGTGCAATGATAAATGTTACAACTTTTTGATGGATAAAAATATATACTGTGATTGGATGAGCCATAAGTGCTACATTCACTAAGTATATTAAAGACTGACTCATTGACTTTATGTTCAACATTGACACTAGTTACTAATAAAGAAAATATCTCTAAAGTAATATGTATTGAGATAATCATTAGCAATATCTATTATTATTTTCACTACTTTTACATCGTTTTGCAACATAATCCTAAACGGCTACCCTGTATTGTAGTATGAAAACATAGGGACAAAATCTTGACTAATAGCAGATACTTTTAAAAATGAACTTTCCTTCGGATACAATATCAAACAGTCTGTTTCCTTTAAATATCCCTCTTCCAGTTCCAAATTAAAGTTCGCTAATACTTATTAACAAGAAATTAAATACTAATTTAGTATAGACGAAGACCAATCAAACACAATAAAACTTAGTAAATATGCATACTGATTTAATATATTGCAATGGATGACTATAGGATACCTAATAATATATATGTGTTCCCCTTGTAAGATGTTTCTCTTTTCCCCAGGATGCCACACACTGTGCCACCCAATGGCTGTTTGCGGGGTGCGGACCAGCGCTTCCTGGCAGGGTAAGAAGACGGGGGGAGGGAGACACCCTAACTTCCCGTCTGATGCGTATGCGCCAACTCTTAGTTGCGCATCACAGATACCCCCGCCGGCGGCGTCCCTTGATCGCAGCCAGGCCGTGCGGGGTGCACTGTGCGCACTGTGCGCGCACAGTGCGCGCGAAGGTCATCTGATGTGCGCGCCTCGCGCATGCGCATAAGCGTGCACGCGTGACTCCAGGCGTTTTGTCTAAGGATGCAACGGTAGTTCCGGAGCACATAGTGACTAATAGCAGATACTTTTAAAAATGAATTTACCTTCAGATAAAAATATCAAACAGTCTGTTTCCTTTAAATATCCCTCTTCCAGTTCCAAATTAAAGTTCGCTAATACTTATTAACAAGAAATTAAATACTAATTTAGTATAGACGAAGACCAATCAAACACAATAAAACTTAGTAAATATGCATACTGATTTAATATATTGCAATGGATGACTATAGGATACCTAATAATATATATGTGTTCCCCTTGTAAGATGTTTCTCTTTTCCCCAGGATACCACACACTGTGCCACCCAATGGCTGTTTGCGAGGTGCGGACCAGCGCTTCCCGGCAGGGTAAGAAGATGGGGGGAGGGAGACACCCTAACTTCCCGTCTGATGCGCGCCAACTCTTAGTTGCGCAGCACAGATACCCCCGCCGGCGGCGTCCCTTGATCACAGCCAGGCCGTGCGGGGTGCACTGTGCGCATGCACGGGAAGCGCACTGCGAGCGCACAGAGCGCGCAAAGGTCATCTGATGTGCGCGCCTCGCGCATGCGCATAAGCGTGCACGCGTGACTCCAGACGTTTTGTCTAAGGATGCAACGGTAGTTCCGGAGCACATAGTGCCTTCCGGGACGCCGGGGGGGCAGCAACAGAGCCGCCATTGGACGGCCAGATACCGACACCACCGGTGATAGGGGGGCACACCTGACCAATTATTGAGCAGACTTGACAATTATTGAGCACACCGGTTTCTGATCTAATTTATTAATTAAAAATCTCCCTATATATGCTGAATACTAGTTATTTGGGAGCTAACTATGGCTTTGTATAGAAGTTTTTGATATATCCTCTATAGTAACATTAATTATACTTCTCTGGCTGCATTTAATTACAGCCTCTGCTACAATTGTTGCAGCTCTGGCAATCTATCACAGTTTTACTTTGGTTATCACTTGACATCAGCAAAAGTAATATCAGCCCAAAAGGTAAATCCCCATGTTTATATGTCACTTATTCACTGATATCTTTATTATTTAATATGTCTAATATGAATATTAATACACCTGAAATAAATTCTGTTGCACACTTCCCATTTTTTATCACTAGTATCACTCACTTCATTGTAAACAATAGCATTGTTTCACCGTCTTATGTATTGCAAATTGCTTTTTATTTTGCAATTATTTTTACACTCACTAATATCACTATATACAAGACCCACATATATATATATATATATGGAATGTATGTTTAGATGCATGTGGACGCATGGACACGCATGCATACATACTATATTATTATAACTGTTTGTAGTTCAGTAAAATAATATACTATATGTCATTACCACTAGGACTAATTAAGAATAATAGTTCTAGTGATATGGTGCATATACACACATATATATTAAATTCATAGTCTACTATAAATAAGAATAAGTTCAGTGGAACAGATGTTTCACCATAGAACATTATCACTTTGAAGAAAAACAATACTAGCTAAAGTTATAGATTTCTCCCTTACCCATATGAGTTCAATGTTTGACAACCAGCATGTGGCCAGTGTATATGTAGATGTACATACATGCATGTATATTCATCCCTATATATATATATATATATATATATATTATATATATATATATATATATATATATATATACTTATGGATATACTCTCTTACTAACAATCTAAATTGTTTAATTTTAGGTGTGCCCGCCCCATTTGTGGGACAGCCTTGCCCTGGGGTGTTTGGTGTCATATAATTGCTGCCCCCCGTAAGCCCTGGTTTCCGTTTCTTGCTTCGTTTTTTCTCCCCATCCTTTTTCCCCCCCTTCCTGAATCCATACTGGGGGTTCGCCCTACCACTAGATGGTGGGAGCAGGGTCAGATGCAGCAATGGTGGAGGCAGTGATGGGCATTCTCGGGGACCAAGAGGAACACATATTCTGCTTTTAAATATATTCAAATCTCTGGTTGGCGCAACAGACTGCAAAACGGAAGGGTAAATATGCTATATATGAAATGGTTTACAAAAACATGATTTATGTAAATTACTTTATTGAAAAAACTGACAAACCTTTTTTTGATACTTTACAGAGCTACAACAAAACTATTTACGTTTTTTTTATACAAAAAAAAAAACCCTTATCCTTTTTTCCCCCTGAAGAAGACAGAGTGAGGTCGAAATGCATTGGGGTTGAGGGGTGTATTGTGAATATACTCTTATATGAGATTTGTATGGAATGTATATCCTTCTATATTTATTTTGTAACTATATCAATGTTGCATTTCGTTGTGTGTGTGTGTATATATATATATATATATATATATATATATATATATATATATATTTGTCTGTACCCATTGGAAGTCGCTTGTAAACCAGAGTTCGCATTTTTATACTTTTTGTACAATTTCTAGTGTGTCATTCCTTTGATCTAGAAAAATAAAACACTAAAGATTTAATTTATGGTCTTCGTCCTTGCCTGAAAACCCCACGGGGAAAACCATACACATATATGACTCCCTATAGAATACCTAATGCTGTCAGGGAGCACATGAGACAGGTGGTACAAGAGATGCTCCGTCTCCGGGTTATAGAGCCGTCGGATTGTTCTTGGGCTTCTCCGGTGGTCTTGGTACCAAAGTGGGATGGAACTACCCACTTCTGTGTAGACTACTGGCGACTCAATGACAAAACAGTATCCAACGCTTACCCAATGCCCAGAATAGATGAGCTCTTAGATCGAATGGCCAGAGGTCAATACCTCACGACCATCGATCTATGTAAGGGCTATTGGCAAATTCCCCTTGCCCCAGATGCCATACTCAAGTCGGCCTTTGTTACCCCATTTGGCCTGTACCAGTTTAAGGTCATGCCATTTGGGATGAAAAACATCCCAGCCACGTTCCAACGGATGGTAGACTGGCTGCTTGATGGCTTCCAGGATTATGCCTGTGCATACTTGGATGACATTGCAATTTTTAGTGAGACCTGGGAGGAGCATCTGGGGCATGTAGGAGTGGTGCTAGACCAACTCAGAGAGGCCGGCTTAACTCTCAAACCAAGTAAATGTCATATTGGGATAGCGGAAGTGCAGTACTTGGGACACCGGGTGGGGTGTGGGAAACAAAAGCCTAAACCCACCAAAGTTGAGGCCGTGGCCCAGTGGCCAACCCCCTGTACCAAAATCCAGGTTTTAGCATTCCTAGGAACGGCTGGCTACTACCGCAAATTCGTCCCGAACTACAGCACCCTGGCCAAACCCCTCACTGACCTTACTAGAAAAAACCTACCCCGCCAAGTAGTATGGGCCCCAGAGTGTGAACAGGCATTCCATCAGCTCAAACAGGCGCTGGTTCATAGTCCGGTACTAGCTGCTCCCAATCCATCTAAACAATTTCTTGTTCACACAGATGCTTCCATGTTTGGATTGGGAGCAGTATTGAGCCAGGTTCAAGAAGATGGCGGAGAACACCCCGTAGTTTACTTGAGCAGGAAGCTTCTCCCTAGGGAAGTGAGCTACGCCGCCATAGAAAAAGAATGTCTGGCTCTGGTGTGGGCCCTAAAGAAGCTTCAGCCCTACTTGTACGGACAGCAGTTCAGCCTACTCACAGACCACAACCCATTGGTATGGCTAAATCAAGTGGCAGGGGACAATGCCCGGTTGTTGCGCTGGAGTCTGGCGTTACAACCGCATGACTTTACTATCCACTACCGCCAGGGAACAACGATGCTGACTGATTATCACGGCAAACTGAACTAGAAAAGTGATCCTTGAGTACTCCCCGGACATCCCCAAGCCGATCCATTAAGGATCAGACTGTGTATGCCAGCTTGTGGGTAAGGGGGAGCAGTGTAGCGAAATATAAAGATCTAGTCCCCGTTACACTGTGACGTTGATGGCCAGGAACTCTGGCTCCTAGAATGGACATTCCAGGAGAGGTGGAGACAGAATGTCTACTGATGTCTGAATAAGTAAATTGGGTTAAGTAGGGTCTGAGGCAGCTTTCCATTCACCTATTGTTCAGTGTGTTAACGAATCCACCTATTATCTGCTACGGGATGTAATTACACTCCTAGTCATGTGTAGGGCACGGTTTTATTGTTAGGGGAATGCCCCTGGAAAATAAGTTAAGGAGCCCCTTGCATGGGGAAACATATAAAAAGACAGCTGTGGCTAAATAAAGTGTTCATTGACTCCCCTAACTGTGTGTCATCCAGTTACTGGGGGGGGGGTAAAAGGTGTCCGTCGATAAGTCAGCACTTCCTCAGCTTCAAGGATTTCACAGCGGACTTGAGGATCCGCTACAGTGGTGTATCAAATCTGCTGCATTTATTGCAACCTGCAGTATAGTGGATGTACCACACGTGCTTTACTAACAAGAATAGGAGAACATTATTGGGATTCTGTTAATCCAAATGCAAAGCATATTTCAAATGTCTCCTATCACTTTACAGAATGTCATTCTGGTGATTTGTCCTCCTTTAGGTTTACTGGCATTGAAAGAGTGACTCCTATGCCCAGCAGTGGGGATATGAACAGACGGATTCTAGGTAGGAAGACATGGTGGGTATTTAGGTTACAAACCAGAGTGCCTCAGGGGTTAAACCTCAGATGGGACCTGGATTTACATTTAAGTTGATTCTCTTCTGCACTACCTGCTTCTTCCCTTTTAGCACGATTTCTATTCTCCTACTGGGCATTCTTGCTATTTATTCATTTTTTGTTTTGCCACCTTATTGGACTTTTGACAACTTTCACACTGAGGTGTTTTTCAGGCGCTTTTAAGTTAAAAATAGTGCCTGTAAAGCGCCTCCCCTGCAGTCCCGTTGTGAAAGCACGAGTGCTTTCACACTGGAGCGCTGCACTGGCAGGACATTAAAAAAGTCCTGCAAGCAGCATCTTTGGGGCAGTGGAGGAGCGGAGCGATTATATACACCACTCCTCCACTGCTTCTGCCCATTGAAATGAATGGGCACCGATGCCGAAGTGCCTGCAAAGTGCTTCGGCAACGGCGCTACATGGGCGCATTTAACCCTTTATTCGGCCCCTAGCGGGGGTTAAAAGCACCCCGCTAGCAGCCGAATAGCACAGCTAAAACGACAGTAATGCGCTGCTAAAACTAGCAGTGCTTAACCGTCAATGCCTGCCCACCCCAATGTGAAATCAGCCTTAATGGCTTTCTAATTATGTAACCATTTATGTTTGTGCTTTTGATTCATTTTACGTCCTTCATTGTATGATGTTTAACCTCTCCAAGTAACTTTACCATATTTTTCGCTCCATAAGATGCACCTAGGTTTTAGAGGAGGAAAATAAGAAAAAACATATTCTGATGGTGTACTAAAATATTTACCAGTGCCCATGAAATGCAGCCTTACCTGTGCCACCTCGCACAGACTGACATTCTTTATGGATCCGCCTGTCACTCAGAAGACAGAGCGAAACGGCCACTCGGGCTGCTCTGTCTTCTGTGAGTGAGTGACAGGCGGGAGATCGCTGGAGACGGCCGCGCCGCCACTGGCCTGGTATTGTAATTGCCCACATTTATGCTTCTTCCACCAAACTATATTCAAGAAATTGTGGAGGCCCGGGGAACATATTGTACATCTGGTGGGACTGTCAAACCCTTACTAAATTTTGGACTATGCTCTCCAAGCTACTTTTTTCCCATCACACCAACTCCTATAGCACTCTCGCCTCAAATAGTACTATTGGGTATGGACATGGATACCTGGTTTTGGTCCTCACACAGAGTCATCTCCCACATATTCATAGCCACCCGCCTAGCCAGAAATTGGAAAGCCCCCATATCACCTCCAACTCAGAATTCATATTTATTTTGAACAACCATTGTCTAATGGAATATATGTATGCCAAAGCCCACCTACAAATTTCTGCCTTCCAAAAACACTGGGACCTTTGGCTCAAACACCCCAAAAACATACCTCTATCATGATAGCATTCCCACACCCCTGAAAGCCTTACACCCTGTCCATACTCCACCTACCACATTATCACCCCTTTTGACAACGCTCTAACTACTCACTGCGTATTAACCTCTAAATGCATTCTAATGATCTATGTACACCCTTTGTTGTTACATTATCCTGTTATTTAACTGATTGTTCATTTGAGAATCGACTGTTCAGCTTTGTAAATTGAAAAGCTTATAATAAAATTAGGTTAAAAAAAAAGTAAAACAAGCATAACAAATGCATTCATTTTCTTGCCACGTTTTCCAAAAACTTGTGAAAAAAAAATTACATATTCAAAAGACTCATTATGCCTCATAGAATATATGTTGGGGTGTTTAGTTTCCAAAATGGGGTAATTTTGTGATCATTTCCATTGTCCTGGTGTTCCAGGACCTTCAAAGTTTTAATAGGTATTCAAGAAATTAGATGTGTAATTTATGAACCTAGAACACCTGACGGTGCTTCGTGCATGTTGGGTCATACCTTGGAATGTCTAATTTCCAAAAAGGTGTAATTTGGGGGGTATTTGTATATTCCTGGCTTGTTAGGCCAGGTTTACACTGGTGCGACAAACGCTCAGACATTGGGAGCTCATGTCGCATGATGTGTGAAAATCAATGTTTCCCTATGGGAGCCGTCTTAACTGGTCTGACACAAGTTGGTCCAACTTTGAAAATGCTCCCTGCACTACTTTGGTTCGACTTTGATCCTACTTCAGCCCATTGAATATCATTGAAATCGGATCGCCGTCTTGCCTGATCCGACTTCGGCATGCGACTTGTGCTCTGATCATCTTGAGGGGGAACTCCACGCCAAATTTTAAAAAAAAAAAACGGCATGGGTTCCCCCTCCAAGAGCATACCAGGTCCTTCGGTCTGGTATGGATTTTAAGGGGAACCCCCTACGCCAAAAAAACTTGTGTCCATACCAGACCCTTAGCACGCAGCCCGGCCGGTCAGGTAAGGGGGTGGGGACGAGTGAGAGCCCCCCTCCTGGACCATACCAGGCCGCATGCCCTCAACATGGGGGGCGGGTGCTTTGGGGCAGGGGGAGCCCTGCGGCCCCCCCTGCCCCAAAGCACCTTGTTTCCATGTTGATGAGGACAAGGGCCTCTTCCCGACAACCCTGGCCATTGGTTGTCGGGGTCCGCGGGCAGGGAAATTATTGGAATCCGGGAGCCCCCTTTAATGAGGGGGCCCCCAGATCCCAGCCCCCCACCCTATGTGAATGAGTATGGGGTACATCATACCCCTACCCATTCACCTGGGGGGAAAACAAAATAAACACACTAGACCGTTTTTTTAAAGTAATTTATTAGGCAGTTCCAGAGGTCTCTTCCAACTTCTCTGCTCTCTCTGGCCTCTTCTCCCGCTCTCTCTGAGCCTCTTATGCCGGGCTCCTCCGCTATCTTCTGCTCTTCTGCCCGCTCTTTTGCTAGCGTTGGCCCAGTCTTCTCCATCGCGTTCTTCCCTCCAGGCTTCTTCCGATGTTGACACAATGCTCTCTCCCGCTGTAATACTGTGTGCGCAGTGCGCAACGACTTATATAGGCATGGGGCGTGGTCACCGAATGATGTCATCAGGTGACCCCAACCCTGATTACATCACTGCCCAGGGCATGATGGGGTGGTGACATCATAAGGGGTGGGTCACCAGATGACATCACCCGGTGACCACGCCCCATGCCTATATAAGTCATTGCACACAGCGCACACGGAATTACAGCGGGAGAGAGCGTCGTGTCAACATCGGAAGAAGACCGGAGGGAAGAAGACGACGGAGAAGACTGGGCCAGCGCTAGCAAAAGAGCGGGCAAAAGAGCAGAAGATAGCGGAGACCCACACACCGTTTTTTTGGTGTAGGGGGTTCCCCTTAAAATCCATACCAGACCGAAGGACCTGGTATGCTCTTTGAGCGGGAACCCATGCCGTTTTTTTATTTAAAATTTGGCGTGGAGTTCCCCCTCAAGATTCATACCAAACACAGTGCCTGGTATTGATGAGAATTCAAGTCGGATCCGCGTTCATTGAAGTCGGACGCGTCTCTGAAAGTCGGATCCAAAGTAGGACGAGTGTCGTGTCGCACTAGTGTGAACCCAGCCTAATTGTCTCAAAAAATGAGATAGGCCATCAGTACATCAGGTGTGATCAATTTTCAGTGATTGGGACCAATGTAGACTATATAACCTTCACAAAGACCAAATAATATCCACTGAATTGGGTTATTTTTTACCAAAGATATGTAGCAGTATACATTTTTCTCAAAATGTATTAAGAAAAATTACAAATTTGCTAAATTTTATAACAGAAATAAAGAAAAGTGTATTTTGTTACAAAACGTTTGGTCTTTTTTTATTTATAGTGCAAAAAATAGAAATCCAGTGGTGATTAAATACCACCAAAATAAACCTCAATTTCAATTAGCTTTTCTTTCTCTGCATCCTTTTATGATTTGGCATTGGTCTACATCTGTGGAGGGGATGCAGTGCACTATGCGGCCACAAAGCGCCGCTAACTACAGCTCTTTAGCTGTTAGCGACACTTTTGGCCCCGGAAGAAGACAAGCCTATTGTTTTCTTTCCAGGTGCCATGTTCCGGAGCATGCGCGGCCTCTCGGATCTCCTACTATGTCTACGACATGGCGTGACGTTCCGCGGGCCTATGCGCATGCGCTATGAAACCCGGCCGGGTATGTGAACGCCCCGCCCTTCGTGCACGGTGGAGTCACTACCGGGACAGATGTGTTTTTTTATTATATATATTTTTTTTTTATACATTTCCTTTTTCTATATATATACACTAAAAATTACATTATATAATTATAATGTCGTCATATATATTGCATAGATCACACCCTGATAAAAGAAATTCCTCACACTCGGCGGTACCTTTAAGGTCAAAAACTGTTTACCCCCGCCCTTATGAACTCTGTCCCTACTAGGGAATGTAAGTATTAACATTAGAAAGTTTTAATGTACACTCTTAATAAACCTTTTCTCACTTTATGGGCTATATTGCACCCGTTCCCTTGGTGCAGCCTACTCCACATTCTACAGTTATTCTCCATAGCCTAATTATAACTTCTCTTCTGATTCTATTATGTTATTGTTGCTATTTTTCTCCTCTATAATTCTATGATGGTGGCGGGTGACACGCTATGTTTTTTCGGATCTGTATGAGCAATAATTGCATATATTATTGTATTACAAAATGACATATATATGTTTTTTACATTTTGTTTATTTTTAGAGAAAGCAAAAATCTCCTGAAGAAGTGTTTATACAACGCGTAACATGTATGGCAATCAAGCAAAGCTATTTACGATACACTGTATGGTTCATATTGTGCAAATCACTAATTGTTAGATTTGAGTGTCAGTTTTCAGGTATAAGAGTGTTATATGACCCAAAGTGCTTACATTAACAGTGTTATCTAAAAGCTTTCACGCTATCTTTGTATTCTCTGCAAATCTGTTAGTTTTTTGCATTGAGCAACTTTTTCACTGTGTAAATACATTTTGTAAATTTTTTTTATATAAGTTTGTGTTTTATACCTACAAAGTCCATCATCCTCAACAAAAAATAGTTGATACTTGTGACAGACCTAGCCGGGACACAGGCTTTTTGAGAGGACTACATGCAAGCCTCCTGCCAACTGATTACGGGCCCCCCAAGACACACTCTCACACTGTATATGCATTTGGCATTAGCAATAGACTGAATGGGACACAAGCTGTCAGATGCCAATGTCATGAACTCAAGCCACCTGTCTGTTGTGTTAATGAGGCTGGTCTGGCTTGTAAGGTGTATTCCACACAATGTTGTTGTGCTAATTAGCCCTGTGTTAAGGTTTATGGTAATGTCTGTTGAATAGTCATTCCAATTAACTAGGAGCCTTAAAGTCTGACCCTGAAAAGTCTTTTCAGCCAGTCAACTAGTCTGGGTCAATGATTAAGATAATTAGCTCATGCTAATTAGGTTAGCTTTTAGTCATCTGGCTATATATATGTGTGTGAAACTAGTGCTGTCTAATTCTTGGGGGTTTCTATAACCAGATCCATTGGACTCATGTTCCAGGACTTAGGAAGCATTTACGGCGGACACCTTGAGTACAGGATCCGTCACAATACTATTAATAAAGTGCTCATCAAAACGAGGCTTGGTTGTCTCCTTACTCTATATACTATATACTATACTCTCGTACAGGGCCTTGTACATTCCCGGTTGGATTGCTCTAACATATTCTTTCTTGGACTTCCATTGAAGTGGCAAAGAAAATTGCAAGTGACTCAGAATCAAGCTGCTCGCCTGGTCTCCGGATGCGCCAGAACAGACCACATCTCTCCCGTGCTGGAAAAACTGCACTGGCTTCCTATCGCCAAGCGAGTACTATTCAAGGCAATGTGCTATATGTATAGGGCACACCGGAAACTGGGCCCAATTTATCTGTCTGAATGGGCCTCTCACAATGTACCGTTAAGACCACTCCGATCGGCTAACTTACTTCTCACAGAACCGACAATCAGCAGACTAAAATTTACTGGTAACAGACGCCTGGTTACAATAGGCAATGAGCTGTGGAACTCCCTTCCAGCGTCTCTAAGGTCCTTACCCTCCCTCCTGAGTTTCAGGAAGGGTTTAAAAACCTTCCCCTTTATCCAGGCTTATGGATAATCTGATGAAGAATAGGAATTGTGCAAACCCCCCCCCCCCCCAGGTTTCTTTCTGTTTTATGTTGCCTCTTTCATATTGGGCACCCTATGCTCTGTTCTTTTAACATTCTAGTTGAAATCTCAACTTTTAGATTCATGGTTTTTAGGGTCTCGGTGCGCCTAGTCGTGCTCCTAATGGAGCGCATTCGGCGCAATACAAATCCAATATCAAATCAAATCAAATTTAAAGCAATGAATCAGTACGTCACTTGTTCCCCATGACTAAGTCACTCTTTGACGAAACGGACGTCGGGAGGGAGGCGTGCTAACGCCATCGCTGTCTAGGACGGGTGTCTACAAGCTGGCCGGCTTACTTCATTTTACACACATGCGTTTTTAAAGATTTTAAATGTAAGTGCATTACTTTTTTGTATAATAAATTGTTTCCTGAAATTGAAGTTACACTATGGTGAGCTTTCTTTCCTTGCTGAGATCGTGATTGCTGCCTTTGGACTGCCTATCGATTTGGGACTCCCTGGTTTGCTCTCAGTGTATTCGCAAGAGGTCATCTGAGGTCTTGATGCTGTGTTGATACTACAGGCTCTATATCGCTTGCCTTCTGGTAAGCGCATATGCTGTATGGTGGTGGTTCACTCATTTGGTGGTGTTTTGTGTTAATCACAGAGAAGATAATTCATTCATAGAATTTTCTGTCACCTTCATCACTGGACTTTAATTATATATATATATATATATATATATATATATAATTTTTTATTATTTCATCTATATGAGTATTTTGTTTTTTGTTACTTGCCGGGTTTCATCTAACATGTTTTGCACATAGCAATATTGCATTATATATTTGTTGTATTGGTTTATATGGTCACATCAACAATCTTGATATCATATGTTTTACATTTTATTTAATTTGTGCGCAGCTTCCATTCTATTATAACCTACTATTAATAAAGCTCAATTTGTGTGGAAAAAAAGGCAAAAATGTAATATGGGTACAGTGATGTATTGTAATTGTCATTCAAAGTGTGAGTACTGAAAGCTGAAAATTGGCCTGGGCAGAAAGGAGGTGAAAGTGCACTGTGGGAGAGGGTTAAATAAATAGGCGATATGTAGAGACAAACGTGATATAAAATATTTCTCCATTATTATTATTTGATTTATCTAGTTTGGACATAACAGTCCAGGATTGTAGAAGAGAAGAATGTTACCAGAAGAAAATGAATTTCTCCCCCAGGAATGAATGTAACTATTCTCTACATGAATGGAACTCATTTCTCTTTATTGGAATCATTAATATTAGATTACTTTATAAAATACGATAAATTTTTGGAGGCTTTCTCTTGTTGTGGACCCGAATTACTAAATGTGACATGAGAAGTGGATGAGGTGGTGTGATCCATTCATTATTCCTGTATGGGGATTGGACCATACACACTCACACTGACCTCTAGGCTTTCACCTCCAACCTTCTGCTAAGTCTTGGATTCAGATGTGGGGATTCACTTTGATGGTCACAGAAGTCTCACTCATGTTGTGGAAACTTCATTGACTAAAAGTGACACCATTGTACTTTGGGATTTCCTTTGAACATCATGGTGGAGGATTTGATCTTATGGTGTAGAGAAGATTTTATTATTACCGTTCTTTATTTGGACCTTTTTTTTAATTTGCACTAATATTGCTGCCCTAATTTTATATACGGTATGCTGATTATAAATTCTCCATTAGTTGAAAGAGTCTCCATACCATTAGTATATATACACTTATAGGGAGTTTTGTGTTGAAGAGTCTCACTTTTAATTTCTGAGCATGCATAGTCTTGCTCTTAGGATTTTTTTTTTTTTAGATGAAAACCGCACTAATTAAATGAAAATCATACGCTGAGTTTACGTATGATAAAAATTTTATAGTCTGCACATCCAGCTTTTGTCAGACGAAAAATCGGAATCAGCTATCAAAAGCACCATACTAACGATCCGAAAATTGGCAGCTTTTGTTGGACAAAATTTGACTTCCGATTTTCATATCCTGTGTATGGGCCTTTAGTCCGTAGGGTTCAATATTGAGTTGGCCCACCCTTTGCAGCTATAACAGCTTCATCTCTTCTGGGAAGGCTGTCCACAAGGTTAAGGAGTGTGTCTATGGGAATGTTTGACCATTCTTCCAGAAGCACAATTGTGAGGTAGGGCACTGATGTTGGATGAGAAGGCCTGGCTCGCAGTCTCCGGGGAGAAATTGGCTGGGGAAATTGTGTGAAGTGTTCTTGCCTCCACCTAAAGTAGTCTACAACTGGAGTGGGCGGAATAACTGGGTGGAGTGGCTTGAGTAACTGTGAAATGTGTTAAAAAGCTTAATATTTTAAAAAAGTATAAATAGTAGTAAAAAAATTGAAGAAGTCCCATCATTAGCTGAAAGAGCTGAACATTTTTTTAAAAAATATTTTTTCTTTTTTTCAAATATATTTTTAATTTTTTTCAAAAATGATTTATCTTTTTATTTTCATTTTTTTTCATGGGGTGGTCATAATTTTTTGGCTGATCGTGGGGTGGTCATAATGTTTTGGCTGATCGTGGGGTGGTCATAATGTTTTGGCTGATCATGGGGTTGTCAGCTTTTGTCTCCTCCCACTCTAGTTTTGAACATTTCACCATTCATTCTTATGGGACAAATTTTGCTGGAAAAATTACGATATTTCATGAACCATTCGGCAAAACGTTCCACAAAGTAATAGCACACCATTCGGGAACAATACGCATATTTCGGTATATTACTGTCTATGTAGTGTAAAGGCTGTGGGAGGAGCTACGGTGGTAAATTTGGCTATAATAAGAATAATATATATGTGAGATAACAGTAAGTGGTCCTGCTATGCAAGAACACTTAATAAATAAGAAAAAATAAATAAACATGTTTTTAATGTGCCCTGTCCCGCCGAGCTTGCGTGCAGAAGCGAATGCATAAGTGAGTAGCGCCTGCATATGAAAACGGTATTCAAACCACGCATGTGAGGTATCACCATGATCGAGTGATGATTAGAGCGAGAGCAATAATTCTAGCATTAGACCTTCTCTGTAACTCAAAACATGCAACCTGTACAATTTTTTAAAAGTAATTTTATAGCAAACAAAAACTAATTTTAACTTGTAAACAACAAGTTTGAAAAATAGGCCCGGTCTTAAAGTTCATGTGTGTATAAAGGCAGGCGTCCCAATACTTTTGGTAATATAGTGTAACAGTCCAGGATTGAATATTTAGACTCCATGCACACTGTTTTTAAAATTGCTGCTACTACAGGAGTTTTGTATTCTCCCTGTAGAAGCAGCTCCATGTTCTCCTATGCCTCCATACACATTGGGACGTGTGCATTATACTAGATGTGCTAAGTCCACCAATAGTGATCAGATATAACAATTCCATCCACTACAAAAATACACTTTCATACATGTGAGCAAAGGCAGATCTCCTGTAACCTATTCACAACTACTTCAATCTGTATAACTATAATGTGCAAAACAGACATATTTTGAACTCAACGTTTAGAGGCAGAAAAAAAACCACCTGGTTCACATTTCTGATTGGAGCTTTCTGGCAGAAAAAAACTCTCCTAAACTCGTCTAAACTTTGTACAATAAACTCTCTATATGAAAGTTTTTTCTGCCAAGGGAACTGACATTTTTTTAAGTCCAGTGTGCATGGAGCTTTATGGAGTCTAAAGATGGAATTTGATGACATTCTCATATTGCTATATTATTTATGTGGTTTAGATATAAAACTGTCCCAGAATATTATTGTCTCAGTCAGTCCTGTAATCACTCACTGTAATTCCTCTATCCGGCTTGTTGTCAGAGCTACCATCAGATCCCTGAAATGAGGACCCTCCAGATTGTTATTAGACAGGTTCAGTGTCCTCAGTGACTGGTTATTTCTTATTCCAGATGCCAGGTGGGGGCAGGAACTGTCTGTCAGGTTATTAGAGGACAATCTGTAGAAGAAGAGAAGAATGTTACCAGAAGAAAATTAATTTCTCCCCCAGGAATGAATGTAACTATTCTCTACATGAATGGAACTCATTTCTCTTTATTGGAATCATTAATATTAGATCATTTTATAAAACACGATTGATCATCTACACTATTGGAGGATTTCTCTTTTTGTGGATCCCAATTACTAAATTTGACATGAGAAGTGGATGAGGTGGTGTGATCCATTCATTATTCCTGTATGGGTATTGGACCAGACACACTCACACTGACCTCTAGGCTTTCACTTCCAACCTTCTGCTAAGTCTTGGATTCAGTTGTGGGGATTCATTTTGATAGTCACAGAAGTCTCACTCATGTGGTGGAAACTTCATTGATTAAAAGTGACACCATTGTACTTTGGGATTGCCTGAACATCATGGTGGAAGATTTGATCTTATAGTGTTGAGAAGATTTTATTATCACCGTTCTTTATTTGGACAATTTTTTGTACTAATATTACTGCACTAATTGTACATATGCTAATTATAAATTGTCTTCATTAGTTATCAGTGAAATAGTCTCCATACCATTGTTTATATATACACTTATAGGGAGTTTTGTGATGAGGAGTCTCACTTTTATTGTTATATTTTCACATTTATATTATGTGAATGTTATAAACTAGTGCTGCAGTCTTCCATATCATACTAGATGTGCTAATTCCACCAATAGGGATCAGATATAATAATTACATTCACTAAAAAAATTACTCTTTCATACATGTGAGGAAGGGTAGATCTCCTCCAACCTATTCAAAGGTTCTTAAATATATATACCATATGATGTGTAACAAATACATAAACATGGAGAGCAACACAGTTATCTTATAAAATTACAAACATCAAGAGAAAGTTCATAAATGTGAAAAAGCGGATTTCCTACAACCCATTCACCACTGCTTCCTTCTCCAATCATCATACAGTGACTTGTTTCACACTCCAGAGTAGTTTTTGCGGTGCTTTAGCAGGGCTTTTCGTGCGCTAGTGGGTCGGTGACAACGGGACCTTAAAAAAAAAAGACCCGAATTTGCGGCGCCTTCAACGCGCTTTGGAAGTGCTGCCCATTCATTTCAATGGGTAGGGGCATTTTGGGAGTGCTATTTATAATGCTCATAACCCACCCCAAAGATGCTGCTTGCAGGACTTTTTCTAATGTCCAACAAGTGCACCGCCCCAGTGTGAAAGCACTCATGCAAATAAATGGGAGGCAGTTTCAGGTGCTATTTCTAGTGCTAAAATGTCTAATAACTGCCTCAGTGTGAAAGGGGTCTAACAGAAATACCAGAGATTCATCCAGATGGATTAAATCAATTCTGATCAACTGCCACCTCTTTGCAGCAACTTCAATCAACCTCCCCCATTCCAGTGAGCAAACAGGTCACTTACCAAAAGGTTTGTCCCCACAAGCAAGGCCCAGACACTCTTGTTTATATCCTTCCAGCAGCGCCACTCCGCTCAAGCCGGATTCCGATGAGAAGAGACTGCCACGGAATGTCAGACCTCCAATATCACCCGAGGTATCCAGACAATTGGCGCAATCACATTACATAGAAAATAAAAAGCCTCCGACGTTTATATGGGCTCATAAACGCCCTAGGGTGAGGTTCACCCTACTAACACTGGCTAAAGAAAAGGGAGGGATGAATATCCCTAATTTTCTGCACTACTAATACGCAGCACATGTAACCAGGATCATAGACTGGCACTGTCACTACAGACTTAAAAATTGTGTAGAATTGGAAGATTTGGTGAATGCTACCCCGCTTAGATTATAACCCTGGATACCCTGGGCGTCTCTTCCTATCACCATAAGGTCCCACCCTCTCATAGGCACGACTATAGCAATTTTCCATAAACTGACGAAATTCCACAACTTCTCTTCTCACTTGAGCCCACTCAATTGTGCAATAATCCTGATTTCCTGCCCGGTATGGGAAACAAATTCCTTGATACACCCTCTATGGGCAAACCACTCTTAGCCACACATTGCTTTCACAAAAGGGGGTTTAAGGACTTCTCTGCACTTAAAACTGATGACTACTCACCCAACCTCCCTCTGTGGACATATTTTCAGATCCGTAACTACCTTAACAAAGCATCAGTGAGGGCGAATTTTAATAGACAAATGACAGATCTGGAGACAGTGTGCTTTTTGGAGGAACCAATTTCTAAAGCGACGTCGCTCACCTATAGCTGGATTTAACATGGGGCCGGCCGTGGAGAGAGCCGACTCAGAGACCGATGGAACAAGGAACTAGATGTCCTACTTATGGACAAACAGTGGCAAAAAGCCTGTATTTTTGCTCATAAGTGTTCAATAAGTACAAAAACTCAGGAAACAGCATATAAACTATTGTTTCACTGGTATGCCACGCCAGTGAAGTTACACTCTTGGTTTCCAATGACCGCTGATACCTGCTGGCGATGCCTTGAAAACAAGGGTACGCTGATACATATTTGTTTTCACTGTTCAGTATTACAGCCCTTTTGGTCTGAGGTTAGAAGGCTGGTGCTTCAGATCACAAAGACCAAACTAAAGTTGGACGCAAAGAACTGTCTCCTCCATATCTCAAATTTTTCCATCGGGAAATACAAGTATTCACTGTCTAAACATCTTTTGAATGCTGCCAAAGCACTGATCCCCTTGCACGGGAAGTCCACATGGGTTCCGTCCATACGGGAGTGGCTTCACAAAATGTCTGAGATCCGGGAGATGGAGGAGACAGTGGCTCAATCCACAGAAAATGTGGAACGCTTTCATAAGACGTGGTCTCCCTGGTTTGAGTTCAGATACTCTCAGGCGTACTCAAATTTACTTGGGATTGATTAAAAGACCAATATTTACTCACCTCTGGGTAAGATCTCATCTTACTGCATGACCTACAATACCGCCTTCTTTTTTAAATAAAAATGAAAACAATGTGTTTACCAACTATGTTTGCTAGCAATGATCTCTCTAAATATTCTGATCTTCTCTGGATTCTTCTCTTTCCTTTCCTCACTCCTGTTTCAGCAACCCATTCTTTTTTTTTTATTAACGGTTAGATATTCCATATGTCCTCTTGGGGGCACAATTTGCAATACACTGCAATTGATAGGAGGACATGCTCTCTGGAGATGTCCCTGAGGTTTATGTTTTTTTTTTTTCAGTGACACAGTTTTGGACAAATGTCAAAAGCTATCTTATTCGTTCTGTTTATCTTTTCTACTAGTCAATACTGTAGACAATCTACTTCTAACTGTTACCAAAGGCACTGAATATGGAGCTGCGACTCCAATATTGTATTTCTTTGACTTTTCTAAATAAACATTGATGTTTAAAGAAAAAGCCTCCATAGTGCATAATCCTGAAATATATATAGAATCACAGATTGTACACTTCCATCATATACGCAGAACTCAGAGCACACACCGCTCCGGACTGCAGCCATGTATGATGGAGTCCAGGCAGTGACATGGAGGCTTTTTCTTTTCTATGTAATGTGATTGCGGCCATTGTCTGGATACCTCGGGTGATATTGTATTTTTGCACATTATATGTTTTACAGACTGAAGTAGCTGTGAATAGGTTGGAGGAGATCTGCCCTCCCTCACATGTATGAAAGTGCATTTTTGTAGTGAATTGAATTTTTATTATTGATCACTATTGGTGGAGTTATCACATCTACATTAGAAGTGTTGGTATTCGGACACATTGTAGGTTGCAGATTTCTCATTTGTCTCATCACACATTTTGTCACTAAGTGTAGGGCTCTATACATAGAATTATATTATACTATTTGTACTTCTATATCAGACTTCCTGCTGGAGGCTGGTTTTCATTCATTAGATTTTCACAAAGTTGTTCGTGTTTTTTAGTGCAGATATTTCATTTTTTACATTTTTATATCCAGCTTTAGAGAACTGTCTGATATTGGAGATATATTTTTATTTCCTGGTTGTCTCTATATATCTCGATTATTATGATTTGATTTATATAGTTTAGACATACAGTCTATATTACCAAAAGTATTGGGACGCCTGCCTTTACAAGCACATGAACTTTAATATCATCACAGTCTTAAGCCTCGTACACACAATCAGATTTTCTGACGACTGGTCGTCTATTTTTTTGTGACATGCTAGTCTCATATCAAAAGTGAAGAGGTTACTCACTGTAGCGCTTGTATTTTTGCCTGCTAATATAATGCAATGTTAATCTATGAGCAGTGTTATAATTTAGTATTTAGTACCATCTAGTGGTCAATACGGGAAATGGACTCCAGTTATCTATTCCAAGGACATTAGAAATGTTACAGGAAGTGACGGTTTGTTTACATTCACAATGACCTACCCACAATGCCAAGTGACCTACCCATGGACACTCAGCACTGGAACTGCATGCGGGGTAGGTATAAAAGGACACGTGGCCATTTTTCGTTCTCTTTGGGACACGTGGCCTGCCAGCAAGGACCTGTGAGGAGGATTTTCTGGAGAGCACAGCCTCCGTCTTTTGAGGAGTGGAACAACAAGCGACTCTGCTTCATACCCGGGTGCTGACGCGTGGTGTGACCAGATTGGGAAGGATCCAGAGACGCCGAACGGAGCCATCTGAGAGTCCGGGTCATCTTGCGGAAGAGAAGCAGCATGACGATGCTGGCTTAAAGCAAAATTCAGACAGCCGGAGTGAAGGGGCTCCTATTCTTCCAGGCCTGGTTTGGCGAGAGGGCTGCCACCCACAATTTCTAACGCACTTTTACAGACTAATGCCCCATACACATGGTCGGATTTTCTGACGGAAAATGTTCTATCGGACAATGTTGTCGGAAATTCCGACTGTGTGTAGGCTCCATCTGACTTTTTCTGTCGGATTTTCCGACGATTTTCCAACGGACAAAGTTTTATCTCCTGCTCTCAAATTTTCCGACAAAGTCCTATCGGACTTTTTCCGATCGTGTGTAGCGAATTCCGACGGACAAAGTGCCACGCATGCTCAGATCACATTACAAGACCAAAGCTATTGGCTACGTCACCACGTTCAGGATGATCGGATTTTCCGACAACTTTGTCTGACCGTGTGTATGCAACACCAGTGTCGGACAAAATCCGTCTGAAAAAATCCTCCAGATTTTGTGGTCGGAATTTCCGACCGTGTGTACGGGGCATAATGCTCCGTACACACGGTCAGATTTTCTGACGGAAAATGTTCGATCGGATCATGTTGTCGGAAAATCCGACCGTGTGTGGGCTCCATGACTTTTTCTGTCGGAATTTCCAACTCACAAAGTTTGAGAGCTGGACCTCAAATTTTCCAACAACATGGTCCGATCGCGTCAATTCCAATCGTGTGTAGCCTAGTCCGACGGACAAAGTGCCACACATGTTCAGAAGAAATTTGTAGACAAAAGCTATTGGCTACTGGCCTCTACGTAGTCCCGTCTTACGTCACCTCGTTCAGAATGATCGGATTTTCCGACAACTTTGTCCGACCATGTGTGGGCAACACCAGTTTCGGACAAAATCAGTCGGAAAATATCCAACGGATTTTGTGGTCGGAATGTCCCACCGTGTGTATGGGGCATTAGACTTATTTCACAGTGCTGCTGGGACTTGTAGTCCCGTAGTGGCGGTTGTACACTATCAGACTGAGTTCAGTAGGCCTCAAGCCTATACGTCACTGAGAACTGACACTGTGTGGATTAGAGACGACTACACCGGAGGTAGTTCTAAGTGTGCCACATTACAATAACAGTTTCAATACTCATTCAGCACTGTTCTTGTTTACTAAACCTTTTTGGATTACAATTATTTCAACACAATAGCTAGCAGAAGACAGAAGAATAAAGACTACATCTTCATTGCAAGGCCTTGCATTCATCTCAAATAGAAAGAACTGTTTTATAAAGTAAGGGGGAGCACCCTATCTAGTGTGTTGTACTGTGTTGCTGGTTTCACATTTCTGTGTTTAATACGGCATGCTGGAAATGGGAGGCAGCCCAGAGTAAGGCATTGTCCCTCTGAGCATTGGTCCCCCTTGGAGACGCGTGTGCATCCAAGAATTCTTTATATGTAAAAAAACTGTTGTAAATATCTACTGTGCTGTTGCACTATGTTTGTGTGACAGTACAGTTAATGTAATTATTGCTTTTCTAACAGTTCCAATAAAAACACGTTCTGGTTAACTACAATTGGTGTGAAGAATTGTTCCTTCTCCCACAGGCGAAGCAGTGGATACCCAGGTACAGGTAAAGGTACATTATTGTTGTATTATACATGTGGGGTCATCCTCTGTTGTCACCTTCACACCATACTGTACCACAGCTGTGTCAAGGGGATTGAGCCAAGTTACTTGGGGTGTAAAATCAGAGTACAAGCCCAACAAAAACCATCAGCTCCTTCGGGGGTCAGTGCTACATCACCATGCAAAAATTCTCGTCCGACAGAATACAACTTCAGAAGTGATGTAATGTGTTGAATAGTTTTGTATGTATTCTTTCTTTTATGAGCATGCGTAGTCTTACTCTTACGATTTTTTTCGGACAAAAAAGTACTTATCAAATGAAAATAAGTTCACGTACAATAAAAACTTTATAGTCTGCACATCCAGCTTTTGTTGGACGAAAAATTGGAATCGGCTTTTGAAAGCACTAAACCAACGATCCAAAAATCGACAGATCGTTTGTTCAGACGAAATTTTACTTCTGATTTTCGTATCGTGTGTATGGGCCTTTTGTCTGTAGGGTTCAATATTGATTTGGCCCACCCTTTGCAGCTATAACAGCTTCATCTCTTCTGGGAAGGCTGTCCATAAGGTTTAGGAGTGTGTCTATGGGAATGTTTGACTGTTTTTCCAGAAGAGCATTTGTGAGGCCAGGCACTGATGTTGGATGAGAAGGCCTGGCTTGCAGTCTCCACTCAAATTCATCCCAAAGGTGTTCTATATCGGTTGAGATCAGGACTCTGCAGAACAGTCAGTTTCTTCCACCCCAAACTCGCTCATTTATGTCTTTATAGACCTTGCTTTGTGCACTGCCGCAAATAATTTGGTGGAGTGGGGATTATGGCGTGGGGTTGTTTTTCAGGGGTTGGGCTTGGCCCCTTAGTTCCAGTGAAGTGAAGTCTTAAGGCGACAGCATACCAAGACAATTTGGACAATTTCATGCTCCCAACTTTGTGGGAACAGTTTGGGGATGGCCCCTTCCTGTTCCAACATGACTGCACACCAGTGCACAAAGCAAGGTCCATAAAAACATGGATGGAGTTTGGGGTGGAGGAACTTAACTAGCCTGCACAGAGTCCTGACCTCAACCCAATAGAACACCTTTGGGATGAATTCGTTTGGAGACTGCAAGCCAGGCCTTCTCATCCAACATCGGTGCCTGACCTAACAATTGTGCTTTTGAAAGAATGGTCAAACATTCCCATAAATACACTCCTAAACCCTGTGGACAGCCTTCCCAGAAGAGTTGAAGCTGTTATAGCTGCAAAGGGTGGGCCAACTCAATATTGAACCCTACGGACTAAGACTGGGATGCCACTCATTTTCATGTGTGTGTGTAAAGACAGCCGTCCCAATACTTTTGGTAATATAGTGTAACAGTCCAGGATTGTATATTTAGGCTTCATGCACACTGGCTTAAAAAATTGCTGCTACGGGGGGCGCATGCGCGGCGCGAACGAGGAAGGACACACAGGCTGAGAGCTCCGTGACGAGCAGAGACCAGAACGCTTCCCCGGGGCTATTTTAACAGCTTTTTCGGCTCCATCTCACTCCGCACCCCCGGCGGAACACTCAGCGCATGCCGGGACCCAAAAATCGCTGCAGTACACCGGCCCAAAAATCGCTGACGACGTATCTCCTAAGAGTGCGGGAACAGAGCGGGATGTCCCAAAATGGCGCCCAGAAGACACAAGCACGGACGCCGCCACATGCAGGTAGGTTAATTGGCTTCTGTCCAAAAATTGGCCCTAGTATATGAATGGGGACCTTGGATTGTGGGCTCCTTGTAGGGTAGGGACTGATGTGAGTGTGCAATGTACAGGGATAGGGACAATTGTAGACACTCGCTCAGGTTGAACTGGATGGACTGATGTCTTTATTCAACCTTACTAACTATGAAACTATGCTGCAGCCTCATCCCCGGCACACTCGGTGGCCAAAAGTGAGTACTCACTACAACTGACAAAATCTGACCTTGATGAAAGCCTGACCCTGATGTATGACATGTTGGCCCAAAAGTTCCAATCTGAGCTGCACAAGTCCACCAATACCCTCTCCCTGGAGATTGCGGCCTTGGGCAGCAGGACAGACCTGCTTGAGACTAAGCACGATGATCTAACGCTGGTTTGCTCAGAACTAGGGAAGGATCATGAGGCCCTTTCAGAAACTGTCTCCCAGCTTCAGGCCCATATCGAAGATTTGGACAACAGAAACAGGCGCAACAATTTGAGGGTGAGGGGGGTCCCAGAAACAGTCACTGAACTTGTGCCCGCAATACAGAAGCTGTTTCTGTCCCTGCTGCCTAAGGCCACGCTGGAGGCCTTTGCCTGTGATAGGATTCACAGGGCACTACGTCCCCCCCCCTCCCCCTGATAAGCCTCCCCGGGACATTGTACTGTGCCTCAAGGATTTCTTAGTCAAAGAAGATATCCTCAGAGCCTCCAGATCCACACAGAACTTGAAACTGGATAATGCACAAGTCCAGATCTACCCCGACATCTCCCCCACCACCCTTGACAAGCATCGGAGGATGAAAGAGGTCACTACAGTATTGCAGTCGGCCAGAATTCGCTATTGCTGGGGATTCCCCTTCAAGCTACAAGTTCCTCACAATGGTACAACTTACACGGTCACCACGCTCCATGAAGGAAAAGAACTGCTAGTCAAATTAGGCCTTATGGATGCTGCAATGCTCCCTAGGATGCCTTCAACCCCACGTCACTCTGCTATCTGGGCAACCCCCCCCTAGAAGAGACCGCCGGTAAAGCAGCAAAATGGTTCCTATAAGCCCTTGAACTGACCACCGGGCAGGAGGACAGGATTTGTCCCTCCCCCCCCCCCCTTACAAACGGAAAAATCACTTAGATGGGCTAACGCCAGATTTCTCCTACACAGTAACTCGGCCTCCACCATGTTTGCAAGGAAACTTAAGCAACAGACCCACCCGACCCATGTCTATAAATTGAAGGATAAACATGGCCAACTTACCTCTCACCCCAAGGAAGTTCTAGATATCTTCTCCTCCTTCTACCGCTCCTTATATTCTGCCCCAAAAGGCCCGTCCCCTAATCCCCCCCATCCCTAGCTACAAACCCTAAACGCCCCTTGCACTACGGAAGAAATAGCCTCCATCATTTCATCACTTAAACCCTCTAAGACTCCAGGCCCCGACGGCTTCTCAGCCTCTTACTATAAAAAGTGTACAGAGCCCCTACTCCCAAAGTCGGCCAAGCTATTTAATTATATACTGAAAGGCAATCACTTTCCTGAAGAGATGCTCTTGGCTAACCTATCTCTGATACCCAAGCCGGGCAAAGATCACACTTAACCTCAAAATTTCAGGCCCATCTCGGTCATTAACAATGACTTAAAAATTTTTGGCCGCATCCCGGCTGACCGGTTGGCCATAATTGTTACCACTTTGGTCTCCCCTGAACAAACGGGTTTTATACCCTCTAGGCAAATCACGGATAACATCCGCCCAGCTGCCAACGTCATACAGGATGCAGATGCCAATAAAAAGAAGGTTCTACTAAGTCTAGATATCAATAAGGCATTTGATAGTGTGCTCTGGCCATATCTCGAATCTGTTCTGTCCAAGTTTGGGTTTGGGGGCGCATTCGTTCACGGATTTAGAGCCCTGTATCATCACCCATGCACTAACATTAAGATCCCAGGTTGTAACTCTGAATATTTCCCCCTGGAGAGGGGTACAAGGCAGGGGTGCCCTCTTTCCCCCCTCCTGTTCGCCCTGGTCATGGAACCCCTTACCAAATCTATACTAGGTAATCCCAACATCAGGGGCTATCCCAAGGGTGACCAGGAGTTTAAGATTAGCCTGTATGCCGATGACGTTTTATTATTCCTTTCAGACACCTTAGTCTCCCTTCCTAACATTTTCACCTCCTTGACCCATTTCCAGCAAGTCTCAGGTCTAGGGGTTAACCCGACCAAATGCTCGGCCTTACCTATACACTTACCTGATACGGTCCTAAGCGCCCTTAAAGACTACTTCAAGTTTTCCTGGGACCCTTCCTCCCTACAATATCTGGGGGTTAAACTCGCTCCAACGCTTAAACAATTATATACCCAAAATTACCCACAAGCCTTTACCTCTGTTAGGAACCTGCTCCTCCAATGGTCCAATTATAAAATCTCCTTTTTAGGCCGTATACAAGCCGTTAAAATGGCCATATTGCCCAAATTGCTATTTTTTTCCGCTCCTTACCATTATATGTCCCTCGAGCCATCCTTGCTAAACTCCAATCAGATTTACTCTCCTTTATTTGGCAAAAGAAAAAACCCAGATTGGGGCGTCCGGTGATGTATGGAACTGGACTTATGGAAGTATTTCCTAGCGGCCCGCTTGGTGCAAACCGCCCAATGGCACGCTAACCCGGCTTCCATTCCATGGCTACGATTTGAGAGAGTCTCGGTTGCCCCTTACCATCTCCCGGGACTGTTGTGGTCTTGCTCCTTCACCCATAGGGAGGTTGCTCCACTGAATGCCATTGTGGGACAGTCCCTCTATCTTTGGTCTCTTTATGGGAAAAAATTCCAATTAAAATCAAGAACACCACCACTGGCTTCTTACCTGGGGGAACCTCTTTTCCCCCCAGCGTTCCACCGTCACCCCACTTTTGCTGAATGGGCAGATAGAGGCCTTACTTCACTAAAGGCTTTTATCCGCGACGCCTCCTTCTGCTCATTCTCACACCTGCAACAGCATTATGATATGGACCGAAATGTATTTTACCAATTCCTCCAGATCAGGCACTTTTACTCTAGCAATTTCCAAGAGCTCACTAGGACAACAAGCACTTACTTTGAGGGTTTATGTGGGGAGGCCTCCAGAGAAAGGGGCACTATTTCTAGTTTATACGGTTACTTAAATGACCACAACTCAGCCCCCAAGACGGCGGCAATGCTGGGCTGGGAGGCAGAGGTTAAACAGGAGTTTGCGGTGGAGGACTGGCGAGACATGGTAGACAATATGCACAAGTGTACACGCTCTATCTCGGTGAAGGAAACGGCCCTTAAGTTACACACCAGATGGTACTACACCCCAGATCGTCTGCATAGGATGTTTCCTCTGGTTCCTGACACATGTTTTAGAGGATGTCGGGCCAGGGGCACATTGCTGCACACGTTTTGGGCATGTGGTTCCCTGACTCATATTTGGACCAAGGCCGCTGCCCTGATCCCAAGGATCACGGATGTCTCGGTGACCCTTACCTTTCAAATGTGCATCCTGTATGCTGATATACCTGGGGCTATTCCCCCTCAACAGAAACTGATACACACTCTCTTTAGTGCTATCCAATGGGCGATAGCGCTGAAGTGGAAGAGTCCCTCGGTGCCATGGTCGCAAGTATTGGCCTGCATGGAGTCCATCAGGTTGATGGAAAGGATCCATCATACCCTTATGGATACCATACATATTTTCGACGGCAAGTGGAATAAATGGTCTGCCTTCCAGCTTAGTAATGCATCTCAGGGCCACTAAACACTACGCGCTGGGCTACAATATTTCCCCCTTCACTTTAATCAGCTGCAGTACACCTTAAGAACGTCAAGCTACGTTACTTATTATTTTTATTTTTGTCTTTTTCTTTCCCCATTTCTCATTTTCTTGGTTTCCCTGTGTGAAATGTTCCAGGTCTGTCTATGGACCTAGTTGATAAGCTGCTGAATTGGATGCATTATCTTTGCATTTGTTCAATTCTCCATTTTTTGAGTTGTACTTAAACGTGATAATGTTATGCTCAACATGTGAAACTTCCTCTTGTACATGATCCGATGATTGACTGTACACTCTGTATTTGCACTGTTCTATGAAAATAATAAAAACGTTTGTAAACAAAAAAATTGCTGCTACTACAGGAGTTTTGTGTTCTGCCTGTAGAAGCAGCTCAATGTTCTCCTATGTGTCCATACACATTGGGACGATTACAGACATATTGTGAATTCAATATTTAGGCCTCATGCCCACGGACGTTTTTACAGCTGCTTTTATTAAAGTTTTTTGCAGATTAAAAATGCCTCTCCATGTTAGCCTATGGCCTCATGCCGTCACCGCCCAGGGCATGATGGGAAGGGTGACATCATAAGGGGCGGGGTCACGGGATAACATCACCCGGTGACCACGCCCAGTGTCTATATAAGTCGTTGTGCCCCGCACACACGGCATTACAGCGGGAGAGAGCGTCGTGTCAACATCGGAAGAAGAGTAGAGGGAAGAAGATGACGGCAAGAGCTAGCAAAAGAGCGGGCAAAAGAGCAGAAGACCCCAGCAGAAGACAGCGGGAGAAGAACCGGAGAGTGGGGAGAAGAGGCCAGAGAGACCAGAGAAGTCGGAAGAGGCCCCCAAAGTCCCAAGAGATCCCCGGAACTGCCTAATAAATTACTTTAAAAACCTGAGTAGTGTGTTTTTCTTGACACTTTTTATTCCAGATGAATGGGTAGGTGTACGATGTACCCCATACTCATTCACATAGGGTTAGCATTCCCGGCATTATTAAAGGGGGCTCCCAGATTCCGAGAAGCCCCCCTGCCTGCAGACCCAGACAACCAATAGCCAGGGTTGTCGGGAAGGGGCCTTTGTCCTCATCAACATGGGGCAAGGTGCTTTGGGGTGGCCCAAAGCATCCACCCCCAATGTTGAGGGCATGCGGCCTGGTATGGTTCAGGGGGTTCTTGCTCGACACCACCCCTTTCCTGATCTGCCAGGCTGTGTACTCAGATAAGGGTCCGGTATGGATCTTGGGGGGGACCCCACGCAAATTTTTTTTTACATTTTTGCAGGGTTCCCCTTCAAAATTCTCAGCACACAAGTCGCACTGCAATTTGGATCATCTTGATCTGACTTCTGGTGCAACTTCTCTTCAAATCAATGCGCTCCCATTGCTAGTCTGTACTAGCTTTACAGACCCTTTTTTAAAACATCCGTGGGCATGTAGCCTTAGAGGCAGGAAAAAAAAGTCTTCTGGTTCGGGTTTCTGATTGGGGCTTTCTGACAGAAAAACGCAAAATGTTCCTAAACTCGTCTAAACTTTGTACAATAAACACTCTATATAATTTTTTTTCTGCCAAGGGAACTGGAATTTTTTTACGCCCAGTGTGCATGGAGCCTAACAATGGAATTTGATGAAATTCTCATATTTATATATTATTTATGTGGTTTAGATATAAAACTGTCCCAGAATATTATTGTCTCAGTCAGTCCTGTTATACTCACTGTAATTTCTCTATCCGGGTTGTTGAAAGAGCTTTCATCAGATCCCTGAAATGTGGACCCTCCAGATTGTTATTAGACAGGTCCAGTGTCCTCAGTGTCTGGTTATTTCGTATTCCAGATGCCAGGTGGGGGCAGGAACTGTCTGTCAGGTGATTTGCATTCAATCTGTAGAAGAAGAAAAGAATGTTACCAGAAGAAAATTTATTTCTCCCCCAGGAATAAATGTAACTATTCTCTACATGAATTGAACTCATTTACTCATTGGAATCATTTATATTGGATCACTTTATAAAACACAAATCGAACATCTACACTATTTGAGGTTTTCTCTTTTTGTGGATTCCAGTTACTAAATGTGACATGAGAAGTGGATGAGGTGGTGTTATCCATTCATTATTCCTGTATGGGGATTGGACCATACACACTCACACTGACCTCTAGGCTTTCACCTCCAACCTTCTGCTAAGTCTTGGATTTAGTTGTGGGGATTCACTTTGATGGTCACAAAAGTCTCACTCATGTTGTGGAAACTTAAAAAGTGACAACATTGTACTTTGGGATTTCATTTGAACATCATGGTGGAGGATTTGATCTTATGGTGTGGACAAGATTTTATTATTACCTTTCTTTATTTGGACCTTTTTTGAAAATTTGTACTAATATTGCTGCCCTCATTTTATATATGCTGATTATAAAGTCTCTTCATTAGTTATCAGTGAAATAGTCTCCATACCATTGTTATATATACACTTCTGCCTCGTACACACGAGCGGACTTTCCGGCGGGATTGTCCGCCGGACTACAGTCCGCCGGACAGCCCGACCGTGTGTGGGGCTTCGACTGACTTTTTTTCCCAAAAGTCCGGCGGACTAAGTTTTAAAGTGGAAGTAAACCCCCCTATCGTTTTCAGCTAAGGAAGCTGCCATCTTTGCCTCTGTTTAATCTTCAACTGCCATAGTGCTGCACATGTGATCCGTTATGACACCAGCCATTGGATGGTTTGACTGTTTGGTTGAGAGCACAGCCAATGTGCAGTTAGCATTCCCGGCATGCCTTTTTTTTTAAAACTGTTAAATCGATGGGTTTACTTCCGCTTTAAGTTTTGTTTTAAAATTGTCCGCTGAACTTGGCAGTCTGGCGGACAATCCCGCGGTTTGTATGCTAGACCGCCAGACTTTTGGAAATGAACGGACTTTACGATCATCGGAAAGTCCGTTCATTTAGAACGTGACTTCAGGTAGACGGGACTAGCAAAGGTAGTGAATGCCGCCGCGCTAGCCCCGTCACCTGGTATGGATTTAAAGGGAATCACCACGCCGAAAAACCGGCGTGGGGGTCCCCCCCAAATCCATCTCCGACCCTTATCTGAGCACACAGCCCGGCCGGCCAGGAAAGGGGTGGGGACGAGCGAGCGCCCGCCCTCCTGAGACGTACCAGGCCGCGTGCCCTCAACATGGGGGGTGTCCTGGGGAAAGGGGGGCTGTGCGGCCCCCCCACCCCAAAGCACCTTGTCCCCATGTTGATGAGGACAAGGGCCTCTTCCTGACAACCCTGGCCGTTGGTTGTTGGGGTCTGCGGGCGGGGGGCTTATCGGAAACCGGGAGCCCCCTTTAATAAGGGGGCCCCTTGATCCCGGCCCCCCACCCTATGTGAATGAGTATGGGGTACGATGTACCCATACCCATTCACCTAAGGTGTAAAGTGTAAATAAAAAAAAACACACAATTTTAAAAAAATATTTTATTGCATTGCTCCGGGGGTCTTCTTCCGTCTTGGGGGGTCTTCTCACCGGACTCCTCCGCTATTTTACCTAGCTCTTTTACCGAGCGGAGGAGCCCGGCTTCCTTCTTCGTCGTCGTCGCCGTCGTCTGGGGGTCTCGATCCGCCTTCGGGGGTCATCCGGGGTCTCTTCTGTTATTGCCCCTGTTGCGCTTTCTGCGCCGCCGCCTTCTTCTTCTTCTTCCGATGTTGACTCGTCACTCTCTCTGGCCGGAATGGCAGAGCCGCACTGTGTTGTGACTTATATAGGGACAAGGAGGCGGGGTCACATGATCATGTCACATGGTGACCCCGCCCCCTTATGATGTCACAGTCCCGGAGGATGCTGGGACCTCCTTGCCTATACAAGTCACAACACAGCGCGGCTCTGCTATTCCGGCCAGAGAGAGCGACGAGTCAACATCGAAAGGAGAAGAAGAAGAAGAAGAAGGCGGTGGTGCAGAAAGCGGCAAGAACAGAAGAGACCCCGGAAGACCCCCGAAGGTGGATCGAGACCCCCAGACGACATCGGCGACAACGAAGAAGGAAGCCGGGTTCCTCCGCTCGGTAAAAGAGCTAGGTAAAATAGCGGAGGAGTCCGGCGAGAAGACCCCCCAAGACGGAAGAAGACCACCGGAGCAGTGCAATAAAATATTTTTAAAAAATTGTGTGTTTTTTTTAATTTACACTTTACACCTTAGGCGAATGGGTAGGGGTACATTGTACCCCATACTAATTCACATAGGGTGGGGGGCCGGGATCTGGGGGCCCCCTTATTAAAGGGGGCTCCCGGATTCCGATAAGCCCCCCGCAGACCCGACAACCAACGGCCAGGGTTGTCGGAAGAGGCCCTTGTCCACATCAACATGGGGACAAGGTGCTTTGGGGTGGGGGGGCCGCACGGCCCCCCTTTCCCCAGGGCACCCCCCATTTTGAGGGCACGCAGCCTGGTGCGGCTCAGGAGGGGGTGCGCTCGCTCGTCCCCACCCCTTTCCAGGCCGGCCGGGCTGCGTGCTCGGATAAGGGTCGGAGATGGATTTGGGGGGGACCCACACGCCGTTTTTTTGGTGTGGGGATTCCCTTTAAATCCATACCAGGTGACGGGACTAGCGCGGCGGCATTCACTGCCTTCGCTAGCCCCGTCTACCTGCAGTTACGTTCTAAATGAACAGACTTTGCTCCATGTGTGGGGCAAGTCCGTTCATTTTCAAAAGTCCGGCAGATTTTTTCCCGCGGATTGTCTGCCGGAAAAGTCCGGGGCGTGTGTGGGCAAGTCCACAGCTCGGAAAGTCCGGCGAAGCCCCGCTGGAAGGTCCGGCGGTTTGTCTGCTGGACTAGGTCCGGCGGACAATCCCGCCGGAAAGTCCGATCGTGTGTATGGGGCATTATAGGGAGTTTTGTGATGAGGAGTCTCAATTTTATTGTTAAATTTTCACATTTATATTGTATGAATGTTATATACTAGTGCTGAAATGGATCAGGTGCGAATTCAGGCCCATTATCTTCTATGGGCACGCATCTGATTCGCATCTGGCTTGCGTCCTGAACAGAAATTCCCGCCACTCCAACACCTCCCCTTCTTCCTGTTCCTCCCCTGTGTCTTTTGAAATCCGGAATGGAACCAGCATGTCCAAAAGTGGACGAAAAGCATCATCAAAGGAGAAAGAAGCAGTGGATTGTGAGGAGTTGATCAGACTTGTGAGGGACAAACCCATGATTTATGACACCCGGCATCCTAAATATAAGGACAACATGCCAAAAAACGTGCATGGCAGGACATTGCCAGAGACCTCTTGCCAGAGTGGAACAGGTGCTCCTCCCAAATTCAGGCTGACAAATGTAAGTTTTTTTTATTACCTTTTACTATCTGTATATGCTGTCCTGTATTTTTTAGATGGTGTACATTAATTACATTTATTATATTTTACCAAACAGCATGTGGTCACCCCCAAATCTGTACCAGGCCACATGCCGTAAACATTGTGCACATACCAGCTTTATCTAGGGATGGATGAGTCCCTAAATAAATGCATATTCTTAGAATTTCTAAGGGCAGTAATATGACATACACCACAAATGTGAGATAAAAAAGTTTTATTTTTCATAGCCAAAATTACATACAACATTTTTCATACAGCACACTTAGCATTATATTATTATGCATTTACATCCAGCAAAAAAATACATATTTATTTTTAGTCAATAGAATTCATCTGCCAAGGCACCTCCCCAGCTGGTGACATAAAAAAAATCTTAAATTCTTCTCTAATAACTGTACCAGTAGTGCTGCCCCTAGGAATATTGCAATGTGCTGCCTCCATGTTATGGGTCAGGGAATCTTCAAAAAGAAACCCATCTCTTTCACGCACATAGTTGTGCAGGGCACAGGCAGCTTTAATCGCACTGATCGCATGATCAATACTGAGGTTAATAGAGGTATGCAGGAATCTCCACTTATTGCAAAGAATTCCAAACGTACATTCTACTACCCTGCGTGCCCTAGTCAGCCTATAATTGAACACTCTTTTTTCAGTTGTCAGAGAGCAACTTGAATAAGGCCTGAGCATGTTCTGGGGCAGTGCGAAAGCTTCATCTCTGACAAATACATGTGGGAGGAGAGGCTCTGTAGTCCCTGGCAGGGGAGAATTATTGGGCAAGTCTAGTGTATTGTCACGCAGCATGCGGCCAAATGAGGAATGTGAGAATACACTAGAATCTGAGCTGCTGCCATAAGAACCTACATCAACATAAATAAATGTATAATTTGCGTCTGCCACTGCCATTAATACCAACGAAAAATATTTTTTATAATTAAAAAATTGGCTCCCACTAGCTGGAGGCTTGAGGATGCGTACATGTTTGACATCAATGGCTCCAAGACAGTTGGGGAAGTTGCATCTCTCCCAGAATAGGTCCGCTATCATCAGCCATTCTTCTGGTTTGGGCTTCTTCATAAAAATGTCCTTCAGTTCTTCCCATATGCCTAGGCAGGTAGCATGAACAATGCCACTAATCGTTGATTTTTCAATCTTAAATTCATAGTGCAAACTTCCAAAGGAATTCCCTGTTGCTAAGTACCTAAAATGACAAAAAAAAAATCATTATGTTGTTCTTTATTTTTTATTGTGTTACTTACAGACAAGATGGCGTAGCATGCGTGATGCTTACAGAAAATACATGAGGCACCTCAGAGAAACAAGGAGTGGCTCGGGGCAGCGCCTAGGGTACCCTATATGTATGCCAGGGACTTGGATTTTCTACAACCCATTGTGGAGATAAGGGAGTAAGTTTTCATTTACATCATCTATGTAGCGCACAATCTGGTAATCATCAATATGCAGAGTTAATTTTTAACATTTTTACAATATAAAACAGGACAGAATCTAGTTGGGAGGAGCAAGATGTTTTGGAGGAAGAACAAGAACAACAAACAGAGGAGTAAGCACCCATTGATATTCCAGAAGACACAGAGGATTTAGCACTAATCCAAACCTCTTCCAGTCTCTGGGAAACTCAGCCAGATGAACAATGTTCAGGGGCAGAGGAGGCTGTTCCTGGGCCATCCTCTGCTCCTGCACAAATTGATCAGCCTGGCAAAGTGCCACGGAGGCGCCCAGCACTATCCCAACCTGACCTAAGTGAGCGCTTGTTAGACATGTTAAAAAACATGACCGGAAAGGTGGATGCATTTTTATGTCCCGATACAATCCTGGCGCTCAGTTTTGTACCACTAATTAAAAAGATACCCCCAAAAACTATAGAAAAAATGCTGCACTCCTTCTCCCAGCCACAGGAGGAAGCTGCATTTAAATACCCAAATGTGCCCGAACCAAGACCTCCCCATCACTACCCAAGATACCCGCACTACCCTGAGCAGCAACACCATCCTTACCCCTATAATCCACCATCATATCCCTCAAGTTATGACAGGCCAATCTCCAGATATGAAGGGCCACCCAGTAACCTTCCCTATGCCATCCCCACTTCCTTCAATTAGGGCCCCCCCCCCAAACTCAGGGTATGTATGGGCAAAGTCAACATGGGGAGGCTAGGCCTGCTCCCCACACTGCCAGTGATGACCCAGCTTCCGCAACTCAATACTCCTATGAGGCCCCTTTCCAAAAAACATATCAGAATCTGTGATGAGGTCTGTTCATGGTTAAGGACCAACATTTTGAGAAAACGGGGAAGAGGCCTACTTGACAGGCAAGTTTTTTGTTTTTAAGTTATTGCAGAGTTAATTTATGTTTTATACATGGGTAAAGTTTCTATTTTTATCATATTTTATGATACGTGAATAAATAATTATTCCAACATTTTTTGTGCCGTCATATTTTTTAAAAAACCCAGGTAAAAAAACATAAAAAATACAAAAAACATGGTCAATATAACGCATGAGAAATGACATGAGTGATGATAATTACCTTAATGTGATCAATAATCTTTCAGCAGGCTGGATACTTGGTCTGAAGCTCGTGTTCTGACGCTGCAAGCGAGGGGAGATTAAGCCCAGCAATTCCTCAAAACTGAGTTAAAAAAAAAACATCATAAATACATGTGGTAAAAACATTGGGGCATACTGTAAAAAAAAAAGTAAGGTAAGTGGTTAAGGACATTATTTAGGGTAACAAGGCAGGCATCCTTAGTTCCAATCGAATTATGGCTAAATAAGTGACTGGAACAAACAAAAAGGCATATGGGTCCTCATTTCAACAAAGAAGAAGCCACTGGCCTTTTAAATTAACAGTAACAATTATCTGAGCCAAAAATGCTAAACAAAGCTGCGTGGCAACACCAACACCCACAAAGCAACTTGTCACTAGCAATTTTGGGCCAAGGTATTTGGGGGGTAAAACATCCAAAAAAAAAAAGGGAATTTGACCGGGCTTACACCAGGAGGGGGGTGCAAGGTGAGGATAATTTAGTGTCCTTAAGGTTGCATGCTGAAATTATGTACAGTTGGCATTTTGGGGGGGGGGGGGGGGGGGGGGACAAGGCTTATTACTTGCAATAATCTTAAAATAACATAATCACACATAGGTTAGACTGGATGGACTTGTGTCTTGCAAATATAAAACACACTATACATCTATGGGTACAAATTAAGTATGGTTTGGCAGAAACAGTACTCACCTACTAATTGACATGCGGGTGAAATTGAAAAATGTCCCTTCATGCCCACGGAGGTGCCCATACAATATCATGAACTGGCCTCTTTCTTCTCGATTTGCAATGATGGGATGAACCCAGTATCTTCTTCTTCTACGCATCCTTCTACGATTTTCTTCTTCCAGCAAGATTGCTACTGTGGCAGCAACAACAGTTGGCATGATCATTGGCAGAGCAGCACACATCTTGCAAAGAAACACAGGTACAGACTGCTGGACAACCAGGAAGTGTAGACAGACCTACCAGGTTTTATAAGCAGCCAGACAATCAGCCAAAAAGCTTGGCCAGCACAAAATTAGCAACTCAAATTAGGCAGGAAGGGTTACTAATGAATTTGCAGAGGCTTCGCACTGAAAACGCGTACAATCCACAGTACAGCCGGCGTTTCACTGCGCATTCATGCAGGGCCTTGAATTTTACACCGCACTAGTCTGAACCCAGGCTGAGGAAGGGCAGCGACGTCGCTCACCTATAGCTGGATTCAACATGGGGCCAGCCCTGGAGAGAGCCGACTCAGAGACCGATGGAACAAGGAACTAGATGTCCTACTTACGGACAAACAGTGGCAAAAAGCCTGTATTTTTGCTCATAAGTGTTCAATAAGTACAAAAACTCAGGAAACAGCATATAAACTATTGTCACACTGGTATGCCACGCCAGTGAAGTTACACTCTTGGTTTCCAATGACCCCTGATACCTGCTGGTGATGCCTTGAAAACAAGGGTACGCTGATACATATTTGGTGTCACTGCTCAGTATTACAGCCCTTTTGGTCTGAGGTTAGAAGGCTGGTGCTTCAGATCATGGAGACCAAACTAAAGTTGGACGCAAAGAACTGTCTCCTCCATATCTCAAATTTTTCCATCATGAAATACAAGTATTCACTGTCTAAACATCTTTTGAATGCTGCCAAAGCACTGATCCCCTTGCACGGGAAGTCCACACGGGTTCCGTCCATACGGGAGTGGCTTCACAAAATGTCTGAGATCCGGGAGATGGAGGAGACAGTGGCTCAATCCACAGAAAATGTGGAACGCTTTCATAAGACATGGTCTCCCTGGTTTGAGTTCAGATACTCTCAGGCGTACTCAAATTTACTTGGGCTTGATTAAAAGACCAATATTTACTCACCTCTGGGTAAGATCTCATCTTACTGCATGACCTACAATACAGCCTTCTTATTGAAATAAAAATTAAAACAACGTGTTTACCAACTATATTTGCTAGCAATGATCCCTCTAAATATTCTGATCTTCTCTGGATTCTTCTCTTTCCTTTCCTCACTCCTGATTCAGCAACCCATTGTTTTTTTATTAACAGTTAGATATTCCACATGTCCTCTTGGGGGCACAATTTGCAATACATTGCAATTGATAGGAGGACATGCTCTCTGGAGATGTCCCTGAGGTTTATGGTTTTTTTTTTTTCAGTGACACAGTAATGGACAAATGCCAAAAGCTATCTTATTTGTTCTGTTTATCTTTTCTACTAGTCAATACTGTAGACAATCTACTTCTAACTGTTACCAAAGGCACTGAATATGGAACTGCGACTCCAATATTGTATTTCTTTGACTTTTCTAAATAAACGTTGATGTTTAAAGAAAAAGCCTCCATAGTGCATAATCCTGAAATATATATAGAATCACAAATTGTACACTTCCATCATATACGCAGAACTCAGAGCACACACCCCTCCGGACTGCAGCCGTGTATGATGGAGTCCAGGCAGTGACATGGAGGCTTTTTCTTTTCTATGTAATGTGATTGCGGCCATTGTCTGGATACCTCGGGTGATATTGTATTTTTGCACATTATATGTTGTATAGACTAAAGTAGCTGTGAATAGGTTGGAGGAGATCTGCGCTTCCTCACATGTATGAAAGTGCATTTTTGTAGTGAATTGAATTTTTATTATTGATCACTATTAGTGGAGTTATCACATTTACATTAGAAGTGTTGGTATTCGGACACATTGTAGGTTGCAGATTTCTCATTTGTCTCATCACACATTTTGTCACCAAGTGTAGGTCTCTATACATAGAATTATATTATACTATTTGTACTTCTATATCAGACTTCCTGCTGGAGGCTGGTTTTCATTCATTAGATTTTCACAAAGTTGTTCGTGTTTTTTAGTGCAGATATTTCATTTTTTACATTTTTATATCCAGCTTTAGAGAACTGTCTGATATTGGAGATATATTTTTATCTCCTGGTTGTCTCTATATATCTCGATTATTATTATTTGATTTATATAGTTTAGACATACAGTATATATTACCAAAAGTATTGGGACACCTGCCTTTACAAGCACATGAACTTTAATATCATCCCAGTCTTAAGCCTTGTATACACAATCAGATTTTCTGACGACTGGGACATGCTAGTCTCATATCAAAAGTGAAGAGGTTACTCACTGTAGCGCTTGTATTTTTGCCTGCTAATATAATGCAATGTTAATCAATGTTAATCTATGAGCAGTGTTATAATTTAGTATTTAGCACCATCTAGTGGTCAATACGGGAAATGGACTCCAGTTATCTATTCCAAGGACATTAGAAATGTTACAGGAAGTGACGGTTTGTTTACATTCACAATGACCTACCTACCCACAATGCCAAGTGACCTACCCATGGACACTCAGCGCTGAAACTGCATGCTGGGGAGGTATAAAAGGACACGTGGCCATTTTTTGTTCTCTTTGGGACACGTGGCCTGCCAGCAAGGACCTGTGAGGAGGCCTTTCTTGAGAGCACAGCCTCCGTCTTTTGAGGAGCGGAACAACCAGCGACTCTGCTTCATACCTGGGTGCTGACGCGTGGTGTGACCAGATTGGGAAGGATCCAGAGACGCCGAACTGAGCCATCTGAGAGTCTGGGTCATCTTGCGGAAGAGAAGCAGCATGACGATGCTGGCTTAAAGCAAAATTCAGACAGCCGGAGTGAAGGGGCTCCTATTCTTCCAGGCCTGGTTTGGTGAGAGGGCTGCTGCCCACAATTTCTAACGCACTTTTACAGACTAATGCCCCGTACACACGGTCAGAGTTACTGACAGAAAATGTTCGATCGGATCATGTTGTCGGAAAATCCGACCGTGTGTGGGCTCCATGACTTTTTCCATCGGAATTTCCAACTCACAAAGTTTGAGAGCTGGATCTCAAATTTTCCAACAAAATGGTCCGATCGCGTCAATTCCGATCGCGTGTAGCCTAGTCCGACGGACAAAGTGCCACACATGTTCAGAAGAAATTTGTAGACAAAAGCTATTGGCCTCTACGTAGTCCCGTCTTACGTCACCTCGTTCAGAATGATCGGATTTTCCGACAACTTTGTCCGACCATGTGTGGGCAGCACCAGTTTTGGACAAAATCTGTCGGAAAATATCCAACAGATTTTGTGGTCGGAATGTCCCACCATGTGTACGGGGCATTAGACTTGTTTCACAGTGCTGCTGGGACTTGTAGTCCCGTAGTGGCGGTTGTACACTATCAGACTGAGTTCAGTAGGCCTCAAGCCTATACGTCACTGAGAACTGACACTGTGTGGATTAGAGACGACTACACCGGAGGTAGTTCTAAGTGTGCCACATTACAATAACAGTTTTAATACTCATTCAGCACTGTTCTTGTTTACTAAACCTTTTTGGATTACAATTATTTCAACACAATAGCTAGCAGAAGACAGAAGAATAAAGACTACATCTTCATTGCAAGGCCTTGCATTCATCTCAAATAGAAAGAACTGTTTTATAAAGTAAGGGGGGAGCTCCCTAGCTAGTGTGTTGTACTGTGTTGCTGGTTTCACATTTCTGTGTTTAATACAGCATGCTGGAAGTGGGAAGCAGCCCAGAGTAAGGCATTGTCCCTCTGAGCATTGATCCCCCTTGGAGACGCGTGTGCATCCAAGAATTCTTTATATGTAAAAAACAGTTGTGAATATCTACTGTGCTGTTGCACTATGTTTGTGTGACAGTACAGTTAATGTAATTATTGCTTTTCTAACAGTTCCAGTAAAAACACATTCTGGTTAACTACAATTGGTGTGAAGAATTGTTCCTTCTCCCACAGGCGAAGCAGTGGATACCCAGGTACAGGTAAAGGTACATTATGGTTGTATTATACATGTGGTGTCATCCTCTGTTGTCACCTTCACACCATACTGTACCACAGCTGTGTCAAGGGGATTGAGCCAAGTTACTGGGGGTGTAAAATCAGAGTACAAGCCCAACAAAAACCAGCAGCTCCTTCGGGGGTCAGTGCTACATCACCATGCAAAAATTCTCGTCGGACAGAATACAACTTCAGAAGTCATGTAATGTGTTGAATAGTTTTGTATGTATTCTTTCATTTATGAGCATGCATAGTCTTATGCCGCGTACACACGAAGGGACTTTGCCCGCCGGACCTAGTCCGGCGGACAATCCGCCGGACTTTCCAGCGGGGCTTCGCCGGACTTTCCGAGCGTGTGACTTGCCCACACACGCCCGGACTTCTCCGGCGGACAATCCGCGGGAAAAAGTCGGCGGGACTTTTGAAAATGAACGGACTTGCCCACACACGGAGCAGTCAGTTCATTTAGAATGTAACTTCAGGTACGTAGCTAGCGTAGGCAGTAAATGCTGGCGCGCTAGCTCAGTCACCTGGCATGGATTTAAAGGGACTCCCCACGCCGAAAAACGGCGTGGGGGTTCCCCCCAAATCCATCTCAGACCCTTATCCGAGCACGCAGCCCGGCAGGCCAGGAAAGGGGTGGGGACGAGCGAGCACCCCCCTCCTGAGCCGTACCAGGCCACGTGCCCTCAACATGGGGGGTGCCCTGGGGAAAGGGGGGCTGTGCGGCCCCCCCACCCCAAAGCACCTTGTCCCCATGTTGATGAGGACAAGGGCCTCTTCCCGACAACCCTGGCCATTGGTTGTCGGGGTCTGCGGGCGGGGGGGCTTATCGGAATCTGGGAGCCCCCTTTTACAAGGGGGCCCCCAGATCCCGGCCCCCCACCCTATGTGAATGAGTATGGGGTACGATGTACCCCTACCCATTCACCTAAGGTGTAAAATGTAAAGTAAAAAAAAACACACTTTTAAAAGAATATTTTATTGCACTGCTCCGGGGGTCTTCTTTCGTCTTGGGGGTCTTCTCGCCGGACTCCTCCGCCATTTACCTAGCTCTTTTACCGAGCGGAGAAGTCCGGCTACCTTCTTCGTCGTTGCCGCCGCCGTCTGGGGGTCTCGATCCGCCTTCGGGGGTCTTCCGGGGTCTCTTCTGTTCTTGCCGCTGTTGTCGCTTTCTGCGCCGCCTTCTTCTTCTTCTTCCGCCTTCTTCTTCTTCTTCTCCTTCCGATGTTAAAACGTCGCTCTCTCTGGCCGGAATGCCAGAGCCGCGCTGTGCTGGGACTTATATAGGGACAAGGGGACAGGGTCACATGCTCATGTCACATGGTGACCCCGCCCCCTGTGATGTCACAGTCCCAGCATCCTCCGGGACTGTGACATCACAAGGGGGCGGGGTCACCATGTGACATGAGCATGTGACCCTGTCCCCTTGTCCCTATATAAGTCCCAGCACAGCGCGGCTCTGGCATTCCGGCCAGAGAGAGCGACGTGTCAACATCGGAAGAAGAAGAAGAAGAAGGCGGAAGAAGAAGAAGAAGACGGCGCAGAAACAGCGGCAAGAACAGAAGAGACCCCGGAAGACCCCCGAAGGCGGATCGAGACCCCCAGACGACGGCGGCGGCGACGAAGAAGGTAGCCGGACTTCTCCGCTCGGTAAAAGAGCTAGGTAAATGGCGGAGGAGTCCGGCGAGAAGACCCCCAAGACGGAAGAAGACCCCCGGAGCAGTGCAATAAAATATTTTTTCAAAAGTGTGTTTTTTTTACTTTACATTTTACACCTTAGGTGAATGGGTAGGGGTACATCGTACCCCATACTCATTCACATAGGGTGGGGGGCCGGGATCTGGGGGCCCCCTTATAAAAGGGGGCTCCCAGATTCCGATAAACCCTCCGCCCGTAGACCCCGACAACCAATGGCCAGGGTTGTCGGGAAGAGGCCCTTGTCCTCATCAACATGGGCACAAGGTGCTTTGGGGTGGGGGGGCCCCACGGCCCCCCTTTCCCCAGGGCACCCCCCATGTTGAGGGCACGTGGCCTGGTACAGCTCAGGAGGGGGGGCGCTCGCTCGTCCCCACCCCTTTCCTGACCTGCCGGGCTGCGTGCTCGAAAAGGGTCTGAGATGGATTTGGGGGGGACCCCACGCCGTTTTTCGGCGTGGGGAGTCCCTTTAAATCCATGCCAGGTGACGGAGCTAGCGCGTCGGCCTTTACTGCCTACGCTAGCTACGTACCTGAAGTCACGTGCTAAATGAACGGACTTTCCGATGAGCGGCAAGTCCGTTCATTTCAAAAGTCCGACGGACTAGCCTACTAACGGCGGGATTGTCCGCTGGACTGCTAAGTCCAGCGGATAATTTTAAAACAAAATTTAAAACTTTAGTCCGCCGGATTTTTTTTTAAAAAGTCCGTCGGAGGCCCACACACGAGGGGATTATCCGGTGGACTTAGTCAAGCGGACAATCCCGCGGGATAATCCCTTCGTGTGTACGCGGCATTACTCTTACGATTTTTTTCGGACAAAAAAGTACTTATTAAATTAAAATAAGTTCACGTACGATAAACATTTTATAGTCTGCACATCCAGCTTTTGTTGGACGAAAAATTGGAATCGGCTTTTGAAAGCACCAAACTAACGATCCAAAAATCAACAGATCGTTTGTTCAGACGAAATTTTACTTCTGATTTTCGTATCGTGTGTATGGGCCTTTTGTCTGTAGGGTTCAATATTGAGTTGGCCCACCCTTTGCAGCTATAACAGCTTCATCTCTTCTGGGAAGGCTTTCCATAAGGTTTAGGAGTGTGTCTATGGGAATGTTTGACCATTTTTCCAGAAGAGCATTTGTGAGGCCAGGCACTGATGTTGGATGAGAAGGCCTGGCTTGCAGTCTCCACTCAAATTCATCCCAAAGGTGTTCTATATCGGTTGAGATCAGGGCTCTGTGCAAAACAGTCAGTTTCCTCCACCCCAAACTCGCTCATCTATGTCTTTATAGACCTTGCTTTGTGCACTGCCCCAAATCATTTGGTGGAGCGGAGATTATGGCGTGGGGTTGTTTTTCAGGGGTTGGGCTTGGCCCCTTAGTTCCAGTGAAGTGAAGTCTTAAGGCGACAGCATACCAAGACAATTTGGACAATTTCATGCTCCCAACTTTGTGGGAACAGTTTGGGGATGGCCCCTTCCTGTTCCAACATGACTGCACACCAGTGCACAAAGCAAGGTCCATAAAAACATGGATGGAGTTTGGGGTGGAGGAACTTAACTAGCCTGCACAGAGTCCTGACCTCAACCCAATAGAACACCTTTGGGATGAATTCGATCGGAGACTGCAAGCCAGGCCTTCTCATCCAACATCGGTGCCTGACCTAACAATTGTGCTTCTGAAAGAATGGTCAAACATTCCCATAAATACACTCCTAAACCCTGTGGACAGCCTTTCCAGAAGAGTTGAAGCTGTTATAGCTGCAAAGGGTGGGCCAACTCAATATTGAACCCTACGGACTAAGACTGGGATGCCATTCATTTTCATGTGTGTGTAAAGACAGCCGTCCCAATACTTTTGGTAATATAGTGTAACAGTCCAGTATTGTATATTTAGGCTCCATGCACACTGGCTTAAAAAATTGCTGCTACTACAGGAGTTTTGTGTTCTGCCTGTAGAAGCAGCTCAATGTTCTTCTATGTGTCCATACACATTGGGACGATTACAGACATATTGTGAATTCAACATTTAGGCCTCATGCCCACGGACGTTTTTATAGCTGCTTTTATGAAAGTTTTTTGCAGCTTAAAAATGCCACTCCATGTTAGCCTATGGCCTCATGATGGGACGGTGACGTCATAAGGGGCGGGGTCAGGGATAACATCACCCGATGACCATGCCCAGTGCCTATATAAGTCGTTGCGCACCGCACACACGGCATTACAGCGGGAGAGAGCGTTGTGTCAACATCAGAAGAAGAGTAGAGGGAAGAAGACGACAGCAAGAGCTAGCAAAAGAGCGGGCAAAAGAGCAGAAGACCCCGGCAGAAGACAGCGGGAGAAGAACCGGAGAGTGGGGAGAAGAGGCCAGCGAGACCAGAGAAGTCGGAAGAGACCCCCAAAGTCTGAAGAGATGCCCGGAGCTGCCTAATAAATTACTTTAAAAACCTGAGTAGTGTGTTTTTCTTGACACTTTTTATTCCAGATGAATGGGTAGGTGTACGATGTACCCCATACTCATTCACATAGGGTTTGGGGCTGGGATCTGGGGACCCCCTTACTAAAGGGGGCTCCCAGATTCCGATAAGCCCCCCTGCCTGCAGACCCAGACAACTAATGGCCAGGGTTGTCGGGAAGGGGCCTTTGTCATCAACATGGGGGCAAGGTGCTTTGGGGTGCCCCAAAGCACCCACCCCCAATGTTGAGGGCATGCGGCCTGGTATGGTTCAGAGGGTTCTTGCTCGACCCCACCCCTTTCCTGATCTGCCAGGCTGTGTGCTCAGATAAGGGTCTGGTATGGATCTTGGGGGACCCCACGCCATTTTTTTGGCATGGGCTTCCCCTTAAGATCCATACCAGACTGAAGGGTCTGGTGTCGTCTTGGGGGGGACCCCACGCAATTTTTTTTTTACATTTTTGCAGGGTTCCCCTTCAAAATTCTCAGCACACAAGTCGCACTGCAAGTCGGATCATCTTGATCTGACTTCTGGTGCAACTTCTCTTCAAATCAATGCGCTCCCATTGCTAGTCTGCACTAGCTTTACAGCCCCTTTTTTAAAACATCCATGGGCATGTAGCCTTAGAGGCAGGAAAAAAAAAGTCTTCTGGTTCGGGTTTCTGATTGGGGCTTTCTGTCAGAAAATGCAAAACGTTCCTAAACTCGTCTAAACTTTGTACAATAAACACTCTATATAATTTTTTTTCTGCCAAGGGAACTGGAATTTTTTTACGCCCAGTGTGCATGGAGCCTTATGGAGCCTAACAATGGAATTTGATGAAATTCTCATATTTATATATTATTTATGTGGTTTAGATATAAAACTGTCCCAGAATATTATTGTCTTAGTCAGTCCTGTTATACTCACTGTAATTTCTCTATCCGGCTTGTTGAAAGAGCTTTCATCAGATCCCTGAAACGAGGACCCTCCAGGTTGTTATTAGACAGGTCCAGTGTCCTCAGTGTCTGGTTATTTCGTATTCCAGATGCCAGGTGGGGGCAGGAACTGTCTGTCAGGTGATTTGTATTCAATCTGTAGAAGATGAGAAGAATGTTACCAGACGAAAATTAATTTCTCCCCCAGGAATGAATGTAACTATTCTCTACATGAATGGAACTCATTTCTCTTTATTGGAATCATTTATATTGGATCACTTTATAAAAGACGATCGATCATCTACACTATTGGAGGATTTCTCTTTTTGTGGATCCCAGTTACTAAATGTGACATGAGAAGTGGATGAGGTGGTGTTATCCATTCATTATTCCTGTATGGGGATTGGACCATACACACTCACACTGACCTCTAGGCTTTCACCTCCAACCTTCTGCTAAGTCTTGGATTTAGTTGTGGGGATTCACTTTGATGGTCACAAAAGTCTCACTCATGTTGTGGAAACTTAAAAAGTGACACCATTGTACTTTGGGATTTCATTTGAACATCATGGTGGAGAATTTGATCTTATGGTGTGGAGAAGATTTTATTATTACCTTTCTTTATTTGGACCTTTTTTGAAAATTTGTACTAATATTGCTGCACTAATTTTATATATGCTGATTATAAAGTCTCTTTATTAGTTATCAGTGAAATAGTCTCCATACCATTGTTAGATATACACTTATAGGGAGTTTTGTGATGAGGAGTCACACTTTTATTACATTTTTACATTTATATTGTATGAATGTTATATACTAGTGCTGAAATCTTCCATATTATACTAGATGTGATAATTCCACCAATAGGGATCAGATATAACAGTTCCATTCACTACAAAAATACACTTTCATACATGTGAGGAAGGGCAGATCTCCTCTAACCTATTCACTAGACATGTGCGATTTAGTTTCGTACGAATTTTTCGTAATTCGTACAAATTTTTCGTAATTCGTACAAATTTTTCGAAATTCGTATAAAATTTACGAATCCGTAGTACGAATTTTTTCGAATACGAATTCCGTACGGAATACGAAATTCCGTTTACGAATTTCGTCACCAAATTATTCGAATCCGACTACCGACTATCGAATTTCAACTAATATGAAAGAAATTATTATAGCGGATATAACGAATGATTCAAATGAATTTGAATGATTCGAATGAATTTGAATAATTCGAATGACAAAGTGTAATTTTTGCAGGAAAAAAATCTATTTAAAATCACTCGCGGCTCTTGCCGGCAAACGAATTGTCGGCTCCGTAACACAGAGAACAGTCATTCATTGATAAAAAAAAAAGTGTGGGGGTCCCCCCAAATTCAATAACCAGGCCCTTCAGGTCTGCTATGGGTATTAAGGAAAACCCCAGACAAAAAAAAAAAAATGGCGTGGGGTCCCCCCTAAATATCCATACCAGACCCTTCAGGTCTGGGATGGATTTTAAGGGGAACCCCGGCCAAAAAAAAATGGCGTGGGGTCCCCCTCAAAATCCATACCAGACCCTTATCCGAGCACGCAACCTGGCAGGCCGCAGGAAAAGGGGGGACGAGAGAGGCCCCCACTCCCTCCTGAACTGTACCAGGCCACATGCCCTCAACATTGGGAGGGTGCTTTGGGGTCCCCCCCAAAGCACCTTGTTCCCATGTTGATGAGGACAAGGGCCTCATCCCCACAACCCTGGCCATTGGTTGTGGGGGTCTGCGGGCGGGGGGCTTATCGGAATCTGGAAACCCACTTTAACAAGGGGACCCCCAGATCCCGGCCCCCCCTGTGTGAAATGCTAAGGGGGTACAAAAGTACCCCTACCATTTCACCAAAAAAGTGACAAAAATTTTAAAAAATTACAGGAGACGGTCTTTGACAATTCCTTTATTAAAATCTTCTTTCTTCTGGTCTTCCTTTCTTCATCTTCTCCTTCCGGCATCTTCTTCCATCTTCTTCTTCCTCCGATCCGCTTTTTCATGCTTCGGTCTTCTCGTCCGGCATCTTCTTCCATGGCGTCAGCGTCTCTTCTCGGGCCGCTCCTCGCAATGGGAGGCTCCCGCTGTGTGAGGCTTCGCTGCGTCTGACAGGTCTTTTATAACAGAGGGCACCTGGTGACCCCGCCCCCCTCTGACGCACGGGGACGTCATGGGGACTTCCCTATGGCTTTCCTCATGACGTCAGAGGGGGGGCTAGGTCACCAGGTGCCTTCAGTTATAAAAGACCTGTCACACGCAGCGAAGCCTCACACAGCGGGAGCCTCCCATTGTGAGGAGCGGCCCGACAGAAGAACAGACGCCGATGCCATGGAAGAAGATGCCGGACGAGAAGGGCGAGAAGACCGGAGGAAGAAGAAGCAGATTGGAGGAAGAAGATGATGGAAGAAGATGCCGGAAGGAGAAGAGGAAGAAACCGAAGGATGAAGAAAGGAAGACCAGAAGAAAGAAGATTTTAATAAAGGAATTGTCAAAGACTGTCATTTTTGTCACCTTTTTTGGTGAAATGGTAGGGGTACTTTTGTACCCCTTACCATTTCACACAGAGGGGGGGCTTCCAGATTCCGATAAGCCCCCCGCCCGCAGACCCCCACAACCAATGGCCAGGGTTGTGGGGATGAGGCCCTTGTCCTCATCAACATGGGGACAAAGTGCTTTGGGGGTCTCAGACCCCCAAAGCACCCTCCCAATGTTGAGGGCCTGTGGCCTGGTACGGTTCAGGAGGGGGGCGCTCTCATCCCCCCTCTTTTCCTGCGGCCTGCCAGGTTGCGTGCTCGAATAAGGGTCTGGTATGGATATTTAGGGTGACCCCACGCCATTTTTTTTTTATTTGAAGTGGGGGTTCCCCTTAATATCCATAGCAGACCTGAAGGGCCTGGTTATTGAATTTGGGGGGACCCCCACGCTTTTTTTTATCAATGACTTCAATGAATGACTGTTCTCTGTGTTACGGAGCCGACAATTCATTAGCCGCAAGTGATTTTAAATAGCTTTTTTTCCTGCAAAAATTACATTCTCTATATTAGATATACTTATTCTCGAATTCATTTGAATCATTCGAAGCTTTCGTTATATCCCCTATAATAATTTCTTTCATATTAGTTGAAATTAGATATTTGGTAGTAGTTGTTGGATTCGAATTGTTCTCTGTGTTACAGGGAGCCGACAATTCATAATCCCCCGTACACACGCTCGGATTTTCCGATGACTAGTTCCGTCGGATAATTTCCGTCCGAATTTGTCCGATGCTGGTGTTGCGTACACACGGTCGGACAACGTTGTCGGAATTTCCGGTCTTCAAGAACGCCGTGATGTAAGCCGTCTTCCACGAGACTAGAAAAGGGAAGTTTAGCACCACGTCCAGCACCCGTTGGGCTCCTTCTGCTGATTCCGTGTTTATTGCGTGTTAGTAGAAGTTTGGGGACTTACGATTCGCGCTTCTCAGTTTTCTAAATCAGATCGTTACTGCTCTTCAGTTTGTGCTTGTCGTGCGTATCTGTTTATCGGTGCGTGTAGTCAGTTCGCATTTGTTGGTCATTGCGGCCTATATCTTGATATAGGACGCTTTGATTTTCACTGCTTATTGTCTGCTCGTTTCTGGTATTCATTTTGTTCTTTCAGGCCTTGCTGTTTATCGGTGCTTTCTGTTTGTCCGTTCTGACCAGCTGACCGTTTGTGAGCGATGTTTCCTGTACAAACTCATCGCCGAGTTCGTGCTGTACAGGGACTTGGTGTCGGGCTTGTAGCTTTGACCCGTCCATGAACAGAGCGAGGAGGAGTATGTGGACCAAGAATTGGTTGCTTCAGCGTGACCAATTCTCGCACATGCCTTTGCTTCGTGAGATCCGGGAGAATAATCCTGATGATTTCAGGCTCTTTCTCAGGATGACGGACCCCGTTTTTCACTGTCTTTTGGCTTTGCTGACCCCTTTTATCAGCCGGCAGGATACCTGCATGAGACAAGCCATCACTCCGGAGCAGAGGCTTGTTGCCACGTTGAGGTACTTGGCGACAGGGAGAAGCCTTCAGGATCTGAAGTTCTCCACAGGTATCTCTCCCCAGGCTCTGGGAATCATTATTCCAGAGACCTGTTCTGCCATAATCCAGGTCCTGCAGGAGGACTATATTAAGGTAACATTTCTCCTTTACTATTCCCTTCTATGTATGCTGTGTTTGCTAATGACTTGTATTTTTGACCTCCTTCCCTAATTACCATGATTGCAATATGCTCTAATATGCTGTGCCCCTTTTGTCCTTCATGCATTTTTCCCTTCCCTTACCTCCCCAGCATGCTCTTCTGGCCCAATAGACACCTATGGCCTAGTAACTTAAGCAATGTATTTTGTCTGCTCCATAGTATTGGTTTCCCCCAAACACCCCCTAAAATATGCCCAAATGTTTGCTGTGTGTTTTACTTCATGCCGAGTTCCTTTGAATTTATGTTTTTTTTTGGGGGGTGCCAAACTCATTAGGAACCCCCCTCCCCCAACTGCTCTGTCAGATGATACCAATCCTCTATCTGCTGGCTTTGCCAAGCTCAATACACACTATATACCTACCTCTTTATTGTGGTCATATTTAGGGATGAATTCAGCAAAGCATGTAGTGCAAGGGGCTGGCTCAATACTTTACAATGTTTTTTTTTTGTTTTTTTTTTGTTTTTCCTCCTATTATTAGCTTGATAGGTAATTGCAGAATGTCAAAATGTGCTTCCCTTTTTTTAATATTTTTTTTTTTTTTGTTTTTTTTTTTTTTTTTTTTTTTTTTTGGGGGTAATGGGGGGGGGGGGGGGGATTAGGAATCTTCTTTTCTCTTTCCTGTGGGCTGCCAATAGTTTTAATTAAGGAGGGTCTGGCCAAACGAGCACACATTATTGAGCCATTTGGCTATCAATGAAGTGGAGAGGAATACCTGTTCAATCCCCCCCCCCAAACCCCTAGTTATTGTCAATGGCCCATCAGAAGTGGGGGGATTGATGGGGGGTGAGTAATATGCTAAGGGAACCTTGTACTTTGGGGTGCAAATACTTACAATTGAAGTCTGATCTTGTTCCAAGATGTTAGTGTCTAATCTGCTTGCAATGTTTATGTGCAAAGTGACTATTTTTTTTTTCTTGTTTGACTCCACAGTTTCCTTCCACGCCACAGGAATGGCAGACTGTGGCCTCCCACTTTGCCAGCCGTTGGGACTTTCCTAACTGCGGAGGTGCAATTGATGGGAAACACGTCCGCATCGTCCCACCCCCCAACTCGGGGTCATATTATTATAATTACAAGGGGTTTAATAATGTAGTGATGTTGGCGGTGGTGTCAGCGACATACGAGTTTTTGTATGTGGACGTGGGGAAGAATGGCCGGATCTTGGATGGTGGTGCCATTGCACACACGGAGTTCTACTGGCGTCTCCAGAGTGGCAGTCTGTGCTTGCAACCTCCAGAGGAGAATGCTGAAGGACTCCCCTTCGTCTTTGTTGCAGATGAAGCGTTTGCGCTGACCACCCATCTGATGAGGCCCTTCCCGATGAGGACCCTCACCCCAGACCAAAGGGTCTTCAATTACCGGCTGTCCAGAGCCCGCAGAGTGGTGGAGAACACCTTTGGGATCCTGGCCAGCCGCTTCTGCCTTTGACGGCAGAATATAAACTGAACCACATTGTGCTTTCCTGCTGCATATTGCACAACTTCCTAAAAAGACATAGCAGCAACTATGTTGTGCCCGTTGGCCCTGATGTGGACATACCTTCCAATGCCAACCTCACAGCCCTTCAAGCTGCACGTCCTGGCTTGCCCCCTCTAAATGCCCGCGAGGTCCGCAAGAGATATATGGACTACTTTGTGGGTAGGGGGGCCATTGATATGCCTGACGATGAGTGAGAGGCATTTTTTAATAAATATATTTTTTTTACCAGACCTAAGATTTCTTGTCATTTACTGCTTATGTTTCTTGTAGGTGTGTTCTAGCTTATTTGTAGTTTACTTTTTGGGCCTTTATCTTCAACAGTGGGAATGCACTTTCTGGGCGAGAGGAGGTTACAGTCTCTTCTTCCCAAAAATAATCTTCTCATGTTGTGTGTGTGATACCTAATATTTTGTCTAGGTAAGGTTTGTAGTGCATAACTGACACCCAAAATACTCCTTTTCATCACCATGACAGAAATGTGTGTATTCCTGAAAATGGCGTGCTACGTGTTTTATTACAAAGCACTGTGGGTGTCATTTACAAAAGACAAATCCACTATGCACTACAAGTGCACTGCAAAAGTGCACCGGAAATACACTTGCAGTGCAAACTGGAATAGCCTTTAGTAAATAACACCCATTGTCACCAAAATCATTTACTTTTGACATAAATAATGCCTTTGTGTTTTGAAATAAGGAAGCCACACTTTTTTTAGATGTAAAAATTTTACTTACAGCACATTCACAAGTGCCTTTCAAAAATGCTTTTGTAAACTGAAAAGATCTTTGGTCTTTAGAACATTGTTTACTAACATTGCGCATTTGGGAAAACCAGGCATGTAGCAAAACAAAATAGACTGAACATAGGAACTTACAAAGTTCAACATTCCAAAGTGAAGACAAGATCAGACATGACTATATGTTCAAAGTGTGTTTGATCGTGCCTTCATCACATGGGGTGTCACCCCTGGAAAAGTGAAATTTAGAACATGCACACAATTTAAGTATCAAAATGGGCATTTGATGCAAAAACACATGCGTAGAATGTTCAAATGTGCAATCTCTCATCATGGGGATCAATGGACGTGTTTTGGGGGTGCAACCCCTTCACCTCACCCTCTTTAGTAGTTGGTAAAGTGGTTGCACCCCCAAAACGTTGTCATTCATCAACCATGATGGGAGCTAGCACATGTTGACACACTGTGTGCATCTTCCAAATTTGGCACAGTTATGAAGTTAAAATTTTTGTGAGAAACAGCCACAAATGTGTGTTAATTACTTTGTGCGTTTTCAGATTTTTGCTAAAACATCAATGATGTTCTTCATTTTTTGTTGAACATCATTGATGTTTTTCTTGATATCATCAAGATCTCGATTGCACACCATTATCTCCCCGATAAGTACGTGTGCACTTTCAGTGGTAAAGTGCGATTCTTCTTCCACAACATCCACATCACCTAAAAAAACACACAAACAAAAAAAAATGGCTATTGTAAAAGAGGCAGGCATACATTGATTAGCTTACCAGTAGCTGTGTTCTCCCACACTCACCTGTTGTGGTGACAAGTTCTCCAAGTTCGATGATCTCTCCTTCCTCCTCCTCCTCTGCTTCTGGTGTTGGTATTTCCCCTTCTTTGGGAGGTGTGGGTTTCCTGGTGTCCTCAGACGTCCCGAGTCTTCGCTCCCCTATGAGAATGTACAAAAGGAATACTTAGCACAACAATCTATTGAGGGCAGAAATAGGAAATGTCAAACATTGCTTGGAAGTGACGGACAATAGTTGTTTGTGGCCAGGTTCAAAGGACAACAACATTAATGTAGTCACTTTGTAAAGGTGCAAAACTTACTACCTTTTTGGTTGAAGTTTGTCAGATGGAGACACCCCTATAGTATCCACTGGAGCACATGTGTGGAACAACATAATGAAAAGGGTGTTTGGGTGTCCCAGCACTAGTGCTCCAGAGTCCAGATGGGTAAACAGCTACTGAGTGACCTCTCCTTTACATTGAAGAAATTTGCTTTACATTCTTGATGACATCTCTATTGACAACAAACTTCCTTTCACTAAAAACTTCACCAAACATCGTATTATAAGTGGCCGAACGATCGAGGTTGATTACGATCGAATGGACACACGAACATGACAGTGACCGAAAGATCGAGGTTGAGTACGATCGAATGGACACACGAACATGAAAGTGGCCATTTTTAAATGTACAACATAGAAAAAACAACCACATGGAGCAGTATGCAAGCAAGAAAAAAAAAGCACAACACACGACAACTACTTACTTTTTTGAAGAACTCGCTTGATCTTTCTGTACTGATCGGGCTCCCTCAGTTTCAGGTCCGACCAGCGTTTCCTTAGTTGTTCCTTGGATCGTTGTACCCCAAAATTATTATACAGTCTCCTCACAACTTTAGACATGATCTTGGCCTTTCTGACATTTGGGTTGAGGTAAGGCCCATACTTCCCATCATAGTCGCTCCTCTTCAATATGTCCACCATCTCAAACATTTCTCCAAAAGACATATTGGATGCCTTAAAATTGAGCCTCCGGGATCGGGACGTTTCGGCCTCCGGCCTTTCCTCGTCCTCCTCCTCGTTGCTGGAATAGTTATTAGGGCGCACCTGCTGTGTCCCCGCCATGTGCTCTCCCCACTGCACCGTAAAGAGAAGGGGTGGGGAATAGACAAGAAGGATCGTCAGGGGCGGGCGGAGTTTCGCGCATGCGCACTGTATATAAAACGTCACACGCGTGTGTCGTATCGACGATCTGTGAGCAGAGGGGAGAGAGAGCTGATGCACGAGACGATCGCTATAACGAAGGTACAATTTGAACTTGGTACATCACTAGCCTAGACTGCTTATACATTGAGGCTTAGTTATGGAGAAGATTAGGAGAGTTTAGCCTGACATTATTTAGTGTTGTGTCTGGTGTTGTGTCTTGCAGAGAATATGGATGGCTTCAATGACGTCAGCTTTCTCCCCCTCTTCATTGATAAATATCGCGAAATGCCCCTTTTGTGGCAGGCGAAGCACCCGCTATACAGCAACAAACCAAAGAGGCACGCAGCAATGAAGAAACTTCTGGAATTTGTATTGCCAGTGATCCCCACGGCAATCGTTGATAAGTTAAGAACAAAAATTGGCAGCCTGAGGAGTACGTATTTCAGGGAGCGCAATAAGGTCCTGAAGTCCCAAGCATCTGGAGCTGCAGCAGATGAGGTCTATGTCCCCAGGCTCTGGTATTATGAGAGGCTCCATTTTCTCAAAGACCAGGCTGATGTCAGGGAGTCACACTCGACTCTTCCTTCCACGCATTCCACCCCTGATGAGGTTTTCGAGGACCAACCTGGGCCTTCCAATCAGGAAGAGGTGGAGGAGCCCTGCTTGAGCCAGGTATAGTATTTGTGTACCCATTTTTTGGAAAAATGAATGATCACTTAATTCAGGATCCCCAATTGCTTATTTACTAAAGTTTTTGACATATCAACAGACAGTAGTGTTGGAGACATTTTGGGCAAGAATCTAAACTGCTGGGCTGAGAATTGTATGGTTTTCTATTTGTAAACATTTTGCAACAGTCAATAGATGAAAATTGTGTGTGTTTGATGAACAAATAACTCAAACTATGTCCCTTTTTCATACACAGGAAGACCTCAGCCAGGAGGTGGCTGTGGAATGTTGCAGTCAGGAGGAGGCTGGGGTTAGTGGCAGCCAAGAGGTGGGTAGGCCTAGGAGCCTGACTGTATCCCAAGTCCCTCCCCTCCGCCTTCCCTACAAAAGGGCCAGAAAGGTGGGGGAGGTGGGTGAGTCAGCGCTTCGGCTGATAAGGGAGGCTTCAGCGGCACTACATGCCACACCCACCTACGAGGAGGCCTTTGCCTCCTTGGCTGCCACTAAACTCAAGGATATGGAGGCGGGGCAACGCAGCATGTGTGAGGAGGTCATCCTCAAGATACTAAATAAGGGGGTGGCTGGGGAGATGACCCCAGCAACACATGTTTGCGAGAGTCACCATGCTCCGCCTCCTCCTCCTTCTGCCACACCTCCAGCACCACAGCGTGGAAGGAATCGTGCAAGGAAGACCAGAGTGTGATGACCTGGATTCAGTCTGGTCTGAGAGAAGATGGAGCCTCTCGTATGACCCCAGCCTGGGGACATAGATGGCATCTGCTTCAGTTCCGGATGTTTTGGACTTCAAGACCAGATTGCACTCCCTTATTAAGATACGTACTCCTCAGGCCACCAATTTTTGAACATAAAAAAATGATGTCTGCCGTGGGGGTCAAAGGCTTTGCAAATTTCCCAAGTTTCTCCATCGCTGCGTTCCTCTTTGGTTTGTTGCTGAGACTTAAATAAAGGTATTTTTGATTTCAAGAAATCCTTGCCTATGTGTTTTACTTTTCAACAATGACAGTTTATTTGTGAGTAGGCAGGTACATTTCACAAATCATAAAGTCCAAGTAACAAGGGGCACCAACAACAAACAACCTCCGAGTGAATTTAGGCTACAAATACAAATGATAATAATGGTGTTTGGATAAGTTGAGACACACAACCCCCCCCCCCCCCCCCCCCCCCCCCCCCCCCCCCCCCCCCCCCCCCCCCCCCCCCCCAAAAAAAAAATAAAAAAATAATTAGTAATAAAGGAAATCTGGATTAAAAAAAAAAAACTAGAAATGACAAATCCTCCAAAAAATATAAAAATCATTCTTAAGATCTGATGAATAAAAAACATCTAGCCAAGAAATCATGAAAAAGAATAAAGAAAGAAGTTTGTGAGAAGTCAGTGTGAATAGGAGCAGCTAAAACACGTCATTCTTCTTGCATTGTAAAGAAAAAGAGAATGCGCTGCATTGAACACATTTTACCATTGCAGCGTGACGAATGTGCTGTGTCGATTAGGAACGGTAGTTTTACCTGACCGAGCGCTTCCGTCACAGAATTTCTTCTGAGCATGCGTGGCACTTTGTCCGTCGGACTAGGCTACACACGATCGGAATTTGTGTGATCGGACTTTGTTGGCGGAAAAATTGAGAGCAGAAGATAAAACTTTGTCCGTCGGAAAATCCGATGGAAAATGTCCGATGGAGCCTACACACGGTCGGAATTTCACACAACATTGTCCGATAGGACATTTTCCGTCGGAAAATCCGACCGTGTGTATGGGGCATTAGCTGCGAGTGATTTTAAATAAAATCACTCGCGGCTAATTGCCAGTTCCCGTAACACAGAGAACAATTCGAATCCAACAACTACTACCAAATATCTAATTTCAACTAATATGAAAGAAATTTATAATAGCGGATATAACGAATGCTTCGAATGATTCGAATGAATTCGAGATTTAGTATATCTAATATAGAGACCTGTCCCTGCACAGTGTTATTTTTGCAGGAAAAAAAGCTATTTAAAATCACTTGCGGCTATTGCCGGCAAATGAATTGTCGGCTCCGTAACACAGAGAACAGTCATTCATTGAAAGTCATTGATAAAAAAAAAAGCGTGGGGTTCCCCCCAAATTCAATAACCAGGCCCTTCAGGTCTGCTATGGATATTAAGGGGAACCCCAGCCAAAAAAAAAAAAATGGCGTGGGGTCCCCCTCAAAATCCATACCAGACTCTTGAGGTCTGGGATGGATTTTAAGGGGAACCCCCAAAAAAAAATGGCGTGGGGTCCCCCTCAAAATTCACACCAGACCCTTATCCGAGCACGCAAACTGGCAGGCCGCAGGAAAAGAGGGGGGACAAGAGCAGCCCCCCTCCCTCCTGAACCATACCAGGCCACATGCCCTCAACATTGGGAGGGTGCTTTGGGGGTCTGAGACCCCCAAAGCACCTTGTCCCCATGTTGATGAGGAGAAGGGCCTCGTCCCCACAACCCTGGCCATTGGTTGTGGGGGTCTGCGGGCGGGGGGCTTATCGGAATCTGGAAGCCCCCTTTAACAAGGAGACCCCTAGATCCCGCCCCCCCTGTGTGAAATGGTAAGGGGGTACAAAAGTACCCCTACCATTTCACCAAAAAAGTGACAAAAATGGTAAAAATGACAGGAGACGTTCTTTGACAATGCCTTTATTAAAATCTTCTTTCATCTTCTTTCTTCTGGTCTTCCTTTCTTCATCCTTCGGTTTCTTCATCTTCTCCTTCCGGCATCTTCTTCTTCCTCCGGTCTTCTCATCCTTCTCGTCTGGCATCTTCTTCCATGGTGTCAGTGTCTGTTCTTCTGTTGGGCCGCTCCTCGCAATGGGAGGCTCCCGCTGTGTAAGGCGTTGGCTGCGTGTGACAGGTCTTTTATAACGGAGGGCACCTGGTGACCCCACCCCCCCTCTGACATGATGGGGAAAGCCATGCCGTCCCCGTGCGTCAGAGGGGGGCGGGGTCACCAGGTGCCCTCCGTTATAAAAGACCTGTCAGATGCAGCGAAGCCTCACACAGCGGGAGCCTCCCATTGCGAGGAGCGGCCCAAGAAGAGACGCCGACGCCGTGGAAGAAGATGCCGGACGAGAAGGACAAGAAGACCGGAGGAAGAAGAAGCGGATCGGAGGAAGAAGAAGATGGAAGAAGATGCCGGAAGGAGAAGAAGAAGAAACCGAAGGATGAAGAAAGGAAGAAGGAAGACCAGAAGAAAGAAGATTTTAATAAAGGAATTGTCAAAGACCGTCTCCTGTCATTTTTACCATTTTTGTCACCTTTTTTGGTGAAATTGTAGGGGTACTTTTGTGGCCCTTTACCATTTCACACAGGGGGGGCGGGATCTGGGGGTCCCCTTGTTAAAGGGGGCTTTCAGATTCCGATAAGCCCCCCGCCCGCAGACCCCTACAACCAATGGCCAGGGTTGTGGGGATGAGGCCCTTGTCCTCATCAACATGGGGACAAGGTGCTTTGGGGGGGACCCCCAATGTTGAGGGCATGTGGCCTGGTACGGTTCAGGAGGGGGGGCGCTCTCGTCCCCCTCTTTTCCTGCGGCCTGCCAGGTTGCATGCTCGGATAAAGGGCCTGGTATGGATATTTAGGAGGGACCCCAAGCCATTTTTTTTTTTTGGCTGGGGTTCCCCTTAATATCCATACCAGACCTGAAGGGCCTGGTTATTGAATTTGGGGGGACCCCCACACTTTTTTTTTTTTATCAATGACTTTCAATGAATGACTGTGTTACAGAGCCGACAATTCATTAGGCGCGATCATTCATTTGAATCATTCGAAGCATTCGTTATATCCGCTATAATAATTTCTTTCGTATTAGTTGAAATTCGATATTTGTAGTTGGATTTGAATTGTTCTCTGTGTTACAGGAACCGACAATTCATTAGCCGCTTTAACGATTCGTAACTTTACTAACGATTTGTAACGATTCGTAACGATTCGTAACTTTACTAACGATTAGTAACGATTCAAAAAAAAATTTTTTACGATTCGTACGAAATTCGTATTTCGTATGAATCCGAACGGAATTTCGTAATTACGAATTACAAATTTTTTATATACGAAACAAAACAAATTTTTTGACAGTTCCCATGTCTACTATTCACAGCTACTTCAATCTATATAACATATGATGTGCAACAAATACATAAACATGAAGAGCAACTTAAGCCAGCAAAATGGTCCGATCTGAAAGTGGTTAAAAAAATGAAAAAAGACCACAATTTGCGGCGCTTTCAACACGCTTTGGAAGGGCTGCCTATTCATTTCAATGGGTAGGGGCATTTTGGGAGCGTTATGTATAATGCTCATAACCCGCCACAAAGATACTGCCTGAAGGACTTTTTATAACGTCCCACAAGTGCAACGCCCCAGTGTGAAAGCACTCATGCAAATGAATGGGAGTCAGTTTTCAGGCGCCATTTCTAGTGCTAAAACGCCTGAAAACTTCCTCTGTGTGAAAGGGGTCTAACAGAAATACCAGAGATTCATCCAGATGCTGATCAACTGCCACCTCTTTGCAGCAACTTCAATCAACCTCCCCCACACCAGTGAGCAAAAATGTTGCTTACCAAAAGGTTTTTTTCCCCACAAGCAAGGCCCAGACACGCTTGTTTATATCCTTCCAGCAGCGCCACTCTGCTCAAGCCGGCTTCCGATGAGAACAGACTGTCCCACGGAATGTCAGACCTCCAGGTAGTATCTCCAATATCACCCGAGGTATCCAGGCAATGGCCGCAATCACATTACATAGAAAAGAAAAAGCCTCCATAGTGCATAATCCTTAAATATATAGAATCACAGATTGTACACTTCCATCATATACACGAGTATACACAGAACTCAGAGCACACACCGCTCCGGACTGCAGCCGTGTATGATGGAGTCCAGGCAGTGACATGGAGACTTTTCCTTTCTATGTAATGTGATTGCGGCCATTGTCTGGATACCTCGGGTGATATTGTATTTTTGCACATTATATGTTATACAGACTGAAGTAGCTGTGGATAGGTTGGAGGAGATCTGCCCTTCCTCACATGTATGAAAGTGCATTTAATTTTTATTATTGATCACTATTGGTGGAGTTATCACATCTACATTAGAAGTGTTGGTATTCGGACACATTGTAGGCAGCAGATTTCTCATTTGTCTCATCACACATTTTGTCACTAAGTGCAGGGCTCTATACATAGAATTATATTATACTATTTGTACTTCTATATCAGACTTCCTGCTGGCAACTGGTTTTCATTCATAAGATTTTCACAAAGTTGTTTGCAGATATTTCATTTTTTACATTTTTATTTCCAGCTTTAGAGAATTGTCTGATATTGGTGATATATAGGGACAACCAGCAGATGAAATATATCTCCATTATTATTATTTGATTTATGTAGTTTAGACATACACTATATTACCAAAAGTATTGGGACACCTGCCTTTACAAGCACATGAACTTTAATATCATCCCAGTCTTAAGCCTCGTAAACACAATCAGATTTTCTGACGATCGTTCATCCATTTTTTTTTGTTGCATGCTAGTCTCATATCAAAAGTGAAGCAGTTACTCACCATACGAAAATTCTCATCTGACAGAATACAACTTCAGAAGTGACGTAATGTGTTGAGTAATTTTATATGTAATCTTTCATTTCTGAGCATGCATAGTCTTTTTCGGACAAAAAACGTACTAATTAAATGAAAATCAGACGCTGAGTTCACTTACAATAAAAATTTTATAGTCTGCACATCCAGCTTTTGTCGGACGAAAAATTGGAATCAGCTGTCGAAAGCAACAAACTAACGACCCAAAAAATCATCAGATCGTTTGTTCAGATGAAATTTTACTTCTGATTTTCGTATCGTGTGTATGGGCCTTTTGTCTGTAGGGTTCAATATTGAGTTGGCCCACCCTTTGCAGCTGTAACAGCTTCAACCCTTCTGGGTAGGCTGTCCACAAGGTTTAGGAGTGTGTCTATGGGAATGTTTAACCATTCTTCCAGAAGTGCATTTGTGAGGTCAGGCAGTGATGTTGGATGAGAAGGCCTGGCTTGCAGTCTCCACTCAAATTCATCCCAAAGGTGTTCTTTATTGGTTGAGGTCAGGACAGTCAATTTTCTTCACCCCAAACTCGCTCATTTATGTCTTTGCTTTGTGTACTGCCCCAAATCATTTGGTGAAGGGGGGATTATGGTGTGGGGTTGTTTTTCAGGGGTTGGGTTTGGCCCCTTAGTTCCAGTGAAGGGAAGTCTTAAGGCGTCAGCATACCAAGACAATTTGGACAATTTCATGCTCCCAACTTTGTGGGAACAGTTTGGGGATGGTCCCTTCCTGTACCAAGATGACTGTGCACCAGTGCACAAAGCAAGGTCCATAAAAACATGGATAGAGTTTGGGGTGAAGGAACTTAACTAGCCTGCACAGAGTCCTGACCTCAACCTAATAGCAGGCCTTCTCATCCAACATCAGTGCCTGACCTAACAATTGTGCTCCTGGAAAAATGGTCAAATATTCCCATAGACACACTCCTAAACCTTGTGGACAGCCTTCCCAGAAGAGTTGAAGCTGTTATAGCTGCAAAGGGCGGGCCAACTCAATATTGAACCCTACGGACTAAGACTGGGATGCCATTCATTTTCATGTGTGTGTAAAGGCAGCCGTGTAATAGAGTATAACAGTCCAGGATTGTATATTTAGGCTCCATGCACACAGGCTTAAAAAAATTGCTGCTACTATAGGAGTTTTGTGTTCTGCCTGTAGAAGCAGCTCCATGTTCTCCTATGTCTCCATACATATTGGGACGATTACAGACATATTTTAAGTTCAACATTTAGGCCTCATGCCCACGGACGTTCTTACAGCTGCTTTTATGAACGTTTTTTGAAGCTTAAAAATGCCTCTTCATGTTGGCTTCATGCCATCACTGCCCGGGGCATGATGGGGCAGTGACGTCATAAGGGGCAGGGTCACGGGATGACATCACCCGGTGACCACACCCAGTGCCTATATAAGTCATTGCGCACCGCGCACACGCCATTACAGCAGGAGAGAGCGTTGTGTCAACATCGGAAGAGGAGTAGAGGGAAGAAGACGATGATGGGCAAGTGCTAGCAAAAGAGCGGGCAAAAGAGCAGAAAACCCCGGCAGAAGACAGCGGGAGAAGAACCGGACAGCGCGGAGAAGAGGCCAGAGAGAGCGGAGAAGTAGGAAGAGACCCCAAAAGTCGGAAGAGATCCCGGAGTTGCCTAATAAATTACTTTAAAAACCTGAGTAGTGTGTTCTTTTTGACACTTTTTACTCCAGGTGAATGGGTAGGTATACGATGTACCCCATACTCATTCACATAAAGTGGGGGGCTGGGATCTGGGGGCCCCCTTATTAAAGGGGGCTTCCAGATTCCGATAAGCCCCCCGCCTGCAGACCCAGACAACCAATGGCCAGGATTGTCGGGAATGGGCCCTTTTTCTCATCAACATGGGGGCAAGGTGCTTTGGGGTGGTGGGCACAGGGCCCCCCCTGCCCCAAAGCACCCACCCCCATTTTGAGGGCATGCGGCGTGGTATGGTTCAGGGGGTTCTTGCTCGACCCCACCCCTTTCCTGACCTGCCAGGCTGTGTGCTTGGATAAGGGTCTGGTATGGATCCTGGGGGACCCCCATGCCTTTTTCTGGTGTCATCTGGTGTCATCTTGGGGGGACCCCACGCAATTTTTTTTTTAAATTTTTGCAGGTTTCCCCTTCAAGATTCTCAGCACACAAATCGCACCGCAAGTCGGATCATCTTGATCTGACTTCTGGTGCGACTTCTTTTCAAATCAATGGGCTCCCATTGCTAGTCTGTACTAGCTTTACAGACCCTTTTTTAAAATGTCCGTGGGTTTCTGATTGGAGCTTTCTGGCAGAAAAACGCAAAACGTTCCTAAACTCGTCTAAACTTTGTACAATAGACTCTCTATATAAATTTTTTTCTGCCAAGGGAACTGACATTTTTTTACGCTCAGTGTGCATGGAGCCTTATGGAGCCTAACAATGGAATGTGATGAAATTCTCATATTTCTATATTATTTATGTGGTTTAGATATAAAACTGTCCCAGAATATTATTGTCTCAGTCAGTCCTGTTATACTCACTGTAATTCCTCTATCCGGCTTGTTGTCAGAGCTTCCATCAGATCCCTGAAATCAGGACCCTCCATAAATTTATCAGACAGGCCCAGTGTCCTCAGTGCCTTATTTCTTATTTCAGATGCCAGTTGGGGGAAGGATCTGCCTTTCAGGTAATTAGAGGACAATCTGTATAAGAACACAAGAATGTTACCAGAAGAAAATGTATTTCTCCCCCAGGGATAAATGTAACTATTCTCTACATGAATGTAACTAATTTCTCTTTATTGGAATCATTTATATTGGATCACTTTATAAAACACAATCGATCATCTACACTATTGGAGGATTTCTCTTTTTGTGGATCCCAATTACTAAATGTGACATGAGAAGTGGATGAGGTGGTGTGATCCATTCATTATTCCTGTATGGGGATTGGACCATACACACTCACACTGACCTCTAGGCTTTCACCTCCAACCTTCTGCTAAGTCTTGGATTTAGTTGTGGGGATTCACTTTGATGGTCACAGAAGTCTCATTCATGTTGTGGAAACTTCATTGACTAAAAGTGACCCCATTGTACTTTAGGATTTAATTTGAACATCATGGTGGAGGATTTAATCTTATGGTGTGGAGAAGATTTTATTATTACTGTTCTTTATTTGGACTTTTTTTGAAAATTTGTAGTAATATTGCTGCACTAATTTTATATATGCTGATTATAAATCCTCTTCATTAGTTATCAGTGAAATAGTCTCCATACCATTGTTATATATACACTTATAGGGAGTTTTGTGTTGAGGAGTCTCACTTTTATTGTTAAATTTTCACATTTATATTGTTTGAATGTTATATACTAGTGCAGCAGTCTTCCATATTATACTAGATGTGCTAATTCCACCAATAGTGATCAGATATAATATATATATATAATATAATATAATTCCATTCACTACAAAAATACGCTTTCATACATGTGAGGAAGGGCAGATCTCCTCCAACCTATTCACAGCTACTTCAATCTATATAACATATGATGTGCAACAAATACATAAACATGAAGAGCAACAAAGTTATCTTATAAAATTTCAAACATCAAAAGAAAGTTCATAAATATGAAAAAGCGGATTTCCTACAACCCATTCACCACTACTTCCATCTCCAATCACAATACAGTGACTTGTGCATTAAGACCCCTTTCACACTGCAGAGCCGCTAAAACAGCGTTTAAGCTCTGGTAGATTTTGTGGTGCTTTAGTGTGGCTTTTTGTGACCTAGTAGGCCAGTGACAATGGGACCTTAACCACTCCCCGACCGGCTCACGATGATGCACGTTGACAGAATGGCACGGACAGGCAAAAGGGCGTACAGGTACGTCCCTTTAAGATTGCTGCCGTTACGGTCGGGACCCCCGTGAGTCTGGTCGGGGGTTCTGCAGACTCGATCACTGCAGGGATACCCGTGATCGTCTCATGGGAAGGCTGAACGGGGACATGCGAAAGTAAACAGCATCTCCCCATTCTGCCTAGCAACTAGTGACACTGATCTCTGCTCCCTGTGATTGCAGCAGAGATCAGTGTTCACTAAAAACACAGCCACGCCCCCCACAGTTAGTACCACGCCCCTAGGAACACTTAACCCCTACACTGCCACCCCCTGGTTAACCCCTTCACTGCCAGTGTCATTTACACAGGAATCAGTGCATTTAAATAGCACTAATTGCTGTATAAATGACAATGGTCCCAAAAATGTGTCAAAAATGTCCAATGTGTCCGCCATACTGTCGCAGTCACAATAAAAATTGCTGATCACCGGCATTACTAGTGAAAAAAAATATTAATAAAAATGCTATAAAACTATCCCCTATTTTGTAAACGCTATAAATTTTGCGCAAACCAATCAATAATTGATTTATTGCAATTTTTTTTTACCAAAAATATGTAGAAAAATACGTATAAGCCTAAACTGAGGAAAAAAATATGTTTTTTTATATATTTTTGAGGGATATTTATTATAGCAAAAAGTAAAAAATAATGCGTTTTTTTTTTTTTCAAAATTGTTGCTCTTTTTTAGTTTATAGTCCAAAAAATAAAAACCGCAGGGGCGATCAAATTCCACCAAAAGAAAGCTCTATTTGTGGGAAAAAAGAACGTCAATTTTGTTTGGGAGCCACGTCGCACAACTGTGCAATTGTCAGTTAAAGTGACACAGTGCCGAATCGCAAAAAGTGGTCTGGTCTTAAGCCAGCAAAATGGTCCGGTCTAAAGTGGTTAAAAAAATGAAAAAAAGACCACAATTTGTGGCGCTTTCAACACGCTTTGGAAGTGCTGCCTATTCGTTTCAATGGGTAGGGGCATTTTGGGAGCGCTATTTATAATGCTCATAACCCACCACAAAGATACTGCCTGCAGGACTTTTTCTAACATCCCACAAGTGCACCGCCCCAGTGTGAAAGCACTCATGCAAATAAATGGGAGGCAGTTTTCAGGCGCCATTTCTAGTGCTAAAACACCTGAAAACTTCCTCAGTGTGAAAGGGGTCTAACAGAAATACCAGAGATTCATCCAGATGGATTAAATCAATGCTGATCAACTGCCACCTCTTTGCAGCAACTTCAATCAACCTCCCCTACACCAGTGAGCAAACATGTCGCTTACCAAAAGGTTTGTCCCCACAAACAAGGCTCAGACACGCTTGTTTATATCCTTCCAGCAGTGCCACTCCGCTCAAGCCGGGTTCCGATGAGAACAGACTGTGCCACGGAATGTCAGGTAGTATCTCCAATATCACCCGAGGTATCCAGACATTACATAGAAAAGAAAAAGCCTCCATAGTGCATAATCCTTAAATATATATAGAATCACAGATTGTACACTTCCATCATATACACGAGTATACACAGAACTCAGAGCACACACCGCTCCGGACTGCAGCCGTGTATGATGGAGTCCAGGCAGTGACATGGAGGCTTTTTCTTGTCTATGTAATGTGATTGTGGACATTGTCTGGACACCTCGGGTGATATTGTATTTTTGCATATTACATGTTATACAGACTGAAGTAGCTGTGGATAGGTTGGAGGAGATCTGCCCTTCCTCACATGTATGAAAGTGCATTTAATTTTTATTATTGATCACTATTGGTGGAGTTATCACATCTACATTAGAAGTGTTGGTATTCGGACACATTGTAGGTTGTAGATTTCTCATTTGTCTCATCACACATTTTATCACTAATGCCGCGTACACACGATCAGACTATCTGGCAGACCAGAGTCCGCCGGACAATTCGTCCGTGTGTGGGCTCCGGCGGACTGAGAAAGAAGTCTTGACTTAAAATTGTCCGCCGAACTCGGCAGTCTGGCTGACAATCCGCTCGTCTGTATGCTAGTCCGCGGGACTTTTGAAATGAACGGACTTGCCCACACACGGAGTAAAGTCTGTTCATTTTGAATGTGACTCCAGGTAGACGGGACTAGCGAAGGAAGTCAATGTCGCCGCCTCCATCGGCGAGATTGACACCTTGCTAGCCCCGTCGCCTGGTATGGATTTAAAGGGGAACCCCTATGCCGAAAAAACGGTGTGTGGGTCCCCCCAAAGTCCATACCAGACCCTTATCCAAGCACGCAGCCCGGCCGGTCAGGAAAGGGGGTGGGGACGAGCGAGGTCGTGTGCCCTCAACATGGGGGGTGCTTTGGGGAAGGGGGGGCCCGGCGACGGAGCTAGCAAGGTGTCAATCTCGCGATGGAGGCGGCAACATTGACTTCCTTTGCTAGTCTACCTAGAGTCACGTTCAAAATGAACGGACTTTACTCCGTGTGTGTGGGCAAGTCCGTTCATTTCAAAAGTCTGGCGGACCTCCGCCAAAAGTCCGGCGGATTGTCCGCCGGAAAAGTCCGGTCGTGAGTGGGCCTGTGTGGGCAAGTCCGCTCGTTCGGAAAGTCCGGTGGTCCGGCGGATTGTCCGCCGGATAGTATGATCGTGTGTACGCGGCATAAGTGTAGGGCTCTATACATAGAATTATATTATACTATTTGTACTTCTATATCAGACTTCCTGCTGGCGGCTGGTTTTCATTCATTAGATTTTCACAAAGTTGTTTTTTAGTGCAGATATTTAATTTTTTACATTTTTATATCCATCTTTCGAGAACTGTCTGATATTGGTGATATATAGAGACAACCAGGAGATTAAATATATCTCCATTATTATTAGATTTATGTAGTTTAGACCAGGGCTTTTTTTCTCTCAGAAAAAAAGGTGCAGGAACTCACCTTCTCTGTCCAACTCTCTGCTAAACACTAGGGATGAGCTCCGGCGTGTTCGCATGCTCCACGTACAGAGCCCACCAGGAATTTGGGAAAGCGATGCGCTAATCACAGGCAGTGAGACATCCCCCACAGCTCCCTCTCATCACAAATCCCTCCACAGCTCCCCATTCACCACAAATCCCCCCACAGCTCCCCACTCATCACAAATCTCCCCACAGCTCCCCTCTCATCAAAAATCCCCCACAGCTCCCCTCTCATCACAAATCCCCCACAGCTCCCCTCTCATCACAAATTGCCCACACACACTCTCTTTCTCAGTTCCCCTCTCTGCACAAATCTCCCCAAGCTCTCCTCTGTGTACAATGTTCTCCCCTCTGCTAAACACTAGGGATGAGCTCCGGCGTGTTTGCATGCTCCACGTACAGAGCCCGCCAGGAATCCGGGGCAGCGCTGCGCTAATCACAGGCAGTGAGACATTGCCCCGATGCGCGGCTGCAGAAATCGGGCAATGTCTCACTGCCTGTGATTAGCGCAGCACTGCGTGGACTTCCTGGCGGGCTCTGTACGTGGAGCATGCGAACACGCCGGAGCTCATCCCTACTAAACACACCAAACTTTACCTCTCTGCACATATTCCCCTCCCCCACATACTTTCAGTGCACTCCTCTCTGAACGAACTCAGTCTCTGCAAAAGTTCTCCCTCGTTTTCAGTGACAGATCCCTCACCTCTTCCTCCATCAATCCGAAGAGCTCCCCCTACTGTAGCACAGATCTGAGGAGGTGTTTCAGGGCTCCTCTGCTCCATGCTACAAAGGCTGAGTAGCAGTGGCAGGCAGGGATGGAAGCTTCCTCCTGAATCACTCCAGCAGCTGAACGATGGGATCGGAAGCACTCACCAGTGATCGAGGGCAGCAGCCTGGAGTACCCAGCACTAGCACAGAGATGCCAGTGGAGGAAGTGCGCTGTGCAGAAAACTTCCTCTACTGGCTTCAGTATTAAATGACCGGCAGGAGAGGAGAGGAGAGGGCTGCCAGAGGTTCGCAAAGCAGTTCCACTGCGTTCCGGCAGAAAAAAAGCCCTGGTTTAGACATACACTATATTACCAAAAGTATTGGGACATCTGCCTTTAAAAGCACATGAGCTTTAATGACATCCCAGTCTTAAGCCTCGTACACACGATCAGATTTTCTGATGACCGTTCATCAGTTTATTTTTTGTTGCATGCTAGTCTCATATCGAAAGTGAAGAGGTTACTCACCATACGAAAATTCTCGTCCGACAGAATACAACTTCAGAAGTGATGTAATGTATTGAAAAGTTTTGTATGTATTCTTTCGTTTATAAGCATGTGTACTCTAATGCCCCATACACACGGTCAGAAATTCCGACGGAAAATGTCCGATCGGACCATGTTGTCGGAAAATCCACCTGTGTGTGGGCTCCATCTGACTTTTTCTGTCAGAATTTCCGACCAACAATGTTTGAGAGCTCGATCTCAAATTTTTCGACAACAAAATCCGATCACGGCAATTCCGATTGTGTGTAGCCTAGTCCGACGGACAAAGTGCCACGTATGCTCAGAAGAAATTCTGAGACGGAATCGCTTTTTGACGTAAAACACATAGGCAAGTATTTCTTGAAAAAAAAAAAAAAACCTTTATTAGGTGTCAGAAACAAATAAAGAGGGAGGCAACGCTGGAGAAACTGGGGAAATTGGTGTAGCCTTTGGTCACCTAGGGCACACATCAATTATTTTAAGGCAAAAATTGGTGGCCTGAGGAGTACAATCTGGTCCAGAAGTCCAAGAGATCCGGAACAGCAGCAGATGACATCTATGTCCCCAGGCTGTGGTCATACAAAAGGCTGCATCTTCTGTCAGACCAGGATGAACCCAGGTCATCACACTCTGGTCTTCCTTCCACGCTTCCTTCCAGGCTGTGGCTTTGGTGCTGGAGGTGTGGCAGAAGGAGGAGGAGGAGGAGCATGGTCCAAATCACACAAGTGTGTTTTTTGTGTGATTTAGCCCAACAACCCCTTATTTAAAGTGTGGGTAATTTCTTCCTCACACATGAGGCGTTGCCCCTCCTCCATTTAATTCAGTTTGCAGGCAGTCAAGGCGGCAAAGGCCTCTTCATAAGTGGGAGTGGCTTTGAGGGCCACAGAGGCCTCCCTAATTAGCCTGAGCGCTGACTCCTTCACATCCCCCCCCTTTCTGGCCCTTTTGTGTGGAAGGCGGAGGGGAGGGACTTCATCTGTTCCTGCTCCAGATCTCATCGACTCCTGCACCTTCTTGCGCTCCCTCAGATAAGTACTCCTGAGGCCCCCAATTTTCGTTTTTAAATAGTTGATGTTTGCCCTGGGGACCACCGGCTTCACCAGCCTCTTTATTTTGTTGCTGTAGTGGGGATGTTTAGCTTGCCACAAACAGGGCAGTTTCCTGTACTTGTCGAACAGGGGGAGGAAGCTGTTGTTAAACCCATCCATATTCTCTGCAAGACACAACACCAGACAAACCATAATTAATGTCAGGCTAAACTCTCCTAATCTTGTCCCAATATAAGCCTCAATCTAGAAGCAGTCTAGGCTAGTGATGTACCAAGTTCAAATTGTACCTTTGTTATACCGATCGTCTCGTCAGCTCTCCCTCTGCTCACAGATCGTACGCACGACACACACATGTTCCGTTTTATATACAGTGCGCATGCGTGAAACTCCGCCCACCCCTGACGATCTTTCTATTCCCCGCTCCTTCTCATTTGGCGCAGTGGGGAGAGCACATGGCGGAGACACAGCAGGTGCGCACTAATGATTCCAGTAACGAGGAGGAGGACGAGGAAAGCTCGGAGCCAAAAACGTTCCGATCCCGGAGGAGAAGATTTAAGGCCTCAAATATGTCCTTTGTAGAGATGGCGGACATATTGAAGAAGGAGCGACTATGATGGGAAGTATGGGCCTTACCCCAACCCAAATGTCAGAAAGGCCAAGATCATGGCTAAAGTTGTGAAGAGTCTGCAGAAGAATTTTGGGGTACGACGATCCAAGGATCAACTAACCTGAAACTGAGGGAGCATGATCAGTACAGAAGGATCAAGCGAGTTCTGCTAAAAAGTAAGTAGTCGTCGTGTGTTCATATTATTCTTGCTTGGATACTGCTCCATGTGCTTTCATTTAATGTTGTCCAGTTTCAAATGGCCACTTACATGTTTGTGGGTTCAATCGTTCGTAATAAACCTTGATCGTTTGCCCACTTCAAATACAATGTTTTGGCAAGTTGCAGTTAACTACATTTGTTCAGGACTATCTATCTCTAGTCAAAGGAAGTTTGTTGTCTACAGGGCTTGGTAATAGAATCAAATGCAAACTTGATTCAGTGTAAAGGAAAGGACACTCAGTAGCTGTTTACACATCTGGACTCTGGAGCACTAGTGTGGGACACCAGAATACCCTTTCTATTAGCATGTCCCACACACGTGCTCCAGTGGATACTATAGGGGTGTCTCCATCTGACAAACTTTCACAGGTAAGTATTCAAACTTTAAACTCTGCCAAAAAACACAATTGTATGACACTTCCAAGCAATATTTCAGATTCCTATTTCTGACCTCAAAGATTGGTGTGCTAAGTATTCCTTTTTTACATTCTCATAGGGGAGAGAAGACTCGGGACGTCTGAGGACACCAGGGTCCCCACACCTCCCAAAGAAGAGGAAATAACAACACCAGAAGCAGAGGAGGAGGAGGAAGGAGAGATTGTAGAACAGGTGAGTGTCTGAGACCACAGCTTCAGGTAAGCTAATCAATGTATGCCTGCATATTTATAATACACTGTTTTTTTTGTGGTTTCTTTTTAGGTGATGTTGATGTTGTGGAAGAAGAATCGCATTTTACCAGTGAAAGTGCCCAGATCCTCATAGGGGAGATAATGGGGTGCAATCGTGATTTTGATGATATCAAGAAAAACATCAATGATGTTCAACAAAAAATGAAGAACATCATTGATGTTTTAGGGAGAATCTGAAACACCCAAAACTAGCTAGCAGTCATTTTCAGTTTAAAAAAAACACTTTTATATTTGTTTAAAAGCCAAATTTGGAAGATGCACACAGTGATCAAGCGCCTCGAGGCGATTCAGTTCGCAGTTTGCAGCGCTATACAAATCATTCATTCATTCATTCATTCATGTGCTATCTCCCATCATGGGGGATCAATGTACACGTTTTGTGGGTGCAACCCCTTCCTTGCTACTAAAGTGGCTAAGATAAAGGGGTTGCACCCCCAAAACACGTACATTGATCCCCCATGATGGGAGATAGTACATTTTGACATTCTAGGCATGGGTTCAGGAAGATAATGCCCAGTTTGATCCCCAAATTGTTAGCATCTTCTAAATTTGGCTTTTACAGGGGTGACACCCCATGTGATGAAGGCAATATCAACACAGTTTGGACATACTCATGTGTGATATTGTCTTCACTTTTCAAAGTTGAACTTTGTAAGTTCCTGTGTTCTGTATGTTATGCTTTGATACATGCCTGTTTACACAAAAGCGGCAAGTTATCTTAATTAGAGTTGAGCGGACACCTGGATGTTTGGGTTCGGCGGGTTCGGCCGAACTTCGGAAAAAAGTCTGGGTTCGGGACCGAACTTGACCCCGAACTCCGAACCCCATTGAAGTCAATGGGGACCCGAACTTTTGAACACTAAAATGGCTGTAAAAAAGTAATGGAAAGGGCTAGAGGGCTGCAAATGGCAACACAATGTTGTTAAGAGCATGGCAAGTGATCTTCAAACAAATGTGGATAGGGAAATAACTTAAAATAACATAAAAAAAATTAAAAATACAAATAAAATGCTGGAGGCCCCCTTCTCAGCAGAAGAGGTACAGGAAGTCATTAACTAGCTGAGATCCGCGCTATAGCCAAATGACGGCTACAGCGCGGATCTGTTGTGCCGGGAGCACGTCATATGACGTCCTCCCCTTCTGTGCACTCCAGGGAGCGCGCGCGCGCCGCCGGGAGCGCGCGCGTACTCTCGCCGTGTCACTGGCCACCCGATGCGCGTGCCCAGCGGCCGCGATGTCCGCTGGGCACCCGCGATTGCCCGGTAACACAGCGGGACCGTGGATCTGTGTGTGTAAACACACAGATCAACGGTCCTGTCAGAGGAGAGGAGCCGATGGTGTTCTCTGTACAGAGAAACACCGATCGGTCTCCTCCCCTTGTGAGTCCCCTCCCCCCACAGTAAGAAACACTCCCAGGGAACATAATTAACTCCTCTCCGCCCCCTAGAGGTTAACCCCTTCACTGCCAGTGTCATTTATACAGCAATCAATGCATTTAAATAGCATTGATTGCTGTATAAATGACAATGGTGCCAAAAATGTGTCAAAAATGTCCGATGTGTCCGCCATAATGTCGCAGTCACAATAAAAATCGCTGATCACCGCCATTACTAGTAAAAAAAAAAAATCTTAATAAAAATGCTATAAAACTATCCCCTATTTTGTAAACGCTATAACTTTTGCGCAAACTAATCAATAATCGCTAATTGCGATTTTTTTTTTTTTACCAAAAATATGTAGAAGAATACGTTTCGGCCTAAACTGAGGAAAAAAAATGTTTTTTTATATATTTTTTGGGGATATTTAGTATAGCAAAAAGTAAAAAATATTGTTTTTTTTTTAATTTGTCGCTCTTCTTTTGTTTATTGCGCAAAAAATAAAAAACGTAGAGGTGATCAAATACCACCAAAAGAAAGCTCTATTTGTGGGGAAAAAATGATAACAATTTCATTTGGGTACAGTGTCGTATGACCGCGCAATTGTCATTCCAAGTGCGTCAGCGCCAAAAGCTGAAAATTGGTCTGGTCACGAGGGGGGTTTAAGTGCAAAGTAATCAGGTGGTTAAGAACCTCAGAAACTCAACGGCACGATGCCGCACATATGGTGGGAATACCCCAGAGTATGCACTTTCTGGAAAAAAAATATTCAATTTAATGGATAAGATAGTGGGAAAATAAAATACTTGGAAATTAAAAAAATGAAAAAATTATAATCTTGACCTAGGAGGACGAGGTCCATATGGAGTAGGCGGTTGAGGTGGCGGTGGATGTGGCGGTGTAGGTGGAAGCGGCGGTGGAGGGGGACGAGGTAGCCAACACTGGTTCAAAAATACAAAAATGGCTGGGTAAGGCTAGTGGTGAATGATGTGTCGAATTCTGTCCCCCGTCGCATAGTGTCCGTCCTGTACTGCGCTTGCTCAGTACGTAGGACAAGGGGATTTCGAAACTCTCCGAAGACGATGCGCGGTGACTCCAGGTTCAAGCCACATCATCCGAGAGGGGCACTGTTACTATGTGCTACCTTATGTCCACTTGGATGGTGGGGCTTGAACCTGCACTCACTGCCCAGGCGACGTTCATCTTTGGAGATTTTGTGAATCTCCTTCTCCTCCGTACTGCGCAAGCACTGCGCCTGCACAGTAAGTGGCCGGACACTAGCTGATGGCCAGACAGTTTTTGTCAGAACACCGGTATACGTGTCTATTCTGCACAAGGTACGGACAAGTCCTGTAGGATCCATGCCTGGTTCATTTTAATGAACGTGAGCTTGTCCACATTGGCTCTGGACAGGCGGCTGCGCTTGTCTGTGATAACGCCCCCTGCCTTGCTAAATACACATTCAGATAATACACTGGCTGCAAGGCAGGCCAGCACCTCCAAGGCGTAAAGGGTAAGCTCAGGCCATGTGTCCAATTTGGAGACCCAGAAGTTGAAGGGGGCAGACCCGTCATGCAGTACGTGTAGGCGTGTGCACACATACTGCTCCACCATGTTGGTGAAATGCTGCCTCCTGCTAAGACGTTCCATCTCAGCTGGTGGTGCTGGTTGTGGTGGCGTGCTGACAAAGTTTTTCCACATTTCAGCCATGCTAACCCTGCCTTCCAAGGTGCTGGCGGTGCCCCGGCTGCGTTGGCGACCTCTTCCTCCTCCTCTGCCTTGTGCTTCCACCGTACCCCCGCTGCCAAGTGGGAATGCCACCAGCAGCGCGTCTACCAGCGTGCGCTTGTACTCGCGCATCTTACGATCACGCTCCAGTGAGGTAATTAAGGACGGCACGTTGTCCTTTTAACGGGGATCCAGCAGGGTGGCCACCCAATAATCAGCACCAGTTAAAATGTGGGCAACTCAGCGGTCGTTGCGGAGACACTGCAGCATGTAATCGCTCAAAAGCTGTCCTCTGTGGGAGGTGTATCGTCTGTGTCCTCTGTATCCCCCTAGCCACGCACCAGTGATGGACATGAGCTGGTCTGGGTGCCACCCTGCTGTGAACATGGTTCCTCCTCCTCCATCTCCTCCTCATCCTCCACCTCGTCATCCTCCAGAACTGTGCCCTTGCTGCCAGACAATTGTGTACCTGGCGCTTGTTGGTGCAGGAACCCACCCTCGTAGCCACTTGTAAATGACTGCCCTGAAAGCCTTGGAAATGAACCCTCTTCCTCCTCCTCCTCCTCATCCTGTGCCACATCCTCTTCCATCATCGCCTGAAGAGTTTTTTCAAGGAGGCATAGAACTGGGATAGTAACGCTGAGAACGGCATCATCAGCACTGGCCATGTTGGTGGAGTACTCGAAACAGCGCAACAAGGCACACAGGTCTCGCATGGAGGCCCAATTATTGGCGGTGAAGTGGTGCTGTTCCGCAGAGCGACTCACGTGTGCGTGCTGCAGCTGAAACTCCACTATCGCCTGCTGCTGCTCGCACAGTCTGGCAAGCATGTGCAAGGTGGAGTTCCATCTTGTGGGCACATCACATATGAGACGGTGAGCGGGAAGGCGGAAGTTACACTGCAGCGCTGACAGGCGAGCAGCAGCAGGGTGAGAACGCCGAAAGTGCGCACAGATGGCCCGCACTGTCTGCAGCAGCTCTGGCATATCAGGGTAATTCTTAAGGAACCTCTGGACCACCAAGTTCAGCACATGCACCAGGCAAGGGATGTGCGTCAAACCGGCAAGGCCCAGAGCTGCTACGAGATTTCGCCCATTATCGCACACCACCAGGCCGGGCTTGAGGCTCACTGCCACCAACCACTCATCGGTCTGTAGTTCCATGTCCCGCCACAACTCCTGCGCGGTGTGGGGTTTTTCCCCCAAACAGGAAAGTTTTAAAACTGCCTGCTGTCGTTTAGCCCTGGCTGTGCTGAAGGTGGGCGTGAAGGTGTTACGCTGACCGGATGAGGAGGCGGTAGAGGATGAGGAGGCGGAGTAGGAGGAGTTAGCAACAGGAGGCAAACTGAAGTGCCCTGCAATCCTCGGTGGTGGAAGGACATGCGCCAAACTGCTATCCGCCTCAGGCCCAGCCGCCACTACATTTACCCAGTGTGCTGTTAGGGAGATATAACATCCCTGACCTTGCTTACTGGTCCACGCATCCGTAGTTAGGTGGACCTTGCCACAGATGGCGTTGCGCAGTGCACACCTGATTTTGTCCCCCACTTGGTTGTGCAGGGAAGGGATAGCTCGTCTGGAAAAGTAGTGGCGGCTGGGCACGACGTACTGTGGGACAGCCAATGACATCAGCCTTTTAAAACTCTGCGTCTCCACCAGACGGAATGACAGCATTTCAAAGGTGAGGAATTTTGAAATGTTGGCATTCAGGGCCAGGGATCGCGGGTGGCTAGGGGGGTACTTCCTCTTCTGCTCCAGTGTTTGGGAAATAGAGAGCTGAACGCTTCCATGGGACATTGTGGAGATGGTTGGTGACCCAGGTGGTTGTGTTGCTGGCAGATCCTCTGTTTGCGGGTTGGCAGGTGTCACTGTCACTACAGAGGTGGATGAAGAGGCCGAGACTGCAGCAGAAGAGGAAGCAGGAGGAGCCAGAGACCTTTCTTGGTTTTTGAGGTGTCTACTCCACTGCATCTCGTGCTTTGCACTTAGATGCCTGGTCATGCAGGTTGTGCTCAGGTTGAGAACGTTTATGCCTCGCTTCAGGCTCTGATTGCACAGCGTGCAAACCACTCGTGTCTTGTCATCAGCACATTGTCTGAAGAACTGCCACGCTAGGGAACTCCTTGGACCTGGCTTTGGTGTGCTCGGTCCCTTGCTGCGTTGGGCAGTAGCAGACGTACTGTCTAGGGGATGGACGCTCCGCTTTTGCACCCTGCTCCCTCTTCTGCTGTGCTGGTGGCTCTGCATGACGTTGATTCCATGTGGGGTCAAGGACCTCATCGTCCTCCACATCATCTTCCACCCAGTCTTCACCCCTGCCCTCCTTGTCGGTCTGCACAATGGCGAAAGCAGCAGCAGTTGGCACCTGTGTTTTGTCATCATCCAAGATGTGCTGCGATGGTCCTCCCATGTACTCATCATGAAACATAAGTGGTTGGGCATCGGTGCACACAATCTCTTCCACTTCTGGGGCAGGGCTAGGTGGATGGCCCTGGGAAACCCTGCTAACAGAGTCATCAAAAAGCAGAAGAGACTGCTGCATGATTTGGGGCTCAGACTGATTGGCTGATTTGCAAGGGGGTGAGGTGAAAGACTGATGGACATCGGCTGCAGGTGCCAACTCTGAACTTTCATCAGGAGACTGGGTGGGAGACAATGTGTAGGAACCGGAGGCACTGTCAGCAACCCAATCTACTATCGCCTGTACTTGTCCTGGCCTCAACATTCGTACAGCCTCATTAGGCGCGCCAAAATACCGATGCAGGCTCTGTCGCCTACTCGCACCTGAGTAAGGTGTTTCACTAGTGCGTGTAGCTGGCACAGATCGACCACATCCTCTCCCTGCAACAGGAGCGCCACCAGCAGCACCACGACCCGGGCCACGTCCCCTTTTTGATGATCTCCTCATATTTTCAAAATTTATGATCTCGCCCTAAATGGGTGTTTTTTGTCAATAGCAGAATACACGTAGAGTGTCTAAAGCGTGTATGAACACGCAGAAAATGCTATTGGGAAAAAAATATGTCACTACAATAGAAGAAATATCGATCGATTGTATGCCACACTCCTGCACAAACCACTGAAATATTTTATTTTTTGTCAATATCAGAAAACACGGACAGTGTCTAAAGCGTGTATGAACACGCAAAAAAATGCTATTGGGAAAAAAAAACACAGCAAAATTAAATTTTTTTTTGCAATGTTTTTCCAATATCAGAATACACGGACAGTGTCTAAAGCGTGTATGAACACGCATAAAATGCTATTGAGAAGAAAAAAAAACAGCAAAATTAAAAAATTTTGCAATATTTTTCCAATATCAGCCACTGGTGGTGGGACCCAGAAACAAAAATGTTCTTCCAAGCTATCATCAGGATCATTGAGGAGGAAGAGGATAGTCAGTTAAGGTAACAGGACAGTCACTCAGCATCAGCATAGGCAGTATTGAAGGGATGTGACATTTTAAAATAAATTCTTATGTTATATCAGCTTCAGGTGCCTGGTAGCTGGTGGTGATCCAAGGCTGATTCATCTTTATGAAGGTCAGTCGATCAACCGAGTCGGTGGACAGGCGCACCCTGTGATCGGTGACAAAGCCTCCAGCACCACTGAATGTGCGTTCAGAAAGAACGCTGGATGCAGGACAGGCCAGTAGCTTAATTGCATACTGTGCAAGCTCTGGCCAGTGATCCATCCTCAAGACCCAGTAAGCCAGAGGATTTTCCGTGGGAAAGGTGTCCAAATCTGACCTTGCCCCTAGGTATTCCTGCACCATGTATATCAGACGCTGGCGATGGTTGCTGGAACCCATTATACCTTGGGGCTGCGGACTAAAAAATTGTCTGAACGCATCGGTCAGACGTCCACCTTCCCCACCGATCCTTCTGCTACTGACCGAAGTCTCAGCAACTTGTCGTCCAGGACCAGGAGTTTGTAACCTCCCAGTCTCTGGGAACGTGTGGCACAGACCTTTCTGCAAGGCCTCCTGGAGATGTCTCAACCTCCGCTCCCTCTGCGACGGCAACATAAGGTTACATAACCTTACCCTTGAACCGTGGATCAAGGAGAGTGGCCAGCTAGTAATGGTCCCTCTCCTTGATCCGAAGAATACTAGGATCCTTCCGCAGGCTTTGCAGGATCAGGGAGGCCATACAACGTAGGTTAGCTGAGGCATTCAGTCCGGAGTCTTCTGGGTCACTGAGGACAACATGATCCGCAGCCTCCTCCTCCCAGCCACGTACAAGTCCACTGGTTTCTTGGGACTGTAAATCATTCCTAAAAGACTGCTGCTGCTGATGCTGAGTGCCAGGCTCCACCTCCATGCTGACACAATCCTCCTCCTCATCCTCTTCCTGTGTGATGGGTGGGAGAGAAGGAACGCTGTCTGGATAAAGGGGGCCTTGAGAGGCAAGGAAGTCCTCCTCTTCCTGCCTCTGTTCTGCCTCAAGCGCCCTGTCCATTATCCCACGCAGCATATGCTCCAACAGGTGGACAAGAGGTACAGTGTCACTGATGCATGCACTGTCATTGCTCACCATCCTCGTGGCCTCCTCAAATGGTGACAGGACAGTGCATGCATCCCTGATCATGCTCCACTGGCTTGGGGAAAAAAATCCGAGCTCCCCTGACCCTGTCCCTGTCCGTAGTCGCACAGGTACTCATTGATGGCCCTCTGCTGCGTGTGCAGTCGCTGCAGCATGGCCAACGTTGAGTTCCACCTGGTGGGCATGTCACATATAAGGCGGTTCTTGGGCAGGTTCAACTCCTTTTGCAGCTCAGCCAGCCGAGCACTGGCATTATGTGATCGGCAGAAATGCACACAGACTTTCCTGGCCTGCCTCAGGACATCCTGTAAGCCTGGGTACCTGCCCAAGAACCGCTGCACCACCAGGTTAAGGACGTGAGCCATACAGGGCACATGGGTCAGCTGTCCCTGTCGCAGGGCAGAGAGGAGGTTGGTGCCATTGTCACAAACCACCATTCCTGGCTTAAGCTGGCGTGGCGTCAACCACCTCTCGGCCTGTCCCTGCAGAGCTGACAGAACCTCTGCCCCAGTGTGGCTCCTGTCCACCAAACACACCAGCACAGGCATGACATCTTTTTGCCTGCGTACTTGCGTAGCCCCTTGAACGCCTACGGAGCACCGCTGGTTCCGAGGACAGAGCACTCGAAGAGGCCATGGAGGAAGAAGAAGAGGAGGGGGTGGAGGAGAGAGGTGTGTCACAACCAGTAGTAGCATTTTGGAGGCGTGGTGGCGGAACAACCTCCAACACTACTGCACCTTGTCCTGCATCCTTCCCAGCTGCCAAAAGAGTGACCCAATGGGCCGTGAAAGACAGGTAACGTCCCTGTCCATGCCTGCTGGACCATGAGTCAGCGGTAATATGCACCTTACCGCTGACCGCCCTGTCTAGCGAGGCATGGACATTGCCTTCCACATGCCGGTAGAGAGACGGAATCGCCTTCCGTGAGAAAAAGTGGCGTTTGGGAACCTGCCACTGAGGAATCGCACATTGAACAAACTCACAGAAGGGGGCCGAGTCTACCAACTGAAAAGGCAGCAGTTGAAGTGCTAGCAATTTAGCCAAGCTAGCATTCAACCGCTGGGCATGTGGATGGCTGGGAGTAAACTTCTTTCGACGGTCCAGCAGCTGGGGCAGGGAAATTTGCCTGGTAGAATCAGACATCGGTGTACTGCTAGCAGAGTGCCCGCAAGTACTTGGCTGCGACACACCTAATTCTACACCTTCATTCCTCTCAGTGCAGCTTTCAGAGAGGACTGAAGGTATAGTGGGGTTGGAGATCCCAGCTGATAAGAAGCAAGGAGAGGTCCACTTTGTTCTTTGGTGTGGGTCTTTAATGTGCGCTTGCATGGCAGGTCGACATATGTCTGGTCATGCTTGTGGTGCCCAAGCGGCCGATGTTTTGGCCACGCGAGATACGCTTGAGACATATGTTGCAAATAGCAGTGGTGCGATCTGATGCACTCGTCTCAAAAAGGCCCACACCAAAGAACTTTTGTAATAACGTGCAGAGGCAGCACCCTGCACAGGCGGAGTTCTACGGTGTGATTCAGTTGGTGTGCTTGCCTCAAGCTGGCCCCTGGAGGGCATGCTGCCTCGTTGGAGATGTACCGCCTCCTCTTCCTCCTCTCTCCGTTCTGGCACCCACGTGGAGTCAGTGACCTCATCATCCCCTCCCTCTTCACCACTGGAGCAAACCTGGCAGTAAGCTGCAGCTGGTGGAACATGACTGCCAGATTGCTGTCCTTGAGCATCCCCTCTCTCTGTGCTCATGCTACTGCCTTCCTCTAGCTGGGTATCATCATCCGAGCCTTCAAAACGCTGGGCATCCGCCTGGAGAATGTTCGGGGGACTCCTCAGGCGGACATGGTGAGTCTAGGGAAGGGGTGCCTGATAATGCCATTGAGAACGTGTTGGCAGCTGCTTTGCCAGTACCCTGAGCCTGGGTGAGAGAGGATGTAGAGGATGAGGAGGGCTTGGTCTTCCACTCTACCAAGCCTTCGGCATGATGCGGCTCAACATGTCCAGCTGCCGAAAAGAAGAACAAGCGTGTCCCATGGCCACGTGTTGATGACGATGCACCATTTCAACGACCAGCACTGTTGTCTCTAGACACAGAGCCTGCTTGCCCTGTTTTCTTGCCTAGGGACTGTCTGCCTCTAGTTGTCGGTCTTCCAGGCAATGTAGTGGGTAGTGTATATTGTGCTGGAGTCACACAGCACACACACTAACTCCTGCAGATGGCTGTCTTAGATGACAACAGGGCTTTAGGGCAGATAGAGGCTGAGGTGGTTTAGTGTGCTGTGCTATACTCACACAGCACACACACACACACGCTAACTCCTGCAGATGGCTGGCTGGCTTCCTTTGATGACAACAGGACCTTAGGGCAGATACAGGCTGAGGTGGTTTATTGTGTGCTGTGCTATACTCGCACAGCACACACACACACGCTAACTCCTGCAGATGGCTGGCTGGCTGCCTTAGATGACAACAGGGCCTTAGGGCAGATACAGGCTGAGGTGGTTTTGTGTGCTGTGCTATACTCACAAAGCACACACACACACGCTAACTCCTGCAGATGGCTAGCTGCCTTAGGTGACAACAGGGCCTTAGGGCAGATACAGGCTGAGGTGGTTTTGTGTGCTGTGCTATACTCACACAGCACACGCCAACTCCTGCAGATGGCTGGCTGCCTTAGATGACAACAGGGCCTTAGGCAGATACAGGCTGGGGTGGTTTCGTGTGCTGTGCTATACTCACACAGCACACGCTAACTCCTGCAGATGGCTGGCTGGCTGCCTTAGATGACAACAGGCCAGAAGGATAAAGGTGGTTTAATGTGATACTGCAATGCTGTACTAACGGCACACACTACACTAATCCCCAGAATCACAGCAGATAATGTCAGCACTCAGCAGAATGAATAACAGCAGATAATGTCAGCACTCAGCAGAATGAATAACACAGCAGATAATGTCAGCACAGTGCAGAATGAAACACAGCAGATGTCACTGACTAACGGCCGAACACACTACATGAGGCCGCCAGCGCGGCGGCCTTATATAGTGTGGGGCGTGTACTAAACCCCCTGAGCTATAATTGGCCACAGGCATCCTGCCTGTGGCCAATTATTGCTCTCCTCGCCGGTGGCTCTATGATTGGCCAAGCATGCGGGGTCACAGTGCATGCTTGGCCAATCATCAGCCAGCAATGCACTGTGACTGGCGCAGTGCATTGTGAGCCGTTTGCATCACACGAATTTGATGCGAACGGCCCACATAGTTCTGGGCTCGACGAGCGGTCGAACGCCCGATGTTCGAACGGAACATGGGTTTGAATCAAACACCGGGCCCATCCCTACCCAAAAGCAGTATTTGTAGTAAAGTTGTTGTATTCTGTGGCAATGGGTGTTATTTACTAAAGGCAAATTGCACTTGTAGTGCATTGTGGATTTGCCTTTAGTAAATAACACCCACAGTGCTTTTTAAGTTTCCACCAATCACGCCATTTTCATGACTCTACACATTTTTGTCATGGTGCTGAAAATTTGTAATTTTTTTGTCAGTAATGCACTACATACATTAACAACAAAAACAAGGTGTGTGTAGCAGACCCACAACATAAGAAGAATATTATCTGAATAAGAGACTGTCACCTCATCTCGCCCAGAAAGTGGGTTTGCACTGTTGAAGAAAAAGGCCCAAAAATAAACCATAAAAAAAGCTAGGAGACACCTAAAACAAACCCAAGCAGGAAATGAAATATTATTTAATTTTTAAAAGAAAAATTTATTTAACCACTTGCCTACAGGGCACTTAAACCCCCCTCCTGCCCAGACCAATTTTCAGCTTTCGGTGCTCTCACACTTTGAATGACAATTACTGTATGCAAATTAATTTTTTGTCCTTTTTTTCCCCACAAATAGAGCTTTCTTTTGGTGGTATTTGATCACCTCTGGGGTTTTTTTTTTTGCGCTATAAATGAAAAAAGGCCGAAAATTTTGAAAAAAAACCTAATTTTTCTTTGTTTCTGTGATAACATTTTGCAAATTATAAATTTTTCTTCATAAATTTTGGCCACAATTTATACTGCTACATATCTTTGGTAAAAATAACCCAAATTAGTGGATATTATTTGGACATTGTGAAAGTTAGAGAGTCTACAAGCTATGGTGCGAATCATACAAAAGTGATCACACCTGATGTACTGATGGCCTATCTCAATTCTTGTGACCCTAACAAGCCAGGAAAGTAGAAATACCCCCAAATAACCCCTTTTTTGAAAGTAGACATTCCAAGGTATTTAGTAAGAGGCATGGTGAGCTTTTTGATGTTGTCATTTTTCCCACAATTCTTTGCAAAATTAAGATTTATTTTTCCACAAAATTGTCATTGTAATAGGTTATTTCTCTCACATGGCATGTGTATACCACAAATGACACCCCAAAATAAATTCTGCTACTCCTCCTGAGCATTACGATACCACGTGTGTGGGACTTTTCCACAGCTTGGCCACATAGAGAGGCCCAAAATGCAGGGAGCACCATCACGTGTTCAAGGAGCATAAATTACACATCTAAATTGTTGACTGCCTATTACACTTTTGAAGGCCCTGGAGCACCAGGACAATGACACGTGGCACTGATGTGGCACTGATGACAGATGGCACTAATACAGGGCACTGATGGCACTGATGTGGCACTGATGACAGATGCCACTAATACAGGGCACTGATGACGCGTGACACTGATGACAGATGGCACTTATACATGGCATTGATGACACGTGGCACTAATATGTGGCACTGATGACAGATGGCACTAATACGTGGCACTGATGACATGTGACACTGATGACAGTTGGCACTGATACTTGGCATTGATGACACGTGGCACTGATAACAGATGGCACGTGACACTGACAGGTGGCACTGATGACAGATGGCACTGATACGTGGCACTGATGACAGATGGCACTAATATGTGGCACTGATGACACGTGACACTGGTATGGCACTGATGACAGATGGCACTATGTGGCACTGATGACACATGGCACTTATACGTGGCACTGGGGACAAATGGCACTGGGGACAGATGGCAGTTTATTTAACGTTTTTTTTTTGTACTTGCAGCCGCTGCAGCTGTTCATCTCTCTGTCTCTGTGTGAGGAGGGAGAGCAGCGCTGAGAGATGATCTCATATGTTTACATATGAGATCATCTCTCATTGGACACGCCGATCGTGCTGTAAATGGCCGCTGTGATTGGCAGTTTACAGCGATCTGTAACTGGCTGTGCCCAAGGGACACAGCCAGCACAGAACTCCCCTGATGCGCACTTTCAGGAGTGCGCATTGCTGAAGTAAACAGGAGGACGTCCAGGGACACCCTCCCGGCAGGTAGCGTCCGCGCTGTAGCCGTCTTTCGGCTATAGCACGTTAAAAAATGCCTCTCAGACATTGTCTGGCATATCAATGGCCCCCCTACCCAGTACTCTATATATCTTGATCTGACTTTGTGCGCGTTTTGGGGGGCAAGCCAGGACAGACAGCTTCAAGGACCATCAAGGTGGCATTTTCTGGTAAGACTGCATTAGGGACAACTGAGACCACATAGTTCGGGGAGTGTTTTTTTTTTTTAATTGTGCAGAATGCAGCAGGAAAGCACAATATGAGTCAGTTTATATTTCGCCATGTGGATGGGTGTCAAAAATAGGCGGCACCGTCTGGCTATTATCCCAAAAGTGTTCTCCACTACTCTTTGGGCTCTGGACAGCCGGAAATTAAAGACCCTCTGGTCCGGGGTGAGGGTCCTCATCGGGATAGGCCGCATGAGATGGTTTGACAGTGCAAACGCCTCATCCGCGACGAAGACGAAGGGAAGTCCTTCCACATTCTCCTCTGGAGGTGGCAAGCCCAGACTGCCACTCTGGAGACACCAGTAGAACTCCATCTGCGCGATGACTCCACGACATCCGGACATTTTTCCCCACGTCCACAAACATGAAGTCATATGTCGCTAACACCACCACCAACATCACGATACTATTATACCCCTTGTAATTATAATAGTAGGACCCTGAGTTGGGGGTGGGACGAAGCGGACGTGTTTCCCATCAATTTCCCCTCCACAGTTGGGAAAGTCCCAACGGCTGGCAAAGTGGGAGGCCACAGTCTGCCATTCCTGTGGCGTTGAAGGAAACTGTGGAGTCAAACAAGAAAAAAATTTGTAATTTTGCACATAAACATTGCAAGCAGATTAGAAACAAACATGTTTGGCCAAGATCAGTAGAACATTTTGGAAAATCAGTATTTAAACCCGAAAGTATAAGGTCCCCTTAGCAGATTCCTCAAATCTAACCCTCTCCACTTCAATGGGAGCTGAATGCCTAAATAATGTGTGATAGTTTGGCCAGACCCTCCTTACACTATTGCCAGCCCACCGGACAGGTAAGAAGTGTCATAATACAAAAAAAATATCACGAAATTAACAAATGGAAGCACATTTTTACATTCTGCTATTACCTATCAAGATAACAATAGGAGTCCTAAAAAAATTTAACAGTAGCATTTGAAAGTATTCAGGCAGGCCCTTGCACTACATGCTTTGGTGAATTCATCCATAAATCTGGCCACTAAAGAGGGAGGTATAGTGTGTATTGAGTTTGGCAAAGCCAGCAGATAGAGGATTGGTATCAGCTGACCTAGCAGTTGGGGGAGGGGGTTCCTAATGAGTTTGGCCCACCAAAAAAAAAGCTCTGGCACTCTGCATGAATTTAAACACACGCATAACATTTGTAGAGATTTTAGGGGGTGTTTAGGGGAAACCAATACTATGGAGCTGACAAAATACATTGCTAAGTGACTAGGCTATAGGTATATATGGGCCCAGGAGAGCATGCTGGGGAGGTTAGTGAAGGCAAATATGCATGAAGGACAAAAAAATACATTAAAAGCTTCCAGCATGCATGAGGACAAAGGGGCACAGCATATTACAGCATATTGCAATCCTGGTAATCAGGGGAGGGCTGGCAGCCTAAGGCCTGGGGGGCAAGTCCAGTCAAGTGGCCCATTGAACCACCGAATCAGCTCACCATCCATGCCCACCTGGTTTTATAACGGATAGCTAGATGAGTCCGCTGGCAGCAGAGGAGGGTGCTAGATGAGTCCGCTGGTGGCGGAGGAGGGTGCTAGATGAGTCCGCTGGTGGCGGAGGAGGGTGCTAGATGAGTCCGCTGGTGGCGGAGGAGGGTGCTAGATGAGTCCGCTGGCGGGGAAGGAGGGTGCTAAATGAGTCTGCTAGCGGCAGGGGGGGGGGGGAGGTGCTAGATGAGTCCGCTGGCAGGGGGGGAGGGTGCTAGATGAGTCCGCTGGGGAGGGAGGGTGCTAGATGAGTCCGCTGGAGGGGAGGGTGCTAGATGAGTCCACTGGGGGGGAGGGTGCTAGATGAGTCCGCTGGGGCGGGAGGGTGCTAGATGAGTCCGCTGGCGAGGGAGGAGGGTGCTAGATGAGTCCGCTGGTGGCGGGGAGGGTGCTAGATGAGTCTGCTGGTGGCGGGGAGGGTGCTAGATGAGTCCGCTGGCGGGGGGGTGCTAGATGAGTCCGCTGGGGGGGTGCTAGATGAGTCCGCTGGGGGAGGGTGCTAGATGAGTCCGCTGGGGGGAGGGCGCTAGATGAGTCCGCTGGGGGGCGGGCGCTAGATGAGTCCGCTGGGGGGGGAGGGCGCTAGATGAGTCTGCTGGCGAGGGAGGAGGGTGCTAGATGAGTCCGCTGGCGGGGGAGGAGGGTGCTAGATGAGTCCGCTGGAAGGGGGAGGGTGCTAGATGAGTCCGCTGGCAGGGGGGAGGGCGCTAGATGAGTCCGCTGGCGAGGGAGGAGGGTGCTAGATGAGTCCGCTGGCGAGGGAGGAGGGTGCTAGATGAGTCCGCTGGCGAGGGAGGAGGGTGCTAGAGTCCGCTGGGGGGGGGGGAGGGCGCTAGATGAGTCCGATAGGGGGGGAGGGTGCTAGATGAGTCCGCTGGGGGGGTGCTAGATGAGTCCGCTGGGGGGGTGCTAGATGAGTTCGCTGGGGGGGGAGGGTGCTAGATGAGTCTGCTGGTGGGGGGGAGGGTGCTAGGAAAAAAAAAAAAACACAAGCTGCCACTGCCAAAATTTTAAATTGTCATGAAGACTATGCTATGCATCATTAATTCAATTTACTACTGAAGGGGATTTTCTAAAGGTTATCACAATTAGGTGCAGGTGCCTTACTTCAGGCTGGGGAGCATTGTTTCAGTGAGGAGACACTGAGCCAGGTCCTTGCCACTCTTCGGGGGTGGGGTGTTGTTTCTGAAGCACGTCTCGTCTTCTCTGCAGACTGTAGCTAGGCACTCCTCAAGTCAGCGCCATAATCCCAGCAGGTCACGTGCGACGTGACGTTTTTGATGCCGGGCGTCCCCTCCAGTGCCGGGACAAGGTCAACCAGCGCGAACATGCCGAGCTGCGCCCCCCATGACAAATCATCACACACACATATATATATATATATATATATATATATATATATATATATATATATATATAGTGCAAAGGTCAGGATTGGATACATTACAAAGTATAAGGATCAGGAGCAGTGTGTACAGTGTGCAGAGGTAGAATATGTACAGTAATATGAAATGTGCAGGAGTCAAGAGCGGTAAACTGCAGAGTACAGAGACCAGGAGTATATACACCCTAGTGCATAGCAGTACCCCTATAAATTATATCAAATTCAGTGTATGAGTCATTATCAAATATGACCAAGTGAATTAAATATCACATGAATATGGAACCAAAATACCAGTGCTGCAAACAAAATTGTGAGGGGGCAAATCACAAAACATATAAAGCGAACAACTCATAAATATTCAATTACATATCACATGTATGTGGGACCAAAATCCCTGTGCTGCAAAAACATTTTGTGAGGAAGTTAAGACCATACTCCTGGTACTGTAAATAAAAAATGTAAAATACTATAACATATAATGTGAATAACTCCCAAATATTCAAATAACTCTAGTCAAATTCTTATGGTTCATTTGTACACAATTTGGTTTTGGCGTTACTACCAAACTCCCAGTGCTGCAAATCAAACACACAGTGCAAAGTACTATTAAAGTGCGCTATAAACAAACAGTCCACTAGAGCAGTGGTCTCCAAACTGCTTGCCTTTATCTGGCCCTTGAGGCATAATTCCTGCCACTGACACCAACATTGGGGCACTATTCCTTCCAATGACACCAATGAGGGGGCATAATTCCTTCCACTGACATCAAAAAAGGGGCACTATTGCTCCCAATGACACCAGATCGGACATTGTTAACTCCCACTGGGCACAGTTTGGCACCCCTGAAGTCTGAAAGACAGTAAACTGGCCCTTTCTTTAGAGAGTTTGGAGACCCCTGCACTAGAGAGCAAGTGTTCTTGTGCACATTGCTGGATCGAGATGAGGCTCAAGCAGGTGGCTGACAGATTCCTCCATTGACACAAGTGGGGTAGGTGTGGGAATCCCCCCTCACTGGGACATTGTATTCTGACAACAGGGAATCTCCCCTATCAGAATAAACTGATCAGCACTGCTTCTGTTTGGCTGCAAACAGCTAATTGAACAAGGATTTCCAGCAGAAGTGGATATAACAATCCAGGGAGGGTTACACACACCGATCAAAAATTCAGCCCCCGCTGAATTCTGATCTGTGTACTCAGTTTTACCTTGTACTTGTTACCTTCAGCAGGCTCTCTACAGTTCTGTTATTGGTCCCTTGCAGCCCCTGTGTCAGTTAGGAGTGACAGAGGTCACACTCCAGCCTCCACTTTGGACCATAAAGGGTTAATCTTCCTCTATATGTGATAGGGAGGAGGTGGAGAGCACTGGATCTATCTGAAGCATAGAATCAAGTAAAAAAAGACTATACAGTACCCCCTCCTCCACACTCCAAGAGTGGACTTTCTTGGAGTTGGGCTGGGATAAGAAATCACATCCTTTGCTGTGTAATGCTTATATTCTTCAACAAGTTAGGAATTAGTTTGACATTTTAGGTGCTACATAGATGTATTCCACATACACATTATATCTTATTAAAAATCATTCTTTTTAGAAGCACCTGAAATGTCACACTAATTCCTAACCTGTTCTAGAATTTTACTTTCACTTTCAATAAACCTGCACTGAAAAGTACAGAGCACGTTTATAATCACAGTATGGAATGCAGAGCAGTGGGGACTCACAATAGAAGAGGATCCAGTCTGTCATCTGTGATGTACACATCTCCACTCTGCTCTGGAGGAGCGCTGTGCAGTGTGCTGGGCAGGAACCAAAGATCCATGCTGCAGTGTGAGGTTCTTTTCCTGCTCCGCCCACATGTACAGTGGCTGGGACTGTACCAGCTCCGATCGGGGGGGGTCCCCTCCGCTGATGTGCCACATGACCTGGCCTGCCTCTGAGAGACTCTTGGGAGGTGGGAGTTGTAGTTTGCGGTGCTCACACCTCCAACAATGCAGCGCAGGCATGGCAGCAGCATTGAGCTAGCCAATCGGCAGCCAGACTACAACTCCCACAATGCAGCTCAGGCATGGCAGCAGCATCTAGCTAGCCAATCGGCGGCCGCCACGGCCGACATCCATAAAAAAAAAAAAAATTTACAAACAGCCAGCGGCCGTGTTAAATAATGTAGGCACCGGCCTGGGGGGAAATTTCCACCCTGCCCCCCGGCCCAGCCTGCCCCTGCTGGTAATTAGGGAATGATGAAAGAAATACAATACATTAGCAAACAGTAAATACATAGAATGTGATGTTAAAGGAGAAATCTTACCTTAATATAGTCCTTCTGCAGGACCTATATGATGGCAGAACAGGTCTCTGGAATAATGATCCCCAAAGCCTGGGGGGAGATGACTGTGGAGAACTTGAGGTCCTGAAGGCTTCTCCCTGTCGTCAAGTACCTCAACGTGGCAACTAGCCTCTGCTCCGCAGTGGTGGCTTGCCTCAAGCAGGTATCCTGCCTGCTGATATAAGGGGTCAGCAAAGCCAACAGATGGTGAGAAACGGGGTCCGTCATCCTGAGATAATTCCTGAAATCATCAGGATTATTCTCCAGGATCTCACGAAGCAAAGGCATGTGCGAGAATTGTTCACGCTGGAGCAACCAATTCTTGGTCCATGAACTCCTCCTTGCCCTGTTCATGGACTGGGTTTATGTCAAAGATAAAAGAAGAACCAACGGATTTGGTGATCGGAATGTCCGACCGTGTGTACGGGGGTTTACTCTTACAATTTAATTTGGGAAAAAACTGTACTGATTAAACAGAAATCAGACGTTGAGTTCACGTACAATAAAAATTTTATAACCTGAACATCCAGCTTTTGTCGGACGAAAAATTGGAATCAGCTGTCGAATGCATCATACTAACGATCTGAAAATTGGCCAAACAAAATTTTACTTCTGATTTTCTTATTGTGTGTATGGCAGAGTTGCCAACCCTCCGACGCAAAATTTACTGGCAGGATGCCAAAAATTTACAAACGGCACCAATTTTTTACTGGCACTTCTAAAAAAGTACCTAAAATTACATTTTTCAGTGCTAAACAGTGCAAATATCAATATTTAAACTATAGACATATATCTAGTGCTATTAGCAATGTGTTCAAGTCTAACAAAAGTAAAAAAAAACTTATTTCTGCATTGACATGAAGGTCAGGTTACTATAACCCGGCCAACACAGAGTTCCCCCTTACATCAGAGTCTGCACAAAACTCTTATGTAAAGTGGAACGCTGCAAATCATGATGCAAGAGGGAACTCTGATGTAAAGGGGGGGCTCTGGTGACCAGAGACCACCTTATATCAGAGTCCACTGTGTTCCCTTTACATCAGAGTTCCTAATTACATCAGGGTCTGCAGACTGAGTTCCCTCTTGCACTGTAAGCGGGAATCCTGCAGACTCTGATGTAAAAGGGGAACACCAGGAACTCTGATGTGGGGGGCACTCTGGTGACTAGAGACCACCTTCTGTACAGAGAATACACTAAGATAAGGGGGGTTACTAATATAGGGAGACGGTCAGAGAGTGCGGATATGCTACAGGAGACGGTCAGAGAGTGCGGATATGCTACAGGAGACGGTCAGAGAGTGCGGATATGCTACAGGAGACGGTCAGAGAGTGCGGATATGCTACAGGAGACGGTCAGAGAGTGCGGATATGCTACAGAAGACGGTCAGAGAGTGCGGATATGCTACAGGAGACGGTCAGAGAGTGCAGACATGATACAGGAGACGGTCAGAGAGTGCGGATATGCTACAGGAGACAGTCAGAGAGTGCAGACATGATACAGGAGACAGTCAGAGAGTGCAGACATGATACAGGAGATGGTCAGAGAGTGCGGATATGCTACAGGAGACGGTCAGAGAGTGCGGATATGCTACAGGAGACGGTCAGAGAGTGCGGATATGCTACAGGAGACGGTCAGAGAGTGCGGATATGCTACAGGAGACGGTCAGAGAGTGCAGACATGATACAGGAGACGGTCAGAGAGTGCGGATATGCTACAGGAGACGGTCAGAGAGTGCAGACATGATACAGGAGACGGTCAGAGAGTGCGGATATGCTACAGGAGACGGTCAGAGAGTGCGGATATGCTACAGGAGACGGTCAGAGAGTGCGGATATGCTACAGGAGACGGTCAGAGAGTGCGGATATGCTACAGGAGACGGTCAGAGAGTGCGGATATGCTACAGGAGACGGTCAGAGAGTGCGGATATGCTACAGGAGACGGTCAGAGAGTGCGGATATGCTACAGGAGACGGTCAGAGAGTGCGGATATGCTACAGGAGACGGTCAGAGAGTGCGGATATGCTACAGGAGACGGTCAGAGAGTGCAGACATGATACAGGAGACCAAAATGTGATCACTACTACTTATTCAGATAAAATATATGAATAAACACCTCAAGACCATCAAGCACAACACATAATCAATTATATTATGAGCAAACAGTACACACAAACTATACAGACACAATATATACAGCAGCACTTTTCCACAGAAAATCAGCCAAATCATATTGCTTGTGCCTCCCCTCTCCTGGCATGCTGGGATTTGTAGTGCCCCAGACACATGAGGTGGTAACTCTGGAGAGGACTGAGGAGGCTGGGCCTGGACTGGACTGCTGAGCATTGCAGGTAATAGTTATAGATTGGGGGAGATCTCAGAAAACATCCTCCCTTGTCAGTTTAGAAGCAAATAGCAATGCAGATCTGACGCACAAAAAAAACGATGTACTGCACACAACAAGCCTGCTACACAGACCATTCCCTGCCCCCTCCTCCTACCGACTAAGACAAGGCAATGAGAGACATTCAGCTAATCATTAGCTTACCCTCCTCTGCTAGGCTGAAGACAGTCTGTACGGCTCCACTGCAGGCTGACTCCTCCCCCCCTCTCCCAGCATCTCCTGTGCAGAAATTGAATAAGGCGCGCTGTGGAAGGAAGGGGGAGGGAACAAGACAAGTAGCAGGCGCAGCAGTGATAGAAAGATCATCGGGCTGCATCGGAGACTCTCGGCATGCTTCGAAACTGCACATGCGCAGTTCCGAGCCGGGACCGTCATTTTTACGGGCAACATTTTTTATTCACGGATTTTCACTGACATGAAAAAATAGCCCCATTTTTACGGGCTGTCCGTAAAAACACGGACGGTTGGCAACACTGGTGTATGGGCCTTTAGTTCATAGGGTTCAATGTTGAGTTGCCCCAACCTTTGCAGCTATAACAGCTTCATCTCTTCTGTGAAGACCATTCACAAGGTTTAGAAGTGTGTCTATATGGGAATGTTTGACCATTCTTCCAGAAGCACATTTGTAAGGTGAAGCACTGATGTTGGTTGAGAAGGCCTGGCTTGCAGTCTCCACTCTAAATAATACCAAAGGTGTTCTAACTGGTTGAGGTCAGAACTATGCAGGCCAGTCAAGTTCCTTCACCCCAAACTTGCTTATCCATGTTTTTTATGGACCTTGCTTTGTGCACTGCCCCAAGTCATTTGGTGGAGGGGGGATTATGGTGTTGGGTTGTTTTTCAGGGGTTGGGTTTGGCCCCTTAGTTCCAGTGAAGGGAACTCTTTAAGGTAAACAGAACGTTGGGACTTTAAATGAGGCAGTGACCGGCTAAGGTCAGTTGCTTCCATCCCTATCTAATTGAAACAAACAGGACGACTGGGGGTTGGGACTTTGAATGAAGCAGGCAGGTGTAAAACATTAAAATTTATTGGAAAATCTGTGGTAAGTTGCATGAGGGTAATCATGAGTACACCAAGAAAACCAATATATTCCATTCAATGGATAAACATACAGCAATGACAACTGACCACTAAAAATACAAATCACATGTTACAAGTGATCATTAAATTAGTAAAACATATAGTTGGCATAAAACATGGCATATAATAGCTCTATGCATTTCTTGGATTCATCCACTCTTCAGGAGCATGCACGTGAAAAAACTGAATGCTGTAGTATAATAGTAACAAGAATATCTGTAAGGCAGTGGCGGCCTGTCCGTCCGCAGTGCATGGGAAGCGCCACGTCTATGCAATCACGAGATTGCAAACGCGGTGCTTCATTTGCAGGCTTTTTAAGAATAACCCCTTAGGGGTATCACTGGTGGGAGCTGAGGTGGTTAAGGCAGACCGAGACTGGACAAAGATGGTTTCCAAGAAGGGAAATTCCAAAAAATAATGATGATCAAAAATGAGCATACATGCTAGAAACAAAAGTAAGATTATGCAATGGGTTGGAAACTCATATTTTGTGGTACAATAGGTCATCTGTCCTAAACTTGGTAAAGGATAGGATAATGAGATGCTAATGAGAGTATAGGTAAGGTTAAGTTAGTGAGAGTAGAAACGTGACACTGCCATCTGTCAGTGTCACCAGTGCCCCGTATTAGTGTCATCTGTCATCAATGTCATGTGTCATCAGTGACGTGTCATCAGTTCCATGTATCAGTGCCACCTGTCACCAGTGCCATGTCAGTGTCACGTGTCATTGTCCTGGTGCTCCAGGGCCTTCAAAAGTGTAATAGGTAGTCAACAAGTTAGATGTGTAATTTATGCTCCTAGAACACGTGATGGCGCTCCCTGCATTTTGGGCCTCTCTAAGTGGCCAGGCTGTGAAAAAGTCCCACACATGTGGTATCCTAATACTCAGGAGGAGAAGCAAAATTTATTTTGGGGTGTCATTGTGGTATACGCATGCCATGTGAGAGAAATAACCTATTACAATGACAATTTTGTGGGAAAAAAATAAAAAATAAAAAAATAATTCCTTTTGCAAAGAATTGTGGGAAAAGAAATGACAACATCAAAAAGCTCACCATGCCTCTTACTAAATACCTTGGAATGTCTACTTTCAAAAAAGGGGTAATTTGGGGGGTATTTGTACTTTCCTGGCTTTTCAGTACATCAGGTGTGATCAATTATGTATAATTCGCACCACAGCTTGTAGAGTCTGTAACTTTTACAAAGACCAAATAATATCCACTAATTTGGGTTATTTTTACCAAAGATATGTGGCAGTATAAATTGTGGCCAAAATTTATGAAGAAAAATTTATAATTTGCTAAATGTTATCACAGAAACAAAGAAAAATTAGTTTTTTTTCAAAATTTTCTGTCTTTTTTCATTTATAGCACAAAAAATTAAAAACCCAGAGGTGATCAAATACCACCAAAAGAAAGCTCTATTTGTGGGAAAAAAAGGACAAACAATTCATTTGGGTACAGTATTGCATGACTGAGTAATTGTCATTCAAAGTGTGAGAGCACCGAAAGCTGAAAATTGGTCTGGGCAGGAAGGGTGTTTAAGTGCCCAGTAAGCAAGTGGTTAAACCACCTTTACCCTTCTGGCCTGTTGTGTCATCTAAGGCAGCCATCTGCGGCTAATGAATTGCCGGCTCCCGTAACACAGAGAACAGTCATTCATTGAAAGTCATTGATAAAAAAAAAAAGTCATTGATAAAAAAAAAAAAAGCGTGGGGTTTTCCCCCAAATTCAATTACCAGGCCCTTCAGGTCTGGGATGGATTTTAAGGGGAACCCTGGCCAAAAATAAATAAAAATAATGGCTAGGATCCCCCTCAAAATCCATACCAGACCCTTATCCGAGCACGCAACCTGGCAGGCCGCAGGAAAAGAGGGGGCGAGAGCGCCCCCCCTCCCTCTGACGTCATGGGGAAAGCCATAGGGAAGTCCCCATGACGTCCCCGTGCATCAGAGGTGACCACCAGGTGCCCCCGCCCTCCGTTATAAAAGAGCTGTCATAAGCAGCGAAGCCTCACACAGCGGCTCCCATTGCGCGGAGCGGCCCAAGAAGAGACACCGACGCCGTGGAAGAAGATGCCGAACAAGAAGACCAGAGCAAGAAGAAGCGGATCGGGGGAAGAAGAAGATGGAAGAAGAAGATGGTAGAAGATGGAAAAAGAAGAAGATGAAGAAACCGAAGGATGAAGAAAGGAAGACCAGAAGAAAGAAGATTTTAATAAAGGAATTGTCAAAGACCGTCTCCTGTAATTTTTAACATTTTTGTCACTTTTTTTGGTGAAATGGTAGGGGTACTTTTGTACCCCCTTACCATTTCACACAGGGGGGCAGGATCTGGGGGTCCCCTTGTTAAAGGGGGCTTCCAGATTCCGATAAGCCCCCCGCCCGCAGACCCCCACAACCAATGGCCAGGGCTGTGGGGACGAGGCCCTTGTCCCCATCATGGTCACAGACCCCCAAAGCACCCTCCCAATGTTGAGGGCATGTGGCCTGGTACGGTTCAGGAGGGAGGGGGGTCGCTCTCGTCCCCCCTCTTTTCCTGCAGCCTGCCAGGTTGCATGCTCGGATAAGGGTCTGGTATGGATTTTGAGGGGGACCCCACGCCATTTTTTTTTTTTTGCCCGAGGTTCCCCTTAAAATCCATCCCAGACCTGAAGGGGCTGTTATGGATATTTAGGGGTACCCCTACATCATTTTTTTTAATTTGAAGCGGGGTTCCCCTTAATATCCATAGCAGACCTGAAGGGCCTGGTAATTGAATTTGGGGGAAACCCCACGCTTTTTTTTTTTGTTTGTTTATCAATTACTTTTTTTTATCAATGACTTTCAATGAATGACTGTTCTCTGTGTTACGGGAGCCGGCAATTCATAGCTTTTTTTCCTGCAAAAATGACACTTTGTGCAGGGACAGTTCTAAGCATGGGAAACATGTGCCCCTTCACAGGCATACTATAGACACCCCCCAGGTACGAAATTTAAAGGAATATTACACTTTTATTGTTTCACATTAAGCGTTATTAAAATCACTGATCACTGCTCCTGAAAAAACGCTAATTGGGAACGAATATCAGCACCCACATGGGCAGATCGAAAACCACTCGATCATCTGCAGCTCGGGGCACATCACAGCCTCCTCCGGGCTCGTCCATGGACCCCTGCACATACTTTTATCCGCCCGACATGTCGCCGGGTGGGACAGATAAAATGGCGCTGGACGCACAAACAGCTCACTTACGGACTCTCGCGAGGCTCTCCCCTCCGGAAAACCCGCACACCGGACATCCACAGGCCCCCTACCGCCGACTACTAGCTCCGTGGAAGCCACCCCATACATCGGAGCGGTGAGTCCCACACACCCCTCCCCGCATTCCCAGAAGACACGCCACAAGACACGCCACGAGGGCCCCAGGCCCTGACCCCCCTCCCCAGCAATACACACAATGCTCAGAGGCATTTCCGAGGCTGCTGAGGACTGCTTCGGATCCCTGTGTCCATGAGACAGACCCAGGATCCCCCGCCTCATCAGTCTACTCACTAGACTTCCCGGCACTGCAGGGTCCTGCATATCTCACCACCCAGGCACCTCAAGAGCCAGTAGTACAACATCCCACTCCATGGGCTTCAGCTGCCGCCTCTCTGCCCCCTAAAGCGCAGAGACTATCCCACCCAAGGGACCCGACTATCCCACTCAAGGGACCCAAGCATAGCCAGACCCCAAGCCTCTCAAAGGGCCACATATGCTCAAAAGGCCCAATCCCCGGCCCCTCCTCCGCACTGGGCATAAAATGCATGGACCTCCCAGCCAGACCAAACAAGTTGGTCAGATTCATGGGATCCACTGGCCCCGAATCCACACCTGGTCTCCAGATCAGCTGCAAGGAGCCCCCACCAATCCGCACCATCCCAACCATCACCCCCCGTATACCATGGGCATCCACAGGTTCCACAGCCACCTCCCCAATAGCATACCTACCTGCAAGCCATGCCGACAAAAGAGGACTTTAAACAATTGATAGAGGACGTTAAGTCTACATGTCGCTCAGAAATTCAAATCCTCCAATCAGGCCTCAAACACCTTGCTGACAGAGTGGAACTGGCCGAGGAAGAAATTCAAGAAACATAACTGGCGGTACACAGGACCCAACTCCAGGGAGCAGACCACAGATCCATGCTCAGAGACATGCAGCGTCACGTCGAAGACCTCGACAATTGAGTACACAGGAACAACATCCGAATAAGAGGCCTCCCAGAGCCAGAGAGCCCTGAAGACCTGCAAACAACGCTTCAAACAGTATTCAACAACCTACTGGGGGAACCTCCTACAAAACACAGAGATAGATAGAGCTCACGAGCCCTGCGTTCCAAAGGAGCCACTTCTAAACCGAGAGATGTTATCTGCAGGGTCAGCTCCTACCCTCTCAAGGATGAAATAATGCGGCAAGCCCGACTGGCACGCAAAGTGACATTTGACGGTACTCAAATTCAACTGTTCCCTGACCTCTCATGGATCACCCTACAAAAACGTAGGCTTCTCCAACCTTTACTGCGTACACTGCAAGAGGAATCCATTACCTATAGATGGGGATTTCCCTTCAGCCTCACTGCAAAACACCAGGGCAAGTCCGCGGTATTACGATACCCGGATGATCTACCTGCCTTCTGCGACATCCTGGAGATACAATCCCCCCAACTACCTGAATGGGACCTAGTGGCCACGCCGCCCCCACCACCAACAGTCTGGCAGAAGATCCCTACATCTAACCACCCCCGGAACACGGGATCCCCCCGCAGATCGGCCAAACACAAAAACAGCTGAACTCAAATGTTTGCAGCACCAGGACATTGCAATAACCTGCCATATAGTTGCTGAGTTTGAACCAGCCCTGGACATCCCCCAGCGTATATTTCCCAATTGCGCTCCTAATGTTAATCACTAGTTCACCACATGGGCAAGTCTCGGATGACACCTGAGAGTGTGGGTTATCTCTCACACACCAACCACCCCTTCCTGGTTTATAGCTTAGAGCAATTTGAAGTTTCTTCTTTTGTTTTTTATATTGTTCTTGACCAGATCGGAGCCCCCCTGTGCCCCCCTGGCCCATCCCCTTGGATCGGGACAGAGGGAGCATCCGGGTTAAACCGTTATCAACCTAGGCCAGCTGGCCTCTCAAGGTGTTATGAACATGTTTGTTCCTTCTTTTCTCTGCTTTCTTACACTAACCCTTTCCCTCTCTCTTAACCCCCCCCCCCCTTCCCCTTTCCCTCCCAGTCATCAATAGACTCACCACGCAAAAAGCAAAGAACACCTGGATCTCAGCCTTCAGTAACATCACAACCACACTAGGTAAGCAAACCCCCCCAGCCGTTACCCAATACTATGGCTAAGATTTTATCCCTGAACGTACATGGCCTAAACTCCAATAAAAAGAGGCATATGGCACTGAGGGAGTTCAGACAGTCGGGAGCAGATGTCATATTAGTCCAGGAGACTCATTTTGACAAAGGGGGCTCCTTTGCATTCGCCTCCAAATACTTCTCCCAGATCTATCTATCATCGGGTACCCATAAAAAATCAGGGGTTGCCATACTCAAACACGGATCCCCTTTTACATGCTCAGCACACTACAGCGATCCCATGGGTCACTACATCATATTACAAGGCCTATGGCAAGCACAAGAGGTTACCTTCTGTGCCCTCTATGCCTCAAATACTAAACAACATAGCTTCCTGTCCCGACTATTTGCCCGCATCTTCAGGTCAAACCTTGGGATCCTTGTGATAGGGGGGATTTTAACATAATCCAATCAAATACTGCGGATCGCCACTTGGTGAACCCCAGGGCATTCTCTACTCGAGCCCTTAGAGATTCAAAGCTCTTCCGGCAGCTCACAAGACGCTATGCTCTCTTTGATGCCTGGAGGGCTCTCCACCTAGGAGATCAGCAGTACACCTTCCCCATCGCACTCATTCTTGCATTGACTACTTCTTTGTTAATAACCCCACACTAAGGATAGCACACACAACACAGATCTCATGGTCGGATCATGACCCTATCCTACTTACACTAGATTTGGGTTCCCCTAACCCTAGGCCATATAACTGGAAAGTAAACACGTTTCTCCTCCAACACCTCCCTACACGGGAGGAATTAAACACCACTCTAAAATTCTACTTCACAGAGAACAATACCCCAGACATATCTCTCCCCACACTATGGAAAGCCCACACGGCAATAATTTGGGGCAGATGCCTGGCCCTCTCCTCAGCCATGAAAAAAGACGCAGTGGACACAAAACTGCGAGCAGAGAGGGAACTTCGAGACCTTGAGCATCGGCTACAACACATCCCTACACTATCTAACCTAAAAAAGATTACCACTCTACGAACAACCCTAAGCGACATAGCATTAGGCCATGTTGAAAAGGCACTGATTAGATTAAAACAATTATTCTATGATAAGGGCAACAAAGCGCACTCCCTACTGGCAAAGAAATTACATGAGAACTCCCATATGCAGACTCCCCACCAGATTAAAAACAAATCAGGCCGTTTACTATCCCACCCCACAGAGATTACTCATACCTTTGCTGATTTTTATAAGGACCTCTATAACAAACGGGACATCTCCAGCAACCCCCTCTAACCTTTCAAGATGCATGCAACAATATCTAGAGTGTAGCGGGATTCCCTGTCTCCAACCCTCTGATCTAGAATCGCTAAATTCCCCAATCACTGAAGAAGAAATAGAACAGACTATTAAATCCCTGCCCACCCATAAAGCCCCAGGTCCAGACGGACTCCTCTATGAATATTATAAATCCTTTCTTCCTCTCCTACTTCCCCACCTAAGAAAACTGTTCAACGCCTTCCTCCAGCACACCCCCATTTCTTCGGACATGCAGCGTTCCTATCTCACACTATTCCCAAAACCAGACAAGGACCCGTCAGAATGCTTTAACTACAGACCTATCGCACTATTGAATTCAGACCTTAAAATTTTTACAAAATTGCTCTCAAGCCGCTTGAACTTGATCCTCCCCTCCCTAATACATAAAGATCAGGTGGGCTTTGTCCCACTCAGACAAGCAGGTAACAACACTATAAAAGTAAAAAAAACCTCGTGGACGTGGCGAACAGCCTACTTAGCCTGGATGCCGAAAAGGCCTTTGACCGCTTAGGGTGGCCCTTTCTGTTCACCACACTACATCACATGGGATTTCGAGGGCCCTTTCTACAGGCGATCAGACACCTTTACACTAACCCATCCATCCAGGTCAGTACCCCCTTTGCCCTCTCCCCCTCTTTCTCAGTAGCTAATGGCACAAGGCAGGGGTGCAGAATCTCACCCCTGCTCTTTGCACTTTGCGTTGAACCCTTGGCCACCCCAATCTGCAACAATCCAGATATACGGGGCATTTCAGTCAGGGGAAAGAGTTTAAAATCTCCCTCTTTGTCGATGACATCATCCTTACACTGACCCAACCCCACATATGCCTACCGAACGTGCACGCGGAATTAGACCACTACGGAACCCTTTCGGGATACAAAATAAACACATTTAAATGAGAGGCCTTGTCCATTAACACTCCCGAAGCTGAAATCACACAATTAAAAACTAACTTTGCCTACAGCTGGCAAATGACCACCCTGAAATATCTAGGGACACACACCACAACAAAATACAGCACCCTATAGCAAGAGAATTTCCCCCCCTCTACCGGTCAATTAGATCCCTGATACTGTGTTGGAGATTTTGAATATTTAAAATGGAATTGGATTGCCATGCCCCATCGGATGTGTATATATGTGCATGTGTATATATATAAATATGTATATATATATTTATATATATTTTTATGACAGGCAAGCTAGATTTTTTCTCTAGGACATTGGTTCGTTAATCCATAGATTGACTGTGCCCAGGTGTTAATTGAATATCCCTTGTTCTCTTACAATAGATGGCTCCTTCTACCCAGGGGTCATTAACATACTATTGTCATCTCTGGTTATCAAAACCTGTGAGTCACCAGTCCCTCCCTTTTCCCGGGGTTTCGCTAGACAATATGGCTCCTTCTCCCCAGGGGTCATTAACATACTAATGTCAGACCTAGGTAGAACTGGTGACTCATAAATCTTGGAGACTACCTGACAACAGGAGTTTTGACTTTAGAAAAGGACCAATAACTGAGCTAGCCCAAAGACCCCCGGGAGCCAATGAACATTGAGACTGGGGAAGGGGCATTTTTTGGCATATAAATAAGTCTAGAGCTGGATGCTCAGGCTCTCTTAGCCTGATGACCTGGACATGTAAGCTGCCTATGTAATGTATTCCCTTATCTCTCTCTCCCCCTTTTCTCTCTCTCTCCCCCTCTCTCTCTCTCTCCCTTATTATTAATATGAAGTGTAATGTATTCTGTGTATCCCTATCCTTTCTCTAACTTTAATCTTTCTCCTAAGACTTTAATATGTATTAAGTAACAGCCTGTGTATGTCCATTGTAATTATATCCCCTTTCTGCATTAACTAACTATCTTTGTAAACACTGGCAACATGGCATTTATAACATCTCTATACTATGTTGGGTAATCTAAAATATTTCTTTATTATGTTTCTTTACTATATCAATAAAATGTAATTCTTTGTCCTTTTCGCCCTGTTATCGTACGTTTATATTCTTATACAGACAAAGGTTTAATCGCGTTATTTGCTTATCAGACTTGTATCTATATTCATTTAAGTAAGCTAGAAATTCATCTTTAACAGATGGTGCCCTGTGTGAGGAAGTTTAATGTTTGGGGTGAATGCGATTTCTTGTATGGAAGACAAAGCTGGGTTTGTGTCTCCCATGTGAATACCCAGACTAAAAAAAAACTTATCAGAACTTTACTGTTTACCTTTTGTCTGCAATAATACTGTGATGAGACTGATTTTGAATAATGGGTATATATAAAATGAAATTGTACGTGCGAATGATAAGGGCTCCATTTGAAATCTTGGAGACTGTGTAGCTATATGTGGTGTAAGTAACTGAATGAGGAATGGAAAATGTATATTATGTAGTTTGTCAGTAGAAATGTGGCTTTAGTTCCAACTTACAATGTGGCTGGCTGAGCAGTTTGTAACTGCATGTTTGTGCCATGTGCCTTGGGGGAAGGGCAGCCAGGCTTACAATGCAAAATGGTTGTTACAATAGGAACTGTTTTTGTGTTGAACGGGCTACCCCCTGTGGCAAGGGAACTCCTAAAGTGTCTCTATGGTTTAAGTGTTCATGTGGTGTCTCAAGTGGGTGGCTTTGTGGAGATGGAGAACCTGTGTTTGAAGCTTCCCAAGGTCCCTAGTGGTATATAGAGGGTCGGTGGCCATTTTAAAGACCTGTGAGTCTTCCTATAGGCGAAGGTGCAGACACCATTCCCTTGTGTGTGAAACCATGTGACATGAGCCACCTTGTTTATAGGCATAATTTATGTTTTCCTTTACGTGAATGTAAGCTATTGTAAGTTAGCTGTTTTTGTTTGGCGGGAAAATCCCATTTTATGATGGCCTGCGATTTGTTTGTAAGCACCATGAGGGTGCAGACGGCGGCCATTTTCAGCTTGTGAATCATCCCAGAGCTCTGATTCCTTTGTGTGTAGCCATGTGGTCCGGGATGTCATCTCCTTTTTAAGTGAATTCTATTTTTGTACTTTTTATATTTTTTGGGAGCGTTCGTTTAATGTTTTTGGTCGTTGGTGGGGTCGGAGTGTATGTATAATCAGCGTACAATGATTGTGTGCGACCAGCCATATATTGTATGGGAAACTGCTGACTGTAACTATATGTTGTAGGTAGTTGTGATGTATATGGGAAATGAACTATGATTTTGACCTTTATGACCAAGATACAAGTCCCCCATAAGTGAAAAAATATTTTTAAAGGGTTTGGTTTTAAGTTGAAAAACCTGTTTCTTATCCAGTGGCCATGTATTGTTGGGACACAATATAAGTTGTTTACACCCTAGGAGGGGGGGGGGGGGGTCTCAGGCTTCTAACTGAGAACATGGGGGGAAGTGCTGTGTACTCTCAGAGCCAAATATTGTGCTTTGAATTTGGGACAAGAATGCACATCGGTCCCTGCCCTCAGGGCACAGGGAGGGCATGCAGACTGTTTAGTTGAATATGCCTATATTTTAGGATAGACCCTAATTGACATAGCCTAAAGTGTTTGTCTAGGGATAAGTGGTAATATTGGTGTCTTAATTAACCACTTCCCGACTGCCCCATGTACATATACGTCAACAGAATGGCACGTACAGGCAAAACCACGTACCTGTATGTGCCATTCTTCAGGCGGTTGGGGGGTCCGATCGGACCCCCCTCTGCCCGCGGGGAAGGTCGGTATCGCTTCAGGAGCGATCCAGAAAGAGGGGACGGCCAGTGGTTTCTGGCCACCCCCTCGCGATTGCTCCTGGCGAATCACATTCTCCCTTGCCTGTGTAATTGTAAACACAGGCAAGGGGAAGTGACGTCACGCTCCTCGTGTCGGTCTTTCTGACCGGGACGCCGAGCGGTGAAGACGCAGAAGTAAGTGCACAACACTACACTGACACCAGTCACACATAGGCACACAATCCACCCCCCTGTCACCCCCAGATCACCCCCCAGATCACCCCCTGCCCCCCCAGTCACAGTGTCACTGATTGCAGTGATCATTTATTTACTGATCACTGCATTTAGTGTCAGTGTGACTGTAATAACTGTCAGGGCAGTTAGTTTTAGGCCCCTTTAGGTCTAAGGTAGCCCCTACCCCCCCCCCCCTACCCCCCCCTACCCCCCAATAAAGGTTTAACCCCTTGATTGCCCCCTAGGTAACCCTTTCACCCCCTTTTGCCAGTGTCACTAAGCGATCGTTTTTCTGATCGCTGCATTAGTGTCACTGGTGTCGCTAGGTAGCCAGTTTTTTTTTAGGTAACCGCCAGGTTTATATAGGTTCATAAATAGGTTTATAGGTCAGGTACCCCCATATTACAACCTAAATAAAGGTTTTAACCCCTTGATTGCCCCTAGAGTTAACTCTTTCACCAGTGATCACCGTATAAGTGTCACTGGTGACGCTGGTTAGCCAGTTAGTTATTTAGTTATTTAGGTTCTCCGTCAGGTTTTTATATAGCGTCAGGTACCCCCATATATTACCTAATAAAGGTTTTAACCCCCTGATTGCCCCTAGTTAACCCTTTCACCAGTGATCACCGTATTACTGTTACGGGTGACGCTGGTTAGATAGTTTGTCTTTTATACTGTCAGGGCACCCGCCATTTATTACCCAATAACGGTTTAACCCCCTGATCGCCGGGGGGTGATATCAATTAGGTTTTAGGGTCAAATAAGGTCTGCGTCGCCCCAGGTTAGTGCCAGCACCGCAAACACCCACGCGCAAATCATACACCTCCCTTAGTGGTATAGTATCTGAACAGATCAATATCTGATCTGATCAGATCTATACTAGCGTCACAGCAGTTTAGGGTTCCAAAAAACGCATTGTTAGCGGGATCAGCCCAGATACCTGCTAGCACCTGAGTTTTCCCCCTCCGCCCAGCCCAGCCCAGCCCACCCAAGTGCAGTATCGATCGATCACTGTCACTTACAAAACACTAAGCACACATAACTGCAGCGTTCGCAGAGTCAGGCCTGATCCCTGCTATCGCTAACAGTTTTTTTGGTAGCGTTTTGATTCAGTCGCCAGCAGCCTAGGAGCTTTTTCTCCTGTGAATCTCACTAGTGTACTACTAAATTTAGAGCCCAAAATGGCAAAATCGCAAGTACACTAGTGAACAGGCCTACTTGTTTCTGAGTATGTCAGATAGTGAAGAGGAGGTCACATCTGTCAGAATCAGGCTCAGAATACGACCCAGTAGACGACAGCGGCTCCATGACAGATAGCTCTGGCGACGGAGGTGAGGTCCCTGCTAAGGTCAGGCGTACCCGATCCCGATCTTCTGCTGTTGTTGAGGTGCAGGAACCGCAGGTCTCTCGTATGGAGCAGAGAAGTACTAGCGCCGCTATTCCTTCTGGTGAACTGGCAAGCACCAGCGGCCTAGTACACCCTGGACGTAGTCAAACCAGCACTGCAGTAACACTTGGTGACATGGCGAGTCCCATAAGTGCAGTTCAAGCTGGCGAGGTGGCAAGCACAAGTAGTGTCCCGCTGCCACCAAGAAGAAGACAAAGGCAGGCCCGTCGATCACATAGTGTCCTTCCTGCAGAATTCGCCAATCCTGATTGGGTGCCCACCACTTCTGCAGGACCCGTACTTCCCCCATTCACTGGCCAACCCGGTATTCAGGTGGAAACAGCTGATTTTAAGCCATCCGATTTTTTATCGCTGTTTTTCACGGAAGATCTCTATAGATCTATTGTGGACAAAAGTAATATATACGCTAGTCAATACATCGCCGCTAATCCCCAGTTGCCTTCCCTTGCCAGAGATTGGAAACCAATTACGGTTTCCGAATTTAAGTCCTTTCTGGGCTTTTCCCTCAACATGGGCATGCATAAATTACCGACTCTGAGGTCTTATTGGTCCACCCTCGCAGTCCACCATATGCCCGTGTTCTCTCGCTCCATGTCCAGGGCACGATACGAACAGATCTTGCGGTTCATGCACTTCAGTGACAATGAACTCTGTCGTCCTCGTGGAGACCCTGAATTTGATCGGCTCTACAAAATTCGGCCCCTCATAAACCACTTCAACCAACGTTTTGCAGCCTTGTTTACTCCCAATCAAGTTGTCTGCGTTGACGAGTCCCTGATTAAGTTTTCTGGCCGCTTGTCTTTCAAACAGTTCCTTCCCAGCAAGCGTGCCAGATACGGGGTCAAGCTCTATAAGCTCTGTGACAGGGCAACAGGCTATACGTGGAGCTTTTCGGTTTATGAGGGAAAAGATAGTCACGTAGAGCCGGAGAACTGTCCAGATTACATAGGGAGCGCTGGCAAGATAGTGTGGAACTTGGTGTCACCCTTATTCGGAAAGGGGTACCACTTGTACGTGGACAATTATTACACGAGCGTGCCACTGTTTAGTCACTTTTTTGATCATCAGATTGGAGCATGTGGCACCGTGCGACCTAATCGCCGGGGCTTTCCCCAGCGGCTTGTAGATTCCCCTCTTAGGCTGGGGAGAGAGCCTGCTTGAAGTGTAATAATTTGCTCGCTGTGAAGTGGAGGGATAATAGGAATGTTTTCGTTCTTACCTCCCTTCATGCAGACACGACAGTCCAAATTCGTACGGCGGCTGGTGTTGTGACGAAACCCCTCTGTGTCCACGAGTATAACCTTAATATGGGAGGGGTGGACCTCAACGACCAGTTGTTGGCGTCGTACCTAGTTGCCCGTAAGGCTAGACGCTGGTACAAAAAAGTGTCTATTTATTTGTTCCAAATTGGCTTTCCAGAATGCTCATGTGCTATACGGAGCTTCAGGCGGGAGGTTACCCTTCCTTGAATTCCAGGAAGAGGTTCTCACAGACCTTCTGTTTCCAGACGGTTCTGCACCTCACCATTCCGAACCAAATGCAGTTAGCCGGCTGTATGAGAGGCATTATTCTTATGTCCTCCCGAGTACCCCTACCCAACGAGCCCCCCAAAAAAGATGTCGTGTCTGTACCAAGCGCGGATGTAGGCGTGACAACCCGTTATTATTGTCCATGCTGTCCTGACAATCCTGGTCTCTGCATTGGTGCTACCACTCACTAGTGAGGTATTAGCGTAGGGTACAGCATTTCACAGGCTAGGATACACTTTCACAGGGTCTCAAGAATGCCATCGCATTTTGAGACCCGACCGTTAGTTAAAATTATAGTTACAGGGTCTCAAGAATGCCATCGCATTTTGAGACCCGACCGTTACAGTTAAAATTATAGTTATAGTTTAAAAAAAAAGTGTAAAAAATAAAAATAAAAAAAAAGTACAAAAAAAAAAAAAAAAAAACCCAAAAAAATATAAAATAAAAAAACCAAAAATAGTTGTCGTTTTATTGTTCTCTCTCTCTCTCTATTGTTGCTCTTTTTTACTCTATTCTATTCTGCAATGTTTTATTATGTTTTATCATGCTTGCTTTTCAGGTATGTAATTTTGTTTACTGTGTTTTATTGTTAACCATTTTTTTTGTTTTCAGGTGCGCCATTCAGTTGCAGCGCGGATTTATTTATCTTGACAGCAACAGCGTTTGCTCCCACGATACATAAAGCCACGACTCCAACGCTGTAGGAGGTGATTTCACCACCACAGTTAAAAAAAAGAGCATATATGCCGAAGCATGGGGGCAGCAGAGGGCGGAGGAGCGATTTTGCTCCTAATGCCACGTACATACGGTCGAAAAAAGTCCGACCATGTATACGTGGCATAACTTTTTTGCGGGAGGATGCCCCCATGCTTCGGCATATATATATATTTTAGGCACCGGTTGCGTTAACAAAATGTTTTATTTTTTACTGTTTTTTTTTTGGGGTATTTGCTTTGCAGGTATGGTATGGTAAGGTCTTACTGTTATACTGTAATGTTACTTTGTTTTAATGTTAAACCATTATTTGCTTAGCAGGTACGCCATTCAGTTGCAGCGTGGATTTATTTATCTTGACAGCAACAGCGTTTGCTCCCACGATACATAAAGCAACGACTCCAACGCTGTAGGAGGTGATTTCACCACCACAGTTAAAAAAAAAGAGCATATATGCCGAAGCATGGGGGCAGCAGAGGGCGGAGGAGCGATTTTGCTCCTAATGCCACGTACATACGGTCGAAATTCCGACGGAGGCTTGCCCGTGAAAAAGTCCGACCATGTGTACGTGGCATAACTTTTTTGCGGGAGGATGCCCCCATGCTCCGGCATATATAAATGGTGCATGTATGCCCATCATTAGAAGTGGGTGGATGAAGGGAGGTATTCTAATGGTGGGCATACCCACTGCGCCATTGGGAAAGCATTTTATCACACCGATCTTGGTGTGGTCAGATGCTTTGAGGGCAGAGGAAAGATCTAGGGTCTAATAGACCCCAATTTTTTCAAAAAAGAGTACCTGTCACTGCCTATTGCTATCATAGGGGATATTTACATTCCCTGCGATAACAATAAAAATTATAACTAAGAAAAAAAAAATGGAAGGAACAGTTTAAAAATAAAATAAAAAAGCTAAATAAAAAGAAAAACTAAAAAAAAAAAAAAAAAAAAAAAAAGCACCCCTGCCCCCACTTCTCTTGCGCAAAGGCGAACACAAGCGTTGGTCTGGCGTCATATGTAAACAGCAATTGCACCATGCATGTGAGGTATCACCACGAAGGTCAGATCGAGGGCAGTAATTTTAGCAGTAGACCTCCTCCGTGAATCTAATGTGGTAACCTGTAAAGGCTTTTAAAGGCTTCTAAAAATGTATGTAGTCAGGTCAGGCGTACCCGATCCCGATCTTCTGCTGTTGTTGAGGTGCAGGAACCGCAGGTCTCTCATATGGAGCAGAGAAGTACTAGCGCCGCTATTCCTTCTGGTGAACTGGCAAGCACCAGCGGCCTAGTACACCCTGGACGTAGTCAAACCAGCACTGCAGTAACACTTGGTGACATGGCGAGTCCCATAAGTGCAGTTCAAGCTGGCGAGGTGGCAAGCACAAGTAGTGTCCCGCTGCCACCAAGAAGAAGACAAAGGCAGGCCCGTCGATCACATAGTGTCCTTCCTGCAGAATTCGCCAATCCTGATTGGGTGCCCACCACTTCTGCAGGACCCGTACTTCCCCCATTCACTGGCCAACCCGGTATTCAGGTGGAAACAGCTGATTTTAAGCCATCCGATTTTTTATCGCTGTTTTTCACGGAAGATCTCTATAGATCTATTGTGGACAAAAGTAATATATACGCTAGTCAATACATCGCCGCTAATCCCCAGTTGCCTTCCCTTGCCAGAGATTGGAAACCAATTACGGTTTCCGAATTTAAGTCCTTTCTGGGCTTTTCCCTCAACATGGGCATGCATAAATTACCGACTCTGAGGTCTTATTGGTCCACCCTCGCAGTCCACCATATGCCCGTGTTCTCTCGCTCCATGTCCAGGGCACGATACGAACAGATCTTGCGGTTCATGCACTTCAGTGACAATGAACTCTGTCGTCCTCGTGGAGACCCTGAATTTGATCGGCTCTACAAAATTCGGCCCCTCATAAACCACTTCAACCAACGTTTTGCAGCCTTGTTTACTCCCAATCAAGTTGTCTGCGTTGACGAGTCCCTGATTAAGTTTTCTGGCCGCTTGTCTTTCAAACAGTTCCTTCCCAGCAAGCGTGCCAGATACGGGGTCAAGCTCTATAAGCTCTGTGACAGGGCAACAGGCTATACGTGGAGCTTTTCGGTTTATGAGGGAAAAGATAGTCACGTAGAGCCGGAGAACTGTCCAGATTACATAGGGAGCGCTGGCAAGATAGTGTGGAACTTGGTGTCACCCTTATTCGGAAAGGGGTACCACTTGTACGTGGACAATTATTACACGAGCGTGCCACTGTTTAGTCACTTTTTTGATCATCAGATTGGAGCATGTGGCACCGTGCGACCTAATCGCCGGGGCTTTCCCCAGCGGCTTGTAGATTCCCCTCTTAGGCTGGGGGAGAGAGCCTGCTTGAAGTGTAATAATTTGCTCGCTGTGAAGTGGAGGGATAATAGGAATGTTTTCGTTCTTACCTCCCTTCATGCAGACACGACAGTCCAAATTCGTACGGCGGCTGGTGTTGTGACGAAACCCCTCTGTGTCCACGAGTATAACCTTAATATGGGAGGGGTGGACCTCAACGACCAGTTGTTGGCGTCGTACCTAGTTGCCCGTAAGGCTAGACGCTGGTACAAAAAAGTGTCTATTTATTTGTTCCAAATTGGCTTTCCAGAATGCTCATGTGCTATACGGAGCTTCAGGCGGGAGGTTACCCTTCCTTGAATTCCAGGAAGAGGTTCTCACAGACCTTCTGTTTCCAGACGGTTCTGCACCTCACCATTCCGAACCAAATGCAGTTAGCCGGCTGTATGAGAGGCATTATTCTTATGTCCTCCCGAGTACCCCTACCCAACGAGCCCCCCAAAAAAGATGTCGTGTCTGTACCAAGCGCGGATGTAGGCGTGACACCCGTTATTATTGTCCACGCTGTCCTGACAATCCTGGTCTCTGCATTGGTGAATTTTTTGAACGCTACCACTCCCTAGTGAGGTATTAGCGTAGGGTACAGCATTTCACAGGCTAGGATACACTTTCACAGGGTCTCAAGAATGCCATCGCATTTTGAGACCCGACCGTTAGTTAAAATTATAGTTACAGGGTCTCAAGAATGCCATCGCATTTTGAGACCCGACCGTTACAGTTAAAATTATAGTTATAGTTTAAAAAAAAAAGTGTAAAAAATAAAAATAAAAAAAAAGTACAAAAAAAAAAAAAAAAAACCCAAAAAAATATAAAATAAAAAAACCAAAAATAGTTGTCGTTTTATTGTTCTCTCTCTCTCTCTATTGTTGCTCTTTTTTACTCTATTCTATTCTGCAATGTTTTATTATGTTTTATCATGCTTGCTTTTCAGGTATGTAATTTTGTTTACTGTGTTTTATTGTTAACCATTTTTTTGTTTTCAGGTACGCCATTCAGTTGCAGCGCGGATTTATTTATCTTGACAGCAACAGCGTTTGCTCCCACGATACATAAAGCCACGACTCCAACGCTGTAGGAGGTGATTTCACCACCACAGTTAAAAAAAAAGAGCATATATGCCGAAGCATGGGGGCAGCAGAGGGCGGAGGAGCGATTTTGCTCCTAATGCCACGTACATACGGTCGAAAAAAGTCCGACCATGTATACGTGGCATAACTTTTTTGCGGGAGGATGCCCCCATGCTTCGGCATATATATATATTTTAGGCACCGGTTGCGTTAACAAAATGTTTTATTTTTTACTGTTTTTTTTTTTGGGGTATTTGCTTTGCAGGTATGGTATGGTAAGGTCTTACTGTTATACTGTAATGTTACTTTGTTTTAATGTTAAACCATTATTTGCTTAGCAGGTACGCCATTCAGTTGCAGCGTGGATTTATTTATCTTGACAGCAACAGCGTTTGCTCCCACGATACATAAAGCCACGACTCCAACGCTGTAGGAGGTGATTTCACCACCACAGTTAAAAAAAAAGAGCATATATGCCGAAGCATGGGGGCAGCAGAGGGCGGAGGAGCGATTTTGCTCCTAATGCCACGTACATACGGTCGAAATTCCGACGGAGGCTTGCCCGTGAAAAAGTCCGACCATGTGTACGTGGCATAACTTTTTTGCGGGAGGATGCCCCCATGCTCCGGCATATATAAATGGTGCATGTATGCCCATCATTAGAAGTGGGTGGATGAAGGGAGGTATTCTAATGGTGGGCATACCCACTGCGCCATTGGGAAAGCATTTTATCACACCGATCTTGGTGTGGTCAGATGCTTTGAGGGCAGAGGAAAGATCTAGGGTCTAATAGACCCCAATTTTTTCAAAAAAAGAGTACCTGTCACTGCCTATTGCTATCATAGGGGATATTTACATTCCCTGCGATAACAATAAAAATTATAACTAAGAAAAAAAAAATGGAAGGAACAGTTTAAAAATAAAATAAAAAAGCTAAATAAAAACAAAAACTAAAAAAAAAAAAAAAAAAAAAAAAGCACCCCTGCCCCCACTTCTCTTGCGCAAAGGCGAACACAAGCGTTGGTCTGGCGTCATATGTAAACAGCAATTGCACCATGCATGTGAGGTATCACCACGAAGGTCAGATCGAGGGCAGTAATTTTAGCAGTAGACCTCCTCCGTGAATCTAATGTGGTAACCTGTAAAGGCTTTTAAAGGCTTCTAAAAATGTATGTAGTCAGGTCAGGCGTACCCGATCCCGATCTTCTGCTGTTGTTGAGGTGCAGGAACCGCAGGTCTCTCGTATGGAGCAGAGAAGTACTAGCGCCGCTATTCCTTCTGGTGAACTGGCAAGCACCAGCGGCCTAGTACACCCTGGACGTAGTCAAACCAGCACTGCAGTAACACTTGGTGACATGGCGAGTCCCATAAGTGCAGTTCAAGCTGGCGAGGTGGCAAGCACAAGTAGTGTCCCGCTGCCACCAAGAAGAAGACAAAGGCAGGCCCGTCGATCACATAGTGTCCTTCCTGCAGAATTCGCCAATCCTGATTGGGTGCCCACCACTTCTGCAGGACCCGTACTTCCCCCATTCACTGGCCAACCCGGTATTCAGGTGGAAACAGCTGATTTTAAGCCATCCGATTTTTTATCGCTGTTTTTCACGGAAGATCTCTATAGATCTATTGTGGACAAAAGTAATATATACGCTAGTCAATACATCGCCGCTAATCCCCAGTTGCCTTCCCTTGCCAGAGATTGGAAACCAATTACGGTTTCCGAATTTAAGTCCTTTCTGGGCTTTTCCCTCAACATGGGCATGCATAAATTACCGACTCTGAGGTCTTATTGGTCCACCCTCGCAGTCCACCATATGCCCGTGTTCTCTCGCTCCATGTCCAGGGCACGATACGAACAGATCTTGCGGTTCATGCACTTCAGTGACAATGAACTCTGTCGTCCTCGTGGAGACCCTGAATTTGATCGGCTCTACAAAATTCGGCCCCTCATAAACCACTTCAACCAACGTTTTGCAGCCTTGTTTACTCCCAATCAAGTTGTCTGCGTTGACGAGTCCCTGATTAAGTTTTCTGGCCGCTTGTCTTTCAAACAGTTCCTTCCCAGCAAGCGTGCCAGATACGGGGTCAAGCTCTATAAGCTCTGTGACAGGGCAACAGGCTATACGTGGAGCTTTTCGGTTTATGAGGGAAAAGATAGTCACGTAGAGCCGGAGAACTGTCCAGATTACATAGGGAGCGCTGGCAAGATAGTGTGGAACTTGGTGTCACCCTTATTCGGAAAGGGGTACCACTTGTACGTGGACAATTATTACACGAGCGTGCCACTGTTTAGTCACTTTTTTGATCATCAGATTGGAGCATGTGGCACCCTGCGACCTAATCGCCGGGGCTTTCCCAGCGGCTTGTAGATTCCCCTCTTAGGCTGGGGGAGAGAGCCTGCTTGAAGTGTAATAATTTGCTCGCTGTGAAGTGGAGGGATAATAGGAATGTTTTCGTTCTTACCTCCCTTCATGCAGACACGACAGTCCAAATTCGTACGGCGGCTGGTGTTGTGACGAAACCCCTCTGTGTCCACGAGTATAACCTTAATATGGGAGGGGTGGACCTCAACGACCAGTTGTTGGCGTCGTACCTAGTTGCCCGTAAGGCTAGACGCTGGTACAAAAAAGTGTCTATTTATTTGTTCCAAATTGGCTTTCCAGAATGCTCATGTGCTATACGGAGCTTCAGGCGGGAGGTTACCCTTCCTTGAATTCCAGGAAGAGGTTCTCACAGACCTTCTGTTTCCAGACGGTTCTGCACCTCACCATTCCGAACCAAATGCAGTTAGCCGGCTGTATGAGAGGCATTATTCTTATGTCCTCCCGAGTACCCCTACCCAACGAGCCCCCCAAAAAAGATGTCGTGTCTGTACCAAGCGCGGATGTAGGCGTGACACCCGTTATTATTGTCCACGCTGTCCTGACAATCCTGGTCTCTGCATTGGTGAATTTTTTGAACGCTACCACTCCCTAGTGAGGTATTAGCGTAGGGTACAGCATTTCACAGGCTAGGATACACTTTCACAGGGTCTCAAGAATGCCATCGCATTTTGAGACCCGACCGTTAGTTAAAATTATAGTTACAGGGTCTCAAGAATGCCATCGCATTTTGAGACCCGACCGTTACAGTTAAAATTATAGTTATAGTTTAAAAAAAAAAGTGTAAAAAATAAAAATAAAAAAAAAGTAAAAAAAAAAAAAAAAAAAAACCCAAAAAAATATAAAATAAAAAAACCAAAAATAGTTGTCGTTTTATTGTTCTCTCTCTCTCTCTATTGTTGCTCTTTTTTACTCTATTCTATTCTGCAATGTTTTATTATGTTTTATCATGCTTGCTTTTCAGGTATGTAATTTTGTTTACTGTGTTTTATTGTTAACCATTTTTTTGTTTTCAGGTGCGCCATTCAGTTGCAGCGCGGATTTATTTATCTTGACAGCAACAGCGTTTGCTCCCACGATACATAAAGCCACGACTCCAACGCTGTAGGAGGTGATTTCACCACCACAGTTAAAAAAAAGAGCATATATGCCGAAGCATGGGGGCAGCAGAGGGCGGAGGAGCGATTTTGCTCCTAATGCCACGTACATACGGTCGAAAAAAGTCCGACCATGTATACGTGGCATAACTTTTTTGCGGGAGGATGCCCCCATGCTTCGGCATATATATATATTTTAGGCACCGGTTGCGTTAACAAAATGTTTTATTTTTTACTGTTTTTTTTTTGGGGTATTTGCTTTGCAGGTATGGTATGGTAAGGTCTTACTGTTATACTGTAATGTTACTTTGTTTTAATGTTAAACCATTATTTGCTTAGCAGGTACGCCATTCAGTTGCAGCGTGGATTTATTTATCTTGACAGCAACAGCGTTTGCTCCCACGATACATAAAGCCACGACTCCAACGCTGTAGGAGGTGATTTCACCACCACAGTTAAAAAAAAAGAGCATATATGCCGAAGCATGGGGGCAGCAGAGGGCGGAGGAGCGATTTTTTGCTCCTAATGCCACGTACATACGGTCGAAATTCCGACGGAGGCTTGCCCGTGAAAAAGTCCGACCATGTGTACGTGGCATAACTTTTTTGCGGGAGGATGCCCCCATGCTCCGGCATATATAAATGGTGCATGTATGCCCATCATTAGAAGTGGGTGGATGAAGGGAGGTATTCTAATGGTGGGCATACCCACTGCGCCATTGGGAAAGCATTTTATCACACCGATCTTGGTGTGGTCAGATGCTTTGAGGGCAGAGGAAAGATCTAGGGTCTAATAGACCCCAATTTTTTCAAAAAAAGAGTACCTGTCACTGCCTATTGCTATCATAGGGGATATTTACATTCCCTGCGATAACAATAAAAATTATAACTAAGAAAAAAAAAATGGAAGGAACAGTTTAAAAATAAAATAAAAAAGCTAAATAAAAAGAAAAACTAAAAAAAAAAAAAAAAAAAAAAAAAAGCACCCCTGCCCCCACTTCTCTTGCGCAAAGGCGAACACAAGCGTTGGTCTGGCGTCATATGTAAACAGCAATTGCACCATGCATGTGAGGTATCACCACGAAGGTCAGATCGAGGGCAGTAATTTTAGCAGTAGACCTCCTCCGTGAATCTAATGTGGTAACCTGTAAAGGCTTTTAAAGGCTTCTAAAAATGTATGTAGTCAGGTCAGGCGTACCCGATCCCGATCTTCTGCTGTTGTTGAGGTGCAGGAACCGCAGGTCTCTCGTATGGAGCAGAGAAGTACTAGCGCCGCTATTCCTTCTGGTGAACTGGCAAGCACCAGCGGCCTAGTACACCCTGGACGTAGTCAAACCAGCACTGCAGTAACACTTGGTGACATGGCGAGTCCCATAAGTGCAGTTCAAGCTGGCGAGGTGGCAAGCACAAGTAGTGTCCCGCTGCCACCAAGAAGAAGACAAAGGCAGGCCCGTCGATCACATAGTGTCCTTCCTGCAGAATTCGCCAATCCTGATTGGGTGCCCACCACTTCTGCAGGACCCGTACTTCCCCCATTCACTGGCCAACCCGGTATTCAGGTGGAAACAGCTGATTTTAAGCCATCCGATTTTTTATCGCTGTTTTTCACGGAAGATCTCTATAGATCTATTGTGGACAAAAGTAATATATACGCTAGTCAATACATCGCCGCTAATCCCCAGTTGCCTTCCCTTGCCAGAGATTGGAAACCAATTACGGTTTCCGAATTTAAGTCCTTTCTGGGCTTTTCCCTCAACATGGGCATGCATAAATTACCGACTCTGAGGTCTTATTGGTCCACCCTCGCAGTCCACCATATGCCCGTGTTCTCTCGCTCCATGTCCAGGGCACGATACGAACAGATCTTGCGGTTCATGCACTTCAGTGACAATGAACTCTGTCGTCCTCGTGGAGACCCTGAATTTGATCGGCTCTACAAAATTCGGCCCCTCATAAACCACTTCAACCAACGTTTTGCAGCCTTGTTTACTCCCAATCAAGTTGTCTGCGTTGACGAGTCCCTGATTAAGTTTTCTGGCCGCTTGTCTTTCAAACAGTTCCTTCCCAGCAAGCGTGCCAGATACGGGGTCAAGCTCTATAAGCTCTGTGACAGGGCAACAGGCTATACGTGGAGCTTTTCGGTTTATGAGGGAAAAGATAGTCACGTAGAGCCGGAGAACTGTCCAGATTACATAGGGAGCGCTGGCAAGATAGTGTGGAACTTGGTGTCACCCTTATTCGGAAAGGGGGTACCACTTGTACGTGGACAATTATTACACGAGCGTGCCACTGTTTAGTCACTTTTTTGATCATCAGATTGGAGCATGTGGCACCGTGCGACCTAATCGCCGGGGCTTTCCCCAGCGGCTTGTAGATTCCCCTCTTAGGCTGGGGGAGAGAGCCTGCTTGAAGTGTAATAATTTGCTCGCTGTGAAGTGGAGGGATAATAGGAATGTTTTCGTTCTTACCTCCCTTCATGCAGACACGACAGTCCAAATTCGTACGGCGGCTGGTGTTGTGACGAAACCCCTCTGTGTCCACGAGTATAACCTTAATATGGGAGGGGTGGACCTCAACGACCAGTTGTTGGCGTCGTACCTAGTTGCCCGTAAGGCTAGACGCTGGTACAAAAAAGTGTCTATTTATTTGTTCCAAATTGGCTTTCCAGAATGCTCATGTGCTATACGGAGCTTCAGGCGGGAGGTTACCCTTCCTTGAATTCCAGGAAGAGGTTCTCACAGACCTTCTGTTTCCAGACGGTTCTGCACCTCACCATTCCGAACCAAATGCAGTTAGCCGGCTGTATGAGAGGCATTATTCTTATGTCCTCCCGAGTACCCCTACCCAACGAGCCCCCCAAAAAAGATGTCGTGTCTGTACCAAGCGCGGATGTAGGCGTGACACCCGTTATTATTGTCCATGCTGTCCTGACAATCCTGGTCTCTGCATTGGTGAATTTTTTGAACGCTACCACTCCCTAGTGAGGTATTAGCGTAGGGTACAGCATTTCACAGGCTAGGATACACTTTCACAGGGTCTCAAGAATGCCATCGCATTTTGAGACCCGACCGTTAGTTAAAATTATAGTTACAGGGTCTCAAGAATGCCATCGCATTTTGAGACCCGACCGTTACAGTTAAAATTATAGTTATAGTTTAAAAAAAAAAGTGTAAAAAATAAAAATAAAAAAAAGTACAAAAAAAAAAAAAAAAAACCCAAAAAAATATAAAATAAAAAAACCAAAAATAGTTGTCGTTTTATTGTTCTCTCTCTCTCTCTATTGTTGCTCTTTTTTACTCTATTCTATTCTGCAATGTTTTATTATGTTTTATCATGCTTGCTTTTCAGGTATGTAATTTTGTTTACTGTGTTTTATTGTTAACCATTTTTTGTTTTCAGGTGCGCCATTCAGTTGCAGCGCGGATTTATTTATCTTGACAGCAACAGCGTTTGCTCCCACGATACATAAAGCCACGACTCCAACGCTGTAGGAGGTGATTTCACCACCACAGTTAAAAAAAAGAGCATATATGCCGAAGCATGGGGGCAGCAGAGGGCGGAGGAGCGATTTTGCTCCTAATGCCACGTACATACGGTCGAAAAAAGTCCGACCATGTATACGTGGCATAACTTTTTTGCGGGAGGATGCCCCCATGCTTCGGCATATATATATATTTTAGGCACCGGTTGCGTTAACAAAATGTTTTATTTTTTACTATTTTTTTTGGGGTATTTGCTTTGCAGGTATGGTATGGTAAGGTCTTACTGTTATACTGTAATGTTACTTTGTTTTAATGTTAAACCATTATTTGCTTAGCAGGTACGCCATTCAGTTGCAGCGTGGATTTATTTATCTTGACAGCAACAGCGTTTGCTCCCACGATACATAAAGCCACGACTCCAACGCTGTAGGAGGTGATTTCACCACCACAGTTAAAAAAAAAAGAGCATATATGCCGAAGCATGGGGGCAGCAGAGGGCGGAGGAGCGATTTTGCTCCTAATGCCACGTACATACGGTCGAAATTCCGACGGAGGCTTGCCCGTGAAAAAGTCCGACCATGTGTACGTGGCATAACTTTTTTGCGGGAGGATGCCCCCATGCTCCGGCATATATAAATGGTGCATGTATGCCCATCATTAGAAGTGGGTGGATGAAGGGAGGTATTCTAATGGTGGGCATACCCACTGCGCCATTGGGAAAGCATTTTATCACACCGATCTTGGTGTGGTCAGATGCTTTGAGGGCAGAGGAAAGATCTAGGGTCTAATAGACCCCAATTTTTTTTCAAAAAAAGAGTACCTGTCACTGCCTATTGCTATCATAGGGGATATTTACATTCCCTGCGATAACAATAAAAATTATAACTAAGAAAAAAAAAATGGAAGGAACAGTTTAAAAATAAAATAAAAAAGCTAAATAAAAAGAAAAACTAAAAAAAAAAAAAAAAAAAAAAAAGCACCCCTGCCCCCACTTAAATTGCGCAAAGGCGAACACAAGCGTTGGTCTGGCGTCATATGTAAACAGCAATTGCACCATGCATGTGAGGTATCACCACGAAGGTCAGATCGAGGGCAGTAATTTTAGCAGTAGACCTCCTCCGTGAATCTAATGTGGTAACCTGTAAAGGCTTTTAAAGGCTTCTAAAAATGTATGTAGTCAGGTCAGGCGTACCCGATCCCGATCTTCTGCTGTTGTTGAGGTGCAGGAACCGCAGGTCTCTCGTATGGAGCAGAGAAGTACTAGCGCCGCTATTCCTTCTGGTGAACTGGCAAGCACCAGCGGCCTAGTACACCCTGGACGTAGTCAAACCAGCACTGCAGTAACACTTGGTGACATGGCGAGTCCCATAAGTGCAGTTCAAGCTGGCGAGGTGGCAAGCACAAGTAGTGTCCCGCTGCCACCAAGAAGAAGACAAAGGCAGGCCCGTCGATCACATAGTGTCCTTCCTGCAGAATTCGCCAATCCTGATTGGGTGCCCACCACTTCTGCAGGACCCGTACTTCCCCCATTCACTGGCCAACCCGGTATTCAGGTGGAAACAGCTGATTTTAAGCCATCCGATTTTTTATCGCTGTTTTTCACGGAAGATCTCTATAGATCTATTGTGGACAAAAGTAATATATACGCTAGTCAATACATCGCCGCTAATCCCCAGTTGCCTTCCCTTGCCAGAGATTGGAAACCAATTACGGTTTCCGAATTTAAGTCCTTTCTGGGCTTTTCCCTCAACATGGGCATGCATAAATTACCGACTCTGAGGTCTTATTGGTCCACCCTCGCAGTCCACCATATGCCCGTGTTCTCTCGCTCCATGTCCAGGGCACGATACGAACAGATCTTGCGGTTCATGCACTTCAGTGACAATGAACTCTGTCGTCCTCGTGGAGACCCTGAATTTGATCGGCTCTACAAAATTCGGCCCCTCATAAACCACTTCAACCAACGTTTTGCAGCCTTGTTTACTCCCAATCAAGTTGTCTGCGTTGACGAGTCCCTGATTAAGTTTTCTGGCCGCTTGTCTTTCAAACAGTTCCTTCCCAGCAAGCGTGCCAGATACGGGGTCAAGCTCTATAAGCTCTGTGACAGGGCAACAGGCTATACGTGGAGCTTTTTCGGTTTATGAGGGAAAAGATAGTCACGTAGAGCCGGAGAACTGTCCAGATTACATAGGGAGCGCTGGCAAGATAGTGTGGAACTTGGTGTCACCCTTATTCGGAAAGGGGTACCACTTGTACGTGGACAATTATTACACGAGCGTGCCACTGTTTAGTCACTTTTTTGATCATCAGATTGGAGCATGTGGCACCGTGCGACCTAATCGCCGGGGCTTTCCCCAGCGGCTTGTAGATTCCCCTCTTAGGCTGGGGGAGAGAGCCTGCTTGAAGTGTAATAATTTGCTCGCTGTGAAGTGGAGGGATAATAGGAATGTTTTCGTTCTTACCTCCCTTCATGCAGACACGACAGTCCAAATTCGTACGGCGGCTGGTGTTGTGACGAAACCCCTCTGTGTCCACGAGTATAACCTTAATATGGGAGGGGTGGACCTCAACGACCAGTTGTTGGCGTCGTACCTAGTTGCCCGTAAGGCTAGACGCTGGTACAAAAAAGTGTCTATTTATTTGTTCCAAATTGGCTTTCCAGAATGCTCATGTGCTATACGGAGCTTCAGGCGGGAGGTTACCCTTCCTTGAATTCCAGGAAGAGGTTCTCACAGACCTTCTGTTTCCAGACGGTTCTGCACCTCACCATTCCGAACCAAATGCAGTTAGCCGGCTGTATGAGAGGCATTATTCTTATGTCCTCCCGAGTACCCCTACCCAACGAGCCCCCCAAAAAAGATGTCGTGTCTGTACCAAGCGCGGATGTAGGCGTGACACCCGTTATTATTGTCCACGCTGTCCTGACAATCCTGGTCTCTGCATTGGTGAATTTTTTGAACGCTACCACTCCCTAGTGAGGTATTAGCGTAGGGTACAGCATTTCACAGGCTAGGATACACTTTCACAGGGTCTCAAGAATGCCATCGCATTTTGAGACCCGACCGTTAGTTAAAATTATAGTTACAGGGTCTCAAGAATGCCATCGCATTTTGAGACCCGACCGTTACAGTTAAAATTATAGTTATAGTTTAAAAAAAAAAGTGTAAAAAAAAAAAATAAAAAAAAAAAGTACAAAAAAAAAAAAAAAAAACCCAAAAAAATATAAAATAAAAAAACCAAAAATAGTTGTCGTTTTATTGTTCTCTCTCTCTCTCTATTGTTGCTCTTTTTTACTCTATTCTATTCTGCAATGTTTTATTATGTTTTATCATGCTTGCTTTTCAGGTATGTAATTTTGTTTACTGTGTTTTATTGTTAACCATTTTTTTGTTTTCAGGTACGCCATTCAGTTGCAGCGTGGATTTATTTATCTTGACAGCAACAGCGTTTGCTCCCACGATACATAAAGCCACGACTCCAACGCTGTAGGAGGTGATTTCACCACCACAGTTAAAAAAAAAGAGCATATATGCCGAAGCATGGGGGCAGCAGAGGGCGGAGGAGCGATTTTGCTCCTAATGCCACGTACATACGGTCGAAAAAAGTCCGACGGAGGCTTGCCCGTGAAAAAGTCCGACCATGTGTACGTGGCATAACTTTTTTTGCGGGAGGATGCCCCCATGCTCCGGCATATATAAATGGTGCATGTATGCCCATCATTAGAAGTGGGTGGATGAAGGGAGGTATTCTAATGGTGGGCATACCCACTGCGCCATTGGGAAAGCATTTTATCACACCGATCTTGGTGTGGTCAGATGCTTTGAGGGCAGAGGAAAGATCTAGGGTCTAATAGACCCCAATTTTTTCAAAAAAAGAGTACCTGTCACTGCCTATTGCTATCATAGGGGATATTTACATTCCCTGCGATAACAATAAAAATTATAACTAAGAAAAAAAAAATGGAAGGAACAGTTTAAAAATAAAATAAAAAAGCTAAATAAAAAGAAAAACTAAAAAAAAAAAAAAAAAAAAAAAAAAAAAAAGCACCCCTGCCCCCACTTCTCTTGCGCAAAGGCGAACACAAGCGTTGGTCTGGCGTCATATGTAAACAGCAATTGCACCATGCATGTGAGGTATCACCACGAAGGTCAGATCGAGGGCAGTAATTTTAGCAGTAGACCTCCTCCGTGAATCTAATGTGGTAACCTGTAAAGGCTTTTAAAGGCTTCTAAAAATGTATGTAGTTTGTCGCCACTGCGTGTTTGTGCGCAATTTTAAAGCATGTCGTGTTTGGTATCCATGTACTCGGCCTAAGATCATATTTTTTATTTCATCAAAAATGTGAGCAATATAGTGTGTTTAAGTGCATTAAAATAAAAAAAGTGTATTTTTTCCACAAAAAATGCGTTTGAAAAATCGCTGCGCAAATACTGTGTGGAAAAAAAAAATGCAACACCCACCATTTTAATCTGTAGGGCCTTTGCTTTAACAATATATATAGTGTTTGGGGGTTCAATGTAATTTTCTTGCAAAAAAAAAATATGTTTTCATGTAAACAAAAAGTGCCAGAAAGGGCTTTATCTTCAAGTGGTTAGAAGAGTGGGTGACGTGTGACATAGGCTTCTAAATGTTGTGCATAAAATGCCAGGACAGTTCAAACCCCCCCCCCCCCCCAAATGACCCCATTTTGGAAAGTAGACACCCCAAGCTATTTGCTGAGAGCAATGTTGAGCCCATTAAATATTTTTTTTTTTGGTCCCAAGAGATTGAATAATGAACAAAAAAAAAAAAAAAAAAAAATAATAATTTTTTTTACAAAAAGTTGTCACTAAATGATATATTGCTCAAACATGCCATGGGCATATGTGGAAATACACCCCAAAATACATTCTGTTGCTTCTCCTGAGTACGGGGATACCACATGTGTGGGACTTTTTGGGAGCATAGCCGCGTACGGGACCCCAAAATCCAAGCACCGCCTTCAGGCTTTCTAAGGGTGTCATTTTTTTATTTCACTCCTCACTGCCAATCACAGTTTCGGAGGCCATGGAATGCCCAGATGGCACAAACCACCCCCAAATTACCCCATTTTGGAAAGTAGACACCCCAAGCTATTTGCTGAGAGGTATGGTGAGTATTTTGCAGATCTCGCTTTTTGTCACAAAGTTTTGAAAATTGAAAAAAGAAAAAAAATATATTTTTTTCTTTACTTTCTTCATTTTCAAAAACACATGAGAGCTGTAAAATACTCACCATGCCTCTCAACAAATAGCTTGGGGTGTCTACTTTCCAAAATGGGGTCATTTGGGGGGGTTTTGTGCTATTTTGGCATTTTATGGCCTTCGAAACTGTGATAGGTAGTGAGGAGTGAAATCAAAAATTTGCACCCTTAGAAATCCTGAAGGCGGTGATTGGTTTTCGGGGTCCCGTATGCGGATAGGCTCCCAAAAAGTCCCACACATGTGGTATCCCCGTACTCAGGAGAAGCATCAGAATGTATTTTGGGGTGCAATTCCACATATAACCATGGCATGTGTGAGCAATATATCATTTAGTGACAACTTTTTGAATACATTTTTTTTATTTATTTTTTTTGTCTTTATTCAATCACTTGGGACTAAAAAAAAAAAAATTCAACGGGCTCAACATGCGTCTCAGCAAATAGCTTGGGGTGTCTACTTTCCAAAATGGGGTCATTTGGGGGGAGTTTTGTGCCATCTTGGCATTTTATGGTCTTCAAAACTGTGATAGGTAGTGATAGGTAGTGAGGAGTGAAATCAAAAATGTATGCCCTTAGAAATCCTGAAAGCGGTGCTTGGTTTTCGGGGTCCCGTATGCGGATAGGCTCCCAAAAAGTCCCACACATGTGGTATCCCCGTACTCGGGAGAAGCAGCAGAATGTATTTTGGGGTGTAATTCCACATATGCCCATGGTGTGTGTGGGCAATATATCATTTAGTGACAACTTTGGGCAAAAAAAAAAAAAAGTTTGTAATATTCCCGCAACTTGTGGCAAAATATAAAATATTCCATGTACTCAACATGCCTCTCAGCAAATAGCTTGGGGTGTCTACTTTCCAAAATGGGGTCATTTGGGGGGTTTTGTGCTATTTTGGCATTTTATGGCCTTCGAAACTGTGATAGGTAGTGAGGAGTGAAATCAAAAATTTGCACCCTTAGAAATGCTGAAGGCGGTGCTTGGTTTTCGGGGCCCCGTACGCGGCTAGGCTCCAAAAAAGTCCCACACATGTGGTATCCCCATACTCAGGAGAAGCAGCAAAATGTATTTTGGGGTGCAATTCCACATATAACCATGGCATGTGTGAGCAATATATCATTTAGTGACAACTTTTTGAATATTTTTTTTTTTTGTCTTTATTCAATCACTTGGGACTAAAAAAATAAATATTCAATGGGCTCAACATGCCTCTCAGCAAATAGCTTGGGGTGTCTACTTTCCAAAATGGGGTCATTTGGGGGGGGTTGTGCCATCTTGGCATTTTATGGCCTTCAAAACTGTGATAGGTAGTGAGGAGTGAAATCAAAAATGTATGCCCTTAGAAATCCTGAAGGCGGTGATTGGTTTTCGGGGTCCCGTATGCGGATAGGCTCCCAAAAAGTCCCACACATGTGGTATCCCCGTACTCAGGAGAAGCAGCAGAATGTATTTTGGGGTGTAATTCCACATATGCCCATGGCATGTGTGGGCAATATATCATTTAGTGACAACTTTGGGCAAAAAAAAAAAGTTTGTAATATTCCCGCAACTTGTGGCAAAATATAAAATATTCCATGTACTCAACATGCCTCTCAGCAAATAGCTTGGGGTGTCTACTTTCCAAAATGGGGTCATTTGGGGGGGTTTTGTACTTCCCTGCCATTTTAGCACCTCAAGAAATGAGATAGGCAGTCATAAATTAAAAGCGGTGTAAATTCCAGAAAATGTACTCTAGTTTGTACACGCTATAACTTTTGCGCAAACCAATAAATATACGCTTATTGGCATTTTTTTTACTAAAGACATGTGGCTGAATACATTTTGGCCCAAATGTTTGACTAAAATTGAGTTTATTGGACTTTTCTTATAACAAAAATTAGAAAATATATTTTTTTTCAAAATTTGCGGTCTTTTTCCGTTTATATCGCAAAAAAAAAATAAAAATCACAGAGGCAATCAAATACCATCAAAAGAAAGCTCTATTTGTGGGAAGAAAAGGACGCAAATTCGTTTGGTTACAACATTGCATGACCGCGCAATTACTAGTTAAAGCAGTGCAGTGCGAAATTGAAAAAAGACCTCTGGTCCTTTGGCTGCCAAATGGTCCGGGGCTGAAGTGGTTAAATGGTCAGTTTTTTTGCAGGGAGAAAAAGTTTTTGTGTTGGTTTCCATTTGTTAATGTCGGCCATTTTTTGTAGTCCGGATTTCATCCACCATTTTGCCGTTGACCGATTTGCGATTACTGCAACTGCCTTTTTGTCTCTGCTAATTTTTAGCCCCGAGCTGAATCTTGTACTGAATTAATGGCGCCATTTTTCACCATGGGCCAGGTCTTGATTTTCGTTTGGCCCGGCTGCCATTTTGTGTCCGCTGTGTTTGGGTGGAATTGCTATTTGTGTTTATAGAGGTGCAGTTTAAGGCACTGTTTCCTTTTAAGCGAATTCAATCATTTCAGTTTTTATACTTTTAAAATGGTGTGTGTTGTTTTTGATTGTTTGTGGCCTACAGTGGAAGGGAAGGGCTTTGATTGACCTTTTTCAGCCGTCTTTTTGCAGGAGTTTTGTTGCTCTGTTGTGTGGTATTCTGGTTTTAAAACTGGTGGTTTGACTTCCCAGGGGATATGTGAGTCAAGGGGGATTGCCACATGGGGGTTTATTCCACCCACTCCAGGAAAAAAGTTTTTATTTGCTGATGCTAGCCATAGATTTTTCTAATGTCTTGATAGACAAAATAAGGTTTATATTGTAATACTGTTTTGGAGAGACATTCAAATTATTGTAATATCAAGGTACAGAGAGAAGCCATAATATTTGTTTTGAATAGTGGAGGATTTCATGATGTTTTGTAGTTTGCCTGACAACACATTTATGGGGCTACCGATAACCGGTAGTAGAGCATGTAAATGTGAGGATTAGTATGCTAGCACACCAGGAGGCCGTGTATAATAATCGGAAAACGCTGGGTGCCAGTACTGTAAAAATAAGTCACTAGCAGTACTGATCTGAAAATTAGTGCAAGGGTGCCCTGGGTGAGGCTCCAAACCAGTCAGACAGCTGCCTTACACATGAGATCTGGGTTTGGGGCTCCGGACATGAGACCCCTTAAAGCTGTGGAGGGTATTTTTGATGTCTGGTGGTAGACCCCAGAATAAAAAATATTTTGCAAGTAGTTCAGTTGTGGCTTCAGAAATCTGTAATGGTGAGTGCATTGATGGAGGTGTAGTTTGTGATTCTCAGAGGAGGAACTGTTTTTTTTTGTCATAAGAGTCCTCAGTTTTTGTTCTGTCCCTGCCTGCTCTAAAGAGCTGAGTGGGGCAGACTAACGCTGGTTGAGACCTGTTTGTGGTTTTGAACGTAATGGCGTTGAGAAGGCTAGAGTGGGCTTTTTGGGGAGCAGATAGTCACTACTGTATGGGGTTCAGTTTTACTGTAGAACTGTGGAAGCTATATTTTACATTTTAGTTTTTTTTGTACAATAGAGGGCTCATTTTGTTTTTTAATCCCATTGTGTTACTGGCCGATTGATTTTATGGTCGAGTAGTTGTTTCAGCCCTAGTATGAATCTTTCTCTTTATAAACTGCTAACTGTGAATCGTAAGTTTTGTAATTAGATCTGTAAACACTGGCGATGTTGTAACTACTATAAATCATATTGCAATTAGGTGTGCATCAGATAACTACCTCCTGTAATAATACGCATAGGGTCCGGATTATCCAAGTTTGTGCTAAACATTCTTGAGATAACAGAAGTAATAAGCTTTTGTTAAGCATTTCTTTTGGAATATTTCTGAAAAGTCCACGGAGGGGATTGGACTATTATTTGGTTCAGGAAATCTCTAGGCTAATTTTTTGAAGGGCTATAGCCAGGGCAGAGAATATTGTTCTGGCAAGTAGTGAAACAAAGGCAGCAACGTTGGCAGGGGTGGGGCCTGTCTACCTAATTCTTGTCCAGAGATTAGCTACCTCTGAAGTAGGCAACCTCTAAAGAGGTTGGGGGATCAGTTCAAGGTCCATCGTAAATATGGGTCTTGGATTGTGAAATATGCAAGATTAGGATTGCTGGACTGACAGAATTTATTCTAAAAGAGGTACTTTTAAGCTAAAAACAAAACTTGGGAAGCCCTGTGGTACAATAACCGTGGGAAGATGATGGTGGGAGGTAAGGAGAAAGCGCACCAAATGACAGCCAATAGAACCACATCCCGAGAGTAGTGACGGTGATGATCAGGGGAACAGCCTCCACATCTAAGGTATGTACCAACAATGCTACTAGTCCAGTTGTCACCAACAATGTTTCATTCCTGGTGTTTTTGCAAGGATAAATCCCTGGAAGGTGAGCGTTCTTATTATAGAAAATATGAAATATGTGTGACGTCTAGAGGTCATCTTTGACCCAGCTAATCGTGCAAGGGTGTGGAATATGCCATATATATTTTGTGTCCTGTGATTTCTGTTGTCGCAGCTGCTGACAGCCCACCTGAATGACCCCCCCCCCCTTCTTTCTGACCAGGTCAGTGAGTGTAAAGCAAACTGTATTGACATGCAAATTACCTGAGCCAAGATAACTATATGTAATAATGAATTGAAAGGTGCTTTACTAAACTCAGTTTGTTTTCCAGAAGACAGTTCGGCAAGAGGTTTTCTGGTGAAGTATGATTTGTTGAAAAATGGAAAAAACTTTTTATTGCGAGTTGTTAATCTTTTTTTTTCCCTCACCATGGTGAATATTTTTTTTTTGGGGAATTATTGGTATACCATAAAACAAATCCACGTGGTATTAATATGTATTAAGTAATACATATTAATAATAAGTTGAGCTCAACAATTTTTGCTATTTTAAAATAAGGTGCACTGTTTATGTAATGTAAATGTAAATTTGTTCCATGTGCTAATGTCTTGTTACAGGTATTTAACCATTGTTTTTTTCAGGCGAAAAAAATGGAATGTTTATTACTAAATTTTATTTGTGTTTTATTCCTCCTCCTTTATTCACGGCTTTCAGAACCAAAAGGAAATCGTAGACAATTTTTTTATTATTTTGCCTGGGTTCAGCACCATTATGTGGTTTAGGCTTCTAGTGGTCAGCCCATTCGGCTGTGCTTTGGACTACGTAAGTGTGGGTGGTATTTTCTGATCCAAACTACATCCTGTCCAGTGTCACTGTTCTTACGTGACGATGGGTTATGAATTGGCTAATGTGTCTGTGGCATATCTGTCGCTAATATCTGGGGGTTTCAAAGCACACAGGTTGGCTCGAATTGTACCCCTGACTGTTCAGCGTTCTCAGTGCTGCAAGGGATTTTTTTTTGCCCTTTGGTCAGTGGTGTTTGGTAACAGAAGTTTCTCGAGCTGGATACACATTATGCAATTTTTATCTTATTTTTTTCAATTTTCTTTAGATTTATCTGCAGGGGTGAAGTACGAGGGCCTGCCGGATTGCATACAAGTTGAAAGTGTATAGGTCTGGCCTCGTATTGTATAGTTTTGGTTGAGTCTGGAGAAAAAGTTGTGCAGGATGTACAGACATGCCGTATTCTCCTCAGTTAATCTGTGTCCTGCAGACCAGGAAGCCCAGTGCCCCAGTGACGCTATGCCCCTGTCATTCATGTGAGTCCTGTCTGAATAGTATAGGCAGTTAATTTTGTATGGGTGAAGGATAACATGGTCTGATTACCGAATTGATAAAGGAGGGAGAAGGTGTGCAGCCTCTATAAAGAATCGAGTGTACCTGTTGGCAGGTGGTTTTCAATAAGGGTTTTCAGACTATTTCCCATACTTAGGATAAAGAGAGGCTTAATGGAGACTGCCGTTGGAGCTGGAGGGGGGCACCGGGTAGGTGAGGGTAGTATCCAGGTTGCCTATGAATCATAATAGATTGGTAGATGACTCAGTTCCAGGATCATCAAAATCTAACTTACACTGGTCTCATCCCTAATGACAGGGATGGAACATTGTGCAGATATCTCGGTCAATCTGGGTACTAGCCTTTAACAGACTCTACTGGGTTACACCCTGCAGTCCATCTTGTTCTGATGGTTTGAGTCCGGACAGCCTCAGATGACTGGTACGAATGAGTGCTGGAGAAAGGAAGGTGTTGTGCTATGGGAAAAGGCAACAATGCTGGCACAGGAGGGGGTCGTGTCTAATGGATGCCGGGGTAGTGTCCCAACTGGTCCTAAACAAAATTACCAGGGTACTGGTGCTGGTATCACATGTCTAATGATGCACTGTTTTCAGCATCAGGTTAAATGGTAATCAGCAGGGTACACTACCTCAGGGAGTCTATTGTACATCTCCTCTTGCCCTTGACATGGATATAGCAGGAACCCCGGGTTGTACCCCAATCACCCCTGAAGGAAGGTTTTATGGAAAACCTGACCTCCCCTTACACCTACTGAAACTTCTGTTGGGGTTCGAGGAGAAGTTAAAAAGTTGGTAGTTGGGTGGTTTGTGCAACAGGATCTGATAATGACAACAGTCTGTGCAGGGCGTGAATAGAAGGGCCCTTCTCAGGGGTTTATGATCTAAGGAGAGGAGGGTGGTGCAAAATAATAGCTGTTGGGAATTATCTGATATGGAGCTAGCTGAGGTAACATTAAAAGAGTTTCTAGGATCACCTAGTGGTGGTCAGGGTAGGGGCTGGCTGGACATATTGGGGTGGAGGAGTTCCAGAGCGGTCCTAATGTTGAGCATGGGAGGAGTGAAGTGGACAATTTGGGTGATCTCAAGATCAAAAGAGGTCAATCCAGATATCTCTAATGTTGAGTTTCTTAGTGGGAAAAGTTAATTCAGGTACAGTCTTAGGGCCACAGCTTTAGTAAACTCCACCCTGTTGCTGTCCTAATTTGGGTAACTATTAGAGACCAACGTAGGGGATTGTGTGCATTTAAAAGAGGACCCTAGAACTATATTTTTTTTCTTTTTGTTGTTCTAGGGATAAGCCTTTTTTCAATTTATAGTAATAATATGTGGTCAGGTTTTACCTAAATTCCAAAAAAGGTGTTGATCATTTTTTATTTTTGTATTTTATTTTTTTCCTCCCCCTCATTATTAATATCTGTGTACCTGACCTGGGAAAAAAAAATACTGCTAATTGCTAGTATGGGAGAAAAAAATTTTTTTAGAAACTATATTTTTATTTTTATTTTTTTTATTTTATTATTATTTTTTTGGTGCTATTTTTTATTTTTAATTTTAATTTTTTTATTTTTTATTTCTTTTTAGTTTTTTTTCCAACCATTATATTTGTTTTTTTTCTAACCCAGATTCCATGCTCTTTAACCGTCTTGGTTGGAGCAGCATTCAATCTGTAGGTTTTTTCTTCCCTTTCCATTATTAATTCCACCATTTTCTCGTTCATTTTCATTACTCACCTCTCTTCCGTTTCTTTTGCTTCATTCTAAATTTTTCTCTGGGTTTTCATCATCCATCTTCTCAAGATAATGTATCTGTTTAAAAGGATTTTCCCTGCCCGCAAGTAGTGTACCATACTTTGAACCAAAAGTATCCCTGGACATCCCGTGTTTTTATGTCTTAATGTAATGCTACCCCCTTAGTCTACCTACTGCTTTAACCTGAGCCACGTGAGCAAGTGTGGTGGACCCCGGGACCTTGCAATGACAGGCAGTGTTGACTATCCCTACCATCAAGGGCCATTAGTGATACTGTCTGTTGCTTGGACTCCGTTCCCTGTGGGGAGCCCCATTGCACCCCTTATAAGTATTAAGTCTTGATGACCGTTGCTCCTGTCTGGCATTCCTCCAATATCTGTACACTGACATTCTGTTTTTTTGTTTGTTTTATGTATTCATGCACGACGGTCTGGAGGCCCGCCCAACCACCACCTGAAGACAATCAAGTCGTCTCTTGAGACAAATGTGACAAGTAAGACTACCCTGAACTGTTCTTCACCATGCTGAAAAGTGCTGTCTCGCGGTCCGATCCAAGCGGAGAAACCACTACACGGTCTCACCAAGTTACAGGACTAGATATGCCAGGATCCCGCCATCAATGTTGGAGTTCCGCTCTTCCAAAGCAGAGGGGCGATGAAACATTGCAGTACAGACACTCATGGTTTAGATGTGAAGTCTCAAGGGCACCAGGAGTTCTTTGCTGTCTTAAGCCTACCTTGAGGAGTTCCGGCGTGTTCAAGAAAGGAAGAGGAGGCCGTGGTGGTGGTGGGGAAGGGTTGGGACTTCTGGGCTGTTGTGGGTGGGTACAAAATCATTGAAGGACTACTTAAGTTCAAGAATGAACTTCAGGGGGAACCGTGTTGGAGATTTTGAATATTTAAAATGGAATTGGATTGCCATGCCCCATCGGATGTGTATATATGTGCATGTGTATATATATAAATATGTATATATATATTTATATATATTTTTATGACAGGCAAGCTAGATTTTTTCTCTAGGACATTGGTTCGTTAATCCATAGATTGACTGTGCCCAGGTGTTAATTGAATATCCCTTGTTCTCTTACAATAGATGGCTCATTCTACCCAGGGGTCATTAACATACTATTGTCATCTCTGGTTATCAAAACCTGTGAGTCACCAGTCCCTCCCTTTTCCCGGGGTTTCGCTAGACAATATGGCTCCTTCTCCCCAGGGGTCATTAACATACTAATGTCAGACCTAGGTAGAACTGGTGACTCATAAATCTTGGAGACTACCTGACAACAGGAGTTTTGACTTTAGAAAAGGACCAATCACTGAGCTAGCCCAAAGACCCCCGGGAGCCAATGAACATTGAGACTGGGGAAGGGGCATTTTTGGCATATAAATAAGTCTAGAGCTGGATGCTCAGGCTCTCTTAGCCTGATGACCTGGACATGTAAGCTGCCTATGTAATGTATTCCCTTATCTCTCTCTCCCCCTTTCTCTCTCTCTCCCCCTCTCTCTCTCTCTCCCTCATTATTAATATGAAGTGTAATGTATTCTGTGTATCCCTATCCTTTCTCTAACTTTAATCTTTCTCCTAAGACTTTAATATGTATTAAGTAACAGCCTGTGTATGTCCATTGTAATTATATCCCCTTTCTGCATTAACTAACTATCTTTGTAAACACTGGCAACATGGCATTATTAACATCTCTATACTATGTTGGGTAATCTAAAATGTTTCTTTATTATGTTTCTTTACTATATCAATAAAATGTAATTCTTTGTCCTTTTCGCCCTGTTATCGTACGTTTATATTCTTATACAGACAAAGGTTTAATCGCGTTATTCGCTTATCAGACTTGTATCTATATTCATTTAAGTAAGCTAGAAATTCAGCTTTAACAATACTCTTATGGAAGAAGCACCACATCTCCCTCTTGGGACGGATGGCTTCAATTAAAATGACGATTCTCCCGAAGCTGCTATATTTATTCCAAATGCTACCCATTCCCGTACCTTACAAACACCTGAAAAGATTTCAAACCGACCTTTTGCAATATACTTGGAACTACAAAAAACACAGAATTCCGAGAACGGTACTGATGGAAGCTCGTAGTGATGGGGGTCTAGCATTCCCCAATCTCATTAAATACTATCAAGCAGCACAACTGCAAGCAGTCGCCTCATGGTTCACCCAAAGGTCCTTTAAAAAATGGACAGAAATTGAAAAAATATGGCTAGCCCTGACCCACCCAAACAGCTTACTATGGAGTGTGAATGCGGACCTAGCCCCCGAACGCCTGCTGGGCTCTATGGCCCAACTTAAGCGGCTGTGGCGTAAACTTTCACAACCCAGCAGATTGTCATCCGAGAGATCGCTTCTGACATCATTTGTCTGCAACCCCAAGGTGCCGGATAGCCTCACCCATTAGATGTCATACCAATGGTCATCATGAGACCTATTTCACTACGGGCACATAGTGGACCACAAAATGTGTAGGCTACTACCCTTTGCCGATCTACAAACTAAATATGATCTACCATGTCAGGTGTTTTATGGATAACTTCAAATAAGACACTACGCTCTCACTATCGCCCCTGACCTGCAATTTACCCCCCCATCCCCTTTTGAAATCTTGGCAGGACACACTCAAAGGGGCCTCATATCAAAAATCTATAGAATACTAAATTCTATTTATAGAAGGCACTCACCAGATTTCACTGGCCAGCAAGTGACCATAAAGCATGAAATGTGAAAAACTGCTCGATTCATAGGTCAGTCTCCATCAGAATCCACATCTATCTCTCTCTCCTCTATACATGGATAAATACAATCACGATGGCATAAGCAGGGATATGTAAAAAATCTCTCCAGTATAATATATCCTCCACAATATTCATCTGTCTCCTTCTCCCATCACAAGACTCTGTGGAATTGGCTCCGCCACAAAGAGCCACAGAAGACAGGTAAAGTGTAATAAAGAGTTATTTAAAAGAAAGCTGCACTTACATATGTCCAATATGATACAGACGGCACAAAGGCAGCTCAAGGGTCTGTAGAATCAATCCCGCACTGCTGTGTGACTAACGGCATGTGGCATGCTTTCCAAATACCCGGCAGAAGTGGAGGGCTCCTGTCAGTTTGCGTGTCAAGCCTTCTATGCATTTCACGCTCTCTGCGTGTCATCACGTTTCTGATTGTGGCTTTCTGACAGAAAAAAATGCAAAACTCTCCTAAACTTGTCTAAACTTTGTACAATAAACTCTCTATAGGAAAGTTTTTCTGCCAAGGGAACTGACATTTTCTAAAGCCCAGTGTGGATGGAGCCTTATGGAGTCTAAAGATGAAATTTGATGACATTCTCATATTTCTGTATTATTTATGTGGTTTAGATATAAAACTGTCCCAGAATATTATTGTCTCAGTCAGTCCTGTTATACTCACTGTAGGGCTGAAACAACTAATCGATTAATCGACAACTAATCGATTATGAAATTAATCGATTACAATTTTCATAATCGATTAATCGGCCAGTAACATAATGGGGTTAAAAAAAACTAAAATGAGCCCTTTATAGTACAAAAAGAGAAAATTGCTATTGTAAATTATACTTTCACAGTTCTTCAGTAAAAAAATGAACCCCTACAGTAGTGATTATCTGCTTTTTTTTGTACTATAAAAGGTAGGGATGAGCCGAACACCCCCGGGTTCGGTTCGCACCAGAACCTTCGAACGGACCGAAAGTTTGTGCGAATTTTCGAACCCTATTCGTTACAATGGACGCGAACGTTCGAAATCAAAAGTGCTAATTATAACCGCCAATATGCATGTTAATGTCATATAACAGGTTTGGGGACCCGGGTCCTGCCCCAGGGGACATACGGTATATCAATGCAAAAAAGTTTTTAAAACTAACGTTTTTTCGGGAGCAGTCATTTTAATGATGCATAAAGTGAAAAAAAAAGTGAAATATTCCTTTAAATATGGTACCTGGGGGGTGTCTAAAGTATGCCTGTGCAGTGGCATGTGTTTCCTGTGTTTAGAACTGTCCCTGCACAAAATGACATTTGTAAAGGAAAAAAAGAAGCCATTTAAAACCGCTTGCGGCTTTAATGTCATGTCTTGTCCTGGCAATATGGCTGAAAATCCTTGAGAAAAATGGCATGGCTACCCCATCACCCCCCCCCCCCCCCCACCCTAGCCCCTGTGGGTCTTGTATGGATATTAAGGGGAACCCCACACCCAAAATAAAACCCTATACCTACAACCCTATATACTCTGAACAGCAGTATACAGGCGGTGCAAACAAAACAGGGACTGTAGGTTTGTTCTTAAGTAGAATCTGAACAGGTACATTTTTAAGTGTAGCTCCATCCAAAAAAAATCTATTTTTAAGCTTTTTGGAGAACATAGGGAGGGGTTATCACCCTGTAACATTTGTTTTGCTGTCTGTGCACCTGTTCAGAACATTTCACCTCACTTTCCGTCCCAATGACAAATGTTTTTGGAAAAGTGAGGTTTTTATTGAAACAAGGATTGGTGATAAAGCATCAGTAGAGAGGAGATACCTTTTTCCCAAATTAAATGTAACAGGATGGAATTTCCCTTCCTAGAGGTAGATTTCCTCTCACTTCCTGTTTTCTCCTTCCGTTTGCAAGTAGGAGTCGTTTGTAAGTTGGATGTTTGAAAGTAGGGGCCTGCCGTATATACTCTGCAGAAATTTGCCCCATTAGATGTTGGTGTAGCCACAACACTGTAAGCCCTCACAGTTACTCTTGGTGGGCGCAGGAATGGGCCCTGCTGAGAATTATTAGATCAATATTTGTAATTACACGCCCCTGTTAAACAGGGGCTGAAAAATTTGGCCTTAGGCACTGGTGCAGGTGCCACAACACTGCAACCCCTCACAGATACTGTACTTGGAGCACAGCAGTCAGACCTGTTGTGAAGCATTGCTTAAAAAATTGTAATTACACGCCCCTGTTAAACAGGGGCTGAAAAATTGTGCCTTAACCACTGGTGTGGTGGTACCCAGAAACAAAAATGTTCTTCCAAGCTATCAAGGAATGGATCATTGAGGAGGAGGAAGAGGATAGTCAGTGAACATAACAGGACAGTCACTCAGCATCAGCATAGGCAGTCTTGAAGGGATGTGACATTATAAATTATTCAGTTATATCCGCTTCAGGTGCCTGGTAGCTGGTGGTGATCCAAGACTGATTCATCTTTATGAAGGTCAGTCGATCAACCGAGTCGGTGGACAGGCGCACCCTGTGATCGGTGACAAATCCTTCAGCAGCTCTGAATGTGCGTTCGGAAAGAACGCTGGATGCAGGACAGGCCAGTAGCTCAATTGCATACTGTGCAAGCTCTGGCCAGTGATGCATCCTCAAGACCCAGTAAGTCAGAGGATTTTCGGTGGGAAAGGTGTCCAAGTCTGACCTTGCCCCTAGGTATTCCTGCACCATGTATATCAGGCGCTGGCGATGGTTGCTGGAACCGATCATACCTTGGGGCTGCGGACTAAAAAATTGTCTGAACGCATCGGTCAGACGTCCACCTTCCCCACCGCTCCTTCTGCTACTGACCGAATCCTCAGCAACTTGTCGTCCAGGACCAGGAGTTTGTAACCTCCCAGTTTCTGGGAACGCGTTGCACAGACCTTTCTGCAAGGCCTCCCTGAGATGTCTCATCCTCTGTTACCTCTGCGACGGCAAGATAAGGTCCGCAACCTTACCCTTGTACCGTGGATCAAGGAGAGTGGCCAGCCAGTAATGGTCCCTCTCCTTGATCCGAAGAATACGAGGATCCTTCCGCAGGCTTTGCAGGATCAGGGAGGCCATGCAACGTAGGTTAGCTGAGGCATTCGGTCCGGAGTCTTCTGGGTCACTGAGGATGACATGATCGCCAGCCACCTCCTCCCAGCCACGTACAAGTCCACTGGTTTGTTGGGACTGTACATCATCCCTAAAAGACTGCTGCTGCTGCTGAGTGCCAGGCTCCACCTCCATGCTCACACAATCCTCCTCCTCCTCCTCCTCATCCTCTTCCTGTGTGAGGGGTGGGACAGAAGGAACACTGTCTGGATAAAGGGGGCCTTGAGAGGCAAGGAAGTCCTCCTCTTCCTGCCTCTGTTCTGCCTCAAGTGACCTGTCCATTATCCCACGCAGCGTATGCTCCAACAGGTGGACAAGAGGTACAGTGTCACTGATGCATGCACTGTCACTGCTCACCATCCTCGTGGCCTCCTCAAATGGTGAGAGGACAGTGCATGCATCCCTGATCATGCTCCACTGGCGTGGGGAAAAAAAGCCAAGCTCCCCTGACCCTGTCCTGGTGCCGTAGTCGCAAAGGTACTCATTGATGGCCCTCTGCTGCGTGTGCAGTCGCTGCAGCATGGCCAACGTTGAGTTCAACCTGGTGGGCATGTCACATATTAGGCGGTTCTTGGGCAGGTTCAACTCCTTTTGCAGCTCAGCCAGCCGAGCACTGGCATTATACGATCGGCGGAAATGCACACAGACTTTCCTGGCCTGCCTCAGGACATCCTTTAAGCCTGGGTACCTGCCCAAGAACCGCTGCACCACCAGGTTGAGGACGTGAGCCATACAGGGCACATGGGTGAGCTGCCCCTGTCGCAGGGCGGAGAGGAGGTTGGTGCCATTGTCAGAAACCACCATTCCTGGCTTAAGCTGGCATGGCGTCAACCACCTCTCGGCCTGCCCCTGCAGAGCTGCCAGAACCTCTGCCCCAGTGTGGCTCCTGTACCCCAAACACACCAGCGCAAGCACGGCATGGCATCTTTTTGCCTGCGTACTCACGTAGCCCCTTGTACGCCTACGGAGCACCGCTGGTTCCGAGGACAGAGCACTCGAAGAGGCCATGGAGGAAGAAGAAGAGGAGGGGGTGGAGGAGAGAGGTGTGTCACAAACAGTAGTAGCATTTTGGAGGCGTGGTGGCGGAACAACCTCCAACACTACTGCACCTTGTCCTGCATCCCTCCCTGCTGCCAAAAGAGTGACCCAATGGGCTGTGAAAGACAGATAACGTCCCTGTCCATGCCTGCTGGACCATGAGTCAGCGGTAATATGCACCTTACCGCTGACCGCCCTGTCCAGCGAGGCATGGACATTGCCTTCCACATGCCTTCCGTGAGAAAAAGTGGCGTTTGGGAACCTGCCACTGAGGAACCGCACATTGAACAAACTCACAGAAGGGGGCCGAGTCTACCAACTGAAAAGGCAGCAGTTGAAGTGCTAGCAATTTAGCCAAGCTAGCATTCAACCGCTGGGCATGTGGATGGCTGGGAGTAAACTTCTTTCGACGGTCCAGCAGCTGGGGCAGGGAAATTTGCCTGCTACAATCGGACGTCGGTGTACTGCAAGTACTTGGTTGTGACACACCTAATTCTACACCTTCAGTCCTCTCAGAGCAGCTTTCAGAGAGGACTGAAGATATAGTGGGGTTGGAGATCCCAGCTGATGAGGAGCAAGGAGAGGTCCACTTTGTTCTTTGGTGTGGGTCTTTGATGTGCGCTTGCCAACGAGCTGCATGGCAGGTCGACGTATGTCTGGTCATGCTTGTGGTGCCCAAGCGGCTGATGTTTTGGCCACGCGAGATACGCTTGAGACAAATATTGCAAATAGCAGTGGTGCGATCTGGTGTACTCGTCTCAAAAAAGGCCCACACCAAAGAACTTTTGTGATAACGTGCAGAGGCAGCGCCCTGCACAGGCGGAGCTCTGCGGTGCGATTCAGTTGGTGTGTTGGCCTCTAGCTGGCCTCCGGAGGGCATCCTGCCTCGTTGGACATGTGCCGCCGCATCCTCCTCCTCCTCCTCTCTCCCTTCAGGCACCCACGTGGAGTCAGTGACCTCATCATCCCCTCCCTCTTCACCACTAGAGCAAACCTGGCAGTAAGCTGCAGCTGGTAGAACATGACTGCCAGATTGCTGTCCTTCAGCATCCCCTCTCTCTGCGCGCACACTACTGTCTTCCTCAAGCTGGGTATCATCATCCGAGCCTTCAAATCGTTGGGCATCCTCCTGGAGCATGTACCCAACACTGTGCTCAAACAGTTCGGGGGACTCCTCAGGAGGACATGGTGGGTCTAGGGAAGGGGTGCCTGATGATGCCATTGAGTACGCGTTGGCAGCTGCTCTGCCAGTACCCTGAGCCTGGGTGAGAGAGGATGAGGAGGATGAGGAGGGCTTGGTCATCCATTCTACCAAGCCTTCGGCATGATGCGGCTCAACATGTCCAGCTGCCGAAAACAAAGACAAGCGTGTCCCATGGCCACGTGCTGATGACGATGCACGACCACGTCCACGGCCAGCACTGTTGTCTCTAGAAACAGAGCCTGCCTGCCCTGTTTATAACCAATCCCACAGGGATAGTCCAGACGTTTAGGAGTTTCTATGAAAAATGATATACAGCTCAGAAGATCGGGATGGAGGGTGCAATGGAAGATTTTTTGCGGGAATTGGAGATCCTCTCAGTGACCCATGTGGAGAGAGAGGAATTGGAGGCCCCAGTGACCTTGGCAGAGCTTCAACAGGCAGTAAATAGTATGGCAAATCAAAAATCACCAGGCCCTGATGGACTGCCTGTTGAGATATACAAAAATTATGGAGAGATTTTGCTCCCTGCACTGCTAAATACACTGGAGGAGTCCAATAAAGAAGGAAGGTTACCTACCTCAATGATAGAAGCCACCATTATAATCCTACAGAAAGAAGGGAAGGATCCCCTAGATACTTCAGGCTATAGACCAATTTCCCTGCTGTGTTCTGACACTAAAATTCTGGCCAAAGTACTGGCGAGTCGGCTGAGCAAGGTTATTGCAAGGCTGGTTCACCTGGACCAGACAGGTTTTATAGCTGAGAGATCTACAAGCATTAACATAAGAAGAGCTTTTCTGAACTTACAAAGTCCGGTGGTGAACGAGGGACCAAGAGCGGTGTTGGCGCTCGATGTAACAAAAGCATTTGACAGTGTGGAGTGGGGATACATTTGGAGAGTGCTGGAAAAGTTTGGGGTAGGTCCCCTGTTCACCAGGTGGATAAGATTGCTATACGATAAGCCAAAGGCCAGGCTAAAAATTAATAATGAACTCTCAGATGAAATTGAATTGGAGAGGGGGATGAGACAGGGGTGTCCCCTGTCCCCTCTCCTCTTCGCACTCGCAATGGAACCGCTAGCTATTGCTATTAGAAATTGCACTGAGATAATAGGGTTCCAAAGGAAGGGGGGGGGGAGGAAAAAATTGCTTTATATGCAGACGATGTTTTGTTGTTCCTGGGGGACTTGGATCGATCTCTAACTAAAGCAATGAATATAGTGGAGGATTTCGGCAGGTTTACAGGACTTGAGATAAACTGGAAGAAATCAGAGCTACTCCCAACTAGCATAGTTGCGGAAGGTAGAATACCAGGAATGCCCCAATTGGAGGTGGTTAATACCTTGAAATATTTGGGAGTGGCCCTGACGAGGGATCCTAACCAATATGTTAAGCTTAATCTGATACCGTTACTGATCAGGTTTAAAAAGAAAATAGCAGTTTGGAATCACCTCCCTTTGTCAGATGAAGGTCGGTGTGCTCTTATAAAGATGATTTGGATGCCACAGCTCCTGTATGTGCTACACAACTCACCGGTGTGGATATGCAGGAGATGGTTCCGGAAAATTGAAACCCTTTTTAGGGAACTTATTTGGAAAGGAGGTCAGGCTAGGACCCCTCTTAGTACCTTACAGCTCCCAGTGAAAGAGGGGGGCCTTGCGGTGCCCCACCCGGAGCGATACTTCCTGGCGGCTTAGCTTCAACAGCTGCTGGGTTGTGGGGTTCCGGGAGGAGGCACCACGAATTTGGAATTAATGCTGATAGGAGCGGATCATGATACAATAATAGACACACTAGAGGCGGGCTCATTTGGCCATGAATATCCCACAACAAAAATGGTGGGAAAAGTATGGACAACACCTAAAAAACAACTTCATTCTAAAGGGATGATCGATCGGATACCCCTGTGGAACAATAGAAACCTCAAAGAAATCTATGCGATAGGTAAAATCAGAGACTGGGAAAAAAACGGGATTAGGAAACTGAGTCAGTTATATAGAGGTAATACACTGAACAAATTTATCGACTTAAAGCGAGAGTTTAATATATCACAATATTCCCTTTTCTCATACCTACAGGTGGAGCACGCTCTCAGGGCACAATTTTCAAAACAACCTTTAGTATGGCAAAGAATGCCACTCCTCCAAAAGATCTTGCAAATAGGATCAACTAAAGGGCTGATATCAGGGTTATATGAATATCTGGGACAGGAAATAGATTCAAGGGGGAGACTTAAAAAAGTAAAAGTAAAATGGGAAAAAGATGTGGGCTCAATAACGGATATACAGTGGAAGAGAATCCTGGAGAAAGGGTCAAAGGTGTCAGTTTCTCCCCCGCAGAGAATGTCACATCTGATGTTGATCAATAGAGCATATTATACCCCCAAGCGGCTGTTTGGTTTTGGCAGACGGGCCGATGATAACTGTCCCAGATGTCAAAAAACGGGAGACCTCATCCACATGTTGTGGAAGTGCCCCAAATTGGTTCACTATTGGAAGGGAGTGACTAATAGTATATGTAGGATATTTGGAATTAAACTTGAGCTGGAACCCAAAGAGTGTATACTGGGATATAGAGAAGAAAGGGAAGAGAGTAAAAGTAAAACTATGGCAGTCCTGAGATGTTTATTTCAAGCCAGAAAACTAATTGCAGGTAAATGGCAATCAAAGGAACCACCTACGGTAGACAACTGGATTGGGATGATAAACGAGAATCTGTACAGAGAAAAAGCGGTATATATAAAAAGAGGCAATATTAAAAAATGTAATAAAATGTGGAACCCATGGCTAACCAGAATGAATCTGTCTGAGATTGTAGACTAAAAAGGGGAAGGGAAAGGGATACTATGAGGAAAGGGAAGAGAGATCCACCGAGGGGCCCTCTAGGTGTTAAATGGAAGAGTAATCACTAGTGTATGGTATATAATAGTGAGATAAAAAAGCATAGAGTTGAATAGAAGTCACGTAATGAAGAATGCATTTCTTGTCATGTATGGTGCCTTACTATTTTTTATCTTTAACCGTGAATATATGAAAAATGTAATAAAGAATAAATTAAAAAAAAAAAAAAAAAAACATGTCCAGCTGCCCGAAAACAAAGACAAGCGTGTCCCATGGCCACCTGCTGCTGATGATGCACGACCACGTCCACGACCAGCACTGTTGTCTCTAGAAACAGAGCCTGCTTGCCCTGTGTTCTTGCCTCGGGGCTGTCTGCCTCTCCTTGGCGGTCTTCCAGCCATTGTAGTGGGCAGTGTATATCGTGCTAGAGTCACACAGCACACACACTAACTCCTGCAGATGGATGCCTTAGATGACAGCAACAGGGCCCTATGGCAGATAGAGGCTGCCTTAGATGACAAGAACTGGGCTGACACACACACACACACTAGCTCCTATGTGTGCTGACATAAACACACTATAGCTCCTATGTGTGCTGACACAAACACACTATAGCTCCTATGTGTGCTGAGAACACACTATAGCTCCTATGTGTGCTGACAAAAAATATAGCTCCTATGTGTGCTGACAACACACTATAGCTCCTATGTGTGCTGACAACACACTATAGCTCCTATGTGTGCTGACAACACACTATAGCTCCTATGTGTGCTCACAACACACTATAGCTCCTATGTGTGCTGACAACACACTATAGCTCCTATGTGTGCTCACAACACACTATAGCTCCTATGTGTGCTGACAAAAAAATATAGCTCCTATGTGTGCTCACAACACACTATAGCTCCTATGTGTGCTGACACAAACACACTATAGCTCCTATGTGTGCTGACACAAACACTATAGCTCCTATGTGTGCTGACACAAACACACTATAGCTCCTTTGTGTGCTGACAACACACTATAGCTCCTATGTTTGCCGACAACACACTATAGCTCCTATGTGTGCTGACACAAACACACTATAGCCCTTATGTGTGCTGACAACACACTATAGCTCCTATGTGTGCTGACAACACAATATAGGTCCTATGTGTGCTGACACAAACACACTATAGGTCCTATGTGTGCTGACAAAAAAATATAGCTCCTATGTGTGCTCAAAACACACTATAGCTCCTATGTGTGCTGACACAAACACACTATAGCTCCTTTGTGTGCTGACAACACACTATAGCTCCTATGTGTGCTGACAAAAAAATATAGCTCCTATGTGTGCTCACAACACACTATAGGTCCTATGTGTGCTGACACAAACACACTATACGTCCTATCTGTGCTGACAAAAAAATATAGCTCCTATGTGTGCTCACAACACACTATAGCTCCTATGTGTGCTGACACAAACACACTATAGCTCATTTGTGTGCTGACAACACACTATAGCTCCTTTGTGTGCTGACAACACACTATAGCTCCTATGTGTGCTGACAACACACTATAGCTCCTATGTGTGCTCACAACACACTATATAGCTCCTATGTGTGCTGACACAAACACACTATAGCTCCTATGTGTGCTGACAACACACTATAGCTCCTATGTGTGCTGACAACACACTATAGCTCCTATGTGTGCTCACAACACACTATATAGCTCCTATGTGTGCTGACACAAACACACTATAGCTCCTATGTGTGCTGACAACACACTATAGCTCCTATGTGTGCTGACAACACACTATAGCTCCTATGTGTGCTGACAAAAAAATATAGCTCCTATGTGTGCTCACAACACACTATAGCTCCTATATGTGCTGACACAAACACACTATAGGTCCTATGTGTGCTGACAAAAAAATATAGCTCCTATGTGTGCTCACAACACACTATAGGTCCTATGTGTGCTGACACAAACACACTATAGGTCCTATATGTGCTGACAAAAAATATAGCTCCTATGTGTGCTCACAACACACTATAGCTCCTATGTGTGCTGACACAAACACACTATAGCTCCTTTGTGTGCTCACAACACACTATAGCTCCTATGTGTGCTGACAAAAAAATATAGCTCCTATGTGTGCTCACAACACACTATAGGTCCTATGTGTGCTGACAAAAAAATATAGCTCCTATGTGTGCTCTGCCAGTACCCTGAGCCTGGGTGAGAGGATGAGGAGGATGAGGAGGGCTTGGTCATCCATTCTACCAAGCCTTTGGCATGATGCGGCTCAACATGTCCAGCTGCCGAAAACAAAGACAAGCGTGTCCCATGGCCATGCTGATGACGATGCACGACCACGTCCACGACCAGCACTGTTGTCTCTAGAAAAAGAACCTGATTGCCCTGTGTTCTTGCCTCGGGCTGTCTGCCTCTCCTTGGCGGTCTTCCAGCCATTGTAGTGGGCAGTGTATATTGCGCTAGAGTCACACAGCACACACACTAACTCCTGCAGATGGATGCCTTAGATGACAGCAACAGGGCCCTATGGCAGATAGAGGCTGCCTTAGATGACAAGAACTGGGCTGACACACACACACACTAGCTCCTATGTGTGCTGACACACACACACTAGCTCCTATGTGTGCTGACACAAACACACTATAGCTCCTATGTGTGCTGACAACACACTATAGCTCCTATGTGTGCTGACAACACACTATAGCTCCTATGTGTGCTGACAACACACTATATGTCAGGGTCCTGGCCGTCCGGTGCGGCCCAGATTGCCTCCACGTAGGCAAATAGTTACCCCCATGCCCTCCAGGCATCAGCGCGCGACCGGCCCGCGGGCGCGCTCCCGTGCGCTAATAGCGGGGGCGCGCGCCCGTGCGCATGCACGTGCGCGTTTAGCGCTGTTTGGCGCCAGTGCGCCTATTTAGGGATCAGGGCTGCAGCCCTGCGGTGCTGTTCGTCTGCAGCTCTGACCTGAATCTCCTGTTTGAACCTGCCTGAGCCTATCTGTGACCCTTGGAACCCGACCCGGCCTGTCTGACCCCGCTGACCTCTCTACTCCTTGACCCCGGCTTGCCTGACTCTGCTAAAGGACTTACCACCTGTTGCCGAACCTCTGCCTGTCACTTGACCATCCGTCTGCCTGCCGTCTATGCCTATCTGCCTTCCCTGTGACCCGGCCTGTCTGACTACCTCTGCCGTCCGAGTGTGCCTCTCTCTCGCACAGGATCTGCCTCCGCTGCTGCTGCTCCAGAGACTACCTCTCTCTTCGGTCATCCGACCCCGAGCCTGCTGTGCCACCACCTGCAGTTCCTGCCACCTAAAGACCAGCCCAGCATCCTGCTTCATCCTGCACCAGCTGACTCACCGGACGGACACTCCTACTCCGCTGTGCTCACGGGTCCCCTGTTCCCATTCCAGTGGACCCTGAACCAGAGTCGTAAGAGAGGTCCCCTTCCGTCAAGCCAGGCTCGCCACCAGGTACCTTACAGTACGAACAGCCCAGATGACCGAGCCTGCGGAAGGAACCTCGTCCATGCAGGACTTCTGCTCCCACCTTGCAGCCCTCACCCAAGCAGTGAAGTCTCTACAAGAAGGCTACACCAGGCTAGAGGGACAGGTACAGCAGCTTTCCGGTCCTATGGCCGCTGCACCTCCTGCACCACCGGTCCAACCCACGGTTCAACCTGCAGTTGTGATGCTTCCTCCAGAGCCAAGGGTACCCGTTCCGGAAAGATTCTCAGGAGATCGGTCCAAGTTCCCTGCCTTCCGAGATGCCTGTCAGCTTTATTTTGCACTTCAGCCCAGGACTTTTTCATTGGAAGCCACCAAGGTGGGGTTCGTAGTATCTCTCCTGCAAGGAGAACCTCAATCTTGGGCCCACCGTCTTCTGAGAGTCGATAGCCCACAGATCAGGGATCTTGCTACCTTCTTCCAGGCAATGGAACAACTCTATGACGACCCCCAAAGAACCACTACAGCCGAGACCGCCTTATCCACGCTCCAACAAGGCCGTAGAATGGCCGAGGACTACATCTCTGATTTCAGGCGCTGGAGCGCGGACACTCGGTGGAACGATGCAGCCCTTAGGCATCAATTCCGCACAGGCCTATCTGAGAGTCTGAAGGACGAACTGGCTCGAGTGGGGGTTCCCGAGTCTCTGGAGGACCTGATTACTTTGACCATCCAACTGGATCGCCGGCTCCGGGAACGCCGAGCCGAACGTTCCTCTCAACCGACCCGCCCGGCCTGGATGGTGGCAAGGGCACCAACTCCAGCTACCCGCTATTTCCCTGCACCTGCTTCAGCTCCAGCCAGCCCTGCCTTCGACGGCCCTGAACCAATGCAGATCGGACTTATGCGCTCCACCCTGACTCCTGAGGAGCGTGCCAGGCGCCGGCAGCTGAACCTTTGCCTCTATTGTGGTGGCTCTGGACATTACGTAAACAACTGCCCAGTCAAGATCCGTAAGTGTCTTTCTTCTGTCTCTTCTAAACCTGCACCTTGTCCCAGCAACACCACTCACCTGGCTCTTCCCCTCTCGTTGCAGCTTCAAGGAAAGACAATCCACACCAACGCTATCCTTGACTCCGGAGCATGCAGTTGTTTTATCGATGCCACCTTTGCCAACTTACACGGCCTACCCCTCCGAGAGAAGACCCAGGGACTTTCTGTTTTCTTGGCCGATGGGTCACGCATTAAATCAGGTCAAGTGACCCAAGAGACCTTGCCCTTGCCTGCCACCATCTTGTCCCAGCACCAAGAACTATTGATACTGGATGTAATTTCCTCTCCTCTCTTCCCGGTGATTTTGGGCATACCATGGTTCCAAGCCCACAACCCTTGCATTAACTGGTCAACAGGACAAGTAAAATTCCAGTCCCCTTATTGCCGTCAGCACTGCCTATCTGAGCCCGCTGGGACGCCCTCTGCTCTGTGTTGCCTGAACTCCGATCAGGACTTGTGCCGGGCCGTGCCCAAAACTTACCACGACTTTCTCGACGTGTTCAGTAAACGAGGGGCAGACTCCCTGCCGCCCCATCGTCCATATGACTGTCCTATCGAGATCCTTCCAGGCGCCGAAATCCCATTCGGTCGCATCTTCCCTTTATCCGAAAAGGAGCAGGAGGCCCTGAAGACTTACATCGCGGAGAACCTCGAAAAAGGGTTTATCCGTCACTCCACTTCCCCAGCAGGCGCAGGGATATTCTTTGTTACCAAAAAGGACCAAACACTCAGGCCTTGTGTGGACTATCGTGAATTAAATAAGGTGACAGTCAAGAACCGATACCCCTTGCCGTTGATACCGGAACTCTTTCAGAAACTACGAACGGCAACTATCTTCTCCAAGCTGGATCTAAGGGGTGCCTACAACCTGGTCCGTATCAGGTCCGGGGATGAATGGAAAACGGCCTTCCGGACCCGCTTTGGCCACTATGAATATCTGGTCATGCCGTTCGGCCTCTGCAATGCCCCTGCTACCTTTCAGCACCTGATCAATGATGTCTTTAGAGACTTTCTGGACATTTTCGTGATAGTATACCTCGATGACATTCTAATTTTTTCCAATTCTCTTGAACAGCACCAGGGGCATGTGGGCAGAGTACTACTTCGTCTCAGGCAGCACGGCCTATATGCTAAGGCAGAGAAGTGTCTTTTTGAACAACAAGAGATTCAGTTTCTGGGACTCGAGATTTCCCCAGCAGGGATCAGGATGGATCCCCAGAAGGTGACTGCTGTATTGGACTGGCCGGCACCATCGGACAAGAAGGGCATTCAGCGCTTTATAGGATTCGCAAATTTCTATAGAAAATTTATTAAGGGATTCTCTACCATCGTCAACCCTATTATTCAACTGACAAAGCAGGGTACACGCTTCCAGTGGGGCCCCGAGGCCCAGGAAGCTTTTGAAAAACTTAAGAGACTATTCACCTCTGCCCCCATCCTTAGTCACCCCGACCCTGCCCTCCCATACATTCTGGAGGTCGACGCCTCCGAAGTGGCACTGGGAGCGGTGGTATCTCAGCGTCAAGGCAGCAAGGATTTGATGCATCCGGTGGGGTTCTTCTCTCGAAAACTAACTCCTGCAGAGAGGAATTACGACGTTGGAGATCGGGAACTCCTGGCCATCAAGGCGGCTCTGGAAGAATGGAGGTACTTGTTGGAGGGCGCAAGTCATCCGGTATTGGTGTATACCGACCACAAAAACCTCGAGTATCTACGGACAGCCAAGCGACTGAAGCCTCGACAAGCCCGTTGGGCCTTGTTTTTTTCTAGATTTTGTTTTCATATCACCTACCGCCCAGGATCCAAAAACGTGAAACCAGACGCGCTCTCGCGCATGTTCGACAGTCCAAAAGACACAGCAGCTCCAGATACCATCCTATCACCCGGCAACTTCCTACTCATACAACCAGATTTGCTCTCGCAGATTAAGGAGATTTGCTCTCGCAGATTAAGGAGGCATGCAAATGACCCAGCGACCCCAGGGGCTCCCCTGACTCCCAGAGACGGCCTCTTTTGGAAGGGAAGCCAAGTTTTTGTCCCGGAACCCGTCCGGACCAAGGTCCTGAATCTGTGCCATGACCACCCTCTGGCAGGACATTTTGGAGTCCGCAAGACTATCGACCTGGTGCAACGCACCTTCTGGTGGCCAAGTCTGAGAAAGGACTGTAAGGAGTACGTCAACGCCTGCCCTGTCTGTACCCGGAGCAAGACCTCAAGAAGCCGAGCTTGGGGCCTTCTTAAACCTCTTCCTGTACCCGATCGTCCATGGAGGATGATCACCATGGACTTTATAGTTGAACTTCCATGCTCAGAGGGATGCACAGCTATTTTCGTAGTCGTAGACCGGCTGTCTAAAATGGCCCACTTTCTGCCCCTTAAGGGAACCCCGTCCGCTTCCGAAACGGCCCGTGTCTTTATCAGGGAGATAATTAGGTTGCATGGGGTCCCTGCCAGCATAGTCTCCGATAGGGGGGTTCAGTTCACGTCCCGTTTTTGGAGGGCCTTGTGTAAATCCCTGAAAATTGAGTTGGCGCTGTCCTCGGCCTATCACCCCCAAACGAATGGACAGACAGAACGTACAAATCAGACCCTGGAACAGTACCTTAGGTGCTTCACGTCCTTTGTGCAGGACGATTGGGTGTCCCTACTACCCTTAGCCGAGTTTTCATACAACAACGCCAACCACTCAGCCACAGGTCAATCCCCTTTTTTCTCCAACTATGGCTTCCACTTATCCTTTCTCCCTGACTTTCTTCCAGAATCCCCGGTTCCAGCGGTGCAGGATACAGTGACCTTCCTCAACCACAACAATCAGATCCTCCAGGAGACGATAACCAAGGCCCAGGCGGACTGCAAAAGGTTCTTTGACCGGAAAAGAAGGGGAGAACTGGACCTCCAGATTGGAGATCAGGTATGGCTTTCCACTATTAACTTGAAGTTACCTTGCCCCTCCAAGAAACTCGCTCCCAAATTTCTAGGACCCTTCTCTGTGAAAAGGAGGATCAACCAGGTGTCCTACGAACTGTCGTTGCCCACCTCAATGAAAATACATCCAGTGTTTCATGTGGCCCTGTTGAAACCCGCTGTACCCGACCCCTTTCCTGATAGGGGAGCTGGACCTCCTGGTCCTGTTCTTGTTGAGGGCGGTGAAGAATACGAGGTGGAGGCCATTATTGATTGTAGGAGGCGGCAGGGGCAGACACAGTTCTTGGTTAAATGGAAGGGGTACGGGGCTGAGGACAATTCCTGGGAACCCGATAGTAACCTTCATGCCAGAAGACTGATCCGTGCCTTCTTTTCTGCCCACCCGGAGAAGAGAAGTCTTTTGGGCACCCGGAGGTTGCCCCTTGTGGGGGGGCAATGTCAGGGTCCTGGCCGCCCGGTGCGGCCCAGATTGCCTCCACGTAGGCAAATAGTTACCCCCATGCCCTCCAGGCATCAGCGCGGGCGTTGGCGCGCGCCGCGGGCGCGTGCACGCGCGCGACCGGCCCGCGGGCGCGCTCCCGTGCGCTAATAGCGGGGGCGCGCGCCCGTGCGCGTGCACGTGCGCGTTTAGCGCTGTTTGGCGCCAGTGCGCCTATTTAGGGATCAGGGCTGCAGCCCTGCGGTGCTGTTCGTCTGCAGCTCTGACCTGAATCTCCTGTTTGAACCTGCCTGAGCCTATCTGTGACCCTTGGAACCCGACCCGGCCTGTCTGACCCCGCTGACCTCTCTACTCCTTGACCCCGGCTTGCCTGACTCTGCTAAAGGACTTACCACCTGTTGCCGAACCTCTGCCTGTCACTTGACCATCCGTCTGCCTGCCGTCTATGCCTATCTGCCTTCCCTGTGACCCGGCCTGTCTGACTACCTCTGCCGTCCGAGTGTGCCTCTCTCTCGCACAGGATCTGCCTCCGCTGCTGCTGCTCCAGAGACTACCTCTCTCTTCGGTCATCCGACCCCGAGCCTGCTGTGCCACCACCTGCAGTTCCTGCCACCTAAAGACCAGCCCAGCATCCTGCTTCATCCTGCACCAGCTGACTCACCGGACGGACACTCCTACTCCGCTGTGCTCACGGGTCCCCTGTTCCCATTCCAGTGGACCCTGAACCAGAGTCGTAAGAGAGGTCCCCTTCCGTCAAGCCAGGCTCGCCACCAGGTACCTTACACTATAGCTCCTATGTGTGCTGACAACACACTATAGCTCCTATGTGTGCTGACAAAAAAATATAGCTCCTATGTGTGCTGACAACACACTATAGCTCCTATGTGTGCTGACACAAACACACTATAGCTCCTTTGTGTGCTGACAACACACTATAGCTCCTATGTGTGCTGACAACACACTATAGCTCATATGTGTGCTGACACAAACACACTATAGCTCCTTTGTGTGCTGACAACACACTATAGCTCCTATGTGTGCTGACAACATACTATAGCTCCTATGTGTGCTGACAAAAAAATATAGCTCCTATGTGTGCTCACAACACACTATAGCTCCTATGTGTGCTGACAACACACTATAGCTCCTATGTGCGCTGACAACACACTATAGCTCCTATGTGTGCTGACAAAAAAATATAGCTCCTATGTGTGCTTACAACACACTATAGCTCCTATGTGTGCTGACACAAACACACTATAGCTCCTTTGTGTGCTGACAACACACTATAGCTCCTATGTGTGCTGACAAATAAATATAGCTCCTATGTGTGCTCACAACACACTATAGGCCCTATGTGTGCTGACACAAACACACTATAGGTCCTATGTGTGCTGACAAAAAAATATAGCTCCTATGTGTGCTCACAACACACTATAGGTCCTATGTGTGCGGACACAAACACACTATAGGTCCTATGTGTGCTGACAAAAAAATATAGCTCCTATGTGTGCTCACAACACACTATAGCTCCTATGTGTGCTGACACAAACACACTATAGCTCCTATGTATGCTGACAACACACTATAGCTCCTATGTGTGCTGACAAAAAAATATAGCTCCTATGTGCGCTCACAACACACTATGGCTCCTATGTGTGCTGACACAAACACACTATAGCTCCTATGTGTGCTGACACAAACACACTATAACTCCTTTGTGTGCTCACAACACACTATAGCTCCTATGTGTGCTGACAACACACTATAGCTCCTATGTGCGCTGACAACACACTATAGCTCCTATGTGTGCTGACAAAAAAATATAGCTCCTATGTGTGCTTACAACACACTATAGCTCCTATGTGTGCTGACACAAACACACTATAGCTCCTTTGTGTGCTGACAACACACTATAGCTCCTATGTGTGCTGACAAATAAATATAGCTCCTATGTGTGCTCACAACACACTATAGGTCCTATGTGTGCTGACACAAACACACTATAGGTCCTATGTGTGCTGACAAAAAAATATAGCTCCTATGTGTGCTCTGCCAGTACCCTGAGCCTGGGTGAGAGAGGATGAGGAGGATGAGGAGGGCTTGGTCATCCATTCTACCAAGCCTTCGGCATGATGCGTCTCAACATGTCCAGCTGCCGAAAACAAAGACAAGCGTGTCCCATGGCCACCTGCTGATGACGATGCATGACCACGTCCAGGACCAGCACTGTTGTCTCTAGAAAAAGAACCTGCTTGCCCTGTGTTCTTGCCTCTGGGCTGTCTGCCTCTTCTTGGCGGTCTTCCAGCCATTGTAGTGGGCAGTGTATATTGTGCTAGAGTCACACAGCACACACACTAACTCCTGCAGATGGATGCCTTAGATGACAGCAACAGGGCCCTATGGCAGATAGAGGCTGCCTTAGATGACAAGAACTGGGCTGACACACACACACACACACACTAGCTCCTATGTGTGCTGACACACACACACACTAGCTCCTATGTGTGCTGACACAAACACACTATAGGTCCTATGTGTGCTGACAAAAAAATATAGCTCCTATGTGTGCTGACACAAACACACTATAGCTCCTATGTATGCTGACAACACACTATAGCTCCTATGTGTGCTGACAAAAAAATATAGCTCCTATGTGTGCTCACAACACACTATAGCTCCTATGTGTGCTGACACAAACACACTATAGCTCCTTTGTGTGCTCACAACACACTATAGCTCCTATGTGTGCTGACAAAAAAATATAGCTCCTATGTGTGCTCTGCCAGTACCCTGAGCCTGGGTGAGAGAGGATGAGGAGGATGAGGAGGGCTTGGTCATCCATTCTACCAAGCCTTCGGCATGATGCGGCTCAACATGTCCAGCTGCCGAAAACAAAGACAAGCGTGTCCCATGGCCACCTGCTTATGACGATGCATGACCACGTCCAGGACCAGCACTGTTGTCTCTAGAAAAAGAACCTGCTTGCCCTGTGTTCTTGCCTCGGGGCTGTCTGCCTCTCCTTGGCGGTCTTCCAGCCATTGTAGTGGGCAGTGTATATTGTGCTAGAGTCACACAGCACACACACTAACTCCTGCAGATGGATGCCTTAGATGACAGCAACAGGGCCCTCTGGCAGATAGAGGCTGCCTTAGATGACAAGAACTGGGCTGACACACACACACACACTAGCTCCTATGTGTGCTGACACACACACACACTAGCTCCTATGTGGGCTGACACAAACACACTATAGCTCCTATGTGTGCTGACAACACACTATAGCTCCTATGTGTGCTGACAACACACTATAGCTCCTATGTGTGCTGACAACACACTATAGCTCCTATGTGTGCTGACAACACACTATAGCTCCTATGTGTGCTGACAACACACTATAGCTCCTATGTGTGCTGACAAAAAAATATAGCTCCTATGTGTGCTGACAACACACTATAGCTCCTATGTGTGCTGACACAAACACACTATAGCTCCTTTGTGTGCTGATAAACACTATAGCTCATATGTGTGCTGACACAAACACACTATAGCTCCTTTGTGTGCTGACAACACACTATAGCCCCTATGTGTGCTGACAACATACTATAGCTCCTATGTGTGCTGACAAAAAAATATAGCTCCTATGTGTGCTCACAACACACTATAGCTCCTATGTGTGCTGACACAAACACACTATAGCTCCTTTGTGTGCTGACAACACACTATAGCTCCTATGTGCGCTGACAACACACTATAGCTCCTATGTGTGCTGACAAAAAATATAGCTCCTATGTGTGCTCACAACACACTATAGGCCCTATGTGTGCTGACACAAACAAACACACTATAGGTCCTATGTGTGCTGACAAAAAAATATAGCTCCTATGTGTGCTCACAACACACTATAGCTCCTATGTGTGCTGACACAAACACACTATAGCTCCTATGTATGCTGACAACACACTATAGCTCCTATGTGTGCTGACAAAAAATATAGCTCCTATGTGTGCTCACAACACACTATAGCTCCTATGTGTGCTGACACAAACACACTATAGCTCCTTTGTGTGCTCACAACACACTATAGCTCCTATGTGTGCTGACAAAAAAATATAGCTCCTATGTGTGCTCACAACACACTATAGCTCCTATGTGTGCTGACACAAACACACTATAGCTCCTTTATGTGCTCACAACACACTATAGCTCCTATGTGTGCTGACAAAAAAATATAGCTCCTATGTGTGCTCACAACACACTATAGGTCCTATGTGTGCTGACACAAACACACTATAGGTCCTATGTGTGCTGACAACACACTATAGCTCCTATGTGTGCTGACAACACACTATAGCTCCTATGTGTGCTGACAACACACTATAGCTCCTATGTGTGCTGACAAAAAAATATAGCTCCTATGTGTGCTGACAACACACTATAGCTCCTATGTGTGCTGACACAAACACACTATAGCTCCTTTGTGTGCTGACAACACACTATAGCTCATATGTGTGCTGACACAAACACACTATAGCTCCTTTGTGTGCTGACAACACACTATAGCTCCTATGTGTGCTGACAACATACTATAGCTCCTATGTGTGCTGACAAAAAAATATAGCTCCTATGTGTGCTCACAACACACTATAGCTCCTATGTGTGCTGACACAAACACACTATAGCTCCTTTGTGTGCTGACAACACACTATAGCTCCTATGTGTGCTGACAACACACTATAGCTCCTATGTGTGCTGACAAAAAAATATAGCTCCTATGTGTGCTCACAACACACTATAGGCCCTATGTGTGCTGACACAAACAAACACACTATAGGTCCTATGTGTGCTGACAAAAAAATATAGCTCCTATGTGTGCTCCCAACACACTATAGCTCCTATGTGTGCTGACACAAACACACTATAGCTCCTATGTATGCTGACAACACACTATAGCTCCTATGTGTGCTGACAAAAAAATATAGCTCCTATGTGTGCTCACAACACACTATAGCTCCTATGTGTGCTGACACAAACACACTATAGCTCCTTTGTGTGCTCACAACACACTATAGGTCCTATGTGTGCTGACAAAAAAATATAGCTCCTATGTGTGCTCACAACACACTATAGCTCCTATGTGTGCTGACACAAACACACTATAGCTCCTATGTGTGCTGACAACACACTATAGCTCCTATGTGTGCTGACAAAAAAATATAGCTCCTATGTGTGCTGACACAAACACACTATAGCTCCTATGTGTGCTGACAACACACTATAGCTCCTATGTGTGCTGACAAATAAATATAGCTCCTATGTGTGCTCACAACCCACTATAGGTCCTATGTGTGCTGACACAAACACACTATAGGTCCTATGTGTGCTGGCAAAAAAATATAGCTCCTATGTGTGCTCACAACCCACTATAGGTCCTATGTGTGCTGACACAAACACATTATAGGTGCTATGTGTGCTGACAAAAAAATATAGCTCCTATGTGTGCTCACAACACACTATAGGTCCTATGTGTGCTGACACAAACACACTATAGGTCCTATGTGTGCTGACAAAAAAATATAGCTCCTATTTGTGCTCACAACACACTATAGGTCCTATGTGTGCTGACACAAACACACTATAGGTCCTATGTGTGCTGACAAAAAAATATAGCTCCTATACTTTTTTTTTTTTAACGCAAAACTGTGCTTTTTTGGTTCAAAATACTTCAATAGAGAAGCTGCAGAAAAGCATGTAATATATTTTTGCAGCAATTTATGTTTTTTAATTTGCCCAACAACAAATTGGCCAAAAAACAGTATGTCTCTTCTAATAGTATATACAGTATATCTCCTCTAATAACGTATATACAGTATATCTCCTCTAATAGCGTATATACAGTATATCTCCTCTAATAGTGTATATACAGTATATCGCTTCTGTCTGTTATTCTCAGAGTGGATTCGATATTTTGCTCCCCAACCATGGTTGGTTGTTTACATTTACCACTGCATAGAGATACAGTATTTAAGAATAGATTGCCTTTTTTTTAAACTTTACATATTAACTAAATTATACACCACACTTTTTTTTTTAAGGTTATTAACCGATTAATCGGAACACTAATCGGCCAACTAATCGATTATGAAAATAATCGTTAGTTGCAGCACTAACTCACTGTAATTCCTCTACCTTCTGCCAAGTCTTGGATTCAGTTGTGGGGATTTACTTTGATGGTCACAGAAGTCTCACTCATGTTGTGGAAACTTTATTGACTAAAAGTGACACCATTGTACTTTGGGATTTCCTTTGAACATCATGGTGGAGGATTTGATCTTATGATGTGGAGAAGATTTTTATTATTACCGTTCTTTAATTGGACTTTTTTTAAATTTGCACAAATATTGCTGCACTGATTTTATGTATGCTGATTATAAATTCTCTTCATTTGTTATCAGTGAAATAGTCTCCATATCATTGTTATATATACACTTATAGGGAGTTTTGTTTTGAGGAGTCTCACTGTTATTGTTATATTTTCACATTTATATTGTGTGAATGTTATTTACTAGTGCAGCAGTCCTTCATATTATACTATATGTGCTAATTCCACCAATAGTGATCAGATATAACAATTACATTCACTACAAAAACGAACTTTCATACTTTCATACATGTGAGCAAGGGAAGATGTCCTCCAACCTGTTCACAGCTACTTCAATATATATACCATATAATGTTCAACAAATACCTATAAAATTACAAACATCAAGAGAAAGTTCATAAATATGAAAAAGCGGATTTCCTATGACCCATTCACCACTACTTCCATCTCCAATCACCATACAGTGACTTGTGCAGTAGGACCCTTTCATACTGCAGAGCCGCTAAAACAGTGCTAAGGCACTGGTAGTTTTTGCAGTGCTTTAGTGGGGCTTTTCGGGCGCTAGTGGGCAGGTGACAACGGAATCTTAAAAAAATAAAAAAAAGACCAGTTTTGCAGCAATTTCAAAGCGCTTTGGAAGTGCTGCCCATTAATTTCAATGGGTAGGGTCATTTTGGGAGCGCTATATATAATGTTCATAACCCGCCCCAAAGATGCTGCTTGCATGACTGTTTCTAATGTCCCACAAGTGCACCACCCCAGTGTGAAAGCACTCATGCAAATAAATGGGAGGCAGTTTTCAGGCGCCATTTCTAGTGCTAAAATGTTTGAAAACTGCAAGGCCCAGACACGCTTGTTTATATCCTTCCAGCAGCGCCACTCCTCTCAAGCCGGTTTTCGATGAGAACAGACTGTGCCATGGAATGTCAGACCACAGATTGTACACTTCCCTCATAAACACGAGTATACACAGAACTCAGAGCACACACCGCTCCGGACTGCAGCCGTGTATGATGGAGTCCAGGCAGTGACATGGAGGCTTTTTCTTTTCTATGTAATGTGATTGCGGCCATTGTCTGGATACCTCGGGTGATATTGTATTTTTGCACATTGTATGTTATACAGACTGAAGTAACTGTGAATAGGTTGGAGGAGATCTGCCCGTCCTCACATGTATGAAAGTGCATTTTTGTAGTGAATTACATTTTTCTTATTGATTACTATTGGTGGAGTTACCACATCTACATTAGAAGTGTTGGTATTCGGACACATTGTAGGTTGCAGATTTCTCATTTGTCTCATCACACATTGTCACTAAGTGTAGGGCTCTATACATAGAATTATATTATACTATTTGTACTTCTATATCAGACTTCCTGCTGGCTGCTGGTTTTCATTTATTAGATTTTTTACAGTTGTTCATGTTTATTAGTGCAGATATTTCATTTTTTATATTTTTATATCCAGCTTTAGAGAACTGTCTGATATTGGTGATATAGAGGTAACAAATAGATTAAATATATATCCATTATTATTATTTGATTTATATAGTTTAGACATACACTATATTAACAAAAGTATTGGGACACCTGCCTTTACAAGCACATGAACTTTAATGGCACCCCAGTCTTACACACGATCAGATTTTCTGACGACCGTTCATCCGTTTTTTGTGGCATGCTAGTCTCATATCAAAAGTGAAGAGGTTACTCACCATACAGAAATTCTCGTCTGACAGAATACAACTTCAGAAGTGACGTAATGTGTTGAATAGTTTTTTATGTATTCTTTTGTTTCTGAGCATGCGTAGTCTTGCTCTTACAATGCTTTTTTGGACGAAAACCGTACTAATTAAACGAAAATCAGAGTTTACCTATGATAAAAATGTTATCAAATGCACCATACTAATGATCCAAAAATTGGCAGATTGTTCTTTCGGATGAAATTTTTACTTCCGATTTTCGTATCGTGTGTATGGGCCTTTAGTCCGTAGGGTTTAATATTGAGTTGGCCCACCCTTTGCAGCTATAACAGCTTCATCTTTTCTGGGAAGGCTGTCCACAAGGTTTAGGAGTGTATCTATTGGAATGTTTGACCATTCTTCCAAAAGCACAATTGTTAGGTCAGGCATTGATGTTGGATGGGAAGACCTGGCTCGCAGTCTCCGCTCAAATTCATCCCAAAGGTGTTGGGATAAAGCATGATAAAGCAGGGATATGTAAAAAAAACTCTCCAGTATCATATAGCCTTCACGATATTCATCTGTCTCCTTCTCCCATTACAAGACTCTGTGGAATTGGCTCCGCCACAAAGAGCCACAGAAGGCAGGTATAGTGTAATATAGTTTTATTTAAAAGAAAGCTGCACTTGCATATGTCCAATCAGTGGCGAAATTATAGGGGTCGCCGAGATCGCCTTGGCGACCGGGCCCCTTGCTGCAGGGGGCCCTTGAGGTCCCCCTGTACTATTTGATAGGAGGGGAGGCTGAGAGGAGCTCCCCCCAATCGTCAGCCGAACTGTAATCGGCACTGCGTCCTCACACACCTAAAGTGAAAGCAGTGTGTGCTGTGCTGTGCTGTGCTCTTTGTCTCCCCCTATAGTGCAGTACCGGCAGGAAGAAGGTACTGTAAATGTCTGACGTTTTTTTTTTCTAAGACTATCTACTGTATGTGTGTTTATATGTGTGTGCATGCATGTGTGTGTGTGGGGGGGTGCATGTGTGTGTGTGTGTGCATGCATGTGTGTGTGTGGGTGTGCATGCATGCATGTGTGTGGGGGTGTGCATGCATGCATGTGTGTGTGTGTGTGGGGGTGCATGCATGTGTGTGTGTGGGGGTGTGCATGCATGCATGTGTGTGTGGGTGTGCATGTGTCTGTGGGGGTGTGCATGCATGTGTGTGTGTGGGGGGGGGTGCATGAATGTGTGTGTGTGTGGGGGGGGAATGCATGTGTGTGTGTGGGGGTCTGCATGCATGCGTGTGTTTGTGGGGGGGGTGCATGCATGTGGTGTGGGGGGTGTGCATGCATGCATGTGGGTGTGGGTGTGCATGCATGTGTGTGTGGGGGGTGCATGCATGTGTGTGTGTGGGGGTGTGCATGCATGCATGTGTGAGGGTGTGCATGCATGCATGTGTGTGGGGGGGTGCATGCATGCATGTGTGTGGGGGGTGCATGCATGTGTGTGGGGGTGTTCATGCATGCATGTGGGGGTGTGGGGGTGTGCATGCATGTGTGTGTGGGTGTGCATGCATGCATGTGTGTGTGGGGGTGTGCATGCATGCATGTGTGTGGGGGGGTGTGCATGCATGCATGTGTGTGTGTGTGTGTGTGTGTGTGGGGGGCATGAATGTGTGTGTGGGGGGATGCATGTGTGTGTGGGGGTGTGCATGCATGCGTGTGGGGGGTGCATGCATGTGTATGGGGGTGTTCATGCATGCATGTGTGTGGGGGGGTGCATGCATGTGTGTGGGGGTGTTCATGCATGCATGTGGGGGTTTGGGGGTGTGCATGCATGTGTGTGTGGGTGTGCATGCATGCATGTGTGTGGGGGGGTGTGCATGCATGCATTTGTGTGTGTGTGTGGGGGGGGCATGAATGTGTGTGTGTGTGGGGGGGATGCATGTGTGTGTGGGGGTCTGCATGCATGCATGTGTGTGTGTGTGGGGGGGGTGCATGCATGTGTGTGTGGGGGTGTGCATGCATGCAGGTGGGTGTGGGTGTGCATGCATGTGTGTGTGTGTGGGGGTGCATGCATGTGTGTGGGGGGTGTGCATGCATGCGTGTGGGGGGTGCATGCATGTGTGTGGGGGTGTTCATGCATGCATGTGTGTGGGGGGGGTGCATGCATGTGTGTGTGGAGGTGTGCATGCATGCATGTGTGGGGGCGGGGTGCATGCATGTGTGTGGGGGTGTGCATGCATGTGTGTGTGGGGGTGTGCATGCATGTGTGTGTGGGGGTGTGCATGCATACATGTGTGTGTGGGGGTGTGCATGCATGCATGTGTGTGGGGGTGTGCATGCATGCATGTGTGTGGGGGGTGCATGCATGTGTGTGTGGGGGGTGCATGCATGTGTGTGTGGGGGTGTGCATGCATATGTGTGTGGGTGTGCGAGCGGGCGGTGGGGATTCACAGTGGCAGCATTTGGCACACCGGCAGCATTTGATGGGCACAGTGGCGGCATTTGATGGGCACAGTGGCAGCATTTCATGGGCACAGTGGCGACATTTGATGGTACAGTGGCGGCGTTTGATGGGCACAGTGGCAGCATTTGATGAGCACAGTGGTGGCGTTTGATGGTACAGTGGCTGCAACTGATGTTTTTATTTCAGAATTTTTCAGTTTGCTTGCGCCCCCCTAAAAATTTTGAGCACCAGCTGTCACTGGTTTATATGTGCATTTATTATATATATATATATATATATATATATATATATATATATAGTGTGTGTGTGTGTGTGTGTGTTTTTATATAAAAATGAATATGCAGCTACCCACTTGTGACTAGGCCCTGGTGTTCCAACATCGGGCTCGGAGGTCAGGGGGGCCCTCCATGGTTTCTTGCATCGGGGCCCTGAGGGTTCAAGTTACAATATGATACAAATGGTACAAAGGCAGCTCAAGGGTCTGTAGAATCGGTCCCCCACCACTGTGTGACTAGCGGCATGTGGCGTGTGCTCCAACTACCCGGCGGAAGTGGAGGGCTCCGGTCAGTTTGCGTGTCAAGCCTCTCTTCTATGCATTTCACGCTCTGTGCGTGTCATCACATTTCTGCTTGGAGCTTTCTGGCAGAAAAAAATGCAAAACTCTCCTAAACTCGTCTAAACTCTGTACAATAAACTCTCTATATGAAAGTTTTTTTCTGCCCAGGGGACTGACATTTTTTTAAGCCCAGTGTGCATGGAGCCTTAATGGAGTCTAAAGATGGAATCTAAAGACATTCTCATATTTCTATATTATTTATGTGGTTTAGATATAAAACTATCCCAGAATATTATTTTCTCATTCAGTCCTGTTATACTCACTGTAATTCCTTTATTCGGCTTGATGGACCCTCCAGATTGTTCCTATTCAGGTTCAGTGTCCTCAGTGTCTGGTTATTTCTTATTCCAGATGCCAGGTGGGGGCAGGAACTGTATGTCAGGTGAGTATTATCCAATCTGTAGAAGAAAAGTTACCAGAAGAAAATGAATTTCTCCCCCAAGAATGAATGTAACTACCATATTCTCTACATGAATGGAACTCATTTCTCTTTATTGGAATCATTAATATTAGATCACTTTATAAAACATGATTGATCATCTACAGTATTGGAGGATTTCTCTTTTTGTGGACAATGATTACTAAATGTGACATGAGAAGTGGATGAAGAATAAAGGGAAATTTGGGACTTTGAATGAAGCAATTGAATAGTGGAGGTATTTTAACCACTTGCTGATCAGCGTCTTGTCACACATAGCCCCTCCCCCACAGTTAGAATCACTCCCTAGGACACACTTACCCCTTACAGTGCCACCTAAAGGTTAACCCATTCACTGCCAGTCACATTTACACAGTAATCAATGCATTTTTAATCGCATTGATCGCTGTATAAATGTGAATGATCCCAAAATAGCGCCAATATTCATTGGTACTAGTTTTACTCAAATTATCACCCCCTTTGGAGCTACATTGGGCTAAATTTTATCTACTAGTTACTTATAACCCAATATTATAATTATACACATATTCAATATTTTTTTTCCCAGATAACCCTGCTTGATAAGCTACACATCATTATTATTTGTCCTATGGAGATTATGCTTACATTTAGCACTTCCTAACACTATCTGGTGCTGCATCCTGATATATTGCCACCTCAGCTCCCATTGCAAAGCTGTGCCCTCAGCTCACCCTGTTCCAGGTACCGTATGCCTCATTCGCTGTCTTGGTTGGTAAGTGTGGTTGATCCAACCACCCACATATAGTTAAGATCCATCTTTCTTGATATTCCCCCTCTCTTTTTAGAGTGTTTTTCATTATAATCATATATTCTTTAGGAATTCCTGTCGCATCTGCTCCTAATGCGTGGGCACACCCGCAAAACACGTCAAGCTCTGTTTGAGGCCACAATTACATCAAATGACATTTACCTACTATTTATCATGTTTGATGATGTTGCCATTATATTACTCAGTATATGTACACATACCATGTGAACACAGATGTCAGTATCGGGCATGTTGCCGTTGGCATTTGTATGCCATGCCATTTTATACATTTACATCAATACCATGTATTTGTCATGATTATGTGTTGATATGTATGTACTCATTCATCCATCATGTTTATGCCTTGTGCACGATTGTTTGTATTTACATGAAATCATTTTTCTATTGTTTTTATATCCATGATAATAAAAAAATTTTTATTGATTAAAATATCTCCACTATTCAATTGCTTCTGTCAGAGAAGGGCTGCGCGGGCACATTTGCACGCACCTGCACACACGTGCGCACCTATGCATACGCGCACACGCTTGCGCACTAGTGCCGCATGAAATGCCATCTTTGGCGTGTACATGTGCACACGTTCAGTGATGTTTGTAGCACTAACAGACTATTTTTTTTAAATCAGATCATTTTTATTGAAAACAAAAAACAAACATACAGAAAAAACAAAAATAAAAAATAAACATAACAAAAAAGTACAACTTTTTTGTCACAGATTGCAATCCAAAGCAGGTTATGTATATTCATGGGGACACATTGAAACCAATGTTGCTTGACCTTTCTGAACAATCTAATGTAATTATTACCAACCGCACTGTGTTAAAGGAATAATCAATAAAGAAATGATCCTGTGCTATGGTCATATTTTGTGTAGTTTTTTTGTTTGGTCTCTGTATTTGTCATATATGTCCTCTGTCATTTGTCTTCCCCCCCTTACTGCTTCCAGCTGTCTCAGAGCTGAGGAGCAGTGCGGGGAGTCGCTATCCCCTAACCAGTGGGGAGTGGTATAAATCAATCCAAAACTTTTTAACATTGTGCAAAACCAACTATGTACATTATCAGTACCTCTGCAGGCCAATGTGTTTTTATATGTGTTGTCTCTCATTAAACATATTTGTGCGGATGAGGTAATATGCCTTTCCCGTTTTCATTTAATCTGACTGTATTTACGTTTTCAGGTTCATGACAGATGTTTACCTGACATAGTAGCTGAGGCAGTCCTGCCCCCCAGGATTCTACTGTGGACCAAGCGCAGTGGTGCCAGTCCCGGGGTGTCTAGCCAGGGATCCCATATGTTTTCAAATTTATGAGGGCTTCCTCAGTGTTAGTGGGTTGTCTCTTCTGTGCCATTTGTGTAACTTCTTAGGCGTGAGGTACGTATGGTGAATAATAAATAGTTGGGTTAGTTTTTGGGGGGCGGATAGTGACACCTTAAGTACATTGTCTAGTATGGTATTCCATTCTTCGTCTGTAACGTGTCCTATATCCGCTCCCAAATCATCCCTGCAGCTCAAAGACATTACCTTGGAAAAATGACCAAGAAGTGAGGTGTATATAGAGGAGATTTGTCCCTTTCGGGATGATGACATAATTGCGTAAGCACCGCAGGCCTAGTGTCATGGTTTTGCAATAGAGTTGTCTGCTTACCTGTCTCCATGTGTTCATCTCTAGAGACCAGCCGACCATCACATGACTGCCTTTTTCATCCCTCCTCTGGCAGGGCTCCACCCTAGTTCCTATCACAGGACTCTATATTAACCTGTGCACTGCAGGCCAACCCTGCTAATCAACCTTTATGTGTTTGGCTTTCTGTTACCTGCCGTGTGCTCTTCTGTTGTTCTGTTACCGATTTTGGCGTGTCCCTGACTATCCCTGTTTGCCTGTGACCCTGAATTTCTGGTGTGTCCCTGACTATCCCTGGTTGCCTGTGACCCTGAACCTTTGGCGTGTACCTGGCTGTCCCTGTCTGCTTGTGGCCCTGACCTTGGCTATCCCTCACTATCCCTGTCCTCCTGCCTACTGTGGGTGTGAGCTGGGGGACCCTGGGGGTCGCGACCTGGAGCCAGTTGCAGCCCAGTCCATCCTCACCACTAGAGGCTCTGGTGAACACCAGCTGGCTCTTAGACTCCTCGCCCCAGAGAATCTTACGCTCTAACCCCGGTAGGATCTGTCTTGGTGTCCGGCGGCCCTGTCTTCCGTATCACCTTAACTCCTGTCCGCTGCAGTCAGCCATAGGGTCCACTACCTTGCGGTGCACTCCTGCTCCCTACGGTGTGCATCTGTCACCTAGCCTTGGGGTGACCTGACAGTTTGATCAGCCATGGACCCGGCTGACGTGCCGCTTCTGGCAGACGATCCTTTGCTAGGCATAGTTCGGAGACTCGAGACCCAGGAATCCAATCAGACTCAGGTGATGCGATTCCTTCAAGGTCTGGCTTCCCACTTCGAGCAGCTTCAGGCTTCCTTGGGAGCCCCGAACCCGCAGCCTCAAGTACCGCTAGCAGCTGCACCTATCGCACCAGTCGCATACACGCATTCATATTTACTGCCAGCTCCGTCCCGTTTCTCTGGGGACTCCAAGGCCTGCAGGGGCTTCCTCAGCCAATGCACCATTCATTTTGAGCTCCAGCCTCAAAACTTTTTGTCTGATCGGGGCAAAGGTTGCCTATATAATTTCCCTCCTCTCCAGTGAAGCTTTAGCTTGGGCTGCCCCCCTGTGGGAGAAAAATGATTCGGTGGTTTCCAGCCTGTCCGACTTCTTGAAGCTCTTTCGAAATATCTTCGAGGAGCCAGCTCGGGTTTCTTCTGCGGCTAGTGCCCTTTTATGCCTTTGCCAAGAATCTCGTTCAGTGGGACAATATGCACTTCAGTTCCGTATCCTCACGGCTGAGTTGAGCTGGAACAATGAGGCCCTGGTCACAACCTTTTTACATGGCCTCTCTGACTGAGTGAAGGACGAATTAGCAGGAAGAGCTATCCCCGCCGGTCTGGACAATGTAATTTCCTTATGCAATCTGATTGACATTGGTTTCCAGGAGAGGTCCTTAGAAAAAAGTCGCCAGCACCCCCTAGGTCCTAGTCAGCCTGAACTCCTTCCCCGTCGCCCTGTGGAGCATCCCCTGCCTGCTGAGGAACCAACGCAGCTGGCCCGGACCAGATTAACCCCAAAGAACGTGCTAGACGCAGAACTCTGGGCTTGTGTCTTTATTGTGGGGGCAAGGGTCATTTTCGTGACTCCTGCTCGCTTTCGTCCGGGAAACGCTCGGGTCTAATACATTTGGAAGGTGGAGTATTGGACCCAGAAACTTCACCTTCTCGTCTTCTTCTTCCCGTGTTCCTCCATGTAGGCACTTCTCCCCAATTGGTCCTAGCATATCTGGACTCCGGGGCTGCCGGCAATTTTATGGACTGGAGAACTGCTTCTTCTATGAAGCTTACCCTTTCTCCCCTCACTACACCACTGGTAGTCTCAGCTATTGATGGCACAGTGCTCCCAGGGGGCCCTATCCGTTTTCAGACGCTACCTATTAGGATGTCGGTAGGGATACTCCACCAGGAGTGGATTTCCTTCCTCATTCTACCCAAGGCCTCTACCCCCATTGTATTGGGCCTTCCTTGGCTACAGCTCCACTCTCTACATGTGGACTGGGTCTCTGGGCAGATCCTGGCTTGGGGTCCTTCGTGTTTATCGTCCTGTCTTCTCAAGGTGGCCCCCAAGGGGAAACTTTTGATTGCTACCACATCCGTATCGTCTGATCTTCCCACGGCTTACAGCGATTACCGGGATGTGTTCTGTAAGAAGTCTGCTGAGGTGCTTCCTTCCCACAGATCTTTTGATTGTGCTATTGATCTTGTCTCTGGAGCAACCCTTCCCAGGGGTCGTACCTACCCTCTGTCCATTCCAGAGACCCAGGCCATGTCTGAGTATGTTGCCGAGAATCTGGAGAGAGGTTTCATCCGGATATCCTCTTCGCCTGCAGAAGCAGGGTTCTTTTTCGTTGCCAAAAAGGATGGTACCCTCAGACCCTGCATCGACTATAGAGGTTTAAATGCAGTGACTATCAAAAACCGTTACCCCTTACCTCTAATATCTGAGCTGTTCGACAGGTTGAAGGGGGCTTCCATCTTCACCAAGTTGGATCTCAGAGGTGCATACAATCTCATTCGAATACGAGAGGGTGACGAATGGAAGACTGCATTTAACACCAGGGACGGGCATTACGAATACCTAGTTATGCCTTTTGGGTTGTGTAATGCTCCTGCTGTGTTCCAGAACTTTGTCAATGAAATCTTCAGAGATCTACTGTACCAGTTTGTTGTCATTTATCTGGATGACATTCTCATCTTTTCCGAAAATCTGCCTGCTCACAGAAACCATGTCCGCACCGTACTTCAGCGCCTTAGAGAGAATAATCTCTATGCCAAGATGGAGAAATGTTCCTTTGAATGTTCTGAGGTCCTGTTTATGGGATGTTTTGTTTCTAGTTTGGGTCTTCGTATGGATCCCGGAAAGGTCTCAGCCATTACCAACTGGCTCCTTCCCGCTAGCCTCAAGGCCACACAGCGCTTTCTTGGCTTCACAAATTATTACAGGCAGTTCATAAGGAATTACTCTTCCATTGCCGTGCCTATTATCGCTTTCACCAAGAAGGGTGTGAATGCTAAGGACTGGCCTCCCAAGGCGGTCTCCACGTTTCACGATCTCAAACAGGCGTTTGTCTCGGGACCTCTCTTGAGCAGACCAAATCCTGGGGACCCATTTTTTATCGAAGTAGACGCTTCTTCGATAGGGGTGGGAGCTGTGCTTCTTCAGCTCTTTGAGAAGAAACGTCAACCATGTGGATTCTTCTCCAAAAAATTCTCTCAGGCAGAGAGAAATTATGATTCCAAGGTGGCAGATCATGCTGGGTTCCTCCGATCTTTCCTTGCTCATCAGTCATCACTACTGGTGGCCTAATCTCCGCTCGGAGGTTAAAGACTACGTTAAGGCTTGTCACGTCTGTGCTCAGTCTAAATCTTCTACTCAAGCCCCTGCTGGCCTTCTCATGCCCTTGTCCATTCCTAAGGAGCCCTGGTATCATATCGCCATGGACTTTATCACTGATCTTCCACCGTCGGAGAATAATATGGCCATTTGGGTGGTGATCGATTGGTTCTCCAAGATGGCTCATTTTGTTCCTCTTCCTGGTCTCCCTTCTGCCCCTGCCTTGGTTCCCATTTTTGTACGGGAGATTTTCCGCCTTCATGGTGTTCCTTCCCATGTCGTTTCGGACAGGGGTGTGCAGTTTACTTCTCGTTTTTGAAGAGCCTTTTGCAAATCCCTCGACATAACCTTGGATTTTACCTCCTCTTACCATCCTCAATCCAATGGCCAGACTGAGAGGGTTAATCAGGAGTTGGAGGTCTTTCTCCGTACCTTGGTCTCGGCCCATCATGATGATTGGGCATCACTATTACCGTGGGCTGAGTTCTCCCACAATAATCATGTCAACGTCAGTTCTCAGAAAACACCCTTTGTCACTGTTTACGGAAGACATCCTCAACTTCCTCTTCCTATGACTTGTTCTTCTGACATTCCAGCTTTGGCTACTGTTCAGAAATCATTCAATTCCATGTGGGCTGACTTTCATGATTCTCTCCAGAAAGCTGCCAATAAATTCAAGAATTTTGCTGACCGTCGCAGAAGTAAGCCACCTTCTCTTATGCCAGGAGACAAGGTCTGGCTCCCCACCAGGAACATCAAACTCCGGGTTCCTTCTCTCAAATTTGCCCCAAGATTCATTGGTCCGTACACCATAACTTCTAAACTGAACCCGGTTTGTTTCAAGCTCCAGATTCCCAAAAGTCTCAAAATCTCTAACTCCTTCCATGTTGCCCTTCTGAAGCCTTTAGTCCTCAATAAGTTCTCTCTTCCTTTCTCTACCGTAGCACCGGTCTCTGAGGATAATCAGGAGTATGAGATTTTGGACTCCAGACTCTGTAGAGGCATTCTCCAGTACCTCGTGCACTGGAAAGAGTTTGGTCCTGAGGAGAGGTCGTGGATTTCGGCTTCCGAGGTCTTTGCACCTTGTCTGTTGAGGAGGTTTCATTTGAAGTTCCCCTCTAAACCTGGTCCCAGGCGGGGAAGGGGGAGGCCTCGTACGAGGGGGGGTACGGTCATGGTTTTGCAATAGAGTTGTCTGCTTACCTGTCTCCATGTGTTCATCTCTAGAGACCAGCCGACCATCACCTGACTGCTTTTATCATCCCTCCTCTGACAGGGCTCCACCCTAGTTCCTATCACAGGACTCTATATTAACCTGTGCACTGCAGGCCAACCCTGCTGATCAACCTTTGTGTGTTTGGCTTTCTGTTACCTGCCGTGTGGTCTTCTGTTGTTCTGTTACCGACTTTGGCGTGTCCCTGACTATCCCTGTTTGCCTGTGACCCTGACTTTCTGGCGTGCCCCTGACTATCCCTGGTTGCCTGTGACCCTGAACCTTTGGCGTGTACCTGTCTGTCCCTGTCTGCTTGTGGCCTGACCTTGGCTATCCCTCACTATCCCTGTCCTCCTGCCTACTGTGGGTGTGAGCTGGGGGACCCTGGGGGTCGCGACCTGGAGCCCGTTGCAGCCCAGTCCATCCTCACCACTAGAGGCTCTGGTGAACACCAGCTGGCTCTTAGACTCCGCGCCCCAGGGAATCTTATGCTCTAACCTCGGTAGGATCTGTCTTGGTGTCTGGCGGCCCTGTCTTCCGTATCACCTTAACTCCTGTCCGCTGCAGTCAGCCATAGGGTCCACTACCTTGCGGTGCACTCCTGCTCCCTACGGTGTGCATCTGTCACCTAGCCTCGGGGTGACCTGACACCTAGTTAGCTCCCAACATGACAGTGTAGCTTGTGCTGCTATCGCATGCCTAAGTTGAAGGTACTGAAAAAATGAGGAGTTCGGCAGATTAAATTCCTCATGCAGTGATTGGAAGTCCTGGAGTACACCTCCACAATATAGTTGTGGAATATAGTTTACTCTGCTCTTTGACCAATTAGTAAAATGTTGTAGTTTGTTTAACTCCAGGTAGTTATGGTTATAACATATACGCAACCAATTTGTGTACCCTTCATATTGCATGTGTTTGGTTTTATTCCATATCTTATCAATGAGAGTCATCGTGGGGTATTGGGTTCGTTTTCTAAATTCACCTGCCTCTATGCACTCCACAAGTCCATCATCAGACATCTGTGTACGGACGATGTTCCTAATAGGATCAGAGGGCTCGGGTTGAAGCCAGCCCGTTAAATGCTGTAGCTGGGCAGCTATAAAATAATAGAATGGGTTCGGTACCGCTAGTCCGCCCGAGACCTTTGCTTCCTGCAAGGTTTCCAATTTTATACTTGGAACCTGCTTCCTCCATATTAATGCACGTTACAGGGTGTTACATCTCCTAAACACGTGAATGGGGATCCATAGAGGGGCATTGTGGAGTGCATATAGTATTTGCGGGTTCCAGACCATTTTTATCAAGTTACAGCGACCAACCACAGAAAGTGGTAGTTTAATCCAGCTGGTCGTTTTGTCTTGGAACTTTTTAAACAGTGGGTCTATGTTCAGTTTTATATAGTGGGCTAAGTTAGGGTGGATAGTAATTTCCAAGTATTTAAACTTTTCTACTATTTTAATCAGTCTAGCCGTCTGTGGGAGGAGGTCTGTCAATGGGTCTAGGGGTAGGATCGTCGACTTGTCCCAATTTATGGTAAATCCAGAGAAGGCACCAAATGTCTGTAGGAGTTCCAAAAGTTTAATCAGGGAGTTAAACATAGGAACAGTAGTGTGTCATCAGCGTATAGTGCCAATTTATCCTCAGAGTCCCCCCGCCTGAATCCCACTATGTCCGAGTTCCCCCTTATGGCTGCTGCCAGGGGCTCAATAGCCAGAGCAAAGAGTAGGGGAGATAGGGGGCAGCCTTGCCTTGTCCCCCTAAACAAGTCAAAGGAGGGAGACAAAGTGTTATTTATCCTGATGCATGCTTTTGGCTCTTTGTATAGTAGTTTAATCCAGTAGATGATATTTTCTCCCAAATTAAGTCTTTCCAGTACCTTCCATAAGTATCCCCACTCAACACTATCAAACGCCTTAGCGGCATCTAGCGAAAGGATAGCTCTTTGACCTTGGTTATCTGTGGGTATTTGCATGTTAAGATATAGGCGGTGTAGGTTATTTGTCGTAGACCTGTTTGGTATGAAGCCGGATTGGTCCGGATGCACAAATTTAGTCACCACTTTAGAAAGTCTCATGGTTATGGTCTTAGTGAGAAGCTTTAGATCTGTGTTTAACAGCGAGATGGGTCTGTATGACTCCGGCTTATCAGAGTGTTTCCCTGGTTTCAGTATGACCACCACCACCTCTTCATACATAGATCTTGGCAAGGAACCTAAGTCAAATGCCTCTGTAAGTGTGTGGAGTAACTCCGGTAGGAGTATTCTGCAAAATTTTGTATATAATTCAATTAAGCCATTGTTACCTGGGGCCTTCGAATTTGGGAATGTGGCTAATGCAAGTTGGAGTTCTTCTAAAGTAAGGGGGGCATTTAAGAAATTCTTATCTGCTTCCTGAAGCTGAGGCAGGGTGACCGAGTCTAAGAATCGCGTTAGCTCTTCCATGGGATAAGATACCTTGGATGAGTATAAGTCTTGGTAAAAGGAGCTGAACTCCTTAAGGATGGAGGGTGTATCAGTGACTGTTGATGGTAATGATGTTGCAATGCTGTGTATAGCCTGGGGTGGTTGTTGTGACCTAGCTATCATGGACAGCATATGGCCATTTTTTTCTCCCTCTTCAAAGTAGGTTTGGGATGTAAAGAATCTTTTATTCTTAGCTTGTTGTAGGTGTACAGTTTGGAATATTTTCTGCGCGTCCGACCATCGTCTCTCAAGTTCTGGCGTAGGAGTCTGCAGATATAATTCCTCCGCTTTCTCCACCGCCTGAGCAACATCTTTAGCCCTAGTCTACTGTTGGTTTTACTTTTGTAAATTTCTTTTATGCACATTGCTCTAATAAAGGCTTTTAGGGTGTCCCACACCACCCCAGGTGCAGCCGATTGTTTGTTAATTTCCAGAAAATATTTAATATGCAATTGCATATCATCCTTGTCAGTGAACAGCTGAAGTCAAAATGGGTTTTAAACTTCTGTAAATTTTGCTCTCTGTTTTTGCACAGCCGCTGAGAAATCTGGATATATTGATATTTTAGAGCCTTGTATCTCCATATCCACTTTCTGCCTGTCTTTGTAGTGTAGACGTTTCAGTAAGAATTGTCTGTCGTGGCCCCCCGGTGGTGGTGGTCTAGATGGAACCCTGTGTGCTCTTTCTACTGAGAAGAATGGAGTGAGGTTATTTTTACCAAAGGTATCAGCCAGCCAGTTTTCAATAAATTCAGTAGGATGTTTCCCTTCAGATTTTTCAGGCATACCGACTATGCGGATGTTTGACCTTCTCAGTCTATTTTCCATATCTTTGAGTCTAGCTGCTGTTTAATCAGTTTTAGTCGATATAATATGCATTTCTTGAGCAAGGGGGGTAATTCGTCCTCAATGGAGCTCACCCGTCCCTCTAAGGCAGTGGCCCTCTCCATGATTTTCTGCATGTCCTGCCTAATATGCAATAGGCCCTCTTTCATGCTTTTAACCTCTGCAGACAGTTCAGTAATAGAGGAGCCATAAGAATGTACTGCTGTTAATATTTCCTGCAATGAGGGCTCATTATACTCCATATCTGTCGGGCCAGCCATGTCAGGGGCAGGGGGAGGATGGTGTACTCCCTGCATTCCTCGAGGCTGTGGGCGCCATTTTCTCAGGCCCATGCTGTGTACTTTGTGGGGATTTTCCAGGGAGACCACTGCCATCCGTTTTAGCGGTATTGGAGGGCTGATTTTGCTGTCCATTTTTAGGGCTGCCTGGATTATGTGCAAACTGGCCGAGTTCGGCTGCTGCTGATGCATAGGATGCCTTTCCTTGGCGCTGTTGCAGTGGAGGTCCGCCATGTTGGGCCGGTCCGTCGGCAGGAAGGGCCTCCGGTTTTGTCTTAGACATGCCTGGGGTCCGATTTCGGCGACCGGGAGTCACAGAAGGGGTGGAGCGAAGATTACGGTCTATTTCTGCGGTTTGTAAGGCTCACAAAAGGATTCTGTGTGTCAGGATGCAGGAGCTGATGTGAGACACGTCTTCTCACATGAATGACCAAGCCACGCCCCACTAACAGACTATTTATACGTCCTTACTTCCAAACGTCCTTACAGCGTTTCCTGAAACTCCTGATTGTCGTTTGCCTGTATGCTGCTCCAGTTGACCCTACCCGGCTTGCTCCTGACTATCCTTGCTTATCTGCCTGCATCTGACCTCGGCCTGTTTTGACTACGTTCCTGCCTGCTCCTTCTGCTACCTCGCTGACAGCCTGTTGCCGAACCTGCCTGTACCTGAGACTACGTTCTTGCCTGCTCCTTCTGCTACCTTGCTGCCACCCTGTTGCCGAACCTGCCTGCACCTGACCCTGCTCCAGTGTCCACCTGCTTTGGACTTGGTTGCCTATGCTTCCAGTCCATCTGCCTGAGCTCCAGTTTCCTGTCTGATAGCTGTTCCTGGGTCCGTTCCAGTTCCTGCTTCAGTTCTGGGTCAGCTCCTCTACTAGCAACCTTACCAGGCACTCGTGTGACTCTGCACTCCTGCACTTCCTGTTTTCTCTATCTGGGGCCTCGAGTCAGAGGTGTAAGAAAGGCCTCCCTCTGCATACCAGACTCTACCACCAGGTATGTGACAGTACCAGAGTCCATGGAGAAAATCGCACAAGAATCATACACCCGACTTGAAGAACGAGTCCGCATGGAGCAACCTCTGCGATGGCAATGTTACCGCCAGAATAGGGATGAGCCGAACATCCTCATGAGCAGAACCTGCGAACAGACCTAAAGTTCATGTGAACTTTAGAACCCTATTAAAGTCTATGGGACTCGAACGTTCAAAATCAAAAGTGCTAATTTTAAAGGCTAATATGCAAGTTATTGTCATAAAAAGTGTTTGGGGACCTGGGTCCTGCCCCAGGGGACATGTATCAATGCAAAAAAAGTTTTAAAAACTGCAGTTTTTTCAGGAGCAGTGATTTTATTAATGCTTAAAGTGAAACAATAAAAGTGTAATGTTACTTTAAATTTCGTACCTGGGGGGTGTGTATAGTATGTCTGTAAAGGGGCGCATGTTTCCCGTGCTTAGAACTGTCCCTGCACAAAGTGTCATTTTTGCAGGAAAAAAAGCTATTTAAAATCACTTGCGGCTATAATGAATTGCCGGCTCCCGTAATTCAGAGAACAGTCATTGAAAGTCATTGATAAAAAAAAAGCGTTGGGTTTCCCCAAATTCAATTACCAGGCCCTTCAGGTCTGGTATGGATATTAAGGGGAACCCCGGGTCAAATAAAAAAAAAAATTACGTGGGGTTCCCCATAAATATCCATACCAGACCCTTCAGGAAAAGATGAGGGGACGAGAGAGCGCCCCCTCCTGAGCCGTACCAGGCCACATGCCCTCAACATTGGGAGGATGCTTTGGGGGTCTGTGACCCCTCAAAGCACCATGTCCCCATGTTGATGAGAAGGGTCTCATCCCCACAACCCTGGCCGTTCTGCGGGCAGGGGGGCTTATCAGAATCTGGAAGCCCCCTTTAACAAGGGGAACCCCAGATACCGCCCCCCCCCCTGTTTGAAATGGTAAGGGGGTACAAAAGTAACCCCTACCATTTCACAAAAAAAGTGTAAAAAATTGTTAAAAAACACACAGACACCATTGGGAAAAGTCCTTTATTAAAAATAAAAAAAAAATAAAAAAAGATTCCAGCGGTAGTAATCCACTCTTGCTATCCAGCGATGGGTGATCTCTTCTCCGGGGTCCAACGATGGCTTGGTGCTTTGAGGGGTCACAGACCCCCAAAGCATCCTCCCAATGTTGAGGGCATGTGGCCTGGTACGGTTCAGGAGAGGGGTCGCTCTCTTGTCCCCCCCTCTTTTCCTGCGGCCTGCCAGGTTGCGTGCTCGGGTAAGGGTCTGGTATGGATATTTATGGGGAACCCCACGTAATTTTTTTTTTCAGTTTGACCCGTTCCCCTTAATATCCATACCAGACCTGAAGGGCCTGGTAATTGAATTTGGGGGGAACCCCACGCTTTTTTAAATATTTTTTTATGTTCTCTGTATTACGGGAGCCGACAATTCATTATAGCCGCAAATTAAAAATAGCTTTTTTTCCTGCAAAAAATTACACTTTATGCAGGGACAGTTCTAAGCACGGGAAACATGCACCCCTTTACAGACATACTATACACACCCCCAGGTACAAAATTTAAAGGAATATTACACTTTTTTTTTTAACTTTGAAGTTTATTAATTTTCCAAGTTATACATAGAAAGGTTACAGAGGGAATAATACAGCAGTACATTCTATTATACTAATGGTATGTGTGTACCTCGATATATAGGTGTGTAAATCACATGTGTGTTGGTGTAGTTTTTTATAACAACTATGTTGACTAAAGTGGGTAACAACCTGAGCAAGAGAAAAAGAAGGCGGCGTGCGGGATGGCGGACGTGTAAAGGCAGAGCTCCGGTCCCCGTCTCCCGACCCGCGGCCCCTACTCAGCTAAACGAGCATCTCTAAGCACAGGAGCGACACCACTGACTGCCGGAATCACCCAGGCACCGTATGGGGAAGATTGGCTTCCAAAAAAGCATCTACAGAGGCTTTATCTCACCACCGCCATCGCGGCCTACTTCAGGTATGGAGCGCTTCCTATACAGGCCGCAATCCCCGGCCTCGAGTGACTCACTAGGCCTGATGCACGCTTCAAGACCACACGTGGCGCCACACAACTTGGCCGCGAAGGACAACAACTCCCAGCCACCCCAGCAATCCCAAAAGCCCCATCCTCCACACAAAACAGATGTAGTAACAGTAGAAGTGCTGGACATAAGGCTAAATTCACTTTTACATGACCTGACCCACAGCATTGCTAGGGAAGTGGGTAAAATAGCACATGAGCTACGAGGAGAAATTGATCAGCTAGGGGAACGCACTGACACCCTCGAAAACAAATTTGATGAATTAACCTAATATGTACATGTACTTGAAGAAGACAACGCCAACATGAAGCATACTGTCTCCCAACTTCAAATACAACAAGAAGATTTGGAGAACCACGAAAGACGCCAAAACTTACTTCTAGCACTATTTGTTACCCTAGCCCCTCACATCCCAGACATAGATTGTCATCTGGACAGGGCACACAGGTCTCTAGCTCCGAAACCACCGCCTAATGCAAACCTAAGGGACGTCATAGTCCGTTTCCACTTTTACGAAAGTAAAGAAGCATTGACAAATGCCACCCGCAACAAGTCACGTATTGAATTCAAGCAATCCAGAATCCAGATTTTCAGTGATTTATCTCCAATTACCCTAGCTAAAAGACGCAATTTTCGTCCGATCACCACACATCTACAAAACCATCAGATTCCATATCGCTGGGGATTCCCCTTTCGCCTGTCAGCAACCAAAGATGGCGTCCAATACTCCCTGAGGGATCTCTACGAGGGAGAATCCTTTATCTGCAACCTCGGTCTCCCACCATTACCCGAAGAGGAATTTCAGGCTCCAGTTCCAAACCTTAAACCACTTACCACCCCAGCCAAGATCTGGACCCCGGTCCAACGACGATCACAGAAAAACTTCTCTACTCCACAAAGGCCTAACTCCCACAGATTCCCGACCTGAAGATGGTCTCTCTGCTCAAGGATCGGCTTTTGCTTTTTACTCTCTGCACCAAGACCTGAGAATATGCCCTTAGGCCTTGAATACGGCCCTACTGAAAGGCGGCCATCTTCCCCTTGAAAAATTTGGGGAAATAAGCCTTCCATTTCCGAGATGAACTCCATCATCTACCAACCGCTGGAAAACTCATCTCCTTTTGTTGCTTCTCGGTTCCGTTACTTTAACTTTTCTACATGCCTACGTTTGCACTACTACTTACCTGAACCCGTGCAGTCCTACCTGTTTTTTTTACGCTGAGACGGGGACGCACGTCCCAACACCTGGTGACTCCTGAAGGTCGTCATGCGTTCCACTATAACCCATGGCTTTTTCCTGGGTAGCCTGAATTTTTTTAATTTTATTTATTATTTTTTATTATTTTATATTCAAACGAAATGTTTTGACTTTTTTATTTTTTCATCTTTTTTTTCCCCCCCTCTCCATGTTTTTTCTTATTTTTTCCCCATGTTTTTTCAATTTTTTTATCTTTTTCTCTGGCTTCTCAACTACATATATGGAAAGAATAAAACCGCGCTTACAACTAATCAAGCAATTATGAAAAACAGGCTGCTGCTCAAGGTGGGATACACACACTGGAACAATAATGGTAAAAAAGGAACAGCGCCAAATAATAATGATAAAAAACTACCCCAATAAGTGATCACTAGTGTATACCATCTAGCGAATATATACCCCACAACAGTATAAGATATACACCAAGGGATAGAATTGAAGTTCATATAATGGGCATATGAGCCTATATAAAAAGTCATATACAAGTTTGGTGGAGGGTTCATTTGCACATACTGCATATATAAGTCACCGCGGTGCAAGTCCTCTAATGTGTTTTGGATGCAGGCGGGGCCACCATCCATCCGTGCAGTGCATCATCATAACTCACCTGTGACATTGTTGCCATCATTGGACTTTTTATATAGGCTCATATCCCCATTATATCAACTTCAATTCTATCCCTTGGTGTATATCTTATACTGTTGTGGGGTATATATTCGCTAGATGGTATACACTAGTGATCACTTATTGGGGTAGTTTTTTATCATTATTATTTGGCGCTGTTCCTTTTTTACCATCAACTACATATATGTATTTTTTGAAAATACAATTTATAGGTCATCTTTTTTTTCACCAATATAAGGTAACTGCTGTTAAATGTTATTTTTTATATCAACTTCGGTTTACTTCTATTCCAAAATGTTATCACTTATGGTTGTTCACATACCTAAAGTTATTGTGTAGAATGGTTCACATGGCACTATCTAAACTTGCTAGAATATGGCTCTCAAGATATATTCATGTAATGTGAAGGGTCTAAACTCCATCAAGAAACGATGGCAAGCTCTGAAGGAGTTTAGAGCCTCTAATGCAGAGGTGATTATGATTCAGGAGCAATGGCGTCCCTAGGGGGGGGCAGAGGGGGCCCTGACCCCCCCAAAATGATGCTGTGCCCCACCATGTGCCCCCCCCCCAAAAAAAAAACATCAAAACAATTTATTTATTTTTTTTACAAAAAGGCAATGTCTTTTTGTTTGCATCCGTAGCAGATGCACCACATCTTACTCAGGCTGCCGCTGGAGTAACACAGTCTCTATTGAGAGGGCGAGTATTCTTCTAGCCTGGACGCGTGGGTAAGTGTGTGCACTGCAGTACACTGTAATCACTGAACTGCATTATCTCCATCCCTTCTCTCCCCCTTCTGTCCCTACCCCTCTCCTGTTCTTTCAAGACCTTCACAACTTACTTTCACTTTCAGTTAGGCAGGTAATAGACTATGCAAATTTCTTTCCTGCATCCACAGAGTGCAGGAAAGAAACTTGCATGATCCCCCCATTAACACAGACAGTGGTGACAGGGGAATATCCTTCCTGCCCAGCAATTGTATTCTCCCAACAAACAGTCATTATCACTAGTGGCTATAGCAACCACTAGTGATAATTTATTTATTACAGGATTTATATAGCGCCAACAGTTTACGCAGCGCTAAGAGTATCTGTCAGGCTGGTCATTCCCAATTTGATCGATCAACTTGGTATAATTCAGCCTGCTCATTAATGGTTCAAACCTCAACCAGCTGAGATTTAAACTGCCTATGGCTGGTCTTAGCACTTAGGCAGCCCATACATTGATCACTTTTTTCATTTAACTAGTAGGTTGCGTGAAAAAAAAAGAAATGATCCAATTCTCCCATCTACACATTATAGGTGGATGGGGGAATCCTTGCAGTGTGGACCAGTGGTGGAACTACCAGGGTTGCTGTCCTGGCTATTCACAGCGCTGGTCTCTGTCTCCATAGCAGCAGTGGCACATTGGAACCCAGTGCTGGTTACTTTATGGGGCTAATGTACAGGAGAGCCAGCACAATTTGTTATTAGAGATGGGCAGGGCATGTTCAAAATCCCACATGCCCGAGCCTGTCAGGAAGCCTACACTGCACGGCGCTAAGCACAAGCAGTGAGACATTTCCTGGTCCGCAGCTGCACAGGTCAGGAATGTCTCACTGCCTGCGATTAGCCGCGTGCAGTGTCGGCTTCCTGGCGGGATCTGGCAAGTGGGATTTCAAACACACCCGAGCCCATGTCTAATGGTTGTAGAGTAGACAGTTGACCTCCCTGCAGGTTGCTTAGCAGCAGTGCAGCCTTCTCTGACATGCTGATCGTGATGCAATCCAGGTGATGCTCCTAGTCAAATCCTAGTGTTAAATATCATAGTGATTTTATTGATCAAAGCCCACACCTTACAGGCATAGAGCCCACACCTTACAGGCATAGAGCCCACATGGCTGCTGAACATACGGTGGATGTGGTTGTACTCTTGATGCTAATAAATACTGTGTTTATTAGATCTGACTGGGAGCATCACCTGGATCACATCCCGATCAGCATGTCAACGGAGAAGGTTATACAACATTACTGCTGCTAGGTGACCAGCTGGGGGCTCGGCTCTCTACAACCAATAGTGCCAGCCTTCCCCTGCATGCACCCATAATGTCACCAGCACTAGGTCCTAATAGACTGCTGCCACTGCCAAGGACACAGATGCCAGACCAGCACTGTCAATAGCAGGGGCAGGACAGCAAGAGGAGGCTGGGGAACACCACAGTAGCAGAACACCAAGGCCCGGTGGCAAGACAACCTTTGCAACCCTGATAGTTCTCCCACTGCTTTGGACCCTTATATTTTCTTGGTATGCTGGTGACATATATCTCTTGTTTTCTGCCACCCTGGGGATCGTAGTAAAATTGCATTTTATAGTTGCCCCCCTACTTTTGTCCCTGTCCCCCCATGTGCCCCCCCTAAATATGAAAGCTGGAGACGCCACTGTTCAGGAGACGCACTTTAAATCTGAAGGATCTTTCAAATTTGCTTCCAAACATTTCCCAACGGCCTATACAGCCTTTGACCCCTCCGGTAAGGCAGGGGTAGCAATCCTAATTAAACGTTCCGGTCCTATACGGGTCTTCTCATCTAACTTAGATCCTCATGGGCGTTTTATTCTCCTGAATTGTAGTCACCTGAATACACATTTTTCCTTGGCAAATATTTACGCCCCCAATGTGGGACAAATTACCTTTCTGAATTCAGTTTTTGAAAAATTGCAACCCTTTTCCCAACCTTTTATGATATTAGGAGGCGATTTCAATGTGTACATGTCACCGACCAGAGATAGACAAGCCTTATTTCAAAACTCTCTGCAACCTGCTTCCCAGAAGCTATCAGCTTCTTTCCGCCAACTAACGAGGTCACATAACCTTTTTGATACATGGAGGGTTAAACATCCCACTCAAAAAAGCTATATTTTCTACTCTCATGCCCATAAATTATATTCCAGACTGGACCATTTTCTAATCACTGCCCCCCTCTTCCCTTATGTAATTTCATCTGAGATAAATCCTATCACCTGGTCGGACCATGCACCCATTGAACTCGATATAGTGTTAACGTCTACCACCACAAAATCCTGTCACTGGCGCCTTAACGAATCCATGCTGAAGAATCCATTATCTCATTCCCACCTAGAACAAAAACTGGTTGAATTTTTCCAAATAAATGAGGGATCGGTCTCAGAGATTTCCACTTTGTGGGAAGCCCACAAGGCCTTTTTTAGAGGCAAATGTATATCCACAGGCTCACGCTTAAAGCGAGACTCTGCAAAAATAAGAACCGACCTTCTTGCTCAGCTTCGTTACGCAGAAAAGAAACTCCTGGCTTCCCCCACGGTGAAAAAATTTAGAACTGTTACCTCATTCCGAAAAAAAATCAAATCACTTGACATGAACAAAATTTCTAAATCCATGCTATGGGCCAAACAAAAATGTTATGAATTTGCCAATAAGCCCCACACCATGCTGGTTAACAGACTAAAACCCCGACCTTTTCTTATCAATACCAGATCATTTAGTGCAACCGGACGGTACACCCACGTATTGCCCCATGACTATGACCAAAACGTTCGGCAGCTTCTACAATCAATTATACAACTGTTTAACCACTTGCCGACCGGCGCACGCCGATATACGTCGTCAGAATGGCACGGACAGGCAGGAGGGCGTATATACAAGTCCCTCCTTTCTGCCTGTCTGTGCCATCGGGAGCGCGCCGGAGCGGCGCGCTCCCGCGCCAGTCGGGACCCCCGTGAGTCCGGTCGCGGTCCCCGCGGACTCGATGGGCACGGGGACCCCCGCGATCGTCTCACGGGACGGCTGAACGGGGAGATGCCGAGATAAACAGCATCTCCCCATTCTGCCTAGCAACTAGTGACGCCGATCTCTGCTCCCTGTGATTGAAGCAGAGATCAGCATTCACTAGCTGACAGCCACGCCACCCCCACAGTAAGAAACACACCCCTAGGCATACTTAACCCTTACACTGCCCCCTTGTGGTTAACCTCTTCACTGCCAGTGTCATTTATACAGGAATCAATGCATTTAAATAGCATTGATTGCTGTATAAATGACAATGGTCCCAAAAATGTGTCAAAAATTTCCGATGTGTCCGCCATAATGTCGCAGTCACAAAAAAAATCGCAGATCGCCGCCATTACTAATAAAAAAAAATATTAATAAAAATGCTATAAAACTATCCCCTATTTTGTAAACGCTATAACTTCTGCGCAAACCGATCAATAATCGCTTATTGCGATTTTTTTTACCAAAAATATGTAGAAGAATACGTATCAGCCTAAACTGAGGGAAAAAAATGTTTTTTTATATATTTTTTGGGGATATTTATTATAGCAAAAAGTAAAAAATAATGCATTTTTTTCAAAATTGTCGCTCTATTTTTGTTTATAGCGCAAAAAATAAAAACCGCAGGGGCGATCAAATACCCCAAAAGAAAGCTCTATTTGTGGGAAAAAAAGGACGTCAATTTTGTTTGGGAGCCACGTCGCACGCCTGCGCAATTGTCAGTTAAAGCGACGCAGTGCCGAATCGCAAAAAGGGGCCTGGTCTTTTGGCTGCAAATTGGTCCGGACTGAAAGTGGTTAAGCTCAGACCCGAATACCCAATTTTCTCAAGCTAAATTTGAAGAATTCACGTCTTCCCTTATACTACCTAATCTCTCCACCGCACAGCTATCCATACTTAACTCCCCAATTGACACCAAAGAAATAACAGATGTGATCAAAAACCTACCGGCTCACAAGTCCCCAGGCCCGGACGGTCTCCCCTACACTTATTACAAGACCTTTCTACCAATTCTCAACCCTCATATACAAACCCTATACACATCCCTCCTTAAAGGTACCATTCCACACCCACAATTTATGCATGCCAATATAACAGTAATTCCCAAACCGGGTAAAGACCCAGCAATACCTGACAACTACCGTCCCATAGCTTTGCTAAACTCAGACTACAAAATTTTCAGCCAATAGACTATCCCCCATGCTAAAGACCTTAATTCACAAAGACCAAGTAGGATTTGTCCTGACGAGACATGCTGGAGACAACACTAGGAGAACCATTGACCTAATTGACTTAGTAACTAAAACCAAACAACCCACCATAGTATTAAAGCGGTTCTGCACACATTTCATTTAATAAATCTCTTTGCCTTCCAAATCAGGCAAAGAGTACTAAATGAAATGTTTTTTTTTTTTTTTTTTCACTTACCTTGTAATCGCTGACTTCCTGTCCTCTGTCTCTGCGGCGGTGGGCGGGGTCTCTGCGTCGATCGTCGTCACGCCGCACTGTCTCCTGGGATCTGGTGTCATTGATCCCAGGAGACAGTGCGGACATCTTCCGAAATCTCGCGAGATTTCGGTCACATCTTCCGAAATCTCGCGAGATTTCGGTCACATCTTCCGAAATCTCGCGAGATGTCGGCATTGTGGGCCAGCAACCCGGAAGAAAGGGGCCTGTGTGGTTTCAGGTGCCCACACGGAAGATGGAAGCCGGCATGAACTCGTTTTAAAACTACATATTGCGGAAGAAAAACGGCAGCATTAACATCAAGAAGTAAAACAAGTGAGTGATGAATATGCAAAGCGCATTACTGCACATTAGACCAAAAAAAACAAACATCTAAGACAGTGTAGAACCGCTTTAAGCTTAGATGCTCAAAAAGCTTCTGACCGTTTAAGTTGGCCATTTATGTTTGCGGTCTTAAAGAAATTTGGATTCTCTGGCCCCTTTATACAAGCCTTACATGCCCTATACTCCTTCCCCACATCCCAAGTCCAGATGACCTCCTACACATCACAAAGATTCACCCTTAGCAACTGCACCAGACAGGGTTGCCCATATCACCCCTACTGTTTATATTAAGCCTTGAACCACTTGCAGCAGCCATCAGAACCCATTCTGAAATACGGGGTGTTCCACTACGGGGACATGACTATAAACTGTCGCTTTTCACTGATGATATCTTATTGACTATTACCCGTCCTGATACCCACCTACCCCTCCTCCATAATATCCTATCCTCCTTTAGCACTATCTCAGGCTTTAAAATCAACCAGTCCAAAACAGAAGCTTTTCCCATTAACGTTCCTCCTGACTTAGTCTCCTCCCTACAGGCTACATTTAAATATAGATGGTGTACATCTTCGTTAAAATATTTAGGCATCCATCTAACCCCCTCCTACACCTCTCTTTACCAAGCCAATTTCTCCCCTATGTCCGCAGAAATAACAAGACTCTTAAATCTCTGGTCCTCCATTCCTATATCTCTCCTTGGCAGAATTAATGTCCCCAAAATGGCAATATTGCCTAAACTGCTTTATCTGTTTGAAACGCTTCCAATCTCAGTTCCGATGTCGCAGCTGAAAAATCTCCAGAGAAAGTGCCTGCAGTTTATTTGGAACAGCGGGTCCCATAGGATCGCCCAGTCGGTGGTGTTTGCCCTCGGGTCCAAAGGCGGCCTAGCTGCTCCAGATCTCATCAAATACTGCTACGCCTCGCACCTTAGGGCAATGACCACTTGGACCTCTAGAAAAGCTCCAAGCAGGTGGGCCAAAATAAAAAAGAGCATTGCTGCTCCAGTACACCTGTGCTATTTACTATGGCCAACTTCCAACAAATATATGCCCCAATTGAGGTCCCTTGGCCTAGCCCCGATGCTTTTTTCCCTATCTATTTGGAATAAATGTGCAGATCGATTTGCCCTTTCCTCAACATGCTCCCCACTCCGGAATGTCCTCTTTAATCCGGACATTCCGGATGGATTGTCATATATACGCACACTTCCATGGACACGAGCAGGGGTTTTTCAGCTGCGACATCTAGAACATCCGGCATCCCGTAAACTTTGTACCTTCAGTAAACTAAAGGAGAAACATGACCTCCCCGCATCTTTAGAATATTCATACTTGCAATTTAAGCATTATTTCCTCTCTAACTCCCCCTCTCTTACTTTAGAAAAACCTACAGCTTTTGAAATGTTATGTGCTGATGGCCCATATGAACCTAAATTAATCTCATCTATATATAAGATGCTACATGAAACCCCTTCCCTGACAGACTCGACACATAAATATATGAAGAAGTGGTCTCGACACTAAATCACCCGATTTCGCTAATAGATTGGGATAAAATATGGGAGTCTACCTCAAAAATCTCACGATGTGTAACTCAAAAGGAAACTGCCATCAAGATATTATTCTTTTGGTATAGAACCCCAGACATACTCCATGCTCAAAACTCATCTGTCCCCAACCTGTGCTGGAGATGTAGACAGTCTGTAGGCACCCATCTCCATATTTTTTGGGACTGTTCTATTCTTGACTTCTATTGGTCCGAGGTTCATAAACTATTACAGACGCTACTCTCCAGCACAATACAAAGAACCCCTATTCACTTCCTCCTGGGCCTCCCCTTTACAAAAACTTGGATCTTTCATACTACTGGCAGCAAAAAGAGCCATTCCTAGACAATGGCTATCCCCTCCCCCCCCCCCCCACCTTCCATCATCTCCTTACTATAATTACAGAAATACGCAGAATGGAACATATGACCGCAAAGATCGACGACAACTTACCCCTATTTCATAAGATTTGGAAGAATTGGGACGAATCAATATACCCCCTTGACTCCGATACCTCCCCCTCTTCTTAACTCCCATTAGTGTCAACCTCTGAACAACCTTCTATTTCGTTTTTACATAGATACACTGTTATTGCCCTGTTTGACTATCCTGATTTACATTGTAAATGGTCAATGTATGGATTCCCTACCTAAATGATCCACCTATGGAAGCAGCTGATGATAGACCATACATTTATCATTGCAGAATCCCACCTGTCAACTATTTTTTGTTGTACCATCCGAAGTTAAAATGCTATACTTTTCGTAAACTGTGATATGATGTAATTTATCTGTTATGTTATAAATAAACAATTTAAAAAAAAAAAAAGAGAAAACGAAAAAACGTAAATTTTCTGAGTTAGCGGTTCATTCAGCTTTGAAGTAGAAAAGATGTAGCTGGATAGCCGCACTCCAAATTATTCAACTTTATTTCAAAAGATATAATAAAATCATAGCATCTAGGCTTGTGTACAGACTAACTGCACAGCTGCTGACATGTTTCACACCGAACACGGTGCTTAGTCATAGCTAATGAGCAGAATATACATACAGAGCTATATATACACACACACAAGCAATTGAACAAATGAATAAAATATGTGTATAACGAGATAGCAATTAGGGAAGCACCTGTGAGCATCCAAAATCTGAAGGTAACATTTAAATGGATGGAAGGAAAATACCTTTCCTGGTGCCTCCATGGCAGCATACCAATGGTTAATGGCTCCGCCCCGATTAACCCACAGGACCACGTAACTCTATAAAAGAAAGAGTTGCTCCCCTCCTCAGGTATTCTTTTTCCTGTCCTCATTCCTGCAGGATCACAGTCCAGCCCTACCTCACCGTCATATGGTGCGACCATTGCAGGTTCATGCTCTCCTGCAGTATGGAGTCCCATTACTTGGGTTGCTAAATGCACCAGATAAGTATGGGAGCCCGTTTTTCTGTGGATCTTTTTGGGGTGCAGAGACTCAGGAGCATATCCTCTCCTCAATCTCCTGGCTGCCTATCCCAGAGCCTCCTGTCTGGATCCTTTAGTGCATACCTGTTTCTGCTCCAGCCAGACTGACATGCTGTGATTCCCTCCTCATGCTGGCTCCCAGACGATGGCCAGCAGCCGCAGTCTCTTCCTGCTTCCCCCCCCCCCCCGGCGTGTCCGGACGCTTCACGCGCGTCCCTGTGCACAATTTTGTCTTCTCGGGGGACAGGGGTACAGCGGAATGCACATGTGCAGTAGCACTTTGAAGCCAAACGGCGGCCATCTTGGTACACCCAAACCGAGACTTCCTATTTAAACAGCCTGCAAAATAATTTTAATCAGGCTGTCATTTGGAAAACACCTGCTAGTGTCTTCTCCACCCTCTGCCTCTCTCTCTCTCTCTCTAGTATGGAGCCTGACCAAGGTAGAGCTCTGAGGGGGTAATGTGTGTGTGTATGTGTGTATATATATATATATATATATATATATTTATTTATTTATTTTTATTTTCCCATCCTTAGCTGCCCCAGAGGTCATTATGCCGCATAATAAAAAAGATCCTCAAACACTCCACTAGGTAAGGGCTGCAACAAAGGTAAGTTTTAAAAAGAGCTTTCTCTGGGCTTTTGGAAATATCTCTGTGCTTTTATTTCCACAGCCCGCACCGAGAATTATCTCGAAGATCTTCCCACAGAGACTCTGCCGATAGGTTAAGAGGTCACTCACACTCATCCTCTGCGCATGCTTCCCGCAGCAGTCAGAGATCACCCCAACATGTTTCAAAGGTACAGCTGAGGAAAACTCATCAGTATTTGATTTTGCCTTTGTGAATCCATTTATTACCGCAGTAAAAGATGCGATTCAGTGGGAGGAAGACCCGGAGCCTCCCTCCAAAACCAAAAAAAAAAAATATTTTCCTCACCTGACCAAAAGGTTGCAAATTTCCCTCTGATGGATGAAATTAAGGAAGTGGTGACAGATGAGTGGTGGAAGGTGGACAAGAGACCCGTCGCCTACAACCGGCTTCTCAAGCTTTATCCGCTGGCAGAGGCAGACGCCCAACTCTTTGACTCCGTACCAACTGCGGACGCATTCGTCATGCGTTTAGCCAGGAACACAACGCTGCCGTTAGAGGATGCAGTCTCTTTCAGGGACCCCCTGTATCGCAGGATCGACTCAGATCTTAAAAAAGTGACAGGGGGAGCATGCAAACCAGCAGTGGCACTATCCTTGGTCTCCAGAGCCACTAAAATAGGAATGAATGAATGACTGAATCACCTCAGGGCGGACAATATCAAGACGGCCCTCAGGCGGGGCCTAGATCCAGACAGACTCATCAAAGCACTAGATGAATTAACTCATCAAAGCACTAGATGAATTAAAACTGGCCTCTGATTTTATGGCGGAAGCGGCCATCGATATTCTGAGGTGCTCCTCCAGGGATATGCTTTACTCCATCACAGCCAGAAGAGCATTATGGCTAAAGCCATGGTCAGCAGACCTATCTTCAAAGCAGTCATGGTGTCGCATCCCATACGATAGTAAGGCCCTGTTCGGCGAAAAGATGGACACTGCCATTACTCGGGTCACAAGTGGCCTTATCCCTCAGGATAGGAGGAGGAAAAGGAGATTCACTTCGCGACCAGCCACTCAGCAAAGTTCTAGGGATGCCAGATCATACCGTCCCGGTAAGGAGTACAGAAGGGGCTGGAGGGCTCACAAGCCACTTTCCTTAAATTGGGAAAACCTAAGGCCTCAACTTTAACGGTTGAGCGCCAGAAGTCTTCTTGACTCCTTTCCCACCCAAACCGTTCCAGTAGGAGCAAGACTCAGGTATTTTGCCCAGGTTTGGGTGGAAAGTCGCACGGACCCATGGGTAACCTCCACGGTCCAGCAAGGACACTTCTGGAGATCCACCTTTTTTTTCTTTCCAGCCCACTAAGAATCTGACCTCCCGAGAAAAGAGACAGGTCCTCTTTCAGTATATCCAAATACTCCTTCACCAACGGGCAGTTCTGCCAGTTCCCGACTCGGAAAGTCACTCTGGGTTCTATTCCCCAATCTTTTTAGTCCCCAAGAAATGAGGAGGTTGGAGGCCTGTTCTGGACCTGAAGAGGCTAAACCGTTACATACAGGTAGAGCATTTCAAGATGGAATCCCTGAGCACAGTAGATCTGTCAGTACAGCCAGGGGATTGGATGGTCTCTATAGACCTTCAGGATGCGTACCTTCACATCCCCATCCACCATCATTTTCAGCCTTTTCTCCGGTTCAAAGTGGGCAGTCTGCGCCTCCAGTTCCAATGTCTCCCATTTGGAATTTCATCAGCTCCCAGGACTTTCACCAAGGTTTTAGTGTCCATCCTGGCCCCCCTCCGGGACAAAGGGGTCAGGGTCCTGCATTACCTGGACGACATCCTAATCACATGCCTGACGAAGGGGCCCTGCTCGGCTCCGAAACGTTGCACTATTCCCATATTGTGATCATGCAATAAACCACTCCTTTTGGACGCTATTTGTGTCGCTCCATGGTGTGCTGGCAAACATCTTTCTACTGTGATTTGAATCAGTATCCAGCTGGTTGTTGCTACAGAACCCAAAACTGTGAGCATTTCCAGGAACGTGTGCGATTGGAAAATGAAGTCCGACATCCTAATCCTGTCTCAACACAGAGAAACTCTGGAGGCACAGGTGCAGCTAGTCCTGAACACTTTGTCCAGTTTCGGGTGGCTTATCAACTATGCAAAGAGTCAGTTGAGGCCTACCCAGAAGATGACATACCTGGGATCTCTATTCAATACCCCAGAGAAGGCTGTGTCTCTTCCACCAGAAAAGATCCCGATTTTGATCCAGAAGGTGAAGCAGGCGTAAGGAAGTCACTCTATGTCAGCATCAGATTGTCTGAGCCTCCTAGGGTCCCTTTCATCCTGTATACCAATGGTGAAGTGGGCCAGGTGGCACCTGCGAGACTTCCAGGCGGGGTTTCTGGCGCAGTGGAGAAGGAAGCACCTGGGACAATTAATATTCATCACCTTTTCAATGAAGTCCAGCCCCTGGTGGTGGACAAGACCACCCAACCTTCTTGTTCACCGTTCCCTGGGGCCCATCTCATGGTCCGTCCTTACTTCGGATGCAAGTCAGCTAGGATGGGGGGCACACTTCCAAGACCTGCTAGTGCAAGAGAGGTGGCGATTCAATGCAGAAGGGATGATTTCCAACATCCTAGAGTTAAGGGCAGCATGGATGGCAATCTTACATCTGGCCCCACTGCTCAGGGGCAGGTCCATATTGCTCCAAATGGAAAACAGAGCGGCAGTGGCCTATGTTCTGAACCCAGGGGGAATGCGCAGGTTCCTAGCCAGCGAGGTAGCCCCAATTATATCCTGGGCCGAGAAAAACTTGATCGATTTCCGGGCCGCTTACATCCCAGCCCCCGAGAATCAGCTAGCCGATCGCCTCTTAAGGTCCTTCAACAACAACTTCGGTTGGTCACTGAATCCGCAAGTCTTCCACTGGATATGCCAACAGTGGGCTACTCCCTAGATAGATCTTTTCACCTCCCTGCTTACCGGCAAGACTCCTCTGTTTTTTTACGAGGTTCCCATCTCCAAGGTCAGCAGGGGTGGATGCCCTGATCCAGCCCTGGAACTTCCAGAAGGGGTATGCATTTCTTCCGGTTCCCCTGATACTGAGGTTCCTCCAGCGACTGACATTAGAAAAAGTCACTATGCTGGCGGTCATCCCATACTGGCCGAGGAGACCATGGTTTCCACTTCTAATCAAGATGACTTTGCGCAATCCACTCCCGCTTCTCCACTCAGACAACCTCCTATCTCAAGGCGACTTCTTCCACCCGCATCCGGAGATCCTGGACTTGAGCAGAAGAGACTGGGCAGCCTAGGATGCTCACATAAAGTTGTACAGACCTTATTGCAAGCCAGGAAGTCATCTACCAATGCCACCTACTACAGGGTATGGAAGAAATTCACCCAGCTTGCTGAATCCAGCCAGTTCAATCCGCTGGATCCTGGAGTTCACAATATTCTACTCTTCTTGCAGTCGGGCCTGGACCTAGGCTTAGGTCTTAACACGCTGAAAGTTCAGGTTTCGGCCTTATCAGTCTTAACAGACACACGCTGGGCACTGGAGCCCCTAGTAGACCGTTCCCTAAAAGCAATGCTAAAGTTACGTCCTCCCAGGAGAACTCTTTACCCCAAGTGGGATCTGACAGTTGTCCTCAACGTCTTAGCCAGTCCACCCTTTGCACCCACTGAAGAATGTGCATTGGAGGATATTGCCTGGAAAACGACTTTTTGATCGCCATCACATCAGGATGCAGAGTATCAGAAATTCAAGCACTAGGAGCTAGAGAACCTTACGTCACGTTTTGCCAGACGGGTGGTTCTGAAGCCTATTCACCAGTTTGTCCGGAAGGTACCATCAGTTTAACATCTTAATCAAGAATGGGTTCTCCCGGCCTTCGGAGAAGATCCAACCTCTTCTAAACTACATGAGTCCCTGAGGCGTTATTTGGAGTTGACACAGCATTTACGCAAGGATCAACGTCTGTTCGTTATTCCCAAGGGGGCAAGGAAAGGAATGGCCAGCTGGATCGTGAATCTAATTCAGAGGGCTTATCGGGCTAGTGGTCTCCCAGTCCCAGTTGCGGTGAATGCTCACTCGACGCGGGGAATGGCTTCTTCCTGGCAGCTTTGGCGCGGGTCTCCCCTGAGACAATTTGTTGGTCATCCTTCAACACCTTCATGGCGCGGGTCTCCCCTGAGACAATTTGTTGGTCATCCTTCAACACCTTCATGTCGCACTATAACCTAGATCCAGCAGTCCTCACCTCCCGGGACTTTGGGAGAAAGACCTTAAAAATATCAACTCTGTAAAGTCTTTAAAAAAAATTATTATTGCAGTACCCTCCCTGTAAGCGAGTTATTTACCATTGGTATGCTGCCATGGAGGCACCAGGAAAACGGAAAATTGAATACTCACCTTTCCGTAATTTTCCTTTCCTGGTGCCTACCCATGGCAGCATACACCCTCCCTTCAATAATCCTTAATGTTCTGAAGACTAGTTACAAGAATACCTGAGGAGGGGAGCAACTCTTTCTTTTATAGAGTTACGTGGTCCTGTGGGTTAATCGGGGCGGAGCCATTAACCATTGGTATGCTGCCATGGGTAGGCACCAGGAAAGGAAAATTACGGAAAGGTGAGTATTCAATTTTCCGTTTTTTCACCTAAAACACTTAAATCAAGCTGACATGTTGAAAGCATACATAATGGTAATAGATAAATAACATGATGAATCTTATCTTTAGGTGAAGAGGTACAGGTGCAACCTAAAAAATAAATAAAAAATGACATATGTAAAAACATTTTTAATTTTGTATGTAAAAAATCGCACGCATCGGCAGACACACAGAAAAAAGAAAGAAACAAACTTTCAATGTGTGTGCATGCCGATGCATGGGGCTCATTGAATATCAGAACTGCCAGAGAAAAGCACAAATATTCCCTAAAAATTACACATCCCAAAAAAAGCTGCATAATATATAATATCTCATTATTGGATGTGTCTATTTAGGCCTTCTCCTATGATACAATGCATAGATAGGAAAGATAAAAAATAAATGTAGGAATAGACCAAATGAACAATCGAAACCGGATATTCTAAGGCTTAAGGCGAATTAAATGTGTATATCCTTATACCGACAGGTATGGGGAGCTGATGCAAGTACCCAGCTAGTTGATCACACACCTAACATAACATATCAGGTGTGTGATTATCAAAAGAATAACAAACATGTTTAATAGGATATTAATTAACACATAAAATACTGATATTCATAATCTCTGCAGCGAAAAATGCTGCAATATGTGCATACAGCCCTATTTAAAAAACAGTCTCAATCGAATAATTAGCCTGTCCTCAATGTAAAGCAAATATAATAAATGGGAAATAGTGAATAAACTCTGGCAGAAACATAATAAAATGAGCCCAGCAGAACCAGATGAAAAAATCTATCAGCACCGGACCGACAACCAGTCAAATAGGAGCCATACATATTGGCTTAATAAATATGGGAAATCCATATGTGGAGAATTCACTCATAAAAGAATGAAATGTCCCACTCAAAATTAAGGCCCATAGGCTGCCTCGTATGGAGATGGAAATGGAAATGTTTTTTTCATCTGGTTCTGCTGGGCTCATTTTATTATGTTTCTGACAGAATTTATTCACTATTTCCCATTTATTATATTTGCTTTACATTGAGGACAGGCTAATTATTCGATTGAGACTGTTTTTTAAATAGGGCTGTATGCACATATTGCAGCATTTTTCGCTGCAGAGATTATGAATATCAGTATTTTATGTGTTAATTAATATCCTATTAAACATGTTTGTTATTCTTTTGATAATCACACACCTGATATGTTATGTTAGGTGTGTGATCAACTAGCTGGGTACTTGCATCAGCTCCCCATACCTGTCGGTATAAGGATATACACATTTAATTCGCCTTAAGCCTTAGAATATCCGGTTTCGATCGTTCATTTGGTCTATTCCTACATTTATTTTTTATCTTTCCTATCTATGCATTGTATCATAGGAGAAGGCCTAAATAGCCACATCCAATATTGAGATATTTGCAATCTTACTATTATGCAGCTTTTTTTGGGATGTGTCATTTTTAGAGAATATTTGTGCTTTTCTCTGGCAGTTCTGATATTCAATGAGCCCCATGCATCGGCATGCACACACATTGAAAGTTTGTTTCTTTCTTTTTTCTGTGTGTCTGCCGATGCGTGCGATTTTTTACATACAAAATTAAAAATGTTTTTACATATGTCATTTTTTATTTATTTTTTAGGTTGCACCTGTACCTCTTCACCTAAAGATAAGATTCATCATGTTATTTATCTATTACCATTATGTATGCTTTCAACATGTCAGCTTGATTTAAGTGTTTTAGGTGAAAAAGGTATTTTCCTTCCATCCATTTAAATGTTACCTTCAGATTTTGGATGCTCACAGGTGCTTCCCTAATTGCTATCTCGTTATACACATATTTTATTCATTTGTTTAATTGCTTGTGTGTGTGTATATATAGCTCTGTATGTATATTCTGCTCATTAGCTATGACTAAGCACCGTGTTCGGTGTGAAACATGTCAGCAGCTGTGCAGTTAGTCTGTATACAAGCCTAGATGCTATGATTTTATTATATCTTTTGAAATAAAGTTGAATAATTTGGAGTGCGGCTATCCAGCTACATCTTTTCTACTTCAGTTCCTGTTGCAAACAGAGCCAGCACCCTGTGGGATTGTGGAGACAGCTGTTTTGGGAGAAGTCATTACCTTGGAGCGGTGATTCTTTGTATTTCATTCAGCTTTGAGTCTTGTTATTTGATAGGAGTGTAGGTATAAACTGGATAGTTGACAGGCAATCATACTTGTAGATTTAGGTAGTGGCATCATAAACTAGGTGCACAATGCTGAGATGCGTGTGTGCCTGTATATCATTTAGAATGCAAAGTAAAGAACATGAAATGAAGAACATAACGGGTATCATGAGTCTTTTTAGAGAAGGATTGTTCAAGATTTATTCATTCAAGCTATGTACTTCTGGGGTCTTTGATCCATTAGTCCCAGTTTCTATGAAAGTTCTTTGTGGCGAGATGAGCTTTGGAGAAGCTGTATTCCAGTTTGAAATTGTTGTTCAAGATAGTGATTACTTCTCGGATATCAGGGGATTGAGTATTTTTACATTTCCTTGCGAGTGCCAGCCTTGCGGCGATAAAGATATGGGTGGCTACGGTTTGAAATTTTTTAGGCCAGGAGGGGATCATCAGACCCAAGAGGAAGTCTATGGACGATAAGATAGTTGTTGCGCGGGTGGTTGAGTGTAGCATGTTCCGTATTTGGTTCCAAAAGTCTGTAAGACTTGAGCAGTCCCAGATATGAAAAAGAGTTCCTGGAAAACCACACCCTCTCCAACATAAGTGATAAACATTGGGGTAGATCTTGGCAAGTCTGCTGGGAGTATAGTACCAGTGTTGAAAGAGTTTCTGCAGGGATTCCCAGTGTGCAGTGCAATGCGAGAGTTTCGATGGCAAGGATAGGGCATTGTACCACAGATTATTTGGTGGAGCTGAGGGGATTTGCTCGGTCCATTTCAGGATTTGAGATTGAATTGGGTCTTCTGCAGATCGGGAGAGTATATTGTAGATATAGGAGATGCCCTTACGTGCGTGTTCACTTATGGTAAAATGTTTAAGCGTGGTATGCAGAATTCTGTCTTGTTTTGTCCATTGTAATTTGTTGAGTAGAGACCTGACCCTTAAGTAGATATACAAAGTTTTTGAAGAAATCCCGTAAGAGGCTTGGAGGTTTTCGAATGATTTTAGGTTGGATGTGGAGAAGATTTTTCCGAGATCATGAATACCTGCATCGATCCATGGATGTCTGGGAGAATGAGTGAGAGGGCTTGAGTTGGGATGTATCAATATGGAATGAGATATTCCTTTCGACATTTGAGGTATTGAGTTCCATACTCTCAGAGAGGCAGAGATTGTGTCCAATGGGAAATGTTTGGCGGTGGGTGTGAGAAGCGAGGCACCGAGGAGTAGTTTGGGCTCTCCGGTCAGTGCTACTGCTTCTATCTGGGCCCAATTGGAAGGGGTAGTTGTGTTCCACCAGGTTTTGAGCTGATCTAGAATGACTGCCTTATAATAGAGGTTTAGGCTGGGAGCCCCCAGTCCTCCCATATTTGTTGGGGTCATCAGAGTTTGTTTCTTGACTCTGGCCTTTTTGTGTTGCCAGATAAAAGAGTTAATAAGGGACTGGAGAGTTCGTAGGTGCATTGGAAGGAGTGGTATTGGAAAAGTATGAAAAACATATAGGATATGCGGTAGCAGAAACATTTTTGCTAAGACAGTCCTACCTGCCCAGGACACATAGGGGTGATTTATTTCACTAGATATTTTATTAAGCTTTTCTACTAGGGCTGCTAGGTTTATGCGCAGGAGACTTTTGCTGGGCATAAACGCTGTAGGAGTTTATAAAAGGACCTGAAGCGGTTCCCTCACAGACCGCTCTGACTAGAGCTGAAGCGCGGACGTCCTGCACCATGAAGCGCCGGTCTCCCAGTGGCCGTGAGTCCCTCCTTTGCCGCCTCCTTGAGAGGGCTGAGAAGGAGGGTGGAGAGGAATGGCTAATGAAATGCCTGGAGGAGGAGAGTACCTCTCCTCCGCCTCCCTTTACTCCTCCTGAGATGGAAGAAAGGCCGGCCTCAGGCGGGGGCGGTACAAGGCATCAACCTGACAGGAAGAAAAAAAGACAAAGAACAGCTGCTTCTTCCAGCGTGTCATGCAAGGAGAGGGCTGGCAGTGTAATACCTAAGAGCAGGGGCGTAACTAGAAATCACAGGGCCCCATAGCAAAATGTTGTTTGGGCCCCCCCCCCCAAAAAAAAAAAATTTGAACTGTGCAAAACAGATGACACTCTGACTCCCACTCCCTTGCTACCTCTTGTCCAGACTCCAGAGCCTCCTCATGTGCCGAAAACGATGTCCCTTCACAGGTGCGCTCCTGCGTTCTGCCAGCCAGCGGAGTGCTTCCTTACATCTCAGGTGTCACTGTCCCAAGCCAGCGGAGTGCCTCCTTACATCTCAGGTCCCCAGCCAGCGGAGTGTCTCCTTACATCTCAGGTCCCAAACCAGCGGAGTGCCTCCTTACATCTCAGGTGTCCCCAGCCAGCGGAGTTCCTCCTTACATCTCAGGTGTCCCCAGCCAGCGGAGTGCCTCCTTACATCTCAGGTGTCCCCAGCCAGCGGAGTGCCTCCTTACATCTCAGGTGTCCCCAGCCAGCGGAGTGCCTCCTTACATCTCAGGTGTCCCCAGCCAGCGGAGTGCCTCCTTACATCTCAAGTGTCCCTAGCCAGCGGAGTGCCTCCTTACATCTCAGGTGTCCCCAGCCAGCGGAGTGCCTCCTTACATCTCAGGTGTCCCCAGCCAGCGGAGTGCCTCCTTACATCTCAGGTGTCCCCAGCCAGCGGAGTGCCTCCTTACATCTCAAGTGTCCCCAGCCAGCGGAGTGCCTCCTTACATCTCAGGTGTCCCCAGCCAGCGGAGTGCCTCCTTACATCTCAGGTGTCCCCAGCCAGCGGAGTGCCTCCTTACATCTCAGGTGTCCCCAGCCAGCGGAGTGCCTCCTTACATCTCAGGTGTCCCCAGCCAGCGGAGTGCCTCCTTACATCTCAGGTGTCCCCAGCCAGCGGAGTGCCTCCTTACATCTCAGGTGTCCCCAGCCAGCGGAGTGCCTCCTTACATCTCATATGTCCCCAGCCAGCGGAGTTCCTCCTTACATCTCAGGTGTCCCCAGCCAGCGGAGTGCCTCCTTACATCTCAGGTGTCCCCATCCAGCGGAGTGCCTCCTTACATCTCAGGTGTCCCCAGCCAGCGGAGTGCCTCCTTACATCTCAGGTGTCCCCAGCCAGCGGAGTGCCTCCTTACATCTCAAGTGTCCCCAGCCAGCGGAGTTCCTCCTTACATCTCAGGTGTCCCCAGCCAGCGGAGTGCCTCCTTACATCTCAGGTGTCCCCAGCCAGCGCAGTGCCTCCTTACATCTCAGGTGTCCCCAGCCAGCGGAGTGCCTCCTTACATCTCAGGTGTCCCCAGCCAGCGGAGTGCCTCCTTACATCTCAAGTGTCCCCAGCCAGCGGAGTGCCTCCTTACATCTCAGGTGTCCCCAGCCAGCGGAGTGCCTCCTTACATCTCAGGTGTCCCCAGCCAGCGGAGTGCCTCCTTACATCTCAGGTGTCCCCAGCCAGCGGAGTGCCTCCTTACATCTCAAGTGTCCCCAGCCAGCCGAGTTCCTCCTTACATCTCAGGTGTCCCCAGCCAGCGGAGTGCCTCCTTACATCTCAGGTGTCCCCAGCCAGCGCAGTGCCTCCTTACATCTCAGGTGTCCCCAGCCAGCGGAGTGCCTCCTTACATCTCAGGCGTCCCCAGCCAGCGGAGTGCCTCCTTACATCTCAAGTGTCCCCAGCCAGCGGAGTGCCTCCTTACATCTCAGGTGTCCCCTGCCAGCGGAGTGCCTCCTTACATCTCAGGTGTCCCCAGCCAGCGGAGTGCCTCCTTACATCTCAGGTGTCCCCAGCCAGCGGAGTGCCTCCTTACATCTCAGGTGTCCCCAGCCAGCGGAGTGCCTCCTTACATCTCAGGTGTCCCCAGCCAGCGGAGTGCCTCCTTACATCTCAGGTGTCCCCAGCCAGCGGAGTGCCTCCTTACATTTCAGGTGCCCCCTACTCCACCCCTTGGATGACAGACAGACCAGGGGCGGGGGGTGGGTGGCTCCTTACATCTCAGGTGTCCCCAGCCAGCGGAGTGCCTCCTTACATCTCAGGTGTCCCCAGCCAGCGGAGTGCCTCCTTACATCTCAGGTGTCCCCAGCCAGCGGAGTGCCTCCTTACATCTCAAGTGTCCCCAGCCAGCGGAGTGCCTCCTTACATCTCAGGTGTCCCCAGCCAGCGGAGTGCCTCCTTACATCTCAGGTGTCCCCAGCCAGCGGAGTGCCTCCTTACATTTCAGGTGCCCCCTACCCCCCATGGGCCCCATTGGAGCCCTTCTATATACCAACTGCAGTGTCTCCCAGGGGGGAACAAAATAGAGGCGGAGCCGGCCGGCTACAATAGAAATTGAGCTGCGGCACCGCCCACTCTCCACCCCTTGGATGACAGACAGACCAGGGGCGGGGGGTGGGTGGCGCCACAGCTCTATTTCTACTGTAGCTAGGCAGGCTCCCTGTCTAACTCGTCTGGTCTTCGGGAAAATGGCGGCCGGCGGAGACAAAATCTCCGCCGGCCACGGACCTCTAGCGGCAGCAGCGGCAGCAGCGGCAGGGTAAAAGTAATATTTATTGTCAACTAGGATGGGGCCCTACTAGGCTGCGGGCCCCATAGCAAATGCATGGGTCACTATGGCGGTAGTTCCGCCACTGCCTAAGAGGGCTTCCTATGTGAAGGAGAGCAGCGCTACTCAGCCTTCTTCAGTGGAGCAGAGTGAGCAGCAGTCATTATACCAGGATGGTGAGAAATGTTTTATGCCTCAGAATGTTGGTATTTTAAATTTGGTGGAATCTTTATCTAAAGTGTTGCAACAATTTAAAGGGGCACATGCTAATGGTGCTGATGTTTATGATGATATTACTAATGATATGAGTTTGCAAAGGGCACAGTTACCTGGTGCAGATAAGGTTATTACAAAAGAGGCTTTTAAAACAAAAAGAGGTAATATTGGTGAAGTTTCAAGTGCACAGGGTGTTGGCGCTGCTTCTCAAGATTTTCAGAGAGCACAGGCATCTGGTGCGCATAATGAGAATAAAAATAATTTGGTTTATATTAATACTGACAATACGCAGACAGGGGCACATTTCTATGGTGCTATGGACAATAAGGTGAGTTGTTCGGAATATATGAATGAGGCTGGTACAGTTTGACAGAATGTTGGTGAGTCTGCCTCACAGGAGGAGAATAAAGGAAAATTTCCTTGTCTTAAAGGTTTTGAATCCAGCACGGTTTAACCCTCAATTGCCTCTCAATTCATTAGCTATGTCAGTTGGTGAGTCCTCTTTCAAGGAGCCCCTGCCATGTGCATTATCACCACTGGGCTTTCATCTGCATAAGACAGTTAAAGAAAGAATCTGGAGGGGTGAATTCATTGACATTTTGTCATTACTACCGGCCTCAAAGGAATTTTTGGCAAATTTGGAGAAGCAACATGGGGATAGGCCTGAAGAGGATAGGAGGAGGGCTATCCCTAGAACCTTTCAGAATTGGCTGCAGGCCTTCTGCATATATGCAGCAGTTATAGGTGAACAGTTCCCAGATAAATTTTCGGGTTTATTTCAGCATTTGGATATCATAGCGGAGGCCTTTCGCCATTTTGGGGGCTCCGCATGGTATACATACAATGAAAACTTTCGCCAAAAGCTGGCAGTGCACCCATCACTGCACTGGGGGTCAAAGGACGTTGGCTTATGGCTGAATCTTATGCTGCCAGCAAGACCCCAATTTAGTCAGAGATTGGCACCTAATGCGCAGGCCACGTTTCGCAAAGGCCTATGTTTTGCATTTAATGAAGGGCAATGCAAATTCTTAGCAAATTGTCGGTACAGGCATGAGTGCTCACACTGCAATGGGAGCCATTCGGCCAACAGGTGCTTTCTGAGATCAGCTGCCTCCTCTTTTCAATCACTTCCCAGAGACAATCATGGGAAAAGCAACGGCACCGGTGATTCTAGCAAGAATGCTCCCTTGGTTAGAATGCTACCCAGATCACAGGATGGCAGCTCTGCTAATTAAAGGCTTTAAGGATGGCTTCTTAGTGCCATCTTTTATGGGTTCAGGTTGTAAGTTTGTCAGGAACTTAAAATCTGCTACCACTTATGCTTCGGTGGTTCAGGACAAAATTTCCAAAGAGTTAGTGGAAGGAAGAATTTCTGGCCCATTTTCTAACCCTCCTTTCCAGAATTTTCGTCTTTCACCACTGGGGATAGTTCCTAAAAAAGAGAGTGGTAGCTATCGTATGATTCACCACTTGTCCTATCCTCCTGATGCATCATTAAATGATGAAGTATCAGAAGTATATGCACCAGTATGCTATTCCTCATTTGATGAAGCTTTATCAATGTTGAGACATTTCGGTCAAGGCTCTCTATTAGCAAAGGCGGATATTAAATCCGCCTTTCGCCTTTTGTCAGTGCACCCACAAGGTTTCAATTCATTAGGTTTTCAATTTCAAGGCCAGTTTTACTTTGATAGATGCTTGCCTATGGGCTTCGCACTGTCATGCTTCTATTTTGAAGCATTTTCCACTTTTTTGCACTGGGTGGCGTCGTCGAAATTCCCCAAAGGGTTTTTTTTACACTACCTGGATGATTTTTTATTTGTTGGTCCTGCCGTCTCCCCTACTTGTCTTGAGTCTTTAAATACCTTTTTTGACATTTGTGAGCATTTTGGTATTCCATTGGCTCGTGAGAAGACGGTCTTTCCAACCACTTCAATAGAGTTCCTGGGTATTACAATAGACTCATCCGTTATGGAATTCAGGCTTCCTCCCCTTAAAATAAACAAGATGAGACAATTGATCTCTTCTTTTGTATTTAGAAAGAAGGTTCTTTTAAAAGAAGCTCAGTCCTTGCTAGGCCTTTTGGCTTTTGCCGCCAGAATTATTCCTATGGCCAGGGTTTTCTCTAGAAGATTTTTTCTGGCTATCAGTGGTTTCAGGAGCCAAAATTCGCACATCCGTCTCTCTAAAAGCATAAAGGAAGACCTTAGGATCTGGGACCAATTTTTTGTGCGATTTTTAACGGTTCAGCGGTTTGGCAGTATGAGTTTATATCTAACAACCAGCTGGTTCGTCGGGCTTTGGAGCTTTCTTGAAAGGTCGGTGGCTCTCGGGTAAATGGCATAAAGAATGGTTGCAGAAGAATGTCCTACAGAACATCGTTCTTCTGGAACTATTCCCGGTTTTAGCTTCTGTGGTGGTTTGGCAGGATATTTTTCAAAATCGTAGGTTTCTGGTTCACACAGACAATAAAGGTGTTTTATTTGCAATAAATACTTTAGCCTCTAAATCTGAACCGGGATTGAAGCTCCTACGATTTCTTGTTTTACATTGTATGCGTTTCAATATTTGGTTAAAGGCAGAGTATATAGAAGGAGCACGTAATAACATTGCCGATGCTTTGTCTCGTTCACAGTTTGCGAAGTTTCGGGAGTTGGCCCCTTCGGCAGAACCGTACGGTTATCCTTGCCCGGATTTCCTCTGGGGCTTAATATGAACCTGATAACAGCCAACCTGAGAGAGTCGGTTTTGCAGAAAACTTGGTCGGATTACAATCTTTCATGGTCCAGATGGTGTTCTTTTTGCCAAGGGTTAGGTTTGGATGAGCTAAATGTGTCATCATATGTTGCTTTGTCTTTAACATCGTCACTTTTGCAATCTAATCTTAGCCCTGCATCGGTCAGCAAAATTTTAGCAGGCGTCCCATCTCGGTCACTCTATTGCTGGACCTTCTTGAAATCCTGCAAACAGTGTGCTCATCAGAATTTGAAACGCTTCTCTTTAGGGCAGCATTCTCTATTGCATTTTTTGGTGCTCTAAGGTTAGGTGAATTCACTGCCATAAATAGGAGATCCCTATCCTTTTTGCTTTTTTCACATGTCCTGCTATGTCAAGGATCCGTTCAACCTTTCATTTGTAGGTCCAAAACCAAAACGATAGGGAACGGTCAGTGGTTTTCTTTAGCTAGTTCTCCTAATGCAGCGATTTGCCCGGTATTACATGTTTCTAGGTATCTGTCGGTCAGACCTCATTCTGTTGGTTCGTTCTTTATACACCAAGACTTATCCTCATTGACCAGGTTTCAATTTTCATCCATTTTGGCATCATGCCTAAAACGTCTAAATCTGTCTGTTTTTTGTTTCTCTTTCCATTCGTTCAGGATTGGGGCGGCCACGACAGCCAACTCTTTGGGTTTTTCAGAAGATAGGTTGATGAGGATTGGTCGTTGGAATAGCAACAGATATAAGTTATATGTCCGCCCTGAGTTGCTAACAATGTGAATTTTCTCTTTTAAGATCCTCTACAGACAGTGGTATGGATAGTAGGTCACTCTTACGTTTTCTGGGCTGCCAAACATGCCGGAACTAGGATCTACTCATCCAATTTGGGTTTGGACAATAAGGACTTTCTGGTATTATGGTCAGGTGTTAGGGGCCTGAGATGGAAGGACCTTATGTTTCAATTAGAGTATTTATCCGATATGTGGCCGTCCCCTAATGTTTTAGTTATACATGCGGGAGCAAATGATATTGGTAAGATGGGTACTTGGGAATTGTTATGCAAAATGAAGCAGGACCTGCAGACTATCAATCTCATGTTTCCATCCACTATACTAGCATTTTCTGAAATGATTCCGCTGCTTTTGTGGTCACCCTTTGGCAAGCTTTTTTATCTAGATAAAATTAGAAGGCGGCTAAATAGGACAATTCACAGTTTTCTAATTTCACGTGGAGGTTTTTCCATTAGACATCTTGAGCTGGAAGGCTTTGTTCCAGGCTTATTCCGCGAGGATATGGTTCAATTATCCAAAATTTAGATATTTTCAACATGGGTCTACAAAGTTTAATCGAATCAGCCACGGTGGTGGGGGGGCTGCAGCCAATGGCTACGCCATTGGCTTCAGTCGGTGGGGAGTAGTCGTCCAGCATTGACTGGATGGACATCAATTCAATTTTGTTTAAATACATTTTAGCCAAGATGGCTTTATATTTATATTTTATTAAATTTGTAATTTGAGTTGCCCCCCATGGATAACACCGTGGCCATATTTAAACCCAATAAACTAATTTTCTTGTTATTTTCTGTGTTGTTTCATTTATTGAGGTATACCTTTGTTCTAGCCCATGAAAGGTCTTGCAATATGCTGGACCACCATGGGATAGCTCAAAGGGACCGTTTGTCTCTCCTCTCTAATTTACATTTACAGGTGCAGCATTAGAACGGTATCCCTGGGCAACCAGGAGAACAGGGGATTGGTGTGCAGCAGAAGCGGGCTGATTGGTCTGAATTGGCGGTTGCTAGCTCACGCTGTAGGAGTTTATAAAAGGACTTGGAGCGGTTTCCTCACAGACCGCTCTGACTAGAGCTGAAGCGCCCACCCACCCTCCCTATTTAAAAGTCATGATGTTGTCCAAAAGGGGGAGTAGTCGTCCAGCATTGACTGGATGGACATCAATTCAATTTTGTTTAAATACATTTTAGCCAAGATGGCTTTATATTTATATTTTATTAAATTTGTAATTTGAGTTGCCCCCCATGGATAACACCGTGGCCATATTTAAACCCAATAAACAAATTTTCTTGTTATTTTCTGTGTTGTTTCATTTATTGAGGTATACCTTTGTGCTAGCCCATGATTAGTTGGGGAGGTTTGGGGGAACATTTTCAGGGATATCGGTGCACGGTCTGACCATGTGATTACGCCAAAATGTGATTCTGAGGTGGACAATAAAGCTGTTTTATTTGTAAGAAAAAGGTTGATCCGAGATTATGAATTTCCAGGGTGGGAATAAAATGTGTAATCGCTTTCAACATCATGCATACACCTCCAGGGGTCATAGACATTTTCGTTGTCTATGAATGCGGAAAGAGCCGAGGTCCCTTTCCTGCCTGGGTTGGTGGAGTCTAGTGTGGGATCGGGGATGTCATTGAAATCGCCACAGATGATTAATGAGTCAATTTCATAAGGATGCAATTGGGCTTTTAGTTTTTTGTAAAAACATTTCTGGGAGATATTGAGTACATAAACATTTACTAGGGTTATTAGGTGGTTGTCGATGGTAGCGGATATAATTATAAATCTGCCCTCATCGTCCAGGTCTACTTGATGTAAGTTAAAGGCGATTTTGGAGCTGATGGCTATCATTACTCCACATTTCTTTTTGTTGTTGTTAGAGAAGAAATAATGGGAGTATTTTTTATGTGTACAGCTTGGCGGTTTGGAATTTGAAAAGTGCGTTTCTTGCACGCATAATATATCTGCCTGTTGGGAACATGCTTCTTTCCATAGGAGATTTCTTTTGAATGGGGAGTTGAGCCCTTTGGCATTAATGGATACGATATTGAGTGGCATGATGTCAAGTGACCTAGGACAGTGCGCAGGTGTCGAACGCGATCACAGTATGTACACAGTTGAGTATTACAAAGATCAGATATCAGGTAAACTTAATAGTGAAGATTTATAACAGACAGTCCGTTAGTTCTTGTTCGCTAGGCAGAGAAAAGGCAAACGTTACCGCCTAGATTGTACTGAACCTAAAGTATAAACAATCGTTGAAAGAAAATAACTTGTTCAAATAACAATAGTTACTAAAGAGCAAAAAGTATGCAAAATACAAACAAAACAAAAAATAAATAAAAATAAACTGTGGTATACTTGAGTTGAAAGTGAACACTGACGGGGGTGTGCTTAGCACACTCTAGTTTGGTGGGGAGGTGGAAACAAGTAGGTCGCCCAAGCAGGACATTTCATGCTGGGGACATTGATCTTAGAGTGGATGTTAGGCTTTGTGTGTTTTGTTAGGGTGATGTCAAGGGGGAGGAGATGAGGAGGCAGCTTGATTAACGAATCTGTGAGAAGTCGCAGGAATGGGTAATAGTCCCCAGTTAGTCAGTTTCTTGTATCTGTCTTTGGGGGATAAAATCGGGACGATTTTTTGCTGGTAGTTGACCAGAAGCTTGGTGGGGTATCCCCAACGATAAGTGATTTTGTTTTCTTGCAAGATTGATGTGACCGGGGTATATGCTCTTCGAAGTTCCATGGTAGCAGGGGACAGATCTGTAAAGAGAGATATTTTGGCATAGGGTGCTGGCAAGGGTCTGAGATTCCTGGCTGCATGGAGGATTTGTTCCTTGATATGAAAAAAAGTGGATTCTGGCTAGGACATCTCGGGGTGTATCTGCCGGCAGGTGGTCTGGTTTTGCGATTCTGTGTACACGGTCAATAAGCATGTCTTGGTGGGTGAGATTAGGGAGCAGGGTGATAAAGAGTTGTTGCAGGAATTTTTGGAGCTCAGTGGGTGGTACGGATTCAGGGATCCCTCTAAATTTTATGTTATTTCGTCTAGACCTGTCCTCGAGGTCTGCGGGCTTCATTTTTATCTTTTGGATCTCATCCGTGTGGTGATCGTGTGCATCAAGGAGCTCATTATGAGCTTTGCTCATTTCAGAGACGTGCTCTTCTGTCATGTTTGCCCTGTCCTCCAGGCAGTCAAGCCTGTCTTGTGCCTGGGATAGGGAGAGTTGCAGTTCCCTGTGCAGATCTTTTTGTAGGGTGAGCAGCATTGATTTTAACATGCTTTCTGAGACAGGATTGTCAGTCACCGGTATATTTGCCAGGATGGATAGAGGTGTGGTAGTAAAAGGCATGGGGCCTGGGTCATTCCCATGGTGTTTCTTAGCCTGGTGAGATTTGTGAGGAGAGTTGCAGGGAGATGTGGCAAGTCTCTTACCTCTATCCTGTTGTGCGTCTCCTGGGTCTATCGCTGGAGGGGGGAGACTGTCCATCTCCTCTGCTTCCCCTCTGTCTGTCAGCTCTGCACTCGCTGGGCAGCTTGGCTGAGTGCTGTGTGTGCGTCCATGTGCGGCAGAGCCCGGGTAATGGCCAGCGCAGCTGGCGTTATCTTGTGTCTGTCCCTGCTCCCTGAGGCTGAAGTATTCAGTTAGAAGGCGCGGTCGTGGCGGTGGATTACGCCTCCCTGGCATGCCGCTCGTTGTCCCTCTGCTTTCCCCTCTCTATCGGGGGAGAGAGGAGAAGCCTGTTGCGATGTAGTTGCTTTCAGTGCCTGCTGTGGAGCGGAGCTTGGGATCCAAGCCTCCATTACGCTCCACGGCTAGCCACGCCCCAGGAATATTACACTTTTATTGTTTCACTTTAAGCATTATTAAAATCACTGCTCCTGAAAAAACGTTAATTTTTAAAACTTTTTTTTTGCATTGATACATGTCCCCTGGGGCAGGACCCCTGTCCCCAAACACTTTGTATGACAATAACTTGCATATCGGCTTATAAAATTAGCACTTTAGATTTCTCCCATAGACTTTTACAGGGTGCTTGCGGCTTTTTCAAATTTGCCGCGAACACCCCAAATTGTTCGCTGTTCGGTAAACAGGCAATGTTCGAGTCGAACATGAGTTCGACTCAAACTCGAAGCTAATCCCTACTCCAGAACCCAGGGTTCCTGCACCGGAGAGTTTCACTGGTAACCGCAGTCAATTTTGGACATTTCGCAATGCTTGCGAACTCTACTTCACCGTGCAGCTACGCACTTTCTCCCTGGAAGTCACCAAAGTTGGGTTTGTCATCTCCCTACTAAAGGGCGAGCCCCAGTCATGAGCTCACCGCCTGCTGGAACAAGGAGCTGATTCTCTGAATTGCCTAAGCAACTTCTTTGACTCTATGGCTCAGCTCTATGAGGATCCCCAGCTGACTGCAACTGTAGAAGCAACATTACACACGCTTCAGCAAGGTCGCAGAGCGGCCGAGGACTATGCTTCTGATTTCAGGCGCTGGAGTTCCAATACCAGCCGATGCTGCTCTTCGCCATCAATTCCACATTGGTCTTTCTGAGCCTTTGAAGGGCGAGTTGGCCCGAGTTGGCGTTCCCCATTCTCTGGACACTTTAATTAATCTGGCCATCCAAATTGATCACCGGTTACGAGAACAGAGATCTGAAAGAGAGACAAAGCCATCCTGTCCAGCCTGGAAGTTGCCCCAAGTCTCCAACCCCAGCAGCCCGATGTCTTCTGCCCCTGCTGCACCCACACCTGATATCCCTGAACCTAAGCAGCTCGGCATGCTCCATCCCTCACTTTCCCCCGTCAACACCGACGACACAAAAACCTCTGTCTGTATTGTGGGAAACCAGCACATTATGTGAGATCATGTCCAGCCAAGATCTATAAAGGACAAACTATCTTCTCTGCCAGCATACCCATCCTGCCTCACCTGGCTCTTCCCATTGTATTACAACTTCTGGGAAGATATATTTCTGTTTCCGCACTAATTGACTCCGGTGCCTGTAGCAGTTTTATGGACTTATCTTTCATTACAAGGCACAAAATTCCTTTGCAGCCCAGGGACTCTCAGTACATCTGGCTGACGGGTCTGCCATTAAATCTGGACTAGTGACTCAAGAGACTATACCTTTACCTGTTGTCATAGCCGGTAATCACAAGGAACTGCTATGCCTGGATGCCATCGCATCTCCCCTGTTTCCTGTAATCCTTGGCATGCCATAGCTCCAGGCACATAACACTTTTATCAACTGGGCCAAGGAGGAAGTCAAGGTCACACTGCTTGCCGGAGTTCTCACCTGACCCGCCATCCTTGTTATAGCTGGACTCTGACGCAGAAACCCGATTATCTGTACCTGTTGCATAGCATGACTTTTTAGATATGTTCAGCAAAAAGGGAGCTGAGGCTCTCCCCCCTCATCGGCTGTATGACTGCCCGATCAAGCTCCTCCCTGGGGGCTGAGGTCCCTTTTGGAAGGATTTTCCTCTGTCGGAATTGGAGCTTGCCGCTCTGAAGGACAATATAGATGATAATCTAAAGAAAGGCTTCATTTGCCCCACTACTTCTCCGGCAGGAGCGGGTATCTTCTTTGTGGAGAAGAAAGATCATTCCCTTCATCCATGTATAGATTATTGTGAACTCAATAAAGTTACGTAAAAAAAAAACTTTATCCTCTGCCCTTGGTGCCTGAATTGTTCCAGAGGTTGGGAGCAGCAACCACATTTACAAAACTGGATCTCCGAGGGGCTTACAATTTGGTACGGATCCGGGAGGGAGATGAGTGGAAGATGGCTTTTCGCTCCCGATTCAGGCATTTTGAATATCTGGTGATGCCATTCGGCCTATGCAATGCCCCAGCCACATTCCAGCACTTCACTAATGACATTTTTCGTGATTATCTAGACTTGTTTGTTGTAGTGTATCTGGATAACATCTTAATTTTCTCTTCTTCCCTAGGCAGACTACGACAACACGGGCTATACGATAAACCAGAGAAGTGCGAGTTTGAGAGACAAAGCATCCAATTTTTGGGACTAATTCTCTCCACCAAAGGTGACAAGATGGACCCACAAAAGGTCACTGCCATTCTAGATTGGCCAGCCCCAGTGGACAAAAAAGGCATTCAATGCTTTGTCAGATTCTCAAACTTTTACCGAAAATTCATCAGGGATTGTTAGAAAAGTTTTAAATGTTTATTATGTGACTATTAGAAAAACCGTTACCCTGAGACTGATTGTTAAGATGACTTCTGAGAATGTTGTATTAACTTGCTTTATCGTTTGCTTTAACTAACTCTATAGTAAGTTGTATGATGATTAGGTTTCACCATATATGGTAGAACAAGACTGTACAGGAAACACTAATTAGCCAAATAAAGTACAATTTTGTACCAGGCACGCTATCTGTGTTTCCTCAAGCCAATAGAAGCGTTGAGGCTGTATTATTGTAGATATTAGGAGGGGGGATGTATTTCTTATTGTGTGATTCTTACTGCATCTTTTGGCTTGTAAGCATCATCCTTTTGTGTGACACATCTGAAATAAATTGTTTGCTTCTCAATACATCTGGAGTTCGACTGATAACAAGTGAAGAATAATCCTAACAGGATTTTCAGCCATCATATCTCCTATCACGCAACTGACAAAACAAGGCATCCATTTTCAGTGGTCCCATGATGCTCAAAAAGCTTTCAAAACTCTTAAAAAGCTATCCACTTCCGCACCAGTTCTGAGGCACCCCGACCCAGCATTACCCTACGTATTGGAAGTGGACGCATCAGAAACAGCAGTCAGAGCAGTTCTATCCCAAAGACAGGGACCCAAGGCCTTGTTATACCCTGTTGCCTTTTTCTCCCGCAAATTGTCAAACTCTGAAAGGAATTATGACATCGGGGATTGAGAACTCCTGGCCATTAAGAATGCATTAGAGGAGTGGAGATACCTCTTAAGCCCCATACACACGGTCGGACTTTTTCATGGATTCTGTCCGATCGGACAAGGTTGTTGAAAAATCAGACCATGTGTATGCACCATCGGACAGTGTTCGTCGGTTTGACCGACGGACAAAGTCTTATCTCCTGCTGGAAATCTTTGCCGTCAACACGGTCCGATCACACCAAATCCGATCGTGTGTACGGTTGTCCGACCGGACAAAGTGCCACGCATGCTCAGATCACATTACAAGACCAAAGCTATTGGCTACTAGCCTCTACGTAGTCCCGTCGTAGGCAACAAACGTCACCACGTTCAGAATGATCGGATTTTCCGACAACTTTGTCCGACCGTGTGTACGCAAAACCAACATCGGACAAAGTATGACGGACATGGTCCGACGGACCTGGTCCGCGGATTGTCCGACCGTGTGTATGGGGCTTTAGAATGAGCAGCGCACCCGATCCTAATCTATACGGATTACAAGAACCTGGAATACCTGAGGACTGCCAAAATACTCAAACCACGCCAGGCAAGATGGGCACTCTTCTTTTCCAGGTTCTCTTTCCATCTCACTTACAGGATGGGTTCTAAGAACACCAAACGTGATGCACTCTCTCCTATGTTTTGCAAGTCTGGGGAATCTGCACCGCCTGACACTATCCTGTCTTCTGAGAACTTTCTACTAATTCAGGTAGAAATGCTCTCACAAATTAAACAGGTTTCTGTGAATGTCTCTTCACCGCTGGGGATAACGTTGCAGGATGGTCTGCTGTGGCAAAAGGACAAAATATCCATACCAGAAAGTCTACGTGTTTCTGTCTTGGGATTGTGTCATGACCACAGGCTAGTGGACATTTTGGGATCAGTAAAACTGTTGAACTTGTGAAACGCACATTCTGGTGGCCTCAAGTTGAAAAGGACTGCAAGGGCTATGTAGAGTCCTGTACCATATGCAGTGCCGATCCTGACCTCCCTGGGGCCCTAAGCAAAATTCTGCCAAGGGGCCCTCTACTTGACCCGTGATGCCATGAGCTATGTAAACCATTTGCCATTGCCACACAGTCACACCTGACACTTCAGTGCTCCCAAAACAATCCTCCCTCCTTTAAACAAAACAGTCAAAGAATAAGTACAACAATATAGAACAGAATGAGGTCCCTAGAGAGCCTCCCCTTACATCAGGGTCCTCAGAGAGCCCCCCTTACATCAGGGTCCTCAGAGAGCCCCTCCTTACACCAAGGTCCCCAGAGAGCCCCCCTTACACAAGGGTCCCCAGACAGCCCCCCTTAAATCAGTGTCCTCAGAGAGTCTCCCCCTACATCAGGGTCCCCAGAGAGCCTCCCCCTACATTAGGGTCCCCAGAGAGCCTCCCCTTACATCAGGATCCCTAGAGAGCCTCCCCCTACATTAGGGTCCACAGAGAGCCCCCCCCCCTTACATCAGGGTCCCCAGAGAGACTCCCCCTACATTAGGGTCCCCAGAGAGCCCCCCTTTACATCAGGGTCCCTAGAGAGCCTCCCCCTACATTAGGGTCCCCAGAGAGCCTCCCCTACATTAGTGTCCCCAGAGAGCCTCCCCTTACATCAGGGTCCCCAGAGAGCCTCCCCTTACATCATGGTCCCCAGAGAGACTCCCCCTACATTAGGGTCCCCAGAGAGACTCCCCCCTACATTAGGGTCCCCAGAGAGCCCCCTTACATTAGGGTCCCTAGAGAGCCTCCCCCTACATTAGGGTCCCCAAAGAGCCTCCCCTTACATCAGGGTCCCCAGAGAGCCTCCCCCTACATTAGGGTCCCCAGAGAGCCCCCCCTTACATCAGGGTCCCTATAGAGCCTCCCACTACATCAGGATCTCCAGAGAGCCTCCCCTTACATCAGGGTCCCCAGAGAGTCCCCCTTAAATCAGTGCCCTTAGAGAGTCTCCCCCTACATCAGGGTCCCCAGAGAGCCTTCCCCTACATTAGGTTTCCCAGAGAGCATCCCTTTACATCAGAGTCCCCAGAGAGCCTCCCCTTACATCAGGGTCCCCAGAAAGCCCCTCCTTACATCAGGGTCTCCAGAGAGCCCCCCTTACATCAGTGTCCTCAGAGAGCCTCTCCTTACATCAGGGTCCCCAGTGAGCCTCCCTACTTACACCAGGGTCCCCAGAGGGTATCCCCCTACATCAGGGTCCCCAGAGAGCCTCCCCTTACACCAGGGTCCTCAGAGAGCCTCCCCTTACACCAGGGTCCCCAGAGAGCCTCCCCTTACACTAGGCTCCCCAGAGAGCCCCTCCTTACACCAGGGTCCTCAGAGAGCCCCTCCTTACACCAGGGTCCCCAGAGAGCCCCTCCTTACACCGGGTCCCCAGAGAGCCCCTCCTTACACCAGGGTCCCCAGAGAGCCCCTCCTTACACCATGGTCCCCAGAGAGCCCCTCCTTACACCATGGTCCCCAGAGAGCCCCTCCTTACACCAGGGTCTCCAGAGAGCCCCTCCTTACACCAGGGTCCCCAGAGAGCCCCCCCTTACACCAGGGTCCCCAGAGAGCCCCCCCTTACACCAGGGTCCTCAGAGAGCCTCCCTTTACACTAGGCTCCCCAGAGAGCCCCCCCTTACACCAGGGTCCTCAGAGAGCCCCTCCTTACACCAGGGTCCCCAGAGAGCCCCTCCTTACACCGGGTCCCCAGAGAGCCCCTCCTTACACCAGGGTCCCCAGAGAGCCCCTCCTTACACCATGGTCCCCAGAGAGCCCCTCCTTACACCATGGTCCCCAGAGAGCCCCTCCTTACACCAGGGTCTCCAGAGAGCCCCTCCTTACACAGGGTCCCCAGAGAGCCCCCCCTTACACCAGGGTCCCCAGAGAGCCCCCCCTTACACCAGGGTCCCCAGAGAGCCCCCCCTTACACCAGGGTCCTCAGAGAGCCTCCCCTTACACTAGGCTCCCCAGAGAGCCCCCCTCCTTACATCAGGGTCCTCAGAGAGCCCCTCCTTACACCAGGGTCCTCAGAGAGCCCCTCCTTACACCAGGGTCCCCAGAGAGCCCCCCCTTACACCAGGGTCCCCAGAGAGCCCCCCTTACACCAGGGTCCCCAGATAGCCCCCCCTTACACCAGGGTCCCCAGAGAGCCCCCCCTTACACCAGGGTCCCCAGAGAGTCCCCCCTTACACCAGGGTCCCCAGAGAGCCCCCCCTTACACCAGGGTCCCCAGAGATGCCCCCCCTTACACCATGGTCCCAAATGAGCCTCCCCTTACACAGGGTCCCCAGAGAGCCCCTCCTTACACAGGGTCCCCAGAGAGCCCCTCCTTACACAGGGTCCCCAGAGAGCCCCCCCTCTGACATTAGTGTCCCCAGGGGGCCCCCCCTCACATCAGTGTCCCCAGAGGGCCCCGTCCTTACATCAGTGTCCCCAGAGGGCCCCCGTCCTTACATCAGTGTCCCCAGAGGGCCCCGTCCTTACATCAGTGTCCCCAGAGGGCCCCCCTCTTACATTAGTGTCCCCAGAGGGCCCCCCTCTTACATCAGTGTCCCCAGAGGGCCCCCCTCTAACATCAGTGTCCCCAGAGGGCCCCCCTCTTACATTAGTGTCCCCAGAGGCCCCCTTCCTTACATTAGTGTCCCCAGAAAGCACCCCCCTCTTAAATTTGGGCCCCCAAACAGCTGACTCCCCCCCTTGCAGAGGTTCTCCTGTACCTGGCTGGTGGAGGTGGGAGGCGGCGATCGGCAGCTATATGGTGTCCACAGGCAGGGGGATCTCCCTGGGGCTAGTAGTTCTATCTCCGAATGTATACAGCGGAGAGGGGAGGGGCCTCTGACCCGGGCATCAGCAACAGTATTCAAGCAGAGTGAAAGGGAAACTGATACCTGCTGGGTCAGAGGCCCCTCCCTTCTCCTCTCCACTGTATACACTGAGAGTACTACAAACCCCAGGGAGATCCCGCCACCCATTCAGGCACCATAGAGCTGCCGATCGCCGCCTTCCACCTCCTCCCACCTCTCCTCACTGCACTCTAAATGGCCAGCAAGAGGTGCAGGGGGGATGCTGGGTCTTGGGGGCCCCCCCACAGCGGCGGGGCCCTAAGCAGCTTGCATAGTGTGCCTATAGGGCCGATCGGCTCTGACCATATGCATACAGAACAAGAACTATAAAACCAAAGCATGGGGTTTGCTGAAACTGCTATCAGTCCCGGAAAGACCCTGTAAGAATATTTCAATCGATTTTATTGTGGAACTTCCCCTTTAGCGAAATATAAAGCTCTAGTCCCCAATATACTGCGAGGTTGATGGCCAGGAACTCTGGCTCCTAGAAGGGGCATTCCAGGAGAGGTGGAGACAGAATGTCTACTGATGTCTGAATAAGTAAATTGGGTTAAGTAGGGTCTGAGGCAGCTTTCCATTCACCTATTGTTCAGTGTGTTAATGAATCCACCTATTATCTGCTACAGGATGTAATTACACTATTCATGTGTAGGGCACAGTTTTATTGTTAGGGGAATGCCCCTGGAAAATGAGTTAAGAAACCCCTTGCATGGGGAAGCATATAAAAGCCAGCTGTGACTAAATAAAGTGGTTAATTGACTCCCCGAACTGTGTGTCATCCAGTTACTGGGGGGTAAAAGGTGGCCATGGATAAGTTAGCACTTCCTCAGCTTCAATGATTTCCCAGCAGACTTGAGGATCCGCTACAGTGGTGGCAGCAGTGGGACTAAGGCCTTGCAGCAAGAGGAAGCAGCATTCATGCAAATTTGGTTACACAAATGAAGTGTGAATGGAGACAAACTATGCTGGATTAAAACAAGCAATGTTAAAGGATTTGCTGGAAGCAAGAGGGAAGATAGACAGCAATAAAACCAAAGCCATGCTGATTGCAGAACTGACCGAGGGGGATCGGGCACGCAGTATGTCTACAGAAACCATGAAGACCGAGTTTGACCAAGAAGTGAAACGCAGGCTAGCATTTTATGGAGAAAACCCCTCAACAGAGCTGGTACAGGCAACGTTAGCTGCCTTTATCACAGCGAGAGAAGAGCGGGAGAACCAACTCTGGCTGGCGGCTAACGAGTACACCGGCACCAGAGACAAGACTAAAAGTACCCCATGATGCCTTTAAAAGGTTTGTGGGGGGGGCGTGGCCGCGGCATGGATGTGTGAGGATTTGCAGAGACAGAGCTCCTTGAGCCCACAACACACAACGCGCCCGCAGCAGACTTTCTAAGGGTCTCACCGGCCCCAAACTATGCCAGCCAAGCGACGGACATCCCCACAGCCCCAGCGGACCCCGAGAAACCGGTCTGAATCCCTGGATTTATATTTTTCAGAGCCCCGCCGAACCGCTCCAGGGACATCCAAGATGGCGCCGGCCGGTAAATACAAGCCGCCACGTGCGGCGTCTCCTATCCCCTCTCCACAGCTGCCTTCCCCATCACTTCCACCTCCTACCTCCCCCGCCAGCCTAGCCTGCTCTGCCCCATCTGATGCCATGAACGAGGCGCTGGGTGACTCGGACCTGCGGGCCCACATTTTAGCCCTCCCCACTAAAGCAGACCTGGAGCTGTTTGCATCCAGGGTTGAGAAGGCCTTCAGACAAGACATAGAGGCACTGCAGGCAGACACAGCTCACATTGGGGGTAGAGTGGAAGATTTGGAAGCTCAATGGGAAGGGGTGACCCCTGCTTTGCAAGCCTTACAGGAACACTGTAAATCCCAAGACCACAGAATTAACTCCTTAATTGACCAGATGGATGATTTTGAGAACAGGAGTCACAGGGTTAATATACGCATCAGAGGCCTGCCTGAAGCCACGGGCCCCAGAGACATAATTCCCTCCCTGCAAGGTGTTTTTAAGCAGATCCTGGGCAACGCTGCACCTGACTACATTGAAATTGATAGGGCCCATAGGGCCCTGCGCCCACCATCTGATGACCCTGATAAACCCAGAGACATTATCTGCAAATTACATAAATACTCCCTAAAGGAAAGCATTATGTCTAAAGTGAGGGGAGTCCGCCATATTAAATAGACAGTGTTTTTGCGCTAAAGTGCATCAAATATTAAAGTGCTCTATAAATGCATCAAACAATAAAGTGCTATATAAATGTGTAATAAAACCAATCAATGGTCACCGCGTCGTGACTCAGAGGCTGATATTACACTAAGTGAGGTGAATCAATCATAGATATAAATACAGTGAAAAATATATAAACACTTCATATATATACAATCAATATTAAATAACATAAATAATAAAAGTGGATAAATATGGTAAAAACACTAGATCTCCAATCACATATAAAAACCATAGGAGGAATGAATGAATCAATAAATCAATCAATCGGTGAGTATAAAACGAGCCCGCAAACTAGTTCATACAAGAGATAGTGTGATAAAAGTGACACCCATAAGAAAAGCTCTATTAGTCTCTATAACACAGATATGTAAAGGTTCTTCCTTTCTCCAAACGTGAGGGGTGCTGGGTAGTGAGGGCCTGCTCATCAATAGTGCTCTTCAATAGTGCTCTCTAGCCTCTCACCTCTCTTAAGGTCAAAAATGGGCATCTAAAAGACCAACTGTGGCAATCTCCAGCTCTCAACTCCCCCGGATGGTTCCTAGTACAATCTGTCTCAAAGCAATGTGGTCCACAATCCGAGTCTCCACTTCCCCACAGCCGTATCACCAGAAATAGCCCTCCACTTGTAGGTATAAGGGTGTACCGCAATCCTGCAGTGATGGCTCACCCTCCGTGGGTGGTGAAATAATTGCCAAATGAGAAAAAGTGGAGAGAGGGACCCGATCGTGAAGTATATCAAACAAGTTTATTTATAAAAAAAGTAAATGCTTACATTGATAAAGGCAGCTAGATGAGTGTACGCGCGGTCTCCGTGTCAAACACTTCCGGTATCCTGACCAATCCCTACGCGTTACGTCACGTGACCTCGTGACTTCATCAGGGGATGCTGATTGGTTGCCTTAGGTTGTCTTTTATATGTGACAACCGGAAGTTACGTGGCGGCCATTTTGCCGTGGTCCGCGCATGTAAACAAAGCGCGGCCATTTTTCTGTGGTCTTACTGCGCTCTATACAGCGGATCTAATTGGAGTCCACTATTTCTTCTCTTAACAGTGATGTTTAGCATGTTCTATAATAAGAAATTGTCTCATGTGTACACAAAGACACACAAGGCTAAGTGAGCGCTCTGCGCAATTCATAAAATGTGGCTTAGTTATGTCAAACACCTAGAACCAGTACCAGAACCATTCATAAGTGGCACAGAGTAGTGGTGCAAAGGGCGGCCATAAAACTAAATGTACTGAGGGATAATATATTACTATTACTCTGGTCCATCGGGGAACGATCTCTGACAATTAGTAGATTGTCATGATGTAACCCTAATGTAGCCTCTTGAGGCAATGATCTAGTAAATCCCTATCTATGCATCTGTGGTCGAGAGATGGATAATTTAACCCAATATGCATAAACGGAAGCTAGGTTAGACCTATGAATATGTCAGTAAACTTGGCAATCAGTAAATTGACAACAACAATGACACCTAAAAATATATATATATATATATATAACAACAAAAAATTAATATACATGTCGATGTGAAAGTCACTCTAGTAACAACACCGAGTCCTGCCCCATGCTAATTACTGCATTAACAACAATCCAATGTCCATGATGGCTATAGAACTGTTAGTTAATATCAAAAAAAAGGGGGATCAAATAAAGAAGGTTAAAATTAAACAGTAAGGACTACAAGAACATATACTTTCTCATGAGTCCCCAAAACATCCCATCAATAAGGGATGAAGGAAGAATATACTACTATGTCAATAATGTATCATAAAAATTATGAAAATATTGGTACTGAATGTTAAAATGGATTAAAATTTGTATAAATATAAAAAATATAAAAATAGTGTTGAATGTTCCCAAACATAAAGTTATAAAACTGTATGTGGGATGTCTGTATTGCCCATATATGAGAAGTTGTCTTAGACCCACATCTTCCTACTAAGTGTGGTTTTGGATACCGAAAATGTCCTACAGGGCTTGTCGATATATATACAGTGTATAGAACCATACAGATATATTAGACGCAAAACATGATGTAAAAATGCATATATCAACACTATATAAAAATGTTCATAAAAATATATATCTATATATATATATATCTCTAAAATCTATGGATATACATAAAATATATAAAACATATAAAATACTCTGCACAATTTAAAAAAGTGTGCTGATGTGTCTATTGCACTAAAATATCTTGAAGCAGTAAATAGTGCCTCTAGACAGTGGATGACCTTGTAATCTCTGTGTGTGAGTGTCAGTATCTTCAAAAATTGCTTAAAAAGCAGTTTAGGTCGAACTCTACATTTAACCCCTTTTAAGCTTTTCTTATGGGTGTCACTTTTATCACACTATCTCTTGTATGAACTAGTTTGCGGACTCGTTTTATACTCACCGATTGATTTATTTATTGATTCATTCATTCCTCCTATGGTTTTTATATGTGATTGGAGATCTAGTGTTTTTACCATATTTATCCACTTTTATTATTTATGTTATTTAATATTGATTGTATATATATGAAGTGTTTATATATTTTTCACTGTATTTATATCTATGATTGATTCACCTCACTTAGTGTAATATCAGCCTCTGAGTCACGACGCGGTGATCATTGATTGGTTTTATTACACATTTATATAGCACTTTATTGTTTGATGCATTTATAGAGCACTTTAATATTTGATGCACTTTAGCGCAAAAACACTGTCTATTTATTTTGATTCACGGGTTAGCGTCTACTCTTAGTTTTTGCAGCTTGTTTTAGGATTTGTTCCACTTTTAGCATCAGAACGTTCACATTTTAGATCACTTCTATTTATTATTTATTTGGATTCATCTATTTTAGTATCTAGTTCATTTATCAGCGCAAAGGACACCCACACATATTTCTGTACAGTCCGCCATATTGATTTCCATGGTGCCCAACTGTCCTTCTTCCTGGACCTATACAGACGCACGCTGATGCAGCGCCGGGCCCTTAAGCCCCTACTAGAGGCACTACAGGATGCACAGCTGACCTACAGATGGGGTTTCCCGTTCCAGCTCTCAGTAACCAAAGACGGCCGGCAAGTTGTCCTACGCTCCAGAGACGAACTACCAAAGTTCCTGCGACACCTGGGACTACCACCTGTTGACATCCCCGATTGGAGGTCCGCTCCGGAGATCCCACTACCTAAATCGCCCACAACCCTGGCGCACCTCCCGACGCAGAGGTCGGAACAGGAGAAGAGCCGATGAAGACGCACAACGGGACATCTCCCATTCCCCACATTCTCCCTCTCAGAGGGGAGAGTGAAAAATTTCTCCTTTTTCAGGGCTGTAACGCTTGTTTTATTTTTCAGGTCCACCTGATTTTCTTTAGGGGGCATTATTAATACGTACTAATTTTTTTTTTCCTTTTACATTGCTGCTGCGGTAATATCGCTTGGAGCTGACACACCTTTAGTGTGCCCACGCTCCTCTTGTTTCATGAGAAGGGCTCTCTTTGCTGGGCTCGCACTCGGTGACGCGCCTCTTCTCCCACATAGGTCAACTCTTAGGAGTTCTGTCCCAAATTTGGGACCCCAGGCCACTCCCTGACCCCCCCCCTCCCTCTTGGCGGCTGGGTGGGCGGGGGTCACCGACTGGTCATGGTTGTTTTTGGAGAGCCTATATGGCGAACCTCCTGTTGCTTAGTTTTTATGTTTTGAAGGTTGTCTTAACATTCTTCTATGTTTTTGGTTTTGATGTCTGTCTTCTATTTTTCTGTTGGCACTCACTGATTCAGGTATCATCCCATTCCAGCAGGGATCTTCCGCCAGATAGGGGATGGAATCCCCCCGAGAATCTTTCCCTCCTATGGCTTCAGTAAAGGTGGCTTCATATAACGTCCGTGGGCTAGGATCTCCTCACAAACGCAGTAAGTTGTGGCTCGAGACTAAGCGCATGGGGGCACAGATTTTATTGCTGCAGGAAACACACTTTCGCACGGACTCGGTCCCCCGTTTGCCTACCCACCTGTACTCTCAGTGGTACTTGAGTAACTCCCCTAGAGCCAAATCTAGTGTGGTGGCAATTGCTATCCACAAGCACTGCCCATTTATCTTAACAGACCAGATGGCTGACTCAAATGGGAGGTATGTGTTTATCAAAGGCACCATTCAGGGACGTAAGTTCACATTTGCAACCGTGTACGCACCAAATACAATGAAACTCTCTTTTATTGACTCAATGCTAGATGCCCTTTCCAACTTCAGGGAAGGTCAACTAGTCGTAGGGGGGGACTTTAATGTGAGCCCAGACCCAGTACTGGACACCTCCACGGGACGTTCCGCACACTCCTTCGCCTTCCTTAAGCATTTTAGAAAATCCCTACAAGCCCACCATCTTGTCGATTGTTGGAGACTGCTCCACCCAAACGACAAAGATTTTAGCTACTATTCAGCAACACATGCAGTATACACCCGTATAGACATGTTGCTCATAGACCAATACTCCCTGGACACTCTTGCCAATGCTTCAATAGGCTCTATAACCATCTCTGACCACGCTCCGGTCTCCCTAACCATACACCCACCAGCCTCGGAAACTAGGTCATGGACCTGGCGGCTGAACGAGAACATACTAGACGATACGGTTGCTGCCCAAAGCGTGGCAAAGACCATTTCCCAATACTTCATTGAGAACTCGTCAACGGAGGTGGGGAAAGCTGCCATTTGGGAGGGGCACAAGGCAGTGGTCCGGGGGGAGCTTATATCCCAAGGCGCGAGACTGAAGAAGGCTAGAGAAGGGGAGTTGCAAAACCTCCTGAAGAAACTCCAGGTAGCAGAACTAAAACACAAACGGAACATGACTCCCGAACTGTCGGCTGAACTTCTGACCCTTTGCGGGGAACTTGCAGTATTGTTAGATACCCGAATCCGAGCGCGCTTGCGACACTTATCGCACAAATTTTATGAATACGGTAATAAATGTGGCAGGTTGCTAGGCAGATCACTGAGGCGACAGCGAACAGTCGGCCATGTACATAAAATTCAGTCGGGATCTGGCCCCCCTGTGGTTCATTCTACCAAATTAGCAGCAGCCTTCAGGGACTACTACGCCCAGCTATACCAACTCCCCACTGCGATGCCCCATATGTCGGACTCCCAGAAGCGAGACCACATTGCAGCATACCTGTCTGAAGCCCAAGCCCCCCAGCTCCCTACACAGACCAGTAAAGACCTGGAGACTCCCATAACTCAGACAGAAATAGAGAAGGTGGTCGAAGACCTCCCGAAAGGAAAAAGCCCTGGCCCAGATGGCTACACTTATACATATTATAGCACTTTTATCCCTCTTCTCTCCAGTCACATGTGCACCTACTTCAACGCTCTGGCCTCAGGTACTGCTATGCCTAGAGAGGGGCTGTTAGCCCATATCACGGTATTGCCAAAAGAAGGGAAAGATCACACAGCCCCAAATAGCTACAGACCAATCTCACTTCTCAATACTGAAAAGATTTTAGCGAAAATATTAGCAAACCGCCTGCAACCCCTGATGCCCGCCATTATACACCCGGATCAAACTGGGTTCATAACCGGCAGGGAAGCAAGAGACAATTCCAACCGAGCAATACAACTGATTCATTTGGTGCAAACACAGACCAACCACCCACCCTGTCTTCTGCTCTCCACTGATGCGGAGAGGGCATTTGACAGGGTGGGTTGGGAATACCTCCGAGCTGCCCTGACAAGACTGGGACTGGGTCCTAATATGATGGCCTGGACGCAGGCACTTTACAGCTCACCGGAGGCCCGAGTAAAAGTGAACGGGATCCTTTCAGATCCTTTTAAGATTAAAAACGGCACCGGTTAGACCACCTGTATTGTCTTACACACACCACTTCGGTGGACACCAAAATGCAAGAAAACGGGTTTAAAGTAATGTCCAGGTGGTACAGGGTACCCACCAAACTAGCAAACATTTTCCCTAACACTTCTGATAGGTGCTGGCGGGACTGTGGACAAAAAGGGTCCTTCCTACAAATTTGGTGGGAATGCCCCAAGTTGAGGCCTTACTGGCAGGATATTAGGGAACAAATACGCCACATATTAGACATTGACCTCCCGGATTCCCCGAGGAACTTTCTCTTGCACTTCCCTACCATCCCCCTCAGCCTTTACCGAAAGTCGGTGCTCCCGCATCTTTTAAGTGCGGCCAGGAGATTAATTCCAATCCACTGGAAATGCAGTCAGGTCCCTGTGCGATCGGACTGGATTCGTCTGGTAAACGACATCAAAGCGGCTGAGGAGTGGATGGCGAAGTGCAAGGACAAATATGATAAATGGTATGGGACATGGGCCACATGGATTAACTATGCTGAGGGGACGAGGGTGTCAGATGACGCCACTCAGGCAGGTGGATCACAGTCAACGCTTTAGATACTAGCCCAACAAAAGTTAAGCTGGGAAAAATTCGCTAAGCTATATGTAAATCTATCACTACTGAATTGATGAGTGCAGTGTAACTATTTTCTAGTTTTTGTTTGATTTTTGTCTCTCTGTCTTTATGTTTTGTTACCCAAGTGACTCACCCTTTTTCACATGAATGCTGGCCAGCTGGCCATACTCACGCTCCTTGAAATACGGCTGTGTTGATACCGGTCGTTAACCTGCACCCATTTGCAGGTCTGGACACGAACTCCCGAAGTATAGACTCATAGGTTCCTTTGATTAAGTGACTGACATGTTTGTCCTCCAACCTGTAAAAGGTAACCTAAGTGATGGGTGCAGGCCCAGCTGAACTTTGTTGATACGCGAACTAACCGCCAGATATGTGGGTTCACCTGGATTTGTTCACTTTGTTTTGTTTTACTGTATGTGCTATTTTGTGGCGTCTGTATTTGCCACTGGTTTGTATTTTTGTATGAAAAAGTTAATATAAATAAAGATTATATAAAAAAAAAAAAGGTTTGTGGAAGCAGAGGAAGAGATCGATAGCTGCCTGCAATATTTTGAATGGCAATGCAAGCTGTACCAAGTACCCCAGACAGACTGGGTATGGATCTTAGCGGGTAGGCTGTCAGGCCGTGCAGCAGAAGCCTACAGAGCCATGCCAGAGGAAATCGCAAGCTATAGCCGGGTAAAGGAAGTTATTTTGGCAAGATATGCCATCACCCCAGAAGCATACCGGAGACGCTTCAGGGAAACAAAGAAACAGGAGAAGGACTCCCACACTGAATGGGCTTGCCGAACGCAGAGGGAAGCCCTAGCTTGGCTACAAGCCAGTCAGGCAACCACAGCCGATGCGATCACCCAGCTGATTTTACTGGAGCAATTCTTTAATGGACTAAACCCAGAGGTAAAGGAGTGGGTAAGGGACCGCAAACCTACCACTCTCTCGGAAGCGGCCAGGCAAGCTGATGAATATCAAGATGCCCGCAGGCCATCACAGACTAGCTTCTGACCAAACACCAGACCGCTGAACAATAACCCAGGGCCACCAGCTACACAACAACCCGGGCTAATCCCTAGCCCCCCTGCAAATCGATACCTCGGGCACAAGGGAGTGCAGTGCCATGCGTGCAAGCGATTTGGGCACTATCAGAGAGACTGCACTCAGAACCAGGACCAAGTTGCATGGATTCGACCAGGGCCACCCCCTCCAGCACGGGCGGCGGCTCATTGCTATCACATGGAAGCGGCCCCAAATAACCGCGGAACTGAAGAATTGGAGGAACACTGGAGTATCCTACACGAGGCTGACCCTGTACAGGCTGCTACCGACAACAGCTTCATTCAAAGTCCCAAATTTCCCTTTATTCTTTACCCAAATCAGGGATGGAGGCACTTCAATGTGCTTCATTTAAAGTCCCCAAATCCCCCCTTATTTTTTTTGAGACGTGGATGAGGTGGTGTGATCCATTCATCATTCCTGTATGAGGATTGGACCATACACACTCACACTGACCTCTAGGCTTTCACCTCCAACCTTCTGCTAAGTCTTGGATTCAGTTGTGGGGATTCACTTTGATGGTCACAGAAGTCTCACTCGTGTGGTGGAAACTTCATAGACTAAAAGTGACACCATTGTACTTTGGGATTTCCTTTGAACATCATGGTGGAGGATTTGATCTTATGGTGTGGAGAAGATTTTATTATTACTGTTCTTTATTTGGACTTTTTTTGAAAATTTGTACTAATATTGCTGCACTAATTTTATATATGCTGATTATAAATTCTCTTCATTAGTTATCAGTGAAATAGTCTCCATACCATTGTTATATATACACTTATAGGGAGTTGTGTTGAGGAGCTCACTTTTATTGTTACATTTTCACATTTATATTGTTTGAATGTTATATACTAGTGCTGCAGTCTCCCATATTACACTAGATGTGATAATTCCACCATGAGTGATCATATATAACAATTACCTTCACTACAAAAATACACTTTCATACGTGTCAGGAAGGGAAGATCTCCTGTAACCTATTCACAGCTACTTCAATATATATATATATATATATATATATATATATATATATATATATATAACATATAATGTACAAAAATACATAAACATGCAGACCAACAAAGTTATCTTAAAAAATTTGTAAACATCAAGAGAATGTTCATAAATGTGAAAAAGAGGATTTCCTACAACCCATTCACCACTACTTCCATCTCCAATCACCATAGAGTGACTTGTGCAGTAAGACCCCTTTCACACTGCAGCACCGCTAAAACAGCGCTAAAGTGCTGGTCATTTTTGCGGTGCTTTAGTGGTGTTTCAGCAGGGCATCTTGTGCGCTAGTGGTTCGGTGACAACGGGACCTAAAAAAAAAAAAAAAGGAAAAACCCGCTTTGCAGCGCTTTCAAATCGCTTTGGAAATGCTGCCTATTCATTTCAATGGGTAGGGGCATTTTGGGAGCGCTATTTATAATGCTCATAACCCGCTCCAAAGATGCTGCTTGAAGGACTTTTTCTAACGTCCCGCAAGCGCACCACCCGAGTGTGAACGCACTCATGCAAATAAATGGGAGGCAGTTTTCAGGCTCCATTTCTAGTGCTAACATTTCTGAAAACTGCCTCAGTGTGAAATGGGTCTAACAGAAATACCAGAGATTCATCCATATGGATTAAATCAATGCTGATCATCTTCCACCTCTTTGCAGCAACTTCAATCAACCTCCCCCACAGCAGTGAACAAACAGGTCACTTACCAAAAGGTTTGTCCCCACAAGCAAGGCCCAGACACGCTTTTTAATATCCTTCCAGCAGCGCCACTCCGCTCAAGCCGGCTTCCGATGAGAACAGACTGTGCCACGGAATGTCACACCTCCAGGTAGTATCTCCAATATCACCCGAGGTATCCAGACAATGGCCCCAATCGCATTACATAGAAAAGAAAAAGCCTCCATAGTGCATAATCCTTAAATATATATATAGAATCACAGATTGTAAACTTTCATCATATACACCAGTATACACAGAACTCAGAGCACACACAGCTCCGGACTGCAGCCGTGTATGATGGAGTCCAGGCAGTGACATAGAGGCTTTTTCTTTTCTATGTAATGTGATTGCGGCCATTGTCTGGATACCTCGGGTGATATTGTATTTTTGCACATTATATGTTGTATAGACTGAAGTAGCTGTGAATAGGTTGGAGGAGATCTGCGCTTCCTCACATGTATGAAAGTGCATTTTTGTAGTGAATTGAATTTTTATTATTGATCACTATTAGTGGAGTTATCACATCTACATTAGAAGTGTTGGTATTCAGACACATTGTAGTTGCAGATTTCTCATTTGTCTCATCACACATTTTGTCACTAAGTGTAGGGCTCTATACATAGAATTAAACTATTTGTACTTCTATATCAGACTTCCTGCTGGCTGCTGGTTTTCATTCATTTGATTTTCACAAAGTTGATAATTTTTTTTTTTCATATTTTTTAGTGCAGATATTAAAATTTTTACAATTTAATTTTTTTTTGTTTACAAAAGTTTTATTTTGAAGATTATGAAAAGGTTACAAAACAGTGACAATATCATTTGAATATACAGTAATGTACATTAGAAACAATAAACAGTATTAGTTTGATATTTTTCAGGTAGACAAAATATATAACAATTTGGGGGAAAAAAACATCATAATGTTGGGTAAGAATGTATAGTAATCCCATAGGAGAGTAATTCAAAGATTGGTAGAATTACCTAGGATTCTATATTGGATAAGCAACACATAACAGTATGTATTTGTAGCGCCCTGCTATTAATAGGGATGAGCCGAACACCCACCGGTACGGTTCGCACCAGAACCTGCGAACGGACCAAAAGTTTGCGCGAACATTAGAACCCTTTGTCAACTATTATATCAGGAATTGTAGCTACATGCCATTGTTGAACAGTGGTAGGAAAAATTGGGCCTTTGGTGGTGGTGGTGGTGCTGGTGCTACAACACTGTAAGCCCTCACAGTTACTCTTGGTGGGTGCATGAATGGGCCCTACTGTGAATTATTAGATCCAGAATTGTAATTGCATGCCCATGTTGAAGAGGGGCAGAAAAATTGGGCCTTTGGTGGTGGTGGTGGTGTTGCCACAACACTGTAAGCCCTCACAGTTACTCTTGGTGGGCACAGGAATGGGCCCTGCTTTGAATTAGGTCAAGAATTGTAATTGCATGCCCCTGTTGAACAGGGGCAGAAAAATTGGGCCTTTGGTGGTGGTGGTGGTGGGCGGTGTTGCCACAACACTGTAAACCCTCACAGTTACTCTTGGTGGGCACAGGAATGGGCCCTGCTGTGAATTATTAGATCAAGCATTGTAATTACACGCCCCTGTTAAACAGGGGCTGAAAAATTGGGCCTTAGGCACTGGTGCTGGTGCCACGACACTGCAACCTCTCCCAGATACTCTAGTTGGAGTTCAGGAATGAGCCCTGCTGCAAAGCATTGCATAAAGAATTGTAATTACATGCCCCTGTTAAACAGGGGCTGAAAAATTGGGCCAAATTAAACCATTCTGTTACATCAGCTTCAGGTGCCTGGTAGCTGGTGGTGATCCAAGACTGATTCATCTTTATGAAGGTCAGTCGATCAACCGAGTCAGTGGACAGGCGCACCCTGTGATTGGTGACAAAGCCTCCAGCAGCACTGAATGTAGGTTCCAAAAGAACGCTGGATGCAGGACAGACCAGTAGCTCAATTGCATACTGTGCAAAATCTGGCCAGTGATCCATCCTCAAGACCCAGTAAGCCAGAGGATTTTCGGTGGGAAAGGTGTCCAAGTCTGACCTTGCCCCTAGGTATTCCTGCACCATGTATATAAGACGCTGGCGAAGGTTGTTGGAACCGATCATACCTTGGGGCTGCGGACTAAAAAGTTGTCTGAACGCATCGTTCAGACGGCCACCTTCTCCACCGCTCCTGCTACTGACCGAAGCCTCAGCAACTCGTTGTCCAGGACCAGGAGTTTGTAACCTCAAAGTCTCTGAGAACGCATTGCTCAGGCCTTTCTGCAAGGCCTCCCGGAGATGTCTCATCCTCTTCTCCCTCTGCGATGGCAAGATAAAGTCTGCAACCTTACCCTTGTACCGTGGATCAAGGAGAGTGGCCAGCCAGTAATGGTCCCTCTCCTTGATCCGAAGAATACGAGGATCCTTCCGCAGGCTTTGAAGGATCAGGGAGGCCATGCAGCCTAGGTTAGCTGAGGCAAGAGGTACAGTGTCACTGATGCATGCACTGTCACTGCTCACCATCTTCGTGGCCTCCTCAAATGGTGACAGGACAGTGCATGCATCCCTGATCATGCCCCACTGGCGTGGTGAAAAAAATCCGAGCTCCCCTGACCCTGTCCTGGTGCCGCAGTCACACAGGTACTCATTCATGGCTCTCTGCTGTGTGTGCAGTCGCTGCAGCATGGCCAACATTGAGTTCCACCTGGTGGGCATGTCACATATAAGGACAGTTCTTGGGCAGGTTCAACTCCTTTTGCAGCTCAGCCAGCCGAGCACTGGCATTATATGATCGGCGGAAATGCACACAGACTTTCCTGGCCTGCCTCAGGACATCCTGTAAGCCTGGGTACCTGCCCAAGTACTGCTGCACCACCAGGTTAAGGACATGAGCCACACAGGGCACATGGGTCAGTTGTCCCTGTCACAGGGCGGAGAGGAGGTTGGTGCCATCAGTGGCGTATCCAAGGTATGGCAGATATGGCAAGTGCCATGGGCGCCACATGTAGGGGGCGCTGGAGAGTGGCTGGCAGTCTACACTGCTCAGAGATGACCCCCAGCAGAGCACACGGTCGGTGCTCTCCTCTCCCCCGAAATATCTGTGAAAGCGTTTTAGTGTGCAGGTCAGGTGACTCCCCCCTCTGGCACATCCCAATATTCTCCCCACAGGGTGGGCGCTCACTCTCCACTCTGCCGCCATGCAGTGTACACGGGTGGGCAGCGGGAGGAAGTTTCTGTCCATGGTAAGAAGAGCAGCGTTGCTGCACAGCTGTGGCCCTCATGTCCCCCCCCCCCAATTAAAATGATTGGCAGGGCAATTACAGAGCGATTCTCTCTGTGTGTCTCCCTCCCCCTCCTGTAAGCTCTCAGCTGCTGGAGGGATAGACACACAGAGAATCTGTAATTGCCGTGTCGATCATCCATTCCTCCATGTCCTGTTCAAAGTTTGCTGTCTGTGTCATAATGACAAAAGGCAGACCGTGCCAGCTCGAGCAGCAGCACTTCCATCCCTAAGCCCGCCCTTGTGTGTGTGCAACCCAACATCTCCAACCTGTACTGTGTGGAGAAGTGCACACAGATTCAGGGCTGCATGATGTCTGTGTCCCGACCATTAAAGGGAGGGGGATATTTGCATCTCATCTCAGTGTTGGCCAATAATGCTTTGTCTGTGTTGCAGCCCCTCCCTCTTCCCCTCCCACCCGCCACATTTTGACTTCAGTTCCAGGAAGAAGACAGAATTGGTCCTCAGCTTGCACACATGTGAGTTTTTTTCTTTATTTTCACTTCAGGGAGGGGGGGAAGGAGGTTCTGCAGCAGCAGGGACAGTCATAGATTTATACTTTTAGTGCAGATGATGGAGGAAGAGGGGAAAAGGATAAGCATTCTCTTATCCATTCATGTTGTCATGTATTTACTCTGACACTATACCACCCTAACCTGGCACTACCACCCTAACCTGACACTGTACCACCCTAACCTGGCACTACCACCCTAACCTGGCACTACCACCCTAACCTCACACTATACCACCCTAACCTGGCACTACCACCCTAACCTCACACTATACCACCCTAACCCGGCACTACCACCTAACTTGGCACTATACCACCCTAACCTGGCACTATTGTATATCACCTAACCTGACACTATCACCTAACCTGGCAGTATACCACCCTAGCCAGGCAGTATAAATCCTTAACCTTGCACTCTCACCTAACCTGGCACTATACCCCCCTAACCTGGCACTACTGTATTACCTAACCTGGCACTATCACCTAACCTGGCAGTATACTACCCTAACCAGGCACTACTGTATTACCTAACCTGGCACTATCACCTAACCTGGCAGTATACTACCCTAACCAGGCACTATACCCCCTTAACCTGGCACTATACCCCCTTAACCTGACACTCTCACCTAACATGGCACTATACTACTCTAACCTGGCACTATACCACCCTAACCTGGCACTACTGTATATCACCTAACCTGACACTATGCCACCCTAACCTGGCACTTTGTGTTGGTCCATCACATAAAATTCCAATAAAATTAATTTGCATGACAAAAAAATGACAAAACGTAGGAAATGTCAAGGGGTATGAATACTTTTTCAAGGCACTGTGTGTGTTTATATATATTATATATATATTATATATATATATATATATATATATATATATATACACACACACACACACATCATTTTTATAGTTGGGCCCCCCTACTTTTGTTTCTGTCCTCCCATGTGCCCCCCCCCCTAAATATGAAAGCTAGAGACACCACTGTTGCACAGAATACAGAGTGACAGCGCAGTGGCAGGAAACTCAGGGGCCACACACCTGCAGCCAGGGGCCACTTGTGTAGTGATCGGTGGCACATTGCCGGAGTGATCGGTGGGGACGGATGGTGTGGAGTGCCAGGCTCGGGATCATGCAGAAGAGTGTGCGCTGTAACCAGGGTCACGCTCTGTACCTGGCTCTCCTGGCCCGAAAGGAGGGCACGAAGAGGGGGCAACTTAGCAAGAAGGCGGCCAAGACCAACAGGTGGCACGACAAGTGGTTCACCCTCTTCCAGAATGTCCTCTTCTGCTTCGACAGAAAGCAGAGTGCCCGACCCTCCAGACTCTACATGCTGGAGGGTGCCAGCTGTGAGAGGAACCCCCTCAAACATAATGGCAGTGGGGACAAGGAGAGTATGGAGAAGCAGGTACACCCCCCCCCCCCCAATGGATATATACTGGGCTCCACTCTTGCCCAGGACACTAGCTACATGGAATTAGCATGTTCTCCCTGTGGGGTTCCTTTCCCACTCCAAACACATGCAGGTAGTTGAATTGTACACTGTGTACAGGCTGGCAGTGTACATGGCTGATCACATTCTACCCTGACCCTACAATCATAGAGGACCCTACACATATCTATGTATACTTCCATTCAGTCCTGTCCAGCTCTTGGCACATTTTGGGCCAGCGCTCATCTTGGATGATTTTTCGGACATGGGGGGGGGTGGCATGAAGAATGTGATCACCCATGCACATTGCCACTTCATACAGACAGGGGATCATCACCTACCAACATGGCTTTGTAGTGTGCCCACACCAAGAGAACATGCAAACTACATGCATATAGCTTCCTGGCCCAAATTCAAACCAAGTGAGGCAAGTCCCAACCACTAACCTACTGTTCTCCCTATATACCTGTATATACTGACAGTATTATCTGAAAGATGTGTTTCAAATGTTTTCACAGGGGCGCAGTTTCAGTGCTTGCCATAGGCGCCATTTTTACTAGATACGCCTCTGGGTGCCATTGTTGCAAACCACCATTCCTGGCTTAAGCTGGTATGGCGTCAACCACCTCTCGTCCTGCCCCTGCAGAGCTGACAGAACCTCTGCCCCAGTGTGGCTCCTGTCCCCCAAACACACCAGCGCAAGCACGGCATGGCATCTTTTTGCCTGCATACTTGTGTTGCCCCTTGAACGCCTACGGAGCGCCGCTTTTTCCGAGGACAAAGGACAGGAAGAGGCCATGGAGGAAGAAGAGGAGGAGGGGTGGAGGAGAGAGGTGTATCACAACCAGTAGTAGCATTTTGGAGGTGTGGTGGCGGAACAACCTCCAACACTATTGCACCTTGTCCTGCATCCTTCCCAGCTGCCAAAAAAGTGACCCAATAGGCCGTGAAAGATAGGTAACGTCCCTGTCCATGCCTGCTGGACCATGAATCAGTTGTAATATGCACCTTACCGCTGACCACCCTGTCCAGCAAAGCATGGACATTGCCTTCCACATGCCGGTAGAGAGCCGGAATCGCCTTCCGGGAGAAAAAGTGGCGTTTGGGAACCTTCCACTGAGGAACCGCACATTGCACAAACTCACGGAAGGGGGACAAGTCTACCAACTGAAAAGGCAGCAGTTGAAGTGCTAGCAATTTAGCCAAGCTAGCATTCAACCGCTGGCCATGTGGATGGCTGGGAGGGAACTTCTTTCATCGGTCCAGCAGCTGGGGCAGGGAAATTTGCCTGGTACAATCAGATATCGGTGTACTGCTAGCAGAGTGCCCACAAAGTACCTGGCTGTGACACACCTAATTCTACACCTTGATTCCTCTCAGTGCAGCTATCCGAGAGGTTACCTGATTGGTCACCGTGCTGGCCGTGCTGGTGTGCGTCGATGTGCGTCGGTGCGTGCTGGCATGCGTGTTCCTGTGCGTGCTGTGGTGCGCGCCCCTACTGGCACTAGTGCACGCCAATGTGTACCTGTGTGCCCTCCTGTTGGCGCTCATGCACGCCGATGCGCGCTGTTGTGTGCATTTCTGGTGGCACTGGTGTGGGTGCTGGCATTCGGGCACACGCACGTGCGCGGGTGCATGTGCGCTAATGCGCACGTTGGCGCACACACGTGCACGGTGTTTGGCGCCAATTGCCCTATTTAGGTCTGCCGCATACTCTGCTCAAGTGCTGCCTGATCATCAGCTCCCCTGTTCCCTGCTCCATTGCCTGTATCTGAGTTCCTGTGTTCCCGATCTCCTGACGACCCAGCTTGCCTCTTGGATATCCCTGACTTCTGCCTGCACCTGACCTCGGCCTGTTTGACCTCGCTCCTGCCTGCTCCTACTGTACCGTTGTTGCCCGCCTGTTGCCGAACCCGGCCTGTACCTAGACCTACCTGCTCAGCTCCTGCTCCACACCTGACTGCCTGTGTTCCAGTCTACTCACCTGCTGCTTGGAGTTCATCCCACGTCCAGCTCCTGGATCTTCTTCACAGGCTCTCATACCACTTTGCATTCCCAAGCCCCCTGTCTACTCTACCAGGGGCTGTGAGTCGGACACGTGCGGGAGACCATCCTCTGTCCAAGCGGACTCACCGGTCTGGGAAGTTAAAGTCTGACAGCAGCTTTCAGAGAGGACTGAAGGTATAGTGGGGTTGGAGATCCGAGCTGATGAGGAGCAAGGAGAGGTCTGCTTTGTTCTTTGGTGTGGGTCTTTAAGGTACGCTTGCCAACGAGCTGCATGGCAGGTCAATATATGTCTGGTCAAGCATGTGGTGCCCAAGCGGCTGATGTTTTGGAAACGCGAGATACGCTTGAGACATATGTTGCAAATAGCAGCGGTGCGATCTGCTGCACTCGTCTCAAAAAAGGGGACGAGGACGCGTTGGCAGCTGCTTTGCCAGTACCCTGAGCCTGGGTGAGAGAGGATGAGGAGGATGGCTTGGTCATCCACTCTACCAAGTCTTCGGCATGATGCGGCTTAACGCGTTCAGCTGCCGAAAATAAGGACAAGTGTGTCCCATGGCCACGTGCTGATGACGATACACCGCGTCCACGACCAGCACTGTTGCTTCTAGACACAGAGCCTGCTTGCCCCTTTTTTTTTTTGGCTTGTGACTGTTTGCCTCTCCTTGTTGGCCTTCCAGACATACTAATGGCCTGCAGGGAGATGGGAAAACCAGCAATAAGGGGTAGATTCATTTGTATGCTGTGCAGGAGGCACACTACACTCACTGAATATTAGGCAGATGCCTGTGTTGCACAAATCAACTACACAACACCAGCAATGAGGGGGTAGATTCAGGTGTATGCTGTGCAGGAGGCACACTACACCCACTGTAACAGCGCTAGGTTAAAAAGCACAGCTGACACTGACACGGTCCCTGCCTAGCCTGCTCTCTCCCTGAACACTACACCCACTGTAACAGAGCTATCTAAAGAAGTAAAGCACAGCTGACCCTATCCTTCTCTCTATGAACGCCGCAACACAGTACACAATATTGTGTGGGGCGTGTAATAAACCCAGAAAATGTAATAGTGCAGCGCAAAAAATAATCTAAGAAATTAATAAATCTAAAATCGCATAAAATGATCACGGAATGTCCCAGAAAGAATCATTAAAATTTCAGAAATAATAAATAAGATTGCAAAAAATGATCACGGACTGTCCCAGAGATAATCATATATGTAGTTCAAAATATAAAGTGCAAGTGCATGAAGACTAAATGCAGCTTTAGGTGAAGTGATGACAAAATTGTCCAATAAATTATAGGTGCTGGTGATCCCTTCACTGAATAAAGTAAGGGTGCCCTCTCACCTTCCTGCTTCGACCTACAATAGGTCACAAAGCAGTAAGTAGTGGGTTAAAACTCTGCTCTCTCACCAACAGGAATAACTTCTCCAGCAGGGGGAAATCTCACAATACTCCAGCAGCAACCTCACCAGGATTCCAGCAATAGCAGCATACATATGCAAAGTAAGAAGGGGACAATCTAGTGCTCTCCGTTTTAAATGAATTTAATATGCAAAAAAACACATAGGAAATACACTCACATTAATCGGCACTCTACCGCGAGTGCCAGCGCTGAATGTGTACAATAGAATAACTCCAAGATGGCCGCGGGTGACGTCATTCGCGCTCCCTGACCCTCGTACGCGTTACGTCCTGGGCGGGACTTCATCAGCATGGGGCAGGGTAGTGACGAGGCGGCCCGCATGTTACTTTATAATGTCATGGTAACCGCAAGTGACCAATCGGGTCACGCGGTGTGATTAGCCAATCACAGCGCTGCTAAGCCTCTGCAATTGCAAGAGTTATTCTATTGTACACATTCAGCGCTGGCACTCGCCGTAGAGTGCCGATTAATGTGAGTGTATTTCCTATGTGTTTTTTTTTATGCAAACATTTTAGATTTATTAATTTATAGTCTATAGAGTCTATATGAGGTGTTCCTGAATTTACCTTGAGTGTCAGCAGGCATTTTTAGGTTTTATTTTATTTTATTATTTATTGTATGACTGCGCTGAGTATTTCTCTCCTGCGTGTACTAAACCCCCTGAGCAGAGACTTTGACCGAGCATCTCATCGGCTGCTAGGTCAGTGAGAGAGGCCTATCCAGTGGTTGCTAGATCCAGCTGTGGAAGCAGTTTGTCCCCTGGTTAAAGGAAATACCTCCAACCTGCAATTACAAGGTACCTAAATTCCCCTTAACCCTCTATTCCTCTATTGCAATGTTCTTTCAAATAAATCTTTGAAAAAGGGACTAATGCCGCGTACACACGAGCGGATTTTTCGTCAGCAAAGGTCCGACGGAACGAATCCGTCGGACAATTCGATCGTGTGTGGGCTCCATCGGACGTTTGCTGACGAAAAATCTGACAGACTTTAGAAATAGAACATGTCTTAAATTTTCCCGTCGGAACTCCGCTGGACCCAGTTCCTATCGAAAAATCCGCTCGTCTGTGTGCTAGTCCGACGGACAAACAACGATGCTAGGGCAGCTATTGGCTACGAACTTCCTTATTCTAGTCCGGTCGTACGTCATCACGTTCGAATCCGTCAGAATTTAGTGTGATTGTGTGTGGCCAAGTCCGTTCATTCGAAAAGTTTGTCGGAACTCCGTCGAAAAGACCGTCGGAAAGTCCGCTCGTGTGTACGCGGCATAAGTGTCGGAGCTAATATTCTTTAATCAACTCTACAACGGGACCCGTAGAATGGACACAGCGAAAAGGTGAGGTAATGGTGAGCCCAACAAAAAACAACAGCTCCTTCGGGGGTCAGTGCTACATATTTATTGTCAGTTCCAATAAATATATTTTAAATTGAATGTATGCATACTATCATGTAAGGTGTGGTGAATTCTTTCAGATATTTTAAGCATTTCCATCCTGGACAAGACTTGAGACCATGTTAAATTGTTGGATTTCAAATTGAGGGCAATCATCCATTGAATAGAACTGATTAAAGAGTGAATCGGTCTAATACAAGAAGGGGGTATATTGGGAATTGTTGCATACAATATTATTATTATACAGGATTTATATAGCGTCAACAGTTTGCGCAGTGCTTTACAACATGAGGGCAGACATTACACTTACAATACAAATCAATACAGGAGGGACCAGAGGGCCCTGCTCGTTAGAGCTTACAATCTAGAAGGGAGGGTCAAGTTAAAACAAAAAGGTAATAACTGTGGGTGATGAGCTGATGGAGAAAATGAAAATACAGTTGTTAGGTGTGGGTAGGGTAGGCTTCTCTGAAGAGAAGGGTTTTCAGGGATTGTTTAAAAGCTAATAAAGTAGGAGATAGGTGGTCAGATTTGGGTAGGGCATTCCATAGGATTGGAGAGGCTTTGAAAAAGTCCTGGAGGCAAGCATGGGAGGAGGTGATGAGGGAGCTAGAAAGCAGGAGGTCTTGAGAGGAATGAAGAGAACGAGTAGGTTGGTATTTAGAGACTAAGCTAGTGATGTAGCTGGGGGCTAAATTGTGGATGGCTTTGTACGTAGTTGTTAGTATTTTGAATTTAATTCTTTGGCTGAGCGAAAGCCAGTGAAGGGATTGACAGAGAGGAGTGGCAGACACTGAGCGATTGGAAAGGTGGATGAGTCTGACAGCAGCATTCATGATAAATTGAAGAGGTGACTATGTAGAGGTAAGCCAATGAGAAGGGAGTTGCAGTAGTCGAGGCGAGAGATGACCAGCGAGTGAATTAAGAGCTTTGTTGTGTCATTGGTTAGAAAGGGGCGTATTTTGGAAATGTTGCGGAGGTTGAGGCAGCAGGATTTGGACAGTGATTGGATGTGTTGCTTGAAGGAGAGTTCAGAGTCCAGGACTACACCTAGAACCTTGGCATGAGGGGATGGGCTTATGGTTGTGCCATCAATTTTGACAGAGAGATCAGGGGAAGGAGCATATGGGGGAGGAAAAATTATAAGTTCGGTTTTGGATAGATTGAGTTTGAGGAAGTGGTGTGACATCCAGACTGATATATCTGATAGTAAATTAGTGATACGTGAGGAGACAGAAGGAGTGAGCTGAGGGGTAGAGAAATAGATTTGGGTGTCGTCAGCATAGAGGTGGTATTGGAAGCCATGGGAGGCTATCAGTTGACCCAGGGAGGAGGTGTAGATTGAAAATAGGAGAGGTCCAAGAACAGAACCTTGGGGGACCCCAACAGAGAAAGGAAGAGGAGAGGAGGAAGTAGAGTTGTAAGAAACTCTAAAGGTGCTGTTGGATAAGTAGGATGAGAATCAGCGAAGAGTACACTAACGGAGACTAGGGATGGGCCAGGTGTTCGATTCGAACCCACGTTCGAATCGAGCACCGGCGTTCGCCCGCTCGGCGAGCCCAGAACTATTTGGGCCGTTCGCATCACATTCATGTGATGCGAGCGGCCCGCAATGCATTGCGGCCGGCGCAGTGCATTGCTGGCTGATGATTGGCCAAGCATGCACTGTGACCCCGCATGCTTGGCCAATCACAGCGTCTGGCAGCGAGGAGAGAAATAATTGGCTACAGGCAGGATGCCTGTAGCCAATTAAAGCTCAGGGGCTTTAGTACACACCCCACTATATAAAAGGCCGCCGCGCCGTCGGCCCAGTGCACATGTGTTTCGGCTTTGATAGAGTGAATAGGCAGTCTGCTGATTCATTCATTGCTAAACCATTGCTGATTCATTCAATACTGATCATTCCTGCTGAGTGTGACATTATCTGCTGCTGGGAATTAGTCTGGTGTGTGCGTGCTGTTAGTACAACATTGCAGTAGCACCAATTGCAGTGCTGTTAGTACAGCATTGCACCCTAACTTTCTGTCCCAACCTTCTGTCCCAACCTTCTGTCCCATCCCAGGCAGGCAGGCAGGGCTTTATAGGAGCTAGTGTGTGTGTGTTAGACTCAGCACACATAGGAGCTAGTGTGTGTGTGTGTGTGTGTGTGTGTGTCAGCACACATGGGAGCTAGTGTGTGTGTCAGCACACATAGGAGCTAGTGTGTGTGTGTCAGCACACATATGAGCTAGTGTGTGTGTGTGTGTGTGTGTCAGCACACATAGGAGCTAGTGTGTGTGTCAGCACACATAGTAGCTAGTGTGTGTGTCAGCACACATTGGAGCTAGTGTGTGTATGTGTGTCAGCACACATAGGAGCTAGTGTGTGTGTCAGCACACATAGGAGCTAGTGTGTGTGCCAGCACACATAGGAGCTAGTGTGTGTGTGTGTGGCAGCACACATAGGAGCTAGTGTTTGTGTGTGTGTCAGCACACATAGGAGCTAGTGTGTGTGTCAGCACACATAGGAGCTAGTGTGTGTGTCAGCACACATAGGAGCTAGTGTGTGTGTGTGTGTGTGTCAGCACACATAGGAGCTAGTGTGTGTGTGTGTCAGCCCAGTTCTTGTCATCTAAGGCAGCCTCTATCTGCCATAAGGCCCTGTTGCTGTCATCTAAGGCATCCATCTGCAGGAGTTAGTGTGTGTGCTGTGTGACTCCAGCACAATATACACTACCCACTACAATGCCTGGAAGACCACCAAGGAGAGGCAGACAGTCCCGAGGCAAGAACACAGGGCAAGCAGGCTCTGTTTCTAGAGACAACAGTGCTGGTCGTGGACGTGGTGGTGCATCGTCATCAGCACGTGGCCATGGGACACGCTTGTCCTTGTTTTTGGCAGCTGGACATGTTGAGCCGCATCATGCCGAAGGCTTGGTAGAATGGATGACCAAGCCCTCCTCATCCTCCTCATCCTCCTCATCCTCTCTCACCCAGGCTCAGGGTACTGGCAGAGCAGCTGCCAACGCGTACTCAATGGCATCATCAGGCACCCCTTCCATAGACCCACCATGTCCTCCTGAGGAGTCCCCCAAACTGTTTTAGCACAGTGTTGGGTACATGCTCCAGGAGGATGCCCAACGATTTGAAGGCTCAGATGATGATACCCAGCTTGAGGAAGGCAGTAGTGTGCGCACAGAGAGAGGGGATGCTGAAGGACAGCAATCTGGCAGTCATGTTCCACCAGCTGCAGCTTACTGCCAGGTTTGCTCTGGTGGTGAAGAGGGAGGGGATGATGAGGTCACTGACTCCACGTGGGTGCCTGAAGGGAGAGAGTAGGAGGATGAGAAGGAGGAGGAGGCGGCGGCACATGTCCAACGAGGCAGGATGCCCTCCGGAGGCCAGCTAGAGGCCAGCACACCAACTGAATCACACCGCAGAGCTCCGCCTGTGCAGGGCGCTGCCTCTGCACGTCATCACAAGTTCTTTGGTGTGGGCCTTTTTTGAGATGAGTACATCAGATCGCACCACTGCTATTTGCAATATTTGTCTCAAGCGTATCTCACGTGGCCAAAACATCAGCCGCTTGGGCACCACAAGCATGACCAGACATATGTCGACCTGCCATGCAGCTCGTTGGCAAGCGCACATTAAAGACCCACACCAAAGAACAAAGCGGACCTCTCCTTGCTCCTCATCAGCTGGGATCTCCAACCCCACTATATCTCCAGTCCTCTCGGAAAGCTGCTCTGAGAGGACTGAAGGTGTAGAATTAGGTGTGTCACAACCAAGTACTTGCAGTACACCGACGTCCGATTGTAGCAGGCAAATTTCCCTGCCCCAGCTGCTTGACCGTCAAAAAAAGTTTACTCCCAGCCATCCACATGCCCAGCAGTTGAATGCTAGCTTGGCTAAATTGCTAGCACTTCAACTGCTGCCTTTTCAGTTGGTAGACTCGGCCCCCTTCCGTGAGTTTGTTCAATGTGCGGTTCCTCAGTGGCAGGTTCCCAAACGCCACTTTTTCTCACGGAAGGCGATTCCGTCTCTCTACCGGCATGTGGAAGGCAATGTCCATGCCTCGCTGGACAGGGCGGCCAGCGGTAAGGTGCATATTACCGCTGACTCATGGTCCAGCAGGCATGGACAGGGACGTTACCTTTCTTTCACGGCCCATTGGGTCACTCTATTGGCAGCTGGGAGGGATGCAGGACAAGGTGCAATAGTGTTGGAGGTTGTTCCGCCACCACGTCTCCAAAATGCTACTACTGCTACTGGTTGTGACACACCTCTCTCCTCCACCCCCTCCTCTTCTTCTTCCTCCAGTGCTCTGTCCTCGGAACCAGCGGTGCTCCGTAGGCATACAAGGGGCTACGCAAGTACGCAGGCAAAAAGATGCCATGCCGTGCTTGCGCTGGTGTGTTTGGGGGACAGGAGCCACACTGGGCCAGAGGTTCTGGCAGCTCTGCAGGGGCAGGCCGAGAGGTGGTTGACGCCACGCCAGCTTAAGCCAGGAATGGTGGTTTCTGACAATGGCACCAACCTCCTCTCCGCCCTGCGACAGGGGTAGCTCACCCATGTGCCCTGTATGGCTCACGTCCTCAACCTGGTGGTGCAGCGGTTCTTGGGCAGGTACCCAGGCTTACAGGATGTCCTGAGGCAGGCCAGGAAAGTCTGTGTGCATTTCCGCCGATCGTATAATGCCAGTGCTCGGCTGGCTGAGCTGCAAAAGGAGTTGAACCTGCCCAAGAACCGCCTAATATGTGACATGCCCACCAGGTGGAACTCAACGTTGGCCATGCTGCAGCGACTGCACACGCAGCAGAGGGCCATCAATGAGTACCTTTGCGACTACGGCACCAGGACAGGGTCAGGGGAGCTTGGATTTTTTTCCCCACACCAGTGGAGCATGATCAGGGATGCATGCACTGTCCTGTCACCATTTGAGGAGGCCACGAGGATGGTGAGCAGTGACAGTGCATGCATCAGTGACACTGTACCTCTTGTCCACCTGTTGGAGCATACGCTGCGTGGGATAATGGACAGGGCACTTGAGGCAGAACAGAGGCAGGAAGAGGAGGACTTCCTTGCCTCTCAAGGCCCCCTTTATCCAGACAGTGTTCCTTCTGTCCCACCCATCACACAGGAAGAGGATGAGGAGGAGGAGGAGGAGGATTGTGTGAGCATGGAGGTGGAGCCTGGCACTCAGCATCAGCAGCAGCAGTCTTTTAGGGATGATGTACAGTCCCAACAAACCAGTGGACTTGTACGTGGCTGGGAGGAGGTGGCTGGCGATCATGTCCTCCTCAGTGACCCAGAAGACTCCGGACCGAATGCCTCAGCTAACCTATGTTGCATGGCCTCCCTGATCCTGCAAAGCCTGCGGAAGGATCCTCGTATTCTTCGGATCAAGGAGAGGGACCATTACTGGCTGGCCACTCTCCTTGATCCACGGTACAAGGGTAAGGTTGCGGACCTTATCTTGCCATCGCGGAGGGAGCAGAGGATGAGACATCTCAGGGAGGCCTTGCAGAAAGGTCTGTGCAACGCGTTCCCAGAAACTGGGAGGTTACAAACTCCTGGTCCTGGACGACGAGTTGCTGAGGCTTCGGTCAGTAGCAGAAGGAGCGGTGGGGAAGGTGGACGTCTGACCGATGCGTTCAGACAATTTTTTAGTTCGCAGCCCCAAGGTATGATCGGTTCCAGCAACCATCGCCAGCGTCTGATATACATGGTGCAGGAATACCTAGGGGCAAGGTCAGACTTGGACACCTTTCCCACCGATTATCCTCTGGCTTACTGGGTCTTGAGGATGGATCACTGGCCAGAGCTTGCACAGTATGCAATTGAGCTACTGGCCTGTCCTGCATCCAGCGTTCTTTCCGAACGCACATTCAGTGCTGCTGGAGGATTTGTCACCGATCACAGGGTGCGCCTGTCCACCGACTTGGTTGATCGACTGACCTTCATAAAGATGAATCAGTCTTGGATCACCACCAGCTACCAGGCACCTGAAGCGGATATAACTGAATAATTTATAATGTCACATCCCTTCAAGACTGCCTATGCTGATGCTGAGTGACTGCCCTGTTATGTTCACTGACTATCCTCTTCCTCCTCCTCAATGATCCATTCCTTGATAGCTTGGAAGAACATTTTTGTTTCTGGGTGCCACCACACCAGTGCCTAAGGCACAATTTTTCAGCCCCTGTATAACAGGGGCGTGTAATTACAATTTTTTAAGCAATGCTTCGCAACAGCTCTGACTGCTGTGCTCCAAGTACAGTATCTGTGAGGGGTTGCAGTGTTGTGGCACCGTTGCCTAAGGCCCAATTTTTCAGCCCCTGTTTAACAGGGGCGTGTAATTACAATTTTTGAAGCAATGCTTCGCAACAGGTCTGACTGCTGTGCTCCAAGTACAGTATCTGTGAGGGGTTGCAGTGTTGTGGCACCAGCACCAGTGCCTAAGGCACAATTTTTCAGCCCCTGTTTAATAGGGGCGTGTAATTACAATTTTTGAAGCAATGCTTCGCAACAGGTCTGACTGCTGTGCTCCAAGTACAGTATCTGTGAGGGGTTGCAGTGTTGTGGCACCAGCACCAGTGCCTAAGGCCCAATTTTTCTGCCCTGTTCAACAGGTGCATGCAATTACAAATCTTGATCTAATAATTCAAAGCAGGGCCCATTCCTGCGCCCACCAAGAGTAACTGTGAGGGCTTACAGTCTTGTGGCAACACTGTCCAACACCACCACCACCACCAAAGGCCCAATTTTTCTGCCCCGTTCAACAGGTGCATGCAATTACAAATCTTGATCTAATAATTCACAGCAGGGCCAATTCCTGTGCCCACCAAGAGTAACTGTGAGGGCTTACAGTGTTGTGGCTACACCAACATCTAATGGGGCAAATTTCTGCAGAGTATATACGGCAGGCCCCTACTTTCAAACATCCAACTTACAAACGACTCCTACTTGCAAACGGAAGGATAAAACAGGAAGTGAGAGGAAATCTACCCCTAGGAAGGGAAATTCTATCCTGTTACACTTAATTTGGGAAAAATGTATCTCCTCTCTACTGATGCTTTATCACCAATCCTTGTTTCAATTAAAACCCCACTTTTCCAAAAAACATTTGTCATTGGGACGGAAAGTGAGGTGAAATGTTCTGAACAGATGTGCAAAGACAGCAAATGTTACAGGGGTGATAACCCCTCCCTATGTTCTCCAAAAAGCTTAAAAATAGATTTTTTTTGGATGGAGCTACACTTAAAAATGTACCTGTTCAGATTCTACTTAAGAACAAACCTACAGTTTAGGACAAAATCCAGACTGAAGGGAATCAAGGAGGCTATTATCAGCGAGGTGGACGCTCAGTCGGTTGTAGACCAGACGTTCAGTGAGTTTGGATTAGAAGGGGAGCAAGGAGATGGGGCGTAGATTGTTAAGATTGGATGGGTCCAGTGAGGGCTTTTTAAGTATGGGTCTGACAAGTGCATGTTTTAGAGAGTTGGGGAAGATGCCAGAAGAGAGGGAGAGATTGAAGATGTGGGTTAGAGAGTGTAGTATAGAGCCAGAGGGTGAAGGTAGCATTTGTGAGGGCAGGTGGTAAGGTGGACATGAGCAAGTAGTTTAGCAACTTTGTCTATAGTGGTAGGGTTGAAAGAGGGAAGTAATGATTGTGCCAGTGGGCATGAAGTGTAAAGCGTGGAGGGTATCAAAACAGTAGAGATCTTCACGCGAATTGTATTAATCTTATGTTTGAAGTTATTGGCGATCTCCTGGGCAGTGAGGGAGTTGGCGGATGGAGGACAAAGTAGAGAGTTAAAGGTAGAGAAGAGTTAACGGAGACGGGATGATAAGTTGCTAATGAGAGTAATAAAATAGGTCTGCTTGGCAGAGAGGAGGCTGGAATTTTTTTTTTTTTGAGGGCAGATTTATATTGGTTGAAATCTCTCTGAGACTTGGTCTTACGCCCCAGCCGCTCATGAGCATGACTACGTTTTTTCAGACTTCTAGTAACACTGTTTGCCAAGGTTGAAGGAGTCGGGGCTTGATTCTATGTGTAGTGAGGAGGGACAGCGAATCCAGTGAGGCTAGAAGTGAAGCGTTGTAGACAGAAGTGGCTAGGTTGGTGCAGGACAGGGGTGAGATTTTGTCATAGAGGTTGTCGATAGAGGAGAGAAGGGTTGAGATGACGTAGGTTTCTGCAGGTAACTTTAAGGCGGTTGGAGGGAGAGGAGGTAAAGGAGAGGGAGAGAGTGAAACTAATAAGGTGGTGATCAGAGAGAGGGAATGGATAGTTAGAGAGGTTGCATGGAGTGCAAAGGTAAGAGGAAATGAGGTCAAGGATATTGCCTTCGGAGTAAGTAGGAGCATGCATCCACTGCTTCAGGTCAAAGGAGGAGGTTAGGCTGAGAAGTTTGGAAGGGGCAGGAGTGTTAGTATTAATAGGGATGTTGAAGTCCCAGAGAATGATGGTGGGGATTTCAGAGGAAAGAAAGTAGGGTAGCCAGGCAGAGAAGTCATCAAGAAAGGTTGATACTGGTCCAGGGGGCCTGTAGATCATGGCTATCCTTAGAGAAATTGGCATGAAAAGACTAATTCAGTGTGCTTCGAAAGAGGAGAGTGACAGAGAGGGAGGTGGCTGAAGTACCTGAAAGGTGCTATGTGGGACTAGAAGAATGCCGACACCTCCTCCCTTACTCCCTGAATCTGGGGGAGTGAGTCCAGAGAAGACCACCATTGGATAAGGCAGCAGAAGACGCAGTGTCGTATTCGTGGAGCCAGGTTTCGGTAATGGCGAGTAGGTTAAATGAGTTGGCGATAAAGAGGTCATGGAGAGAGGTGAGTTTGTTGCAGACAGAGCGGTAGTTCCAAAGGGCACAAGAGAAAGGGAGTCTAGTCTTGGGATGAATAGAAATGGGAACTAAATTGTGTTGATTGTGTCTGCTGCCAGAGGGTGCAGGGTGATGGGTGCATAGGGTACAGTTAAATGATGGAGGCCCAGGGTTTGGGGATATATCTCCAGAGGTTAGGAGAAGCAGGAGGGTGAGGGATGCAATTTGGGAGTGGGATTTATATGAAGGGACATGCCCCAGGGTCTTGGAGTTAATATGCATATTTGTGGTGAGAGACTAATGTTTTTTTGGTTGCCAATTCTATCTTTCTGGTAGCAGCCTGTCATATTGGTTCTAGATGCTTACAGCTCCAGAAGATATGTAGATAAGTTCCTGGTTCAGCGCAACCCCTGAAACCACATGGAGAGGCTGCTGGGTAGAAGGTATGAATTTTCAAGGGGGTCATATACAGTCTGGAAAATAGTTTCATTGGTGATTCTCTAAAAGAAGCTGCTTGGTTACATTTACAGAGATTATCTATCATAGTGTTCCAAGTTTCTATTGAGAAAATTCTAAATCTGATTCCCAGTGCAGAATTGGTATCCATAGAGTAGGGAGATCAAACCTTTGTCCCTTGAGGAATTTATACAGATGTGTTCAAATAAACTGACTTGGGATTGGATAACTAGTAAGTAATGTTCTGTGTAGAAATTTTTAATCTGGAGGTAGTTCTGAAGGGAAGATTGTATTTAGATTGCAAGGAGGGAAAGGAGAGAAACTTTTTGTTAATACTTAGATACTACTGATCTCAGAGTGGTCAGGTTGTTATTTTGCCATTGCGGGAATGAGTTATTATAGTTTTGTGACAGCCTAGAGTCACCTAGAAAGGATTCTAGAGGGGGTATCTGATGATAACCTAAAGGTTTTGTAGATTTTGAGGAATAATTGAATTGAATGGGCTACTATGTTGTTTAATTTGAGGATTTTGTGGTGAGAATTTAGATTAGACCATAATAAACCTTGTAGATAGTGTGGGGAAATTGAAGTTGATTCGTAGTTTAGCCATGGGATGTATGGAATGGGGGAAAACCATTAGGCCATCTGTGTAAGTTTGGTTGCTAAGAAGTATTGCCAGATGTTTGGGAGGCCAAGTCCACCTTTATTTTGGGGTCTAAACATGAGAGAATAACTACATCTTGTTTTTTTATTTGACCAGATAAATCTGTTGATCTCTCTTCAGGTTAGGAGGTGGCTGACGTGGTGTGTGAAGGGGATAGTTTGTCCATAATGCTACGGAAATCAAAAACAGATCAGCGGGGCAAGGGTAGGGCAGTGCAGGTGTTCTCACTGCCAGGTTCGCCCTTGTGCCCTATAATGTTAGTGTGCGAGTTCTTATCAGTGTGCCCGGCAGTTGGAGGATCTCTATTGATACACCAGGATGGGTGGGCTCTATCGTGCTTTCAATTTGTGGCAATTTTCAAAAAATGTTTGGAGGCTCTGGGTTTGGGGGGCAAAAAGTTTTCCTCTCACTCGTTTTGCATAGGGGCGGCCAAGGAAGCAGTTAGGTGGGGGTTGGATGAGGCTGCTGTTGGGGGCTATTCCATTTGCCATAGTTCATTTCTTTACTCTATGCTTTCATGCATATCATAGGGTAAAAGTAAAAGAATCAACTGTGTATCTTTTGCATATATTACAGATATTTTTTCTTGATGAGGCTTTGATGGCCCCATCAATTCAGTGAGCTCCATATCCCTCTCTACGGGTGACCTTCATTTTCAGTGCTGGTTTTCCTTTTGGGGTAACACCCCATGTAGTTTCCCTGATGGTATTTGTTCTTGGACCCCTTTGGAGAGGTAGGGTTCCTTGCAGTACTATCGAGAATTCTTATGTTAGGGGGGGTTATATTTAGTGGGTAAGGGGTGTAGGGTTTTGGGGTGTTTTTTGTTTTGTGGGAAGGGGGTTTGGATTTAATTAATATTTGTGCATATAGAACTCCCCACTCATTTATACATTATACACCCAAGGTTCAGTATACTGCAAAAGTCTGTCTTTGATGTTGTTATTCAATCGATCATGTCAACTTTCCTGATGAAGCCTTTTAGGCAAAACATGTAGAAGTTTGTTGAACATCTGATCATATATAAATGAATGTTGCATTATCTCTGTCTGGTATAGGAATAGATGTACGTACCTAGGACTGTAGATAACATGTACTCTCATTTATTATCTTTGTTTATATATTTTGTATAAATTTTTTCAATAAAAGTATTTAAAAGATCCAATGTGTTCTTCAAAAAATAATTTGATTATATTTAAAAAAAAGTACCTTTAAAATTCTATATCCTCATTCTTGCTAATATTCAATTTCAAAGGGATGTTGGTACTTTTATTAAAATTATTGCAGGGGTTAATTGACCTCCAACCATACTTCCAATTATACTTATCAGGGTGGAAAATACACCCAAGATAAATCTTTTCTCGGTTGGAGACCAATTTCCCCTATAAAATAATAAAACACAAATAAGTAATATATAAAAAAACAGGGCTCCCTCTGTATTGACAATCCAATCGGAGGGATTGCTCTGTAGAAATATTATATCATGTTCAGTATATACTATATATGTTTTTATATCCATGTTTAAAAATCATAATTGGTTTTTGATATGTGCAGATAATTCCTTTGTCTTCATTATAGGATATAGGGGGGAACTCTCAATGGGGCTTTGGCTTGATCCCTGAGGCGCCGACTTAGGGTTTATCCGTCTGTATTATCAGATTTTCTGTTCATTTAAGGACCATCATTAGGTGGTGAGTAGATTTTTTTTCCATCATGACGGACTATTGTGGCCAGGCTTGGGACGGTTTCGTCTCGGAGGTACAGAGGGTTCGTTCTCGGGATGGTGTCACTGAGGCTGATATATATTTTTTAGGATTACAACGTTTAGTTGAACGTAAAACCCGACTCTTTTGGCACAAAGAATTTTTTGCCAAATATGTAACGAATCAAATTGTTCCATGGGGACTACGTATTCAAATATTCCCAAACATGAAGAAGGTAGGAACCAGTGTAAAAAAAGCATGGGAAACCAACTTACAGACTTGTTCACTGCAAATGATGCAGATATTGGGTGATCAGTATAAACTTGATATCATCGATATGGATGAAGAAATTCAAAAATGGCAGGAAGAACATAGCAATCTAATTACTCATACTACTTTTCAAGATAAAAAATGAAAAGAACATCTTACCAAATATGCGATGGGCATAATTAAAATGAAAGAAAACAAGTTTGGTAGAGACAAAAAAGCTTATGATCAAGAACAAGCTTATAAATGGAACCAACAATCAAGCTATTCAGGTCGTAGAGGACCTTATCAACAGGCTCCTCCCACGAATAATATGGACATGGCTGAGTCTGATTCTTCCTCCATGTCCTCTGCATCATATGCACCTATTGTAACACGTTTTAGTGACCCAAGTGGCGCAATTAGAAAGCGCAAACAAACCAGTGATACTGGTTCACAAGGACGTTCAAAGGTGGTACAGGCACATAAAAAAGAAAAAATAGCCAAACCACCACGATTGCATAGTCACACAGCGTCCACTACTCCGGTAATGGGCCATGCTCTTAATCACTCACTCTTGACTTTAGCTACACCAATGATCAACCTTGATCTAACTTCAACACTTGCAGAACCAATGTCGCAAAAAAACTTTAGAACAATCTGCACCACTGATGGCCATTGCAGGCGAATCATGATTGGCACCTATTTTCAATCCTAGTATGGTAGAATCTAGATGTGCCTCAATAGCAACATCAGTCCCTTCAAGAACAAGCAATCAACCTTTAAAATAGTATGCCCCGGTTCAACTGATGGGTTGAACCGGGAGACATTTGATATTATTAATCTGGCGTCCCATATGCTAACTGAACACGAATACAATGTGTTACAGCTGGGTCTCACGTTTTGCCCCGATGAAAATGCTGATCAATTTGAACTTATTAAAAATTTGCAATTATTTGCGAGGAGACTTATGTATAAAGTTTTATATGATAAGGACTCTGTAATGGATATTAACCATGGTACACAAAATTCGGTTTCACAGAATGTGACATTTGAAGATTTACGTGCCCTAAAGGACCTAATGGACCTGTGGGATGAAATCAATCCTGAAGAGGAGGGATGGACTTTTCAACCTACAGGTATAGGGACTGCCGTAACAACACCCATTCCATCCGCCCCCCTCCATGGACCCTTCCTTCTGCTCCAATCCATGACCAACCAAAAACATACAAACCAAAATCTCGATCATTTCCAGTTCTACAAGGAAATTCCAATATATGGGCATTTTTGATCCAGGTGTCGAAGGAAATTGAAAAAAACTATTGGTCTACAGGGCCTCCTTCCAATCTCTCGGATACATTCCAACAAAGACATTGTCATAAAACCATCGGACAAAGGTGGAAACCTTGTCATAATGGACTCAATTTAGCATAAAAATATGTGTTTGGACATTATCTGTAATGAACAATGGTATAGGGCGGTCCCAAAATCCCATGTAGGTTACTACATGAGATTATACCAAGCAATTATAGCTAAAGCCTATCATATAGGCATTATTAACCAAAATACATACAAATACTTAGATACTACAAACTTTAGGACCCCAACGTTCTATGCACTTCCAAAAGTGCACAAGCACTTAACAAATCCCCGGGCCGACCCATCATCTCAGGCTGCGGCTCTTTGACAGAAAAAGCCAGTAAACTGATAGATGAGTACTTATATCCACACGTGAAGGGTGTCTTTTCATATGTCAAAGATACCATTGAGCTGCTTAAAACCCTGGATGGATTAGAAGTGCCCCCAAATTGTTGGCTGGTAGCTATATATATATAGAGGCCCTCTATAACTCCATACCACATACCAGGGGTGTGGAAGTTATTCATGGCTTCTGAAATGAACGAGAACTAGATTCCAGAAAATAAAAGGACTTTATTGTGGAACTCCTGGAATTTGTACTGACACACAATGTTTTTGTTTTTAAGGGTTCCCACTACCTCCAGGTACAGGGTGTCGCTATGGGGGCAAAATACGCGCCCTCATATGCAAACCTGTACCTGAGGGGGTGGGAACGCGATTTATTCTCAGATGAAGCTTTTTCTACTTATGTCAGCCAAATTGTATCGTGGCACCGATATATAGACAACGTTTTCATGATATGGGCAGGATCGAGGACTGAATTGGAAAGTTTCTTAGAAGGTCTACAGGTCAATACCTACAATCTAAAATTTACCCATACTATGGATCAGTTGAAAATTACTTTTTTAGACGTGGAGATCTTTATTAATCAACTAGGGACTCTTAGTTCCACCCTATACAGAAAGCCATCTGCAGGCAATAGTCTTTTGCATGCAAATAGCTTGAATCCTCAACAACTCATTAGAAGTATCCCGTATAGTCAATTTTTGAGATTAAAACGCAATTGTACTGATGATAATGATTTTCAGAAGGAAGCTAATCAATTGCGGGATCGTCTTTTGGCTAGAGGATACAGTGGAACGTGTCTGAAAAAAGCTTTCAATCGGGTTGTAGTGATCTAATATATAGTTCGTAGATGGTATGTAGTTATTAATAAGTATTGTCCCGCAGCAAACCCAATTCTCCAGAGAGAAGCACTTTATTGACTTCTAAAACAGAACATTCTTGCAGATGATAAAAATCCAACAGAGTTCATATGACAAGGAATATCTTCCCTAGACTTGTGCCTTCATAATCACAGACCCTTCTCTGAGATAGTTCTTAGACTGAATGACAGCCTGAATGTCTTCTCAAATACTGGTCTGACACTGGGGGGGGGGGGGGGGGTCAACCAAATGTTTACCATGAATATCCCCTCAAGTCTAATTACCATCAATAAATACTTCCTTTGAAATGTTCATCTAGGTTAAAAGGCCATTCCTCACACACACACAACTTGCATAAGATTTACACATCAAAGCGTATTCAGCTGTCCCTTTGATGTGTGTAATTAGGTTAACAGATAACAATGTTAACTGATATCTGGCCTGGTCACTCTTATACTGTGTGTGGAATACATATATCCAATACATATATATAATACATAAAATCCCACATAAATCGGCCAACACATTACAACACGGGTAAAGCTCCACGATAGAGCAACACTTCTCTATAAACCAAGAATAGAAAAAACATCTACTTCAATAAGGGTCATCACGAAGTATAGTGGAGAACATGGTAAGATAAGGAATATCTACAACAAATTTTGGCATTTACTGACAGCTGATGCCCATGTGGTAAGTGCAATTTCTGTCCTTACATTTTAGAAGGCAAAAGCATACTGCTTCCAAATAGGGATGGGCTCCGGTGCTCGATGCGAACCCATGTTCGCATCGAGCACCGGGCGTTCGCTCGCTCGGCGAGCCCAGAACTATTTTGGCCGCTCGCATCACATTCGTGTGATGCGAGCGGCCCCGCAATGCATTGCGGCCGCGCGGCCGGTGCAGTGCATTGCTGGCTGATGATTGGCCAAGCATGCACTGTGACCCCGCATGCTTGGCCAATCACAGCGCCGGAAACTCGGAGAGCCATAATTGGCTACAGGCAGGACGCCTGTAGCCAATTACAGCTCAGGGGCTTTAGTACACGCCCCACCATTTAAAAGGCCGCCATGCCGTCGGCGCCGGTCACATGAGTTCCGGCTTTAGGAGAGATCAGGCTGATTCTGTGTCACTCTTTGCTAGATTCATTCATATAGAAAGATTTTCTCTACTTTGCTAAACCATTGGCTATTTATTTGCTAAACCATTGCTACCTGTCATTGATCGTCCATTGCTGCTGGTTAGTGTGTTTTTAGCTGCTGCTGGGGATTAGTCTGGTGCGTGTTTTACTGTTAGTACAGTATTTCAGTAGTACCAACCGCAGTGCTGTTAGCACAGCATTGCACCCCAAAAGCACCCATAGGACTTCTAGTGTGTTAGTGGCAGCAAACAGAGCTCCTATATTTTCTTCCCAGAAGCACCCATAGGACTTGTACTGTGTTAGTGGCATCACACAGAGTTCTTATATTTTCTTCCCAGAAGCACCCATAGGACTTGTACTGTGTTAGTGGCATCACACAGAGTTCCTATATTTTCTTCCCAGAAGCACCCATAGGACTTGTACTGTGTTAGTGGCATCACACAGAGTTCCTATATTTTCTTCCCAGAAGCACCCATAGGACTTGTACTGTGTTAGTGGCATCACACAGAGTTCCTATATTTTCTTCCCAGAAGCACCCATAGGACTTGTACTGTGTTAGTGGCATCACACAGAGTTTCTATATTTTCTTCCCAGAAGCACCCATAGGACTTGTACTGTGTTAGTGGCATCACACAGAGTTCCTATATTTTCTTCCCAGAAGCACCCATAGGACTTGTACTGTGTTAGTGGCATCACACAGAGTTTCTATATTTTCTTCCCAGAAGCACCCATAGGACTTGTACTGTGTTAGTGGCATCACACAGAGTTCCTATATTTTCTTCCCAGAAGCACCCATAGGACTTGTACTGTGTTAGTGGCATCACACAAAGTTCTATATTTTCTTCCCAGAAGCACCCATAGGACTTGTACTGTGTTAGTGGCATCACACAGAGCTCCTATATTTTCTTCTCAGAAGCACCCATAGGACTTCTAGTGTGTTAGTGGCATCACACAGAGCTCCCATATTTTCTTCCCAGAAGCACCCATAGGACTTCTAGTGTGTTAGTGGCATCACACAGAGCTCCTATATTTTCTTTGCAGAAGCACCCATAGGACTTCTAGTGTGTTAGTGGCATCACACAGAGCTCCTATATTTTCTTCTCAGCAGCACCCACAGGACTTCTAGTGTGTTAGTGGCATCACACAGAGCTCCTATATTTTCTTCCCAGAAGCACCCATAGGACTTCTAGTGTGTTAGTGGCATCACACAGAGCTCCTATATTTTCTTCTCAGCAGCACCCACAGGACTTCTAGTGTGTTAGTGGCATCACACAGAGCTCCTATATTTTCTTCCCAGAAGAACCCATAGGACTTCTAGTGTGTTAGTGGCATCACACAGAGCTCCCATATTTTCTTCCCAGAAGCACCCATAGGACTTCTAGTGTGTTAGTGGCATCACACAGAGCTCCTATATTTTCTTCTCAGCAGCACCCACAGGACTTCTAGTGTGTTAGTGGCATCACACAGAGCTCCTATATTTTCTTTGCAGAAGCACCCATAGGACTTCTAGTGTGTTAGTGGCATCACACAGAGCTCCTATATTTTCTTCTCAGCAGCACCCACAGGACTACCGACTACAATGGCTGGAAGACCGCCAAGGGGAGGCAGAGCGTGCAGAGGCAAGAACACAGGGCAGGCAGGCAGACTCTGTTTCTAGTGGACGTGGACGTGGTCGTGGACGTGGTCGTGCATCGTCATCAGCACGTGGCCATGGGACACGCGCGTCTTTGTTTTCAGCAGCTGGACATGTGGAGCCGCATCATGCTGAAGGCTTGGTAGAATGAATGACCAAGCCCTCCTTATCCTCCTCATCCTCTCTCACCCAGGCTCAGGGTACTGGCAGAGCAGCTGCCAATGCGTACTCAATGGCATCATCAGCCACCCCTTCCCTAGACCCACCATGTCCTCCTGAGGAGTCCCCCGAACTCTTTGAGCACAGTGTTGGGTACATGCTCCAGGAGGATGCCCAACGATTCGAAGGCTCGGATGATGATACCCAGCTTGAGGAAGTCAGTAGTGTGCGCGCAGAGAGAGGGGATGCTGAAGGACAGCAATCTGGCAGTACTGTTCCACCAGCTGCAGCTTACTGCCAGGTTTGCTCTAGTGGTGAAGAGGGAGGGGATGATGAGGTCACTGACTCCACGTGGGTGCCTGAAAGGGAGAGAGGATGAGGAGGAGGACGAGGAGGAGGAGAATGCGGCGTCACATGTCCAACGAGGCAGGATGCCCCCTGGAGGCCAGCTAGAGGCCAGCACAGCAACTGTACAACACCGCAGAGCTCCGCCTGTGCAGGGCGCTGCCTCTGCACGTTATCAGAAAAGTTCTTTGGTGTGGGCCTTTTTTGAGACGAGTGCATCAGATCGCACCACTGCTATTTGCAATATTTGTCTCAAGCGTATCTCACGTGGCCAAAACATCAGCCGCTTGGGCACCACAAGCATGAGCAGACATATTTCGACCTGCCATGCAGCTCGTTGGCAAGCACACATAAAAGACCCACACCAAAGAACTAAGCGGACCTCTCCTTGCTCCTCATCAGCTGTGATCTCCATCCCCACTACATCTTCAGTCCTCTCTGAAAGCTGCTCTGAGAGGACTGAAGGTGTAGAATTAGGTGTGTCACAACCAAGTACTTGCAGTACACTGACGTCCGATTGCAGCAGGCAAATTTCCCTGCCCCAGCTGCTGGACCGTCGAAAGAAGTACACTCCCAGCCATCCACATGCCCAGCAGTTGAATGCTAGCTTGGCTAAATTGCTAGCACTTCAACTGCTGCCTTTTCAGTTGGTAGACTCGGCCCCCTTCCGTGAGTTTGTTCAATGTGCGGTTCCTTAGTGGCAGGTTCCCAAACGCCACTTTTTCTCACGGAAGGCGATTCCGTCTCTCTACCGGCATGTGGAAGGCAATGTCCATGCCTCGCTGGACAGGGCGGCCATCGGTAAGGTGCATATCACCGCTGACTCATGGTCCAGCAGGCATGGACAGGGACGTTACCTTTCTTTCACGGCCCATTGGGTCACTCCTCTCCTCCACCCCCCTCCTCTTCTTCTTCCTCCAGTGCTCTGTCCTCGGAACCAGCGGTGCTCCGTAGGCGTACAAGGGGCTACGCAAGTACGCAAGCAAAAAGATGCCATGCCGTGCTTGCGCTGGTGTGTTTGGGGGACAGGAGCCACACTGGGCCAGAGGTTCTGGCAGCTCTGCAGGGGCAGGCCGAGAGGTGGTTGACGCCACGCCAGCTTAAGCCATGCCATTTTTCTCAAGGATTTTCAGCCATATGGCGGCCAGGACAAGACATGACATTAAAGCCGCAAGTGGTTTTAAATGGCTTCTTTTTTTCCTTTACAAATGTCATTTTGTGCAAGGACGGTTCTAAACACGGGAAACACATGCCACTTCACAGGCATACTTTAGACACCCACCAGGTACCATATTTAAAGGAAAATGTCACTTTTTTTTTTTCACTTTATGCATCATTAAAATGACTGCTCCCGAAAAAACGTTAGTTTTTAAAAGTTCTTTTTGCATTGATATATGTCCCCTGGGGCAGGACCCGGGTCCCCAAACCAGTTTTATGACATTAACATGCATATTGGCCGTTGTAATTAGCACTTTTGATTTCGAACGTTCGCGTCCATTATAACGTATAGGGTTCGAAAATTCGCGCAAACTTTCGGTCGGTTCGAAGGTTCTGGTGCGAACCGAACCCGGGGGTGTTCGGCTCATCCCTACTTCCAAATAATGACATATGGACTCCCAAATATCTGACAAATTGACAACCAATTGGCTCTGTCTATTTGATGAAATGCTCTTGTAGAGCCTTCTACATAGGCAAAACGAAACGACCCCTGTTCTGTCGAATTAGAGACCATGTATCTCTTATTCTTAAACAGAAAATGGAAACACCGATATGTCGGCATGTTGGACTATACCATAACTTTAATGCCAAATCCATAGGCTTTTTCAGTCTTGAACATCTGCCTCCACATGAACGTGGAAGCACTATAGACAATAAGCTTTTACAATTAGAGAGCCGCTGGATATACTTATTGAAGGCGACTCGTTACCCAGGACTCAACGAAGGAATACGCTATAAACCATTTCTTTGAGTTTGGAATACATTATTTTCCTTATATTGGTTCGACTCCGGTCTTTGTGGTGATCGGTACTGGAGCAATGTTTCCCTCTGACCTCTGGGTTAGTGGTGGTCCCTTAGCCATGATGCCTGTCAAATCTACTGCTAAATTTAAGAATATATATATTTTACATAATTTCTTCCTTCTTTCCTTTCTTCTCCTCTTCTTTTCTCTTTCCCCAACTTGCCCTTTATATCAATGTGTCGGCGCCTCACGTTTATAGCAAGGCTATCTAGGATTCCGGCCTCCTTTTCTGTTTGACAGGAATTAGGGCCCTATATGCACACACATATTATATATATATATATATATATATATATATATATATAGTTTGTATTATATGTATATATTTTTGTTTTTTCTTTGTGATAATACTATATGATATGTATTAATATATGTCGATGTACTTGAAAAGACTAATATTATTTTGAGAATTTTTGATTGCATTTTTGGACATGACCAGATGGGATATGAGATGTTTCCTTTAAAACATATATTTTCCAGCGTTCATTTGGATCAACTACCGAGGATATTTGTTTGGTCCCCTGTATGGACACCCAAGGATGCACAGTGGAATCTGGTCCACATTCACAGTTGGGGGTGGTCACTTTCCAGCTGTGCGTCCACCCTGAGGTCCACCATAGCCATGGCCATCCGTATAATGTTTGCCCGGCATCACGTGTCTGCATACGCCCAATGGTGACATTGCCTGCGAGCTGTCTGCATGGCATGTTAAGCGGCGCCGCGGCACTTCCAGTTTTCCGCTTCCGGTATTGGCTCTGAGTCCCTGGCGCGTGCGCCTCCCTTTGTTGTCTGCTTTGGCGCCAAAAGCAGCGTGACGTCACACGCCTTCCCTTTTGGCGCCAATGGGGAGGGATATAAATAGCACACAGACCTGTGGGACTGTGTGGGAGCTCATTGAACACGCGGATCTCTTGATAAGGTAAAGGTCATTATTACTTTATTTCTTTTCTTTCTCTAATTGATACAAGATTGGCCTTGGTTTACTTACCTTGTAAATCCAATTAAACAAATGGGGGGGGGGGTTCCCTTTTACTTTCATTAGAGCCAGTATATGCGGCAGTACCTTACAAGACAACAAACTTTCATTTCTCTCCCACATACACCGCTGCTGCGGTATGGTAACCATGAAGAGCCTAGTCTCTGGCAAATTATAGCAATGGAGGTAAGACTAGCTTCCCTACTATATCTTAATAGCGAGATGCCATATGTAATATGTATTTACTCACCTCACGTTAATATTTTTACCTTAAAACTTAATATCTGTTTTTTGTCAATTAACAGATACAAAGAACCTCTAACCCCGTGTGCATGAGCTCCCAGCCGTTATTTTGACTATACAAACAGAGTATACTTGTGGTGAGTTATGAACTGGGGGCTTTTCCATTTGCCATAGTTCATTTCTTTACTCTATGCTTTCATGCATATCATAGGGTAAAAGTAAAAGAATCAAATGTGTATCTTTTGCATATATTACAGATATTTTTTCTTGATGAGGCTTTGATGGCCCCATCAATTCAGTGAGCTCCATATCCCTCTCTACGGATGACCTTCATTTTCAGTGGAGATCTGTCTGAGTGCTGGTTTTCCTTTTGGGGTAACACCCCATGTGGTTTCCCTGATGGTATTTGTTCTTGGACCCCTTTGGAGAGGTAGGGTTCCTTGCAGTACTATCGGGAATTCTTATGTGGGGGGGTTATATTTAGTGGGTAAGGGGTGCGGGGTTCCCCTTAATATCCATACAAGACACAAAGGGGCTGGTAATAGGCTGGGCTCATCCAAGGTGCTTTTGGGGTGTTTTTTGTTTTGTGGGGGGGGGGGGGTTGGATTTAATTAATATTTGTGCATATAGAACTCCCCACTCATCTGGTTATGTACTGTGCTTTCATCTATCTTTGTTATGCCGCGTACACACGAAGGGACAATCCCGCGGGATTATCCTCTGGACTGAAGTCCAGCGGATAATCCCCTCGTGTGTGGGCGCCGGCGGACTTTTTGGCGCCAAAGTCCGGCGGACTTTTTGGCGCCAAAGTTTGAAGTTTTGTTTTCAAATTATCCGCTGGACTTGGCAGTCCAGCGGACAATCCCGCCGTTAGTGGGCAAGTCCGCGGGACTTTTGAAATGAACGGACTTGCCGCTCATCGGCAAGTCCGTTCATTTAGCACGTGACTTCAGGTTATGTAGCTAGCGTAGGCAGTTACTGCCGCCGCGCTAGCTCCGTGACCTGGCATGGATTTAAAGGGAATCCCCACGCCGAAAAAACGGTGTGGGGGTTCCCCCCAAATCCATGTCAGACCCTCATCCGAGCACGCAGCCTGGCAGGCCAGGAAAGGGGTGGGGACGAACGAGCGCCCCCCCCTCCTGAGCCGTACCAGGCCGCGTGCCCTCAACATGGGGGGTGCCCTGGGGAAAGGGGGGCCGTGCGGCCCCCCCACCCCAAAGCACCTTGTCCCCATGTTGATGAGGACAAGGGCCTCTTCCCGACAACCCTGGCCGTTGGTTGTCGGGGTCTGCGGGCGGGGGCTTATCGGAATCTGGGAGCCCCTTTAATAAGGGGGCCCCCAGATACCGGCCCCCCACCCTATGTGAATGAGTATGGGGTACGATGTACCCCTACCCATTCACCTAAGGTGTAAAATGTAAAGTACAAAAACACACACACTTTTGAAAAAATATTTTATTGCACTGCTCCGGGGGTCTTCTTCCGTCTTGGGGGTCTTCTCGCCGGACTCCCCCGCTCTCTTCTGCTCTTTTACCTAGCTCTTTCACGAGGGGGGGAGTCCGGCTACCTTCTTCGTCGTCGCCGCCGTCTGGGGGTCTCGATCCGCCTTCGGGGGTCTTCTTCCGTCTTGGGGGTCTTCTCGCCGGACTCCCCCGCCATTTACCAAGCTCTTTTACCGAGCGGGGGAAGTCCGGCTACCTTCTTCGTTGTCGCCGCCGTCGTCTGGGGGGTCTCGATGCGCCTTCGGGGGTCTTCCGGGGGTCTCTTCTGTTCTTGCGGCGGTCGTCGTCTTCCGTGCCGCCGGCGCCTTGTCCTTCTTCTTGTTCTTGTTCTTGTTCTTCTTCTTCTTCCGATGTTGACCCGACGCTCTCTCTGCCCGGAATGCCTGTGCCGGTCTGCGCTCGGACTTATATAGGGACATGGGGGACAGGGTCACATGTTCATGTCACATGGTGACCCCGCCCCCTTGCGATGTCACAGTCCCAGCATCCTCCGGGACTGTGACAACACAAGGGGGCGGGGTCACCATGTGACATGTGCATGTGACCCTGTCCCCATTCCCCTATATAAGTCTCAGCGCAGAGCGGCACAGGCATTCCGGGCAGAGAGAGCGTCGGGTCAACATCGGAAGAAGAAGAAGAACAAGAACAAGAACAAGAAGAAGGACAAGGCGCCGGCGGCGCGGAAGACGACGACCGCCGCAAGAACAGAAGAGACCCCCGGAAGACCCCCGAAGGCGGATCGAGACCCCCCAGACGACGGCGGCGACGACGAAGAAGGTAGCCGGACTTCCCCCGCTCGGTAAAAGAGCTTGGTAAATGGCGGGGGAGTCCGGCGAGAAGACCCCCAAGACGGAAGAAGACCCCCGAAGGCGGATCGAGACCCCCAGACGGCGGCGACGACGAAGAAGGTAGCCGGACTCCCCCCCTCGTGAAAGAGCTAGGTAAAAGAGCAGAAGAGAGCGGGGGAGTCCGGCGAGAAGACCCCCAAGACGGAAGAAGACCCCCGGAGCAGTGCAATAAAATATTTTTTCAAAAGTGTGTGTGTTTTTGTACTTTACATTTTACACCTTAGGTGAATGGGTAGGGGTACATCGTACCCCATACTCATTCACATAGGGTGGGGGGCCGGTATCTGGGGGTCCCCTTATTAAAGGGGCTCCCAGATTCCGATAAGCCCCCGCCCGCAGACCCCGACAACCAACGGCCAGGGTTGTCGGGAAGAGGCCCTTGTCCTCATCAACATGGGGACAAGGTGCTTTGGGGTGGGGGGGCCGCACGGCCCCCCTTTCCCCAGGGCACCCCCCATGTTGAGGGCACGCGGCCTGGTACGGCTCAGGAGGGGGGGCGCTCGTTCGTCCCCACCCCTTTCCTGGCCTGCCAGGCTGCGTGCTCGGATGAGGGTCTGACATGGATTTGGGGGGAACCCCCACGCCGTTTTTTCGGCGTGGGGATTCCCTTTAAATCCATGCCAGCTTGCGGAGCTAGCGCGGCGGCATTTACTGCCTACGCTAGCTACGTAACCTGAAGTTACGTTCGAAATGAACGGACTGCTCCGTGTGTGGGCAAGTCCGTTCATTTTCAAAAGTCCCGCGGACTTTTGGCCGGCGGATTATCCGCTGGAGAAGTCCGTGCGTGTGTGGGCAAGTCCACACGCTCGGAAAGTCCAGCGGACCCCGCTGGAAAGTCCCGCGGGATTGTCCGCTGGACTAGGTCCGCCGGCAAAAGTCCGCACGTGTGTACGCGGCATTAGAATGACCTGTATCATCTCTCAGATTATATTTATATTAATTTCCTTATGTCTTTTTTCCTTTATACACCCAAGGTTCAGTATACTGCAAAAGTCTGTCTTTGATGTTTTTATTCAATCGATCATGTCAACTTTCCTGATGAAGCCTTTTAGGCGAAACGTGTAAAAGTTTGTTGAACATCTGATCATATATAAATGAATGTTGCATTGTCTCTGTCTGGTATAGGAATAGGTGTACGTACCTAGGACTGTAGATAACATGTACTCTCATTTATTATCCTTTTTTATATATTTTGTATAATTATTTTCTATAAAAAGTATTTAAAAGATCCAATGTGTTCTTCAAAAAATAATTTGATTATATTTTGAAAACGTACCTTTAAAATCCCATATCCTCATTCTTGCTAATATTCAATTTCAAAGGGATGTTGGTACTTTTATTAAAATTATTGATGGGTTAATTGACCTCCAACCATACTTCCAATTAGAGTTTCTGTGAGGGGTTACAGTGTTGTGGCACCAGCACCTGTGCCTAAGGCCCAATTTTTCTGCCTTGTTCAACAGGGGCATGTAATTACAATTCTTGATCTAATATTTTACAGCAGGGCCCGTTCCTGCGCTCACCAAGAGTAACTGAGGGCTTACAGTGTTGTGGCAACACCAACACCTAATGCCCAAATTTCTGCAGAGTATATATGGCAGGCCCCTACTTTCAAACATCCAACTTACAAACGACTCCTACTTTCAAACAGAAGGAGACAACAGGAAGTGAGAGGAAATCTACCCCTAGGAAGAGAAATTCTCTCCTGTAAGAGTTCATTGTTTCACTAAAAAAACGAATTTTCAATATCCAATTGTCATTGGGACAGAAAGTGAGGTGAAATCTTCTGAACAGGAGCACAGAGAGGGTTGATAACCCTTCCCTGTGTTTTCCAAAAAGCTTAAAAATAGATTTTTTGTCTGGAGCTACACTTTAAAAATGTACCAGTTCAAAATTAATTATTAAAACATATTATAAATAAGAACAAACGTACAGTCCCTGTCTTAGTATATAGGGCCTGGGGGCCCTATACGCCTTTACTTTTTTAATTTGGGTGCAGGGTTCCCCTTAATATCCATACAAGACACAAAGGGGATGGTAATAGGCTGGGGGGGGGGGTACCCATGCCTTTTTTCTCAATGATTTTCATCCATATTGCTGGGACCAGACATTACATTAAAGCCGCAAGCAGTTTTAAATGACTTTTATTCCTTTAGAAATGTAATTTTGTGCAGGGACAGTTCTAAACATGGGAAACATGTGCCACTTTACAGGCATACTATAGACACCCCCAGGCACAATGTTTATTTTGTTTACAAACTTTTATTGAAAAAGTGCAAAAGAATACAGGAAACAAGTACATTATGAGATACAAGGTGCTGAAAGAATCTGTGGTTCATCAGTGACACAATTAGTATAGAAAAATATTGCTAGGGAATGCACTCCTTTCCATGCTCAAAATTGAAGTTCAAATAGTAACTGTAAAAACAAAAACAAAACTAAAAAAAGAGAAAGGATGAAACATACTGCTATAATAGAAAACGTGTTAGTATAGACCTGTTTTGGTCAGTGTTGAAGGCTTTTCTAACATAATAAAATTATGACCTTTTGAGCTCCGATGCCCTGGATCATTACGTGTGGAGCTAGGTGTGTAAAAGTGGGGAGGCAATTCCCCTTATGTTCCACTGACAGCCTAAATACTGAGTGACTTCAATAGGGTGGTTTAGCATATGTGACTATCCAGATGAGGACCAGGAGTCCCATTTCTTCTTGAAAATCTGCATGGAGTCCATAAGTGTGTGGTGAATGCGTTCCATCAGTTTAATCGACTCCATGCGATGTAGTACCTGAGGCCAAGGGACAGATGGTTTGCGCCAATTTAATGCTACAGCCCAGTGTACTGCACTAAATAGCGTATGAATCAATCTTTGATCTGTGGGTGTAGCCCCTGGGAGATCAGCAAAGAGGATGCACATTTGTGCAGTCAGGGTGACGTTGGTCCCTGTGATCTGCAGTACCCTCCCAGACACCTGTTGCCACAAAGGACCCAGGACACTACAGCTCCAGAAAGTATGGATGAGAGAACACTTCCCTCCACAGTTCCTAAAGCAAGTATCAGGGATCAAGGGGAACATTCTATGAATCTTAACTGGTGTGTAGTACCATCTGGTGTGAAATTTCACCACAGTCTCCTTGATTGCTACTGAACGGGTGCATTTATGCATGTTGTCAATCATATCATTCCAATCTCCTTCTGAGATTGCTACCTCTAAATCAGTTTCCCATGCTAGCATTGCCTGGGATTTAGTTTCTGAGTGGTGGTCATTCAAGTGTCTGTATATCATGGATATCACCCCTCTATCTCTGGACCCCTCAAAGCATAGGGTTTCAAAAATTGTTTTAGAGCCATCCCTCCTAAACGATGTAGCTTTCTGATAGAAATGGCGTATCTGTAAGTACTTGTAAAACTCTGAACGGGGAATGCCCCAGTTATGGTTCAGGTCCTCAAAGGAGCGTAGCCCTGCACCCTGAATCAGGGAGTGTAATGTCACCAGGCCCCGCGAGGACCAGTGTATAAAGTCCAGATCTGCCCCAAAGGCTCCTGGAAAGTCTGGGTCTCCCAAAAACGAGGATAAGGGAGCCGGTTTAGAGGCTAGTCCGAATTTGTCCTTGTAGAGGGTCCAGAGGTATAGAGATTGCCCAACAACCCCATTAAATGCAGTAATTTCTCTGTGATGGACTTAACCGGTCCATAAAATACCTTGGAGGTAGTATGGCCGGAATCCCTTTCAAATTGCAGCCAGGGGATCTGAGATGTGAATACATGCCATTGGGCTAGCTGAACTAGTCTAGCTGCCAAATAATGCTTCCATAGATCCGGGCAGCTCAGTCCCTCTCTGTCTCGGGCTCTGAACATCAAAATTTTACTCAGACAGGGTTTTTTATCTCGCCAGATAAATTTCAGCAGCTCCGACTGTATGGTCCGGATAGTAGAGCAGGACACATACAGAGGGAGGGCCCTAAAGTAAAATAGCAGTTTAGGGAGAATGGACATCTTCACTGCCTGAATATGGCCCAAAAATTAGATATGGTATGGGGCCCATTGAGTTAACAATCTTTTAATAGCGGAGAAGACCAGTGGGTAATTTGGGAGTACAATTGTTTAAGGGAAGGGGCTAATTTAATACCAAGGTACTGTAGTGAGGACATGGTCCAAGAGAATTTAAAGCTATTCTGTAGGGACATAACTAGAGAGATTGTGGCAAATTGATGGGCATAGCTACACATTTGGAGGGATTCACCCCCAAGCCAGCTTCAGCTTGAAAGGAGTCCAATGCTGCGAAAAGATTAGGGAGAGAAGTCAGGGGGGGTCGGTCAAAAAAAGCAGGACGTCGTCCGCATACAGACTCAATTTATAAGTGTTGTCATTACTACAGTATCCTTTTATGTTGGGGTTAGCTGCAATATATCTGGACAGGGGTTCGATCGCCAGGGCGAACAGTAAGGGGGATAAAGGGCAGCCCTGTCTGGTTCCTCTACCCAGGGTAAAGTATTCAAAAGTACAATGTGGAAGTTTAATACACGTCTGGGGTTGTCTGTATAGAGCATGGAAGCCATTTACAAACCTGCCCAGGATCCCAATTTTTTGCAGGATCCTGTCTAAGGACGCTATCAAAAGCTTTGTTGATATCTAAGCTGAGCATAAGTACTTTACGTGTGTGTAGGTTTGCGTCTTGAATAATGTTGGTAGCAAGGCGGATATTATCTGATCTGCCTAGTAGGAATAAAACCGGTCTGATCGGGGGAGATTAAAGTCGTGATTGTGGCTGCTAGACGGTCTGCTAGTATGCGGCTGAATATTTTCAGGTCATTGTTAATGACCGAGATGGGTCTGAAATTTTGGGGAAGTGAGTGATCCTTCCCTGGTTTTGGAATCAGAGACATGTTGGCTAGGAGCATGTCACTCGGGGTCAATAGATCTGAGAACTTTTTATAGTACAGGGCCCGGCATGCGCTGGGTGTTCCGCCAGGGGTGTTGGGTCCTTTGGTGCTCGGATTGTGGCTGTAAAGCCCCGGGGAACCCGTTAACGTCTGCGATCCTTGCGGAGCTCTTAGCCCTTGCTTTCGTCCAGGATCGTGCCTCCCATGCGCCCCCCAGGCACGATATTTAGAGGAATATTTCACTTTTATTTTTTCACTTTAACCACTTCCCGACAGTTGCCCGACGATGTATGTCGGCAGAATGGTAACGGACAGGCATAAGGGCGTACAGGTACGTCCCTTTAAGAAGGCCGCCGGTCGGGACCCCCGTGAGTCTGTTTGCGGGTCCTGCGGACTTGATCACCGTGGGGATACCCGCGATCGTGTCACAGGGAGGCTGAACGGGGAGATGCGGAAGTAAACTGCATCTCCCCGTTCTGCCTAGCAACAAGTGACACTGATCTCTGCTCCCTGTGATTGGAGCAGAGATCAGTGTTCACTTACACACAGCCACGCCCCCCACAGTTAGTAACACGCCCCTAGGACACACTTAACCCCTACACTGCCACCCCCTGGTTAACCGCTTCACTGCCAGTTTCATTTACACAGGAATCAGTGCATTTAAATAGCATTTAAATAGCACTGATTGCTGTATAAATGACAATGGTCCCAAAAATGTGTCAAAAATGTCCGATGTGTCCGACATAATGTCGCAGTCACAATAAAAATCGCTGATCGCCGCCATTACTAGTAAAAAAAATTATTAATAAAAATGCCATAAAACTATCCGCTATAACTTTTGTGTAAACCAATCAATAATCACTTATTGCGATTTTGTTTACCAAAAATATGTAGAAGAATATGTATCGGCCTAAAAAATATGTTTTTATATATTTTTGGGGGATATTTATTTTAGCAAAAAGTAAAAAATAATGCTTTTTTTTTTTCAAAATTGTTGCGCAAAAAATAAAAACCGTAGGGGTGATCAAATACCACCAAAAGAAAGCTCTATTTGTGGGAAAAAAAGGACGTCAATTTTGTTAGGGAGCCACGTCGCACGACCGCGCAATTATCAGTTAAAGTAACACAGTGCCAAATCACAAAAAGTGGTCTGGTCTTAAGCCAGCAAAATGGTCCGGTCTGAAAGTGGTTAAGCATCATTAAAACCACTGCTCCTGAAAAAACTTCAGTTTTGAAAACTTTTTTTTGCATTGATACATGTCCCCTGGGGCAGGACCCGGGTCCCCAAACCCTTTTTTAGGACAATAACTTGCATATTAGCCTTTAAAATTCACACTTTTGATTTCTCACGTTCGAGTCCCATAGACTTTAACAGGGTTTTAAAGTTTGCACAAACTATCGGTCCGTTCGCAAATTCTGGTGCAAACTGAACCGGGGGGTGTTCGGCTCATCATACGAAAATTCTCATCTGACAGAAAACAACTTCAGAAGTGATGTAATGTGTTGAATAGTTTTGTATGTATTCTTTAGTTTCTGAGCATGCATAGTCTTGCTCTTACGATTCTTTTTCAGACAAAAAACATATTAAACACAAATCAGATGCACACGATCGGAATTCTCGTCGGAAAAAGCTCTGATGGTTTTCCCGATGGAATTACACTCAAACTATCTTGCCTACACACGGTCACACCAAATTCCGACAGTCAAGAACGCGGTGACGTACAACACTACAACGAGCCAAGAAAAAATGAAGTTCAATGCTTCCGAGCATGCGGAGAATCGTTTCCGTGCATGCGTAGGAATTTTGCACGTCAGAATTACTACAGACGATCGGAATTTCTGATGAAAAAACTTTTCCGTCGGAAAATTTTAGAACATGTTCTCATTTTTTTGCTGGCGGATTTGCTGGATGAAAAGCTCTCATCTGACTTTTTCTGGCCTGGAATTCCGATCGTGTGTACGCGGCATTAGTCTGCACATCCCGGTTTTGTCGGACGAAAAGTGAAAATCGGCTATCAAAAGCACCATACTAACAATCCAAAAATCGTCAGATTGTTTGTTCGGACAAAATTTTACTTCTGATTTTCATATCGTGTGTATGGGCCTTTAGTCTGTAGGGTTCAATATTGAGTTGGCCCACCCTTTGCAGCTATAACAGCTTCATCTCTTCTGGGAAGGCTGTCCACAAGGTTTAGGAGTGTGTCTATGGGAATGTTTAACCATTCTTCCAGAAGTGCATTTGTGAGGTCAGGCACTGATGTTGAGAAGGCCTAGATCACAGTCTCCACTCTAATTCATCTGAAAAGTGTTCTATTGAGTTGAGGTCAGGACTGTCTAGGCCAGTCAAGCTTCTCATTCATGTCTTTATGGACCTTTCTTTGTGCACTGCCCCAAATCATTTGGTGGAGGGGGGATTATGGTGTGGGGTTGTCTTTCAGGCGTTGGGCTTGGCCCCTTAGTTCCAGTGAAGGGAACTCTTAAGGCATCAGCATACCAAGACATTTTGGACAATTTCATGCTCCCAACTTTGTGGGAACAGTTTGGGGATGGCCCCTTCCTGTTCCAACATGACTGCACACCAGTGCACAAAAAAAGCTCCATAAAGACATGGATGAGCGAGTTTGGGGTGAAAGAACTTGACTGGCCTGCACAGAGTCCTGACCTCAACCCAATAGAACACCTTTGGGATGAATTAGAGCAGAGACTGTGAGCCAGGCCTTCTCATCCAACATCAGTGCCTGACCTCACAATTGTGCTTCTGGAAGAATGGTCAAACATTCCCATAGACACACTCCTAAACCTTGTGGACAGCCTTCCCAGAAGAGATGAAGCTGTTATAGTTGCAAAGGGTGGGCCAACTCAATTTTGAACCCTACGGACTAAGACTGGGATGCCATTAAAGTTCATGTGTGTGTAAAGGTAGGTGTCCCAATACTTTTGGTAATATAGTTTAGCAGTCCAGGATTGGATATTTAGGCTCCATGCACACTGGCTTAAAAATTGCTGCTACTACAGAAGTTTTGTTTTCTGCCTGTAGAAGCAGCTCCAGGTTCTCCTATGTGTCCATACACATTGGGACGATTACAGACATATTTTAAACTCATGAATGAATGAATGATTTGTATAGCGCTACAAATGTGAACTGAATCGCCTCAAGGCTCAACGTTTAGAGATAGGAAAAAAAAACCCTTCTGGTTCATGTTTCTGAAAAAGTGGGTATAAAGGGCGCTATCTAGACAAAGGAAAAAAAAATATTATAGTGTATTAATAAAATCTGTATAAGTAAATCAATATAGTAAAATAAATGTGTGTAATCAAAAAATGCACAATTCATCAATATACATAAAAGTCCATAAATTTCTATGATAAACGACTCTTCAATATATGCTCCAACACCGTGCTCCTGAAATATGTGCTCCAATACTCCAAACCAATAGTGCTTCACCCGGAGTGACTATAGAATGCACTCACCAGATTTCACAGCCAGCAAGTGACCATAAATCAGAAAATGTGAGAAACTGCTCGATTCATAGGTCAGTCTCCATCAGAATCCACATCTATCTCTCTCTCCTCCATACATGGATAAATACGATCACGATCGAATAAGCAGGGATATGTAAAAAATCTCTCCAGTATCATATATCCTCCACAATATTCATCTGTCTCCTTCTCCCATCACAAGACTCTGTGGAATTGACTCCACCACAAAGAGCCACAGAAGGCAGGTATAGTGTAATAAAGTTTAATTTAAAGGAAAGCTGCACTTACATATGTCCAATATGATATAAACGGCACAAAGGCAGCTCCAGGGTCTGTAGAATCGGTCCCCCACCACTGTGTGACTAGCGGCATGCGGCTTGCGTTCCAACTACACGGCGGAAGTGGAGGGCTCCTGGCAGTTTGTGTGTCAAGCCTCTCTTCTATGCATTTTACGCTCTGCCTGTGTCATTGGGTTTCTGATTGGAGCTTTCTGGCAGAAAAAATGCAAGACTCTCCTAAACTCGTCTAAACTTTGTACAATAAACTCTCTATATGAAAGTTTTTTCTGGCAAGAGAACTGACATTTTTTTAAGCCCAGTGTGCATGGAGCCTTGTGGAGTCTAAAGATGGAATTTGATGACATTCTCATATTTATATATTATTTATGTGGTTTAGATATAAAACTGTCCCAGAAAATTATTGTCTCAGTCAGTCCTGTTATACTCACTGTAATTCCTCTATCCGGCTTGTTGTCAGAGCTTCCATCAGATCCCTGAAATGAGGACCCTCCAGATTGTTCCTATACAGGTTCAGTGTCCTCAGTGTCTGGTTATTTCTTATTCCAGATGCCAGGTGGGGGCAGGATCTGTCTGTCAGGTGATTAGAGGACAATCTGTAGAAGAAGAGAAGTTACCAGAAGAAAATGAATTTCTCCCCCAAGAATGAATGTAACTTTTCTCTACATGAATGGAACTCATTTCTGTTTATTGGAATCATTTATATTAGATCACTTTATAAAACACGATCGATCATCTACACTATAGGAGGATTTCTTTTTGTGGACCCCAATTACTAAATGTGACATGAGAAGTGGATGAGGTGGTGTGATCCATTCATTATTCCTTTATGGGGATTGGATCATACACACTCACACTGACCTTTAGGCTTGCACCTCCAACCTTCTGCTAAGTCTTGGATTCAGTTGTGGAGATTCACTTTAAAGGTCACAGAAGTCTCACTCATGTTGTGGAAACTTAATTGACTAAAAGTGACACCATTGTACTTTGGGATTTCCTTTGAACATTATGGTGGAGGATTTGATCTTATGGTGTGGAAAAGATTTTATTATTACCTTTCTTTATTTGGACCTTTTTTGAAAATCTGTACCAATATTGCTGCACTAATTTTATATATGCTGATTATAAATTATCTTCATTTATAAATTCTCTCCATACCATTGTTATATACACACTTATAGGGAGTTTTGTGATGAGGAGTCTCACTTTTATTGTTATGTTTTCACATTTATATTGTGTGAATGTTATATACTAGTGCTGCAGTCTTCCATATTATACTAGATGTGCTAGTTCCACCAATAGTGATCAGATATAAAAATGACATTCACTACAAAAATACACTTTTATACATGTGAGCAAGGGAAGATCTCCTCCAACCTATTCACAGCTACTTCAATCTACATAACATATAATTTGCAAAAATACATAAACAGTTATCTTATAAATTGCAAACAACAAGAGTTTATACATGTTAAAAAAAGCTGATTTCCTACAACCGTTTTACCACTACTTCCATCACCATACAGTGACTTGTGCAGTAACAGAAATAAGAAGTCCCAGAGATACATCCAGATGGTTTAAATCAATACTGATCAGCTGCCATCTCTTTTCAGACAATTTTGTCAACCTCCACCACACCAGTGAGCAAACTTACCAAAAGGTTTGTCCCCACAGCCCAGACACGCATGTTTATATCCTTCCAGCAGCGCCACTCCACTCAAGCCGGCTGCCGATGAGAACAGACTGTGCCACAGAATGTCAGACCTCCAGGTAGTATCTCCAATATCACCCGAGGTATCCAGACAATGGCCGCAATCACATTACATAGAAAAGAAAAAGCCTCCATAGTGCATAATCCTTAAATATATATAGAATCACAGATTGTGCACTTCCATCATATACACGAGTATACACAGAACTCAGAGCACACATCGCTCTGGACTGCAGCCGTGTATGATGGAGTCCAGGCAGTGACATGGAGGCTTTTTCTTTTCTATGTCATGTGATTGCAGCCACTGTCTGGAGACCTTGGGTGATATTGTATTTTTGCACATTATATGTTATACAGACTAAAGTAGCTGTGAATAGGTTGGAGGAGATCTGCCCTTCCGCACATGTATGAAAGTGCATTTAGGGGGTGTGGCCTGCGTGGATAACCCGTAGGGACCCATTGGGACCCAAAATGACTCCTTCCGAGTGGCCATTCATCTCCGGACTACTCCTGCAGCATGTCCAGGAAATGTAAGGATCAGCGCAAGCCTCAGCGCCTGACGGACTTCTATCCACATAAGCAGCAGCATGGTAGGCAAGATGACCACCGGCCGTCATCTTCCTCAACTGAAAAAACGGCTAGCAATCCAACTAAAGCAGGCCCAGGGCATAGAAATAACGATTCCCCTGTTAACACTCAGCATTACTCACAATCCCCTATCTCTGGCAGCCCAGCTAAGGCTAAATTCAGGATGGATGGGGAGGGACACAACAACCCGGTCAGCCATGCTAGTGACTCTGAAGATGAGACACATGAACAGCCTGATTCAATCAAATAATTTCCAACAATGCATCAAACTGTAGTTGATACTGTCCTGAAAGACATGTTGCTGTCCCTGAGAAGTTCATTACAATCAGACATGGCTAAATGTATGCACAAGTTTAATCAGGACATCCAGGCAGTGGAGGCACGTGTTGATCACATTGAGCCAGTGGCGGCCTGTCCATAGGGGGCGCAAGGGCGCTGTCCCCCTAAAGCCAGTTACACAAGAAAAAAATAAATAAATAAAATAAATAAATAAAAAATGGTCCCTTTAAGAAAAAAAAAAAAAGTTCCTGTAAGTGCACTGTGTTCGGGCGGGCGCCGGTCACAGTGCACTGTGGAAGCGTCATGCCAATGCAATCCTATTATTGCAGGCAAAACGCTTTATTTGCAGTGGTTTTTGATGCATTGTGGTGCTATGCAGTGCGCCTCTAGTGTGCCTCTACTCACTGGGTCATTCTCCTGCATCTTCTTATGTCTGGGCGGTGCCATGGACGGGCGGCATGTCCACGTGTGGATGAGAAGCGGCAGGTAATGTTACTACCAGGCAGCCTGTAATTATCTGTCCACCCTGCACTTTGTGCTGTATGTATTTTTAGTCTTATCAGAGGGTGGAGGGAGCCGTGCTGTGCTTCACCTCTGCCTTGGAATCAGCCTCTGCTCCAGCCCAACACCCAACAATCTGCTGGAGCCTTCATTACACATCTCCTGTATGTGTATACCACGAGGGCTCCCAGCAACGCGTCCTCCTAGAGTCATCCTCTACAGGTCATTGTTCTCTCATCTGTGTGTGTGTCTCTCTCTCTATCTATCTCTCTCTATCTGTCTAATCTATCCATCTCTCTATCTGTATGTATATCTATCTATCTATCCATCTATATTTCTATCTGTATATCTATCTGTCTGTATATCTATTCTTATATCTGTATATCTGTCTCACTGTATATCTATTTATCTGTCTGTGTATCTGTCTGTGTATATATCTGTATAACTATTTATCTGTTTAACTGCATATCTACCTGTCTGTATATATCTATCTATCTATCTTTCTTTCTCTCTGTATATCTATCTCTCTGTCTGTATGTGTGTATATATATCTGTATATCTATCTGTATATCTGTCTGTATATCTATCTATCTATATTTCTATCTGTATATCTGTCTGTATATCTATCTTTCTATCTGTATATCTATCTATCTGTATATCTATCTCTCTGTATATCTATCTATCTATCTATATATCTGTACATCTATCTGTCTATCTATCTATATTTCTATTTGTATATCTATCTATCTCTCTGTATATCTGTCTATCTGTATATCTATCTGTCTGTATATCTATCCATCTGTATATCTATCTGTCTATCTATCTATATTTCTATCTGTATATCTATATATAATTTCTATCTCTCTGTATATCCATCTATATTTATATCTGTATATCTATCTATCTCTCTGTACATCTGTCTATCTATCTGTCTATCTATCTGTATATCTAGCTATATTTCTATCTGTATATCTATCTATCTCTCTGTACATCTGTCTATCTATCTGTCTATCTATCTGTATATCTAGCTATATTTCTATCTGTATATCTATCTATATTTCTATCTCTCTGTATATCTATCTCTCTGTATATCTATCTATCTATATATCTGTATATCTCTCTGTATATCTATCTATATGTATATCTATCTGTCTGTATATCTATCTATCTGTAAATCTATCTATATTTCTATCTGTATATCTAGCTCTCTGTATATCTGTCTATCTATCTATATTTCTATCTGTATATCTATCTATCTGTATATCTATCTATCTATATTTCTATCTGTATATCTATCTATATTTTTATCTGTATATCTATCTCTCTGTATATATATATATATATATATATATATATATATATTTATATATATATATATTTATGGTTTAAGCCCTATGCCCGATACGTGTCTGAAGAGGAATGACTTAACCATAAGATCTACAACATGAAAAGGGGGACCTGAAGTGTGCCTTGGTCTAATGGACGGTATGCCAAAATAAGGGGGCATACCCTGATTAGAAATGAGTATTTGATGAGGGTGATGTTGTGAGAAATGCCCTTGAAAGGGGGAATGGGAGGGTGGGTATCGCGCACCAGAACCGACGAAGACCACAGGCGAGTGGGCCGGTTAAATACCCTCCCGGGCTCCTCCCATAAATTCAGGCCACCATGTTGGCCTTCCACTTATGGTTGAACCCCTATGGCCGATACGTGCCTGAAGAGGAATAACTTAACCATAAGATCTACAACATGAAAAGGGGGACCTGAAGTGTGCCTTGGTCTAATGGACGGTATGCCAAAATAAGGGGGCAAAAAACTGAGGTAGGGTTTGAAGATGTTTATTGACTTTTAGCATTGTCTACTGCGTGAGTTGGGCGAAGGCCCGTGACATTTCCGCTTGTGGGTCATGTATATACCGGGTGAAGCAGGCTGACTTCCATCTGCCGAGTCTCTGGATGATGTGGCCTGGGACCCCATGCTGTGAGGCGGTCCCGATCCGAAAAGAGTGACCGGAGTATTCGCTGGGGTTGAGGCGTAGGTTGCGGAGGAGAATCCTTACGTGTGTCATGAACTGGCAGGTGCTTAGGGGTTTGACTGGGAAAGGCAGAAGGGGATCGGTGTCCCTTTGTTCTGGCAGGAGTGAGAGCAGGCGGTTGAGAACCGTCACTGGGCACCAGGAATTGCTGGTTCTGTATAGATGGATGTCCACCCCGTGGCCAGCTTGCTGAGTCTTGGAGACGCTGAGGTGGAGCACGAAGTGGTCTTGATGGCGAACTAGGTGGCGTCTGCACAGGGTTTGGCTGGTCGAGCTGTTACTGGTGAATTCGCTTGGACAAAGGAACCCGTAGTAGGTCAGGTATATAGCGGCTTGTATGACCTGGCTGAGGAGGACACCAAAGGGGGAACCAGCGAGTATGGCGGACATCTCGCGGAAGATGGCACCCGTGATGGGGCGATGTCTGGTTCTGTTTGCTGGTTGCTGCTTCTGGACGCCGCGTAGGACGGCTCGGACGGCGTGGGACGAGAAGACATACGGTCTACTGGGATCTTGAAGGGCCAAAAAGTGCTGTACACCGGCCAGGTACAGGCGGATGGTGTTGTAGGATAGGTTTAACTGTGTGTGGCAATGTGAGACGAAGGCCAGAATGTGCCTGGTGTCTGTGGGTGTTGACACGGCGTTGGTGGCTAGGAACTTGTTGAACGTGTTCCAGGCTGCGTGGTAGGCTTTGAGTGTGTTGTGAGACAGGGACTGGTTGATGAGCTGGGTGGCCCCACGTAGGTATCGGTCTAGTCTAGGGTCAGCTGAGACCAAGTGGGGATAGGGGCGGACACCCGATCGGCCTCTGGTATCTGTCGGAAGAAGGAGATGAAGTTAAAGCGTGACAGCGCGTCCGCTGCCACGTTGTATTTACCTGGGATGTAAGAGCAATGGATGTTGAACTGGAGCCATAGCGACAGTTGGACCAGCCTGCGTAAGAAGGACATCACCGGGAGTGACTTGGACCTGCCTTTGTTGACGATGTCTGCCGTGGCCTGGTTGTCCGTCGTGAAGTTTACCGTCTGCCCGGTCCAGTTGTGACCCCAAAGTTTGGCGGCTGCCACGATTGGGTAGAGCTCGAAAAGGGGGGAAGTCCGGCTGAAACCTGGGATTGAGAGAATCTGCGGGGGCCAAGGGCCAGCGAACCAACGGAGGCCAAAAATGGCTGCGAAGCCCGCGGAGGCCGCGGCATCTGTCACCACCTGTGGTGAGAAGGGTGAGATGACCGGGATAAACATGGATATTCCGTTACATGAGGAAAGGAATTCTTCCCACATTGCTAGGTCTGCTATGGCCGTGGCGTACAGGTTGAGGATCTGATCGGGGTCTTGTGCCTGTGACAGGTAGACTAAGAGCCGTGAGATGAAGGAACGACCTTGAGGGACGATCCGCATGGCAAAATTGAGCATGCCAAGTAGTGACTGGAGCTGTCGTCTTGTGCATCCTCTCATGCGGGTGAAGTCCTGAAGAACTGCCCTGATGCGGGTCAACTTGTCGAGGGGGAGGCTGGCCTGCATGGAGCATGTGTCCAAGACAACTCCGAGGAAGGTGATGGAGTGTGCGGGTCCGTCGACCTTGTGCTCAGCTATGGGGACATTGATGTTCTGGAAGACGACTCTCAACTTGTCGAGGTCCACTGGTGACACGTTGGGCTGCTCTATCAGTAAGAAGTCATCCAGGTAGTGGATGACTTCTGTGCATTGGGCCTTGTGTAGGAGAATCCAGGTGAGGGATTGAGCGAAAGTGTCGAAGAAACAGGGGCTACTTTTGGAGCCGAACGTGAGCTTGGTGGCGAAGTAGTACCTGTCTCTCCACTTGATACCGTGCCAACACCAGAGAGACGGGTGAATCGGCAGAAGTTTGAAGGCGTCCGATATGTCGTCTTTGGACAGCCAGGCCCCTGTGCCTGCTTTGAGGATGGCCTGGATCGCCATGTCGACGGAGGCATATTTTAAGGAGAACTCCTCGGAGGGAATCAGGGAGTTGAGGCTGGGGACGTGGCAAGAATGAGGCGCAGACAGGTCGTACACCAAACAAACTTTATTCGAGAACTTGCCCTTGACAAGCCCAATAGGGCTGACTCTCCAGGTGTTGAAGGGGGGTTGTGTGAAGGGACCTATGACGAAACCTCGCTCCAGCTCGGCTAGGAGTAGTTCATCTATGGCTTGCTCGTCGGTGGCCGCTGACTTGAGATTTCTACACTCGTAGGTAGTGTGGGGCAGGGAGACAAGGCCGGGGTGGAAGCCCGCCGTGAATCCCTGTATGAGGAACGTGGCTAGTGAGGGGGTGGGGTGTGATTCCAGATAGACTCCTAACCATAGGACGTTTATGCGGCTCAGTCATAGGTTTTTCGGCTTGACCTCGCATAAATTTTTCGGGTGCGCTCTGTGGCATACGACGCACACGTGGAGCATCCTGCATTGGCTGAAGTTGCACGAGCCGTAGTTGTAATTATTACAGATGGCCGCTCCTCCCATGGTCCGGACGGGGCGTGCGAGTTTGTAGACCTGGGGTTTCTGTGTCGGTGCTGGCGGGTTTTGAGCTGGAGCCGAGGTCGAGGGAAACTCGACCGAGCGGCTGACTGTTACACTGGAGCACCAGGTTGCGGCGTGCGTGGAGGATTGGCAGACTGCGCACAATGGTGAGCGCAGACCGGCAAAATGGCGACAGAATAATTCTGTGTCCATTAGGCTCCAATCCGTGGGTGACTGGAACTGCGCCATCCTGGCGGCTGCTTTTGCGGAAAAGGAACGGTGGTAGTCATAGAATGAGAACCCGCCGTACTTGTAGCCCAAGTCTACCACGGTGTGGAGATATAAATCCAGCTCTTCCCTTCTGCCGGGGGAAGCTGAGCATATGACGTCTCTAAGCATCCCAAATGTCAACGCGAATTCTGGGACGGACAATTTGCGGTTGAGTCTGGGGTCCTTAGCTTTGAGGACCACCGAGACATCTCCCCAGGTATAGGCCTTTTTTTCGGCTAGGTCGTGGACTGATATGAGTAGGGAGGCGAGGTTGACGTCCTTGCCATCCAGTATGTCCTTCTTAATGCTGGCTGGAACCAGGTGTGCTGGGCAGACGACGGGACTTGTCCCTGCGGTACCTGTGGCGACTGGTGTTAGAGGCTGCATTGCGGCAGGGCCGGGGACGGCCGGGGCCGGGTGAGCTTCCAGGAGAGTCACTCTGGCTTGGACGTCCGTGACTGTGTTCGCCAAGGACGACACCATGGTGTGGAGTTGTGCTATGGCCGTAGATATAGACTGGAGGGAAGCTTGTTGAGTGCTGGGCCCGGCCATGGCAGGAGGAGGGAACAGGAGCCTGAAGCGCTCCGCCTTCCTGGCCGTGGCGGGGAACGGCACGCCCCTGCGTCTAAGTTCTGCCGTCAGCCTGGGGATGGTCCATCCCCTGAGGGACTGGTTGCTGTCGCTTACAGACACTGGGGAAGGTGACAAGGGGGCGGTGAGATCCTCGCTGCCCGCTTGAGACATGGTCCTCGGATGGGCTGTACCCTGAGGCGATGTCTTGTGGCTTCTGAGGTCGCAAGAAGGTCCACCGGACCTGTTAAGAGGATGAGATAAGCCAAGACTGTTTCTTTCCTTGTGTAAACATACGTACCCAGCTGCTGTGCTTTCGAAAGGACACGTGTGCGCACGTACGTTGACGTGTGTACACAGTGAGTTTCTATGTTTTACCTGGAGAAATACCGTCCAACCTGTTGCAGGGTGGACCTACTGAACTTGGACTGACCTAGAGAAGGAAAATAAAGACAACTGGTGAGGTGTGCCTTGTGGGGTGTGTCCCCCGTCTATGCATATGTACTTTTCTTTTTTTTTTTTTTTTTTTTCATATATATATTTATTTTTTATTTTATTTATGAGGAACATTTGTGCCATGCCGTGGGCGCAAAGTGTCGTTTATGAGTGTGACTTGCTGAGTGACACTGATCAAGAATTGGAATGAAATGAGGCAAATTCGACTGGGGTACGTCGGGGCGAACTGATGCATGGTGGATGCCATCGGATTCGGATCGGGAAGTTTTTGTGTGACAGCGAACTGATTGGCATGACAGGAGTATGAAACGGTCGAGCCGTGACGGCGACTGTCAACGAACCAGACTTCTGGAGCATCTACTGAAATGAGGCCAACGGATGTTCAGGGCACATTGGTACGAACCGGCGCGCAGTGCGACTGGGTTTAAAGCGGGGTGCGGCCTGGCGGTGAGAGAAATGAAGGGAACCATTCTATGAGGTGCGGAGCGGTCGGTCGGGTTTTGCGACCGACGACGGGCAGACTCAGGGGTGGTTACTGAAATGAGGCCGACAAAACCTGGGGTACGTTGGAGGCGAACCTGATACGCGAGGGTGCGACCGGTTTCGAATCAAAACGTGACTCGTGAGGTGAAATGTTTTTCTCGTGACAGAGGCGCCGACCGGTGAGCCTAAAATTTTTTCGACTGACAGCGACCGTACTTCTGGAGCACAAAATGAAATGGGGCCTGGGAGCACCTGGGGCGCGCCGGTACGAATCGAGGCACCGGGGTGCGCCTAGACTCGAATCGGAACGTGATACGTGACAGTGAAATGATGCCATGACAGAGGGGTTTTTCTTCGACTGGTGAGTCGAGAAATTGCGGCTAAAAACTACCGCTCCCTGGATCATGTATTGAAATGGGGTTCGACTGCTGGGACATACAGGGACGAATCGGATGCGGTTATATTCGAACCGGCGTGTCGGTGCAGGACCGTGAAATGGTGAAATGGCTGAAATGGTGAAATGGCTGAAACGTGACCGTGTGAAATGTTACTGCGACTGATTCCGAATCAGTGGTGATGCGTAAGCGACCGGCTACTGTTATGCAGATAGCGGTACGGATGCAACGTACGGGTACTAATTAATGACTCGTGCGTATGTGGACAACGAGATTCGTGACAAGGTAACTAACATTCATAAGTGAAATGATGGTCAAACGAGACCCCTACCTGTGGCAGCCGAGCCAGATACAATGTACAAAAACCTTCGAATGGGAACAATCCACGAGACGTCTGGCATTCACGAACGCTAGCGAATCGAGTAGTCGGCTTAGTGACGTAGTATATCGCGCACCGGAACCGACGAAGACCACAGGCGAGTGGGCCGGTTAAATACCCTCCCAGGCTCCTCCCATAAATTCAGGCCACCATGTTGGCCTTCCACATATCTGTATACCTATCTATCTGTCTGTATATCTATTTGTATATCTGTATATCTGTCTCACTGTATATCTATCTACCTGTCTGAGTATCTATCTGTCTGTATATCTATCTGTATATCTATTTATCTGTTTAACTGCATATCTACCTGTCTGTATATCTATCTATCTATCTTTCTTTCTATCTGTATATCTATATCTCTGTATATGTATATGTATATGTATATGATATATATATATATATATATATATACACACATACACACTATCTGTCTGTATATCTATTTATCTGTTTAACTGCATATCTGTATATCTGTGTGTGTGTGTGTGTGTGTGTATGTGTGTATATATATATATATATATATATATATATATATATATATATATATATATATATATATATATATATATATATATATATTTATTTCTATCTCTCTGTGCATCTATCTCTCTGTGCATCTATCTCTCTGTGTATCTATCTATATTTCTATCTGTATATCTATCTATCTCTCTGTATATCTGTCTATCTATCGGTATATCTATCTATCTGTCTATATATATATACAGTGTTGGTCATCTTACTTTAAAAAAGTAATTAGTTACATTACAAATTACTTCTCCCAAAAAAGTAATTGAGTTAGTAACTCAGTTACTACATTGGAAAAGTAATTAGTTACTCAGAAAAGTAACTGTGATTTTTTTTTTTATATTCTTAGGGGCGGGTCTAGTATTACTGTAAGCAAAGGGCGCGTTCCCCCCTCCACGTCTATTTCCCCTCTGCACCCCCCTGCACGTCTGTTCCCCCCAACACATATATCTGTTTCCCCTCTGTACCCCCCCCTGCACGTCTGTTCCCCCCAACACATATATCTGTTTCCCCTCTGTACCCCCTGCACGTCTGTTCCCCCCAACACATATATCTGTTTCCCCTCTGTACCCCCCTGCACGTCTGTTCCCCCCAACACATATATCTGTTTCCCCTCTGCACGTCTGTTCCCCCCTGCACGTCTATTTCCCCTATGTTCCCCCCTGCACGTCTGTTCCCCCAACACATATATCTGTTTCCCCTCTGTACCCCCCTGCACGTCTGTTCCCCCCAACCACATATATCTGTTTCCCCTCTGTATTTTTTATTTTTTTTTTTTTTTTTTTTTTTTTTTTTTTTTTTTTTTCCTTTCCTTCCTTCAGCTTACTAATTAAGGGGAGTGCCTAATTGCTCCCAGGTGTTTCAGGCCTATATAAGTTTGTGTAGAGCTCATGTGAAATTGCCAGAATTTTGGTTGGAAGCCAAACAGTGAGGACACTGTGTGGAGAGTGAACAAATTTTGCTTTTTTGACTGGTGATTGCTGGATTGCATTTTTAGGTTCTTTCTGGACCTTTTCCATTTTATCTTCTTAATACCCTTTTCTTCTTACACTTTTTAAACAGTTTTTTTTTTTTTTTTCCTTTCCTTCCTTCAGCTTACTAATTAAGGGGAGTGCCTAATTGCTCCCAGGTGTTTCAGGCCTATATAAGTTTGTGTAGAGCTCATGTGAAATTGCCAGAATTTTGGTTGGAAGCCAAACAGTGAGGACACTGTGTGGAGAGTGAACAAATTTTGCTTTTTTGACTGCTGGTGATTGCTGGATTGCATTTTTAGGTTCTTCTGGACCTTTTCCATTTTATCTTCTTAATACCCTTTTCTTCTTACACTTTTTAAACAGTTTTTTATTTTTTTATTTTTTTTCCTTTCCTTCCTTCAGCTTACTAATTAAGGGGAGTGCCTAATTGCTCCCAGGTGTTTCAGGCCTATATAAGTTTGTGTAGAGCTCATGTGAAATTGCCAGAATTTTGGTTGGAAGCCAAACAGTGAGGACACTGTGTGGAGAGTGAACAAATTTTGCTTTTTTGACTGGTGATTGCTGGATTGCATTTTTAGGTTCTTTCTGGACCTTTTCCATTTTATCTTCTTAATACCCTTTTCTTCTTACACTTTTTAAACAGTTTTTTTTTTTTTTTCCTTTCCTTCCTTCAGCTTACTAATTAAGGGGAGTGCCTAATTGCTCCCAGGTGTTTCAGGCCTATATAAGTTTGTGTAGAGCTCATCGTGAGCCTGCTCATCCTTGAGACTGGTTGAACTCTGTCCAAGTGGAACTTGTCTAAGTGGTGAGTTAAAACCAGGAGTTTATAACAGGAGGTTGTAACAGGGGTCATAGTACCTGTGCAGGGAGATCAACATCAGGATCCACCCTATCGCCATCATTGGATCACCCGGTAAGGTAAATATTCTGGTAAGTAACGCAGGGACCACCACTTAGCAGTTGATCCAGGGACCAACATCCGACCGCCCCTCGGGGGGTCAGGAAGGAATTTTTTCCTCTGCTACAGCAATTGGCCGCGCTAGTAGGGGTTTTTCGCCTTCCTCTGGATCAACGGGAGGGAGGGTGTAGGTCTACAGGGTTTTCCCACAGATCCGCAACATCTTCAACTAGCCTGCGCAAGACCGTTATCGCCTCAACAACAGCATCAGCGTTTTTTCAACGCATCATCTCGTCCACAGCAGGGAATTTTTTTGGAGCACCTCAACATGTGCAATTTCAAATACTCAGCAGAGTCTCTATGCAGACTAAGAAATTTGACCGCAACGCTACCGACCGACATTCAAAAAATATTACAAAAAGAACGACTACTAAGAATCGATCCACAAGCAACGATCAAACATAAGAAGACTACAACTCAACCGCAACAGTTAGCATGCGCTTTGATTAACACCAGATCGGCAGTCAAGCACAGGCACGAAATCCATGACTTCATCACACAAAACAACATAGATTGCCTCTTCATCACGGAAAGCTGGCTAACACCCGACTGCAACACCATCCTAACAGAATTAGTGCCAGAAAACTACAGGATCCTAACCGAGCATCGGAAAGGAAAAAAAGGAGGAGGCCTAGCAGTGATCTTCAAAGCTCATCTAGCGCTCGTCAAACCTACGGTACAGAACAAAGCAACGTTTATGGAGACACTTACTCTACAGATGCAAACCACACCACAAGAAACCATCCACATGCTGCTATGCTACAGACCACCAGGACCAAAGACAAATCTACCGATACCACTCACGGAATTCATCTCGGCACACACCCTGAAAAACAACAAGATTCTGGTACTCGGAGATTTCAACCTCTGGGCGAATTCCACCGAAGACCCCATCGCCACCACCTGTATCAATCAACTGGAAGACCTAGGGCTTCAACAACTAGTAAAGGCTCCCACACATGGGTCGGGTCACATCCTGGACCTCATCTTCAAGCAAAATACGGACATCAGCATTCAAGACAACATAGCGCTACCATGGTCAGACCACCACGCTATCAAATTTGAGATCGCCACCAACATCTCCCTGCAAAAACCAAACCCAGCAGCAACAACACACTGGATTAGATCGCAGAAGAAACTACATTCGGAAATCTTCAAAACCACACTAACACACAAAATGGGTACACTAAATCAAAACCACTCAACAGAACGAATACTCAGCTTCATAAACAAGGCACTTCTACAAACAGCAGACGCAGTCGCCCCGAAACATCGAGTACCCATCCGCAAGAAAAATTCTGGTTGGTTTAATGGCACGCTTACTCTACTGAAACGGGAACACAGAAGAGCAGAAAGAGCCTGGAGAAGAAACACCACAAAGGAAAATCACACAAACTACAGAATACTCACCAAGAGATATCATAAAGCAATTTTCACAGCAAAAAAAGAACATGTCTCAAACACCCTCTCAAAAGCCTTAAACCGACCACGGGAACTTTTCAAACTAGTCGCCCAGACTATGAACCCCACCTGCCTTGAGCCCCTAGGAAACGAAACTCAAGAATACTGCAACAAATTATCAGATTTTTTCATCAACAAAATAGACAACATTCAGAAAATAATTCAACAAAAAAAAAAAACAACAACCAGCTCTACTCAACTCAACCCAGGTAAGGAATTTTACATCCACAGCGCACAAGCACCACATTTTTCACTTACCCCGATCACAACGGATGAAACCAAAAATGTCATCAAGAGCCTCCGAGACAGCACCTCGCCAAACGACATCATCCCCACAAAACTCTTGAAAGAATGCTCCGACATTCTGGCCCCCGCTATCACACACCTAGTAAATCAGTCGTTCAAAGAAGGATTGGTTCCGAATTCCCTCAAGCAAGGCATCATCAAACCATTACTAAAGAAACCCAACCTCGACCCCAAGGATCCGAACAATCGCAGACCGGTAACAAGCCTGAACACCATTTCCAAGATCATGGAGAAAGCAGTAGTACAACAGCTTCAACTTCATCTGGACACACACAAGCTCCTAGACCCACTACAATCGGGCTTCCGCCCAGGCCATGGCACAGAAACGGCACTTCTGAAAATATGGGATGACGCCCTAGAAGCAGCGGATGAGGGAGAATCGTGTCTTCTGGTATTGCTGGATCTCAGTGCGGCGTTCGACACAGTGGACCACAACATGCTTCTCAGCCGCCTCAAGGAAGTGGCAGGAGTTACAGATGGAGATCTGCCATGGTTCGCTTCCTTCTTAGGAAACCGGTCACAAAGAGTGAAACTAGGAGCCTTCACTTCGGAAACTCGGGCAATCACTTATGGAGTCCCTCAAGGATCACCATTGTCACCAGTACTGTTCAACATTTACATCCGACCACTCTTCAAAATTATTAGCAAATTGGATCTGTGCTTCCACTCATACGCGGACGACACTCAACTGTACTTCCGGATCACCGGACAAAAAGACCAATACCAGGAACTAGGAAAATGTCTCACATTGATAGATGACTGGATGACCACTAGCTCCCTCAAACTAAATGGATCAAAAACAGAATTACTGCTCCTCGACGCAAACTCAAGGAAAAAGACGAAGACCCCTTGGACACCACCAACCATCTTGGGACAGACCATCCTTCCAAGCAACAAAGCCAAAAGCCTCGGAGTAATCTTTGATTCAGAGATGACAATGGAGGCACAAATAGGATCCGTAATCAGCGGATCCCACCATCTCCTTCGCATGCTACGCAGACTCATCCCCTTCATCCCGGAAAAGGAAAAAGCGGTAGTAGTAGGAACGATCATCAATTCACGGCTCGACTACGCAAACTCACTCTACATAGGATTACCGGATTACCAGATTGCGCGCCTTCAAATTGTCCAAAACACAGCAGCAAGAATAGTCACCGGAAAGAAACCCTGGGAATCCATCTCCCCATCCCTAAGGATGCTCCATTGGCTCAAGGTAAAAGACAGGATCACATTCAAGACCCTCTGCCTCACCCACAAATGTACACAAGGAAATGCGCCTCAATACCTTTGTGAGAAAATAGAAAAATACATACCGAATCGCAGACTTCGATCAACAAACCAAAATCGCCTTCTCATCCCCAAAGCCCGCTACAAATCCAAGGGAGAACGAAGATTCGCAGTACAGGGACCCCGGCTATGGAATGCTCTACCAAACAACATCCGCATGGAAGAAAACCATCAGGCCTTCAGGAAAAAACTCAAGACCCACCTCTTCTAATACATGGCATCCCAACATGAGCAGTCAAGCGCCTCGAGGCGATTCAGTTCGCAGTTGCAGCGCTATACAAATCATTCATTCATTCATTCATTCATTCAGAGTATGGCTGGGTATTACCGAGTATTGCAGAGTATGGCTGGGTGTTGCAGAGTATTGGCAGGGTGTTGCCGAGTATTGCAGAGTATGGCTGGGTATTACCGAGTATTGCAGAGTATGGCTGGGTATTACCGAGTATTGCAGAGTATTGCACAGTATGGCTGGGTATTACAGAGTATGGCTGGGTATTACCGAGTATTGCAGAGTATTGCAGAGTATGGCTGGGTATTACCGAGTATTGCAGAGTATGG